>OY998180.1:26511365-27711365 GCA_963921935.1 Galeruca laticollis
AAAATTAGAGGAGCAGGGGTCGTAACAGCGCCAACATCCATTTGGGCCAAGTTAGGATGGCTATCATCAGTCAGCAGTTCCATGGGATTAGATGTGCTGAACAATAATCTATTAAGTAAAGTTCTTGGGTAAGAGTTATCCAAGAAAAGGTTGAATAAAATGTTAAGATTTTTGTTGTGGAAGACACCATTTGAAATTCTAAGGACTCTCAGTTTCATTTGTTTTACCAAGTTCACTTTCATAGAATGTTTGTTGGAAGAATGGTAATTTAAGTATCTACCAGAACTGCAAGGTTTCCTGTACCAATCGATGATAATAGTATTATTTTTACGAATGAACTTAATGTCTAAGAAAGGTACGGAATTTTCGTTGTCTTCATTTTCTAATGTGAACTGTATATAAGGATCGTAACTGTTAAAATTCTCAAGAATCTCATCTAGGCCCTCTCTAGGAAGTGCCACGATAATATCGTCCACATACTTCTTAATAAACAAAGGAGTGAAAGAAAGTACTGGTATGACAGAATCCAGCACATCGTCCATGACATATGCTGCCAAAATAGGTGAAATAGAGGCACCCATAGGAGTACCAAAAGTTTGTTTATAAAGTTTATTGTTAAAAGCAAAGTAAGTACTATCAAAAAGAGAAGAAATTAAGTTCAAAAAGGCATCCTTGTGGATGGAGCAATGGACACTAATACGTTCCCAACTCTTATCGATAGCTCTCAAACAAGCATCAAGATACACGTTACTAAACAACGAGACCACATCCAAACTGGCCAGAACATAACCTTCTGGAATTATAAAATTGTCAAACTTGTCCGAGACTTCAAATGAATCTTTAATATAATAAACGTTATCATAATCGTAAGCGTTAGTCAAAATGTCTGTACAAAACTGTGCAATGCGTTCAGTGGGGGCTCCTATCGAAGCCACTTTCGGCCTCACAGAAAGGACTGGTTTATGAAGTTTAGGTAGTGCATAGAACTTAGGGGGAACACCATTGTAACATGTGAGCTTTTTTTTACATGATAAGTCAATTTGATGTTTATTATAAAGAGATTTCACTAAGTTGTTACCTTTTCTCTTTATAGAAGACGTAGGATCAGAGGTTAACTCAACATATGAATGATTGTTTAAAATGATGCCATTAGACAACTCAATATACTGTTGCCTGTCCATGACGACAGTGACATTACCCTTATCTGATTGTGTTAATATCAGATGTGGGTTTGACTTCAAAAAAGCTTCCGATTTAAGTAACAAATTGTGAAATAACGAATTAGAATGAGATTTATGCATGTAGTTTGTAATTATATTAGTAGCTCGAGCCACAGTGATGTTTCTAACCTTAGAATCTGCAATGGTAGAGGCACGGTAGTCCAGATCTGATAGAATTGACTTCATAGAAATGTCTTTCAAGATAACAGGTTCTACACTAAACGTAGGTCCCAGAGCCAAAAATTGTCAAATATCATCTGGAGTTATGGTGTTCGAAATATTTCGTATCCATGTAGATTTAGATTTTAACAACAACTTAAATTGGTTGTCAATCAGCTGATTAACCTAAGCAATATTTTTAATTTTAACTCTATGAAATAATCTGTTATATGTGACCTGCTGTTTACTAGAAAAATTATTAAAAAGGAACTCACTTGTTTCTGAGATAATTAACCTTCTCAACGTCGTCAAATTTGATTCTAATTTACTAATTAAAGAATTATTATTAGCAATCTCAATATTAAGAATCTTTATCCCTAACCTGTGATCCACTGTGTTATGATGTACATCCAGTCTCATCAAAAGATCATCAGCAGACAAACGAAACACGAGTGCTTTTTTATTGTCAAAAGCCGGCAGGAAACTGATATCAAATTCTTCTAATTTGGAGGGATTAAATTGACAGGCAATGATGCCAACCAATAATTGAGTGGATGATCATGACAACAAGTACCATAAGAGAATGGTCTCCGTTGTCAAAGTTCATATTAAGGATGGAAAAGAAGAATGCAGAGGGGTTGAGAAATTGCATTCATAAGAAAGAAGAAGAGGAATTAATATATCCCAATGGTAAGAGTTTTGTATAACAACAAAACGTATACCTTGGAGGACAAAGTTAAAACACCACCAGCCAAAAAAGACAAAATCAAAAGCAATTAAGTAATAATAATAATAATATTGTAATATAGTAATTATTAAAGTAAAAATAATAATTATGTAATATATATATATATATATATATATATATATATATATATATATATATATATATATATATATATATGTATAATAATAAGGTGATAATGGGTGCATCTACCAACACCAATGCACCCAAAATAAGAGATGGAGATATGTTAGCTATCCGCAAAAAGGGTAGTGTCAATTGAGAGAACGTGATTGTCACTAGTGGAAGGAAGGTTGTAGTTGTAATCTAAGGATAACAAAAAGGAATAAATCTCACTCAAGTGGTCTGTGTCAGTTTTTTTGTTATTGACATTGTTAAATTGTGAAATAAAAGCCATTCCCTAAAATGATCTCTTAATTTTGTTAGACTCTGTCGCCAACACCTTTACAGCTTCAAAATTCATACGATGGTCAAGAGAATGAACATGATTTGCTAAAGCGCAACGTTCCGGATGTAATCTACAATCACTCTTATGTGAAACAATACGATTAGAAAGTGATCTTAAAGTGTGACCAATATATTGCTTATCACAGTCCCCACATGGAACGCTATACACAACATTGGTAAGAGAGGTCAACGGACATTTATCTTTAACTCTAGTAAAAATTGATCTAATTGTTAGAGCAGTTTTGTTAGCAATTTTGAAATTGCCATATGTCCGGAACAATCTGGCAAGTCTCGGAATAATGTCCCTAATGTATGGAAAGGCAGCGAAAATTAGAGGAGCAGGGGTCGTAACAGCGCCAACATCCATTTGGGCCAAGTTAGGATGGCTATCATCAGTCAGCTGTTCCATGGGATTAGATGTGCTGAACAATAATCTATTAAGTAAAGTTCTTGGGTAAGAGTTATCCAAGAAAAGGTTGAAAAAAATGTTAAGATTTTTGTTGTGGAAGACACCATTTATGTCTTTTTGGCTGGTGGTGTTTTAACTTTGTCCTCCAAGGTATACGTTTTGTTGTTATACAAAACTCTTACCATTGGGATATATTAATTCCTCTTCTTCTTTCTTATGAATGCAATTTCTCAACCCCTCTGCATTCTTCTTTTCCATCCTTAATATGAACTTTCACAACGGAGACCATTCTTTTATGGTACTTGTTGTCACGTTCATCCACTCAACTATTGGTTGGCATCATTGCCTGTCAATTCAATCCCTCCAAATTAGAAGAATTTGATATCAGTTTCCTGCCGGCTTTTGACAATAAAAAAGCACTCGTGTTTCGTTTGTCTGCAAAATGGTGTTAGATGTTGGCTTTTTTGGTCATCTTATTGTGATTGTGCTATTTTGAACCTTTGTTAGTGAACTGTTTGAATGTCCGTAGTTTATTTTTATACAACATAATGGATTCTAACCTCAATTCGGAGGTATGTTCGCACCTGTTGCGATTTCTTCTATATTGTATCTTACTTATTAACTACAGTATCTTAATGCTGTTTTTCCATTTCAGTATTCCTGATGATGAGGACAATCATCCTCGAAAGCTTGAAAATTTGCCGTTAAGAGTACACTTTTTCCGTTTCTCTTGCTGCATACCCCAATATTATCCAGTTTTATTCCTAACAGTCAGCAAAGACTATCTTCCTTTTACTTACAGACATGGGGTTTTATCATGACATCTTCACACACTACGGAGAAGCAGCGGTTAATAGATACAAATCATGGTCGAAAAATAAAATGAAATTAGTTCGTGAGTACAACAGAAGGTGTTTTTTACTTAAATGTAAAAAGTCGGGTATTTTACCAAATCATATTAGTGCGGCAACGAAGCCTATCGATGATCTTTTGATGAGACAGGATGTACATCATAACACAGTGGATTACAGGTTAGGGATAAAACTTCTTAATATTGAGATTGCTAATAATCATTCTTTAATTACTAAATTAGAATCAAATTTGACGACGTTGAGAAGGTTAATTATCTCAGAAACAAGTGAGTTCCTTTTCCAATAATTTTTCTAGTAAACAGCAGGTCACATATAACAGATTATTTCATAGAGTTAAAATTAAAAATATTGCTAAGGTTAATCAGCTGATTGACAACCAATTTAAGTTGTTGTTAAAATATAAATCTACATGGATACGAAATATTTCGAACACCATAATTCCAGATGATATGTCACAATTTTTTGGCTCTGGGACCTGAGTTTACAGTAGAACCTGTTATCTCAAAAGACATTTCTATGAAGTCAATTTTATCAGATGTGGACTACCTCGCCTCTACCATTGCAGATTCCAAGGTTAGAAACATCACTGTGGCTCGAGCTACTAATATAATTACAAACTACATGCATAAACCTCATTCTAATTCGTTATTTCACAATTTGTTACATAAATCGAAAGCTTTTTTGAAGTCAAACCCACATCTGATCTTAACACAATCAGATAAGGGTGATGTCACTGTCGTGACATGGACAGGCAACAGTATATTGAGTTGTCTAATGACATCATTTTAAACAATCATTCATATGTTGAGTTAACCTCTGATCCTACCTCTTCTATACAGAGAAAAGGTAACAACTTAGTGAAATCTCTTTATAATAAACATCAAATTGACTTATCATGTAAAAAAAAGCTCACATGTTACAATGGTGTTCCCCCTAAGTTCTATGCACTACCTAAAGTTCATAAACCAGTCCTTTCTGTGAGGCCGATAGTTGCTTCGATAGGAGCCCCCACTGAACGCATTGCACAGTTTTGTACAGACATTTTGACTAACGCTTACGATTATGATGATGTTTATTATAATAAAGATTCATTTGAAGTCTCGGACAAGTTTGACAATTTTATGATTCGAGAAGGTTTTGTTCTGGCCAGTTTGGATGTGGTCTCGTTGTTTAGTAACGTGTATCTTGATGCTTGTTTGAGAGCTATCGATAAGAGTGGGGAACGTATTAGTGTCCATTGCTCCATCCACAAGGATGCCTTTTTGAACTTAATTTCTTTCTTTTTTGATAGTACTTACTTTGCTTTTAACAATAAACTTTATAAACAAACTTTTGGTACTCCTATGGGTGCCTCTATTTCACCTATCTTGGCAGCATATGTCATGGACGATTTGCTGGATACTGTCATACCAGTACTTTCTTTCACTCCTTTGTTCATTAAGAAGTATATGGACGATATTATCGTGGCACTTCCTAGAGAGGGCCTAGATGAGATTCTTGAGACTTTTAACAGTTACGATCCTTATATACAGTTCACATTAGAAAATGAAGACAACGAAAATTCCGTACCTTTCTTAGACACTAAGTTCATTCGTAAAAATAATACTATTATCATCGATTGGTACAGGAAACCTTGCAGTTCTGGTAGATACATAAATCACCATTCTCACCACAAACATTCGATGAAAGTGAACTTGGTAAAACAAATGAAACTGAGAGTCCTTAGAATTTCAAATGGTGTCTTTCACAACAAAAATCTTAACATTTTATTCAACCTTTTCTTGGATAACTCTTACCCAAGAACTTTACTTAATAGATTATTGTTCAGCACATCTAATCCCATGGAACTGCTGACTGATGATAGCCATCCTAACTTGGCCCAAATGGATGTTGGCGCTGTTACGACCCCTGCTCCTCTAATTTTCGCTTCCTTTCCATACATTAGGGACATTACTCCGAGACTTGCCAGATTGTTCCGGACATATGGCAATTTCAAAATTGCTAACAAAACTGCTCTAACAATTAGATCAATTTTTACTAGAGTTAAAGATAAATGTCCGTTGACCTCTCTTACCAATGTTGTGTATAGCGTTCCATGTGGGGACTGTAATAAGCAATATATTGGTCACACTTTAAGATCACTTTCTAATCGTATTGTTTCACATAAGAGTGATTGTAGATTACATCCTAAACGTTGCGCTTTAGCAAATCATGTTCATTCTCTTGACCATCGTATGAATTTTGAAGCTGTAAAGGTGTTGGCGACAGAGTCTAACAAAATTAGGAGATCATTTTTGGAAATGGCTTTTATTCCACAATTTAACAATGTCATTAACAAAAAAACTGACACAGACCACTTGAGTGAGATTTATTCCTTTTTGTTATCCTTAGATTACAACTACAACCTTCCTTCCACTAGTGACAATCACGTTCCCTCAATTGACACTACCCTTTTTGCGGATAGCTAACATATCTCCATCTCTTATTTTGGGTGCATTGGTGTTGGTAGATGCACCCATTATCACCTTATTATTATACACATATATATATATATATATATATATATATATATATATATATTACATAATTATTATTTTTACTTTAATAATTAATATATTACAATATTATTATTATTATTACTTAATTGCTTTTGATTTTGTCTTTTTTGGCTGGTGGTTTTTTAACTTTGTCCTCCAAGGTATACGTTTTGTTGTTATACAAAACTCTTACCATTGGGATATATTAATTCCTCTTCTTCTTTCTTATGAATGCAATTTCTCAACCCCTCTGCATTCTTCTTTTCCATCCTTAATATGAATTTTCACAACGGAGACCATTCTCTTATGGTACTTGTTGTTACGATCATTCATTCAACTATTGGTTGGCATCATTGCCTGTCAATTTAATCCCTCCAAATTAGAAGAATTTGATATCAGTTTCCTGCCGGCTTTTGACAATAAAAAAGCACTCGTGTTCCGTTTGTCTGCAAAATGGTGTTAGATGTTGGCTTTTTTAGTCATCTTATTGTAATTGTGCTATTTTAAACCTTTGTTAGTGAACTGTTTCATATTTGAATGTCCGTAGTTTATTTTTATACAACATAATGGATTCTAACCTCAATTCGGAGGTAAGTTCGCACCTGTTGCGATTTCTTCTATATTGTATCTTACTTATTAACTACAGTATCTTAATGCTGTTTTTCCATTTCAGTTTTCCTGATGATGAGGACAATCATCCTCGAAAGCTTGAAAATTTTCCGTTAAGAGTACACTTTTTCCGTTTCTCTTGCTGCATACCCCAATATTCTCCAGTTTTATTCCTAACAGTCAGCAAAGACTATCCTCCTTTCACTTACAGACATGGGGTTTTATCATGACATCTTCACACACTACGGAGAAGCAGCGGTTAATAGATACAAATTATGGTCGGAAAATAAAATGAAATTAGCCCGTGAGTACAACAGAAGGTGTTTTTTACTTAAATGTAAAAAGTCGGGTATTTTACCATATCATATTACTGCGGCAACGAAGCCTATTGATGATCTTTTGATGAGACAGGATGTACATCATAACACAGTGGATTACAAGTTAGGGATAAAACTTCTTAATATTGAGATTGCTAATAATCATTCTTTAATTAGTAAATTAGAATCAAATTTGACGACGTTGAGAAGGTTAATTATCTCAGAAACAAGTGAGTTCCTTTTTAATAATTTTTCTAGTAAACAGCAGGTCACATATAACAGATTATTTCATAGACTTAAAATTGAAAATATTGCTAAGGTTAATCAGCTGATTGACAAACAATTTAAGTTGTTGTTAAAATCTTAATCTACTCGTACATGGATACGAAATATTTCGAACACCATAATTCCAGATGATATTTCACAATTTTTTGGCTCTAGGACCTAAGTTCAGTGAAAAACCTGTTATCTCGAAAGACATTTCTATGAAGTCAATTTTATCAGATGTGGACTACCTCGCCTCCACCATTGCAGATTCTAAGGTTAGAAACATCACTGTGGCTCGAGCTACTAATATAATTACAAACTACATGCATAAACCTCATTCTAATTCGTTATTTCACAATTTGTTACTTAAATCGAAAGCTTTTTTGAAGTCAAACTCACATCTGATCTTAACACAATCAGATAAGGGTAATGTCACTGTCGTCATGGACAGGCAACAGTATATTGAGTTGTCTAATGACATCATTTTAAACAATCATTCATATGTTGAGTTAACCTCTGATCCTACGTCTTCTATACAGAGAAAAGGTAACAACTTAGTGGAGTCTCTTTATAATAAACAAAAAATTGACTTATCATGTAAAAAAAAGCTCACATGTTACAATGGTGTTCCCCTCTAAGTTCTATGCACTAACTAAAGTTCATAAACCAGTCCTTTCTGTAAGGCCGATAGTGGCTTCGATAGGAGCCCCCACTGAACGCATTGCACAGTTTTGTACAGACATTTTGACTAACGCTTACGATTATGATAACGTTTATTATATTAAAGATTCATTTGAAGTCTCGGACAAGTTTGACAAATTTATGATTCCAGAAGGTTATGTTCTGGCCAGTTTGGATGTGGTCTCGTTGTTTAGTAACGTGTATCTTGATGCTTGTTTGAGAGCTATCGATAAGAGCTGGGAACGTATTAGTGTCCATTGCTCCATCCACAAGGATGCCTTTTTGAACTTAATTTCTTTTCTTTTTGATAGTACTTACTTTGCTTTTAACAATAAACTTTATAAACAAACTTTTGGTACTCCTATGGATGCCTCTATTTCACCTATCTTGGCAGCATATGTCATGGACGATTTGCTGGATACTGTCATACCAGTACTTTCTTTCACTCCTTTGTTCATTAAGAAGTATGAGGACGATATTATCGTGGCACTTCCTAGAGAGGGCCTAGATGAGATTCTTGCGACTTTTAACAGTTACGATCCTTATATACAGTTCACATTAGAAAATGAAGACAACGAAAATTCCGTACCTTTCTTAGACACTAAGTTCATTCGTAAAAATGATACTATTATCATCTATTGGTACAGGAAACCTTGCAGTTCTGGTAGATACTTAAATTACCATTCTTACCACAAACATTCTATGAAAGCGAACTTGGTAAAACAAATGAATCTGAGAGTCCTTAGAATTTCAAATGGTGTCTTCCACAACAAAAATCTTAACATTTTATCCAACCTTTTCTTGGATAACTCTTACCCAAGAACTTTACTTGATAGATTATTGTTCAGCACATCTAATTCCATGGAACTGCTGACTGATGATAGCCATCCTAACTTGGGCCAAATGGATGTTGGCGCTGTTACGACCCCTGCTCCTCTAATTTTCGCTTCCTTTCCATACATTAGAGACATTACTTCGAGACTTGCCAGATTGTTCCGGACATATGGCAATTTCAAAATTGCTAACAAAACTGCTCTAACAATTAGATCAATTTTTACTAGGGTTAAAGATAAATGTCCGTTGACCTCTCTTACCAATGTTGTGTATAGCGTTCCATGTGGGGACTGTGATAAGCAATATATTGGTCACACTTTAAGATCACTTTCTTATCGTATTGTTTCACATAAGAGGGATTGTAGATTACATCCGGAACGTTGCGCTTTAGCAAATCATGTTCATTCTTTTGACCATCGTATGAATTTTGAAGCTGTAAAGGTGTTGGCGACAGAGTCTAACAAAATTAGGAGATCATTTTTGGAAATGGCTTTTATTTCACAATTTAACAATGTCAATAACAAAAAAACTGACACAGACCACTTGAGTGAGATTTATTCCTTTTTGTTATCCTTAGATTACAACTACAACCTTCCTTCCACTAGTGACAATCACGTTCCCTCAAATGACACTACCCTTTTTGCGGATAGCTAACATATCACCATCTCCATTTTGGGTGCATTGCTGTTGGTAGATGCACCCATTATCACCTCATTATTATACATATATATATTACATAATTATTATTTTTACTTTAATAATTAATATATTACAATATTATTATTATTACTTAATTGCTTTTGATTTTGTCTTTTTTGGCTGGTGGTGTTTCAACTTTGTCCTCCAAGGTATACGTTTTGTTGTTATACAAAACTCTTACCATTGGGATATATTAATTCCTCTTCTTCTTTCTTATGAATGCAATTTCTCAACCCCTCTGCATTCTTCTTTTCCATCCTTAATATGAACTTTCACAACGGAGACCATTCTCTTATGGTACTTGTTGTCACGTTCATCCACTCAACTATTGGTTGGCATCATTGCCTGTCAATTTAATCCCTCCAAATTAGAAGAATTTGATATCAGTTTCCTGCCGGCTTTTGACAATAAAAAAGCACTCGTGTTTCGTTTGTCTGCAAAATGGTGTTAGATGTTGGCTTTTTTAGTCATCTTATTGTGATTGTGCTTTTTTAAACCTTTGTTAGTGAACTGTTTCATATTTGAATGTCCGTAGTTTATTTTCATACAACATAATGGATTCTAACCTCAATTCGGAGGTAAGTTCGCACCTGTTGCGATTTCTTCTATATTGTATCTTACTTATTAACTACAGTATCTTAATGTTATTTTTCCATTTTAGTATTCCTGATGATGAGGACAATCATCCTCGAAAGCTTGAAAATTTTCCGTTAAGAGTACACTTTTTCCGTTTCTCTTGCTGCATACCCCAATATTCTCCAGTTTTATATATATATATATATATATATATATATATATATATATATATATATATATATATATATATTATCATGTAATTCATGTTTAGAGAAACATTTTCTAACAATATTATTAAAATTTATAAAATTCATGGTATAACTTATCTGATTTCCCTGGTATTAAAGTGTTTAGGTTTGTGCACACAAACTTTATAATATGGAATTGTAAAGGGGATGTAGATTGTACAGTAGCTGTAGAGTTTGTTGGTTAAAGTTGTCTACATATGTATTACCTAGTATGTAACTTTACGTTACGGTATTGTATCGTGGATCTAAGATCTTAAGTTTGAACTTTATGACAAATTGTTCTTTGTTTTGAACTATATATTCAGTAAAAAGGATAGTTTTGTAATTTAAATAGACATGTTTTATAATTTAAGATATAAGCGTTTAGAAAACACAAAATCAACAATAAATATTTAATATCAAAGTTATTATTATCCAGAAGTCATAAAAGTAACTAAAATCATAAAAATAGTTCTTATAACTTAATTAGTGACCATAATTAACTTGAAAATCATAATTTAACAGAGAAATAAGCATAAAAGCAAACATTAAAAGTAAAGTTATTTCTTCATAAGAATCAGATGTCAAAATTTACATATTATTATGGTACAAAATTTCATACATAAAACCTATTTTGGCTACATTTGTAATGATTAATAGTTAAAATCATCTCTCTAGACTGAACTTGGAGTAAAATATTAGACCTGGGGACAATTTGAAAGGGCCCAGAAGTCCATTTCGATGTTGGTGCATTTTACGGTTTCCTATCCTTAATATAGTACCAATCCTAGCAAATGAGGTATTTTTATAAAGTTTATTTCAAAAGGAAGGTGATAATAGTAATCAATTTTAGTTTTAAAAGTTATTTAAACAAATAATATACAATAAAAAAATTTTCATAAAAGTGAAACAATGAATTTATTGACAATTGTCTTGGCAACAACAGATTTTTTTTAAGATCTTGGCAAATAAGGAGGTGATTTGATGCTGTTTTGTTTTTATTTGTTTAGGGAGTTGTTTATTGAATTTGAAAAGAGAGGAGCTTGAAAATTTTCGTGATAAAAAATTATAAAAATTTAGAGGTAAATGGGAACAAATAGATTATAAAACTTGATACGTATTAATAATACAGTATTTACATTATTGTGAAAAGAAACTGAAGTGGTAGAAGAAAGGAAAATTATTACTTACCTTGGTTAAAAGAAGTCACCACACGAACAAAGAAAGTAACCATTTAAAAAGGGATATTATCGTTATTCTGATTCCTATGAATAACAATGGATTATAAAAGTGTGATTGAATTACATATTTCCTAATGATTTATAATATCTAATCCTCAAGTAATACAGTGGTAAGTAGTATTCCGTTGCAACATCTAAGCAGTACATAAGCTAATATCCTGATCTGAAAAGAGAAAAACGAAATGCATTAATTCCTAAGAAACGTTTACAGTAAGAAGATCATATTATCAAGAATTTAAGGAAAAACGTCTAATACTAACCTATATATATCGTCGTCACTGGAGGTAAATAACTTTCAATATCATTTTATCATTTTTTCTCTTGTTTCACATCAGAGTTTAATTTGATTATGAATATACAGTTATTTTAACAATAAACTCAATAATAATTGTCTAACCTTAAATGTTGACACCACCACAAACGAGTGAAATAAACTTGTCGATAGTAGTGATTAAATGATCTGAGTTGTCGATGATAACGAAAGTGATCGAATATTAAGCGAGATACGAAGGAAATACGAGGTGGGACTTCACGTTCCACAAGATTCGTTAGAAAGTTACAATTAAAAAAACTTTGAATTCTATATTAGTAACCCACTTTCTTATATTCGTATAAGACTGAGATTTTCAAAATTAATCAAATATTATTAATCTAGATGTAGATTATATAACAGCTAGCCGGAATTAATATAATCACAATAATAACTTACATAAAATTTTTCGAAAGATAAATATTAATTTTTGGTTTAAAGTTCTAAATGGTATTTATAAGTACAGGATATACGGTGTGCATGGAGAAAGTATGAAAGACGGTTTCGTTTTTTAATAGGTAATACGTTTCTATTTGGAAAATGATTAAATAAATAAAATTGTAATTTTTTCTTAGTAAGGGTCTTGTTTTATTTTGATTTGGAGATACAAAATTTAAAAGGTTTTGATAAGCACAAACCTTTCTAAAAAAATAAAATTCATTAAATAACAAGAAATTTTGGCGCCCAACGTGGGGCCCGATTTTCTTTTGTCTAACTTGGCAGTGATATTGAGTTGATTTTAATTCTGAATAAGTAGATATCCCTTAGGGTGAGAGAGAGTGATAGAAGTCAATGTTATTGAGGAGTGGAAAAAAGATATTAGTAAAAATGGATAGACAAGGAGATTTGAACCAGATGTTTCAAACATTAATGGCGAAGATAGAAGATGGAAATAAGAAAATGGATGATGGAATGAAGAAAATGGATGATGGAATGAAGAAGATAGAAGAAGAAAACAATAGAATGGAGGAGAAAATAGAACAAACTAGACAGGATTTAAACCAAAAGCTAGATCAAACCAATAGCAAGCTACAGGTCATGAAGGAAGAAATGATCAAAATGGTAAATGATGAGGTTGAAAAAATAAAAAAAAGGTAACATTGCATACACAAAAATTAGAGAAGACAATGGCTGAGGCTAATGATAAAATTGATATGGTTAAGAAACATGTGAACGAAACAGAAAAAGAAATGAAACAGGAGATAACAAGGCACGACCTGGAATTTAAACAAGTAGAGGAAAAGATAAAAAAAATATCAACAGGGGCTATACCTAGATATTTATTTATGAATCAAAATGTAGAGGCAGAATGTCAGTTTTCCAATGATGGTAAACTTCATCCAGTACGATATTTGGAGAAACTTTTGAATTATATTAAAGAAAATGATTATGAAGACAAGTGGAAAACAATCGTCGAAAGAACTTTGAAAGGTACTGCATATTTATGGTGGGGAATAAATGAAGAGCGATGCACTGATTGGGCTACTTTTGTCGAATCATTTATGAATAAATTCCATGGCGACATCGTTCAAGAAAGAATAAGGAGTAACATCTACACAGGCAAATATAGAGAAGGAGGTTTAACCAGAGAAGTATATGCAATGAGAAAATTTCAAAATGTTAAATACTTAGATCCACCAATGCCAGAAATGGATGCTGTTAAATATGTAGCAAAACATTTTCCATGGGAAATATACAATTATGTGGCTTGGAACAATATAGTTGATCAAAATGTATTTTTAGAGTATTTGCGAAGGGTCGATGACATTAAAGGTTGTGGCTCCAGCATGAACAACGATTTTAGGTGGGATGGTTTGGGAAAAGCTGGTCCAAGAACAGTACCAGAGAATACGCGGGAGGATAGGAACAGGACGGAACCAAGGTTCCAAAATAATAACAATCAAATTGGCTGTTCCTGGAACTACTTCCAGCATGAACAACGAAGAAATAATTGAAACCATGATCATCAGAGAACATCATATCAACCAGGAAATGATAACTATAGATCAAGACAAGACAACAGAAATACAAATTATCAAAATAGAAATTTTAATCAAAATAGACAGCAACAAGAAAGACCTACAAGAAATAATTATAATAGGAATAGGGAAAATCAACAGCCACAAGATAGAACATTTAGAGGAAGATCAAACTCTGAGGGAATTGAACGAACAATGGTACAAAATCATCATTTAGAAACACAATCAAGGTCACAAGAAAACATACAAATAAATAGAGAGGATGAACAAAGTAGGAATGCAGGAGAACAAGTAGAGCAAAACAATCAAACAACAATTTCACGAAATTTTTATTAACAAGCAAATCATTCCACAATACTAATAAAATCACAAGTTTCTATAGTCACCCAAAAGACTTTATTAGTATTGATGAAGATGAAATACCACATGACACAAATATAAATAATAAACTACCTTATGTACAATTGATAATTAATAATTTAAAAGTTTTATCCTTAATAGATACGGGGAGTACAATCTCATTGATTAATAAGGAAATCATTAAAGATAATTATGAACTTTTCAAGCATCATATTCTTAAAATCAATAAAATAAATGGTGTATCAGCTAATAATAAAAAAGTTGCAGAAGTAGATGATATTTTGAATGTTAAAGTCAAAGTAGATAATGAAGAGAAAAATATTAATTTTATGATTATTAATAATTTAAACATGGATGCCATAGTAGGAGTTGAGTTTATGAGGGAACATAATGTTATATTGGATTTACAGACAATGAGTCTGATAATTAATGATAATGTGTTGAATATTATTAAAATAAAAGATACCTATATGGATCAAATATATGAGAATGAGGCATGGGAAAAGCCCACTTCATTAAATGTGATAAGAGTGTTAGGGGAAAGTAGGAATGAAAAGGGAAGGAATGGCAAATCCATATTTAAAAATAAAGTTAATAAGCTAGATACAATTTTAGAATTTGAAGATGAAAATGAAGACAATCAGTATAATAATGAGATTTATAGTAAAACAAACTTAAATAATGTACAATCAATAACAAAAGGTATAAGTATCATGAGCAACAAGTATAAATACAGTGAAATTTATTTAAAATCAAACAAAATTGTGTCAGATAAATACAAACATCATTTTAATAAGGATTATAATTACATTAAATATGTTAAACTAATAAAGATGACATATCCACAGAATGATTTGTTTCGTTATAATAATATCGGAAAGGGTGTACGGCAATTAACTGAAAAAGAAAGAACATATAGGTTAATGAATAATAATAAATTAATATACAAAAATAATGGACAAACTTATATAAAGAAGAAATGGAGCATAAGTAAATGGAAAAAAGTTAGGCTCAAATTGGTAAAGCATCAGTATAGGAACCAAGAATTTAAAATTTTAAAATTAGATATAGATAATTACATAAAGGAGGTTGGTAGGCCAGAAAAACTATTAACTGATAATGCTTCATATTTGACAAATGATAGATTTGAGAAATTTTGTAAAAATAAAAATATCAAATTGATTCATACCTCTATCCGACGGCCACAGTCTAATCCATGTGAAAGAATTGTTGGTGAATGTATAAAATTACTAAGAATGGAACATCATCAAAACCATCGTCAATGGGATGACAAATTGGCAGAACTTGAAACGTACATTAATAATGTCCCGAATGTTTTGACTGAAATACCTCCAGTAACATTGATGACAGGAAAACATCCAGAAAGACCATGGGTTCAACAGCAACTAGACTTGAAACAATTATTTGAAACGGTGAGTGAAAGAATTAAGAGACAAAATAAACGGTATAAAGATAAACAAAATAAAAAAATTAAGAAGAGAAAATCATTTAATTTAGGAGATTTAGTTATTGTGAAAGCACACAGAGTGAGTTGTTTGAAAAAGAATATCTGTTCTAAACTTATGTTACCATATCAAGGACCATACATAATAACAAAAGTTTTAAATAATAATGTTTACGAGGTGTCAGAGATTAACAGCAAAGTAACAAGGGGAAAATTTCACATAGAAGCGATATTCCCATATACTCTGGTAACACTCTCTAAATGATGTAAATTTCAGGGGGGCGTGAGAATCTATGTTGATTTTATTTTAGAAGTATGATAACAATGTGAATGTCAGGGGGGCATAAGAATTGTGATACTAAAAAAAATGAGTTTAAACCAAAAATGAAGAATAGTAGACAAATTTTAAAATTTTGATAACTAACATACAATGATTAAACATGGAAACAGTAATTTTGTTAAGGCAGAATTTATAAGAATATTGTCAAACATTATAATTAAAGAATATCACCTAATATGAGGTTATTAAGAATATTTTTAGTCAGAATTAAACTCTGGTAGGACTATAACTAATTGTAACAACAGTGCGTGAGTCAATGGATAGCCTCCAGACAAATGAATAAAGTGTGAATTTCTAAAACAAAGACATTGTCTTAAAAAACATTAACTGACTGGATCGAGAAGTTGACAACAAATAGGTTCCATAGTGTATGAGTAAGTTGAATTTTTAAAAGACATCATAAAATAGTTATTACGGTATAAAGAACAATGGTTGACTTGATGTAGAGCAAAGACTTTATTAAGTAAAATTGTTTAATTAGTAAATAATATAATATTTATAATAACAATTTGATTTGAATAGTTAAAACTAACCTTAATTTTAGTTTTCACATGTGAGAAACCATTTGAATGATGAATGTATGCTTTATGAAATTTTTTCTAAGTATATTTAATTGAGTAAGTTCTATTAATTGAGGATTGATAGGTCATGTTGATAAATTGAATATTTAAAATATTTATCAATTAAGAAAAACATAAATTGATAAAATTTTGGGGGGCGAATATCATGTAATTCATGTTTAGAGAAACATTTTCTAACAATATTATTAAAATTTATAAAATTCATGGTATAACTTATCTGATTCCCCTGGTATTAAAGTGTCTAGGTTTGTGCACACAAACTTAATAATATGGAATTGTAAAGGGGATGTAGATTGTACAGTAGCTGTAGAGTTTGTTGGTTAAAGTTGTCTACATATGTATTACCTAGTATGTAACTTTACGTTACGGTATTGTATCGTGGATCTAAGATCTTAAGTTTGAACTTTATGACAAATTGTTCTTTGTTTTGAACCATATATTCAGTAAAAAGGATAGTTTCGTAATTTAAATAGACATGTTTTATAATTTAAGATATAAGCGTTTAGAAAACACAAAATCAACAATAAATATTTAATATCAAAGTTATTATTATCCAGAAGTCATAAAAGTAACTAAAATCATAAAAATAGTTCTTATAACTTAATTAGTGACCATAATTAACTTGAAAATCATAATTTAACAGAGAAATAAGCATAAAAGCAAACAATAAAAGTAAAGTTATTTCTTCATAAGAATCAGATGTCAAAATTTACATATTATTATGGTACAAAATTTCATACATAAAACCTATTTTGGCTACATTTGTAATGATCAATATTTAAAATCATCTCTCTAGACTGAACTTGGAGTAAAATATTAGACCTGGGGACAATTTGAAAGGGCCCAGAAGTCCATTTCGATGTTGGTGCATTTTACGGTTTCCTATCCTTAATATAGTACCAATCCTAGCGAATGAGGTATTTTTATAAAGTTTATTTCAAAAGGAAGGTGATAATAGTAATCAATTTTAGTTTTAAAAGTTATTTAAACAAATAATATAGAATAAAAAATTTTTCATAAAAGTGAAACAATGAATTTATTGACAATTGTCTTGGCAACAACAGATTTTTTGAGATCTTGGCAAATAAGGAGGTGATTTGATGCTGTTTGGTTTTTATTTGTTTAGGGAGTTGTTTATTGAATTTGAAAAGAGAGGAGCTTGAAAATTTTCGTGAATCAAAATTATAAAAATTTAGAGGTAAATGGGAACAAATAGATTATAAAACTTGATACGTATTAATAATACAGTATTTACATTATTGTAAAAAGAAACTGAAGTGGTAGATGAAAGGAAAATTATTACTCACCTTGGTTAAAAGAAGTCACCACACGAACAAAGAAAGTAAGCATTTAAAAAGGGATATTATCGTTATTCTGATTCCTATGAATAACAATGGATTATAAAAGTGTGATTGAATTACATATTTCCTAATGATTTATAATATCTAATCCTCAAGTGATACAGTGGTAAGTAGTATTCCGTTGCAACATCTAAGCAGTACATAAGCTAATATCCTGATCTGAAAAGAGAAAAAAGAAATGCATTAATTCCTAAGAAACGTTTACAGTAAGAAGATCATATTATCAAGAATTTAAGGAAAAACGTCTAATACTAACCTATATATATATCGTCGTCACTGGGGGTAAATAACTTTCAATATCATTTTATCGTTTTTTCTCTTGTTTCACATCAGAGTTTAATTTGATTATGAATATACAGTTATTTTAACAATAAACTCGATAATAATTGTCTAACCTTAAATGTTGACACCACCACAAACGAGTGAAATAAACTTGTCGATAGTAGTAATTATATGATCTGAGTTGTCGATGATAACGAAAGTAATCGAATATTGAGCGAGATACGAAGGAAATACGAGGTGGGACTTCACGTTCCACAAGATTCGTTAGAAAGTTACAATTAAAAAAACTTTGAATTCTATATTAGTAACCCACTTTCTTATATTCGTATAAGACTGAGATTTTCAAAATTAATCAAATATTATTAATCTAGATGTAGATTATATAACAGCTAGCCGGAATTAATATAATCACAATAATAACTTACATAAAATTTTTCGAAAGATAAATATTTATTTTTGGTTTAAAGTTCTAAATAGTATTTATAAGTACAGGATATACGGTGTGCATGGAGAAAGTATGAAAGACGGTTTCGTTTTTTAATAGGTAATACGATTCTATTTGGAAAATGATTAAATAAATGAAATTTTAAATTTTTTCTTAGTAAGGGTCTTGTTTTATTTTGATTTGGAGATACAAAATTTAAAAGGTTTTGATAAGCACAAACCTTTCTAAAAAAATAAAATTCATTAAATAACAAGAAAATATATATATATATATATATATATATATATATATATATATAAAAATGATATGCCCGCTAATTCTGTTTTTGTTTTATATATATATATATATATATATATATATATATATATATATATATATATATATAATAATATATATATTATTATAGAGTGAAACACCCTGTATATCAAACAATAAAGAATTAAGATTGTACATTGTAATCTAGAAGAATTTTTTTTTAAGTCAAAAATTTTTTTTAAACATTTGAATGGAGACAATCTGTACGATCCACTATTCAATAGAGAAGGCATACAGAAAGGACAGACTGTATAATGTAGGGATAATTGCGAATAGGTGTGATAAACAATTTATGTGAAATAAATTAACCAAACTTTTATTAAAAAGATCAAGTATCAGAATCTGTTCATGATGAGAAACTAATAATGCTTTATTCTGTAAAGTCAAGCTAATCTCATAATATTTGTTGATTAAAACATTAAAGTAAGTTAGTGTAGCTGTTTAGACATAACAGAGCAGAAAAGTATATAATAATGTGAATTTCAGAGAACATGACTCATAAAGAAAAAAACGAATTTTCATTTTGCATATATATTTAAAGGTAACAGCTGTCATCTATTAAAACATTATGAATATTCATTTGACATACATACTTAAAGGTTAGGAAATGTCATTTTAACAATACTAGGAAATATTATTGAATGAAAATAATATAGGAAGTCTAAGTAATTAAAAAACCTTAGAATACAATATCCTGATATAATGGATGAACATTTCACTGGTTGAAATGAAGAATTTGAGTGATAAAATAAATAGTCAAATCTGATTGGTAAATAAACATTTAAAAAGGATCATATCGGCGACAATTATGTTGCTAACGAAAAAAAAATCGGAATGTGAAAAAGTTGTTGATTATGGGGTCTATCCACTAAGAGGTTCTTTTTGGGGAAGAAAAATTTGTAAGTAGAAAAACTTTTTGGTAAAGAAAATCATTTTGAAATTATTTGGAAGATAAAAAAATTTGACTATAGAATTCAAGAACAAATACATTATACTTACAAGATATACATCAATGTAAGTAGATAAGTTTATATTAATAATTAAAAAAGGAATTGTCGAATGTTGTACAGTACTAACCATGATTTTTATTTTATAATATGGTGTCTTGTATCTTGTGGAAGTAAAATAGCCACAATAGCTTTTGAAAAACACTGAATAGTGGAATTTGTGTGAGCTGCTTGGACTTTGAATGAAGGGCGGCATCGATTCCTGTTCTGGTAGAAACGGAATACCAGCATGGAGTTTTTCCAGGAGGAGAATCTGAAACAAATTAAAGAAACGGATCATTGAGGTGAACAAACAAAACAGTGAAGTGAATAAGGTAGTAAAAGTTAATTTATTAATATATTAAAAAGTCAAGCGTACTTACCAATTTATGCAAAGAACTAAAATTTTGTGACGCATAGACGCTTTTAGGAGTGTATTTCGCCAATTTCTAAAAATCACATGTTTATCAAGTTGTATAATTGTATTTCACTCTTATAATAATATCTCACCAGAGTGCGTGTATGTTGTATGAAAGAGTCATCCTTTTAGATAGTTAAATATTTACAAGAACACTTGTAAAAGTGTAATGTATTTATTTTCATTAAATTAAATATCGTTTTTTCCTTGAAGAACGTTTTAAACTATTTTTGAGTTATTCATTTCATCTGGTGACTTGCGCACCATCTACTTACCATAGGCAGAAGCTCTGAATGACATCTATTGAATTATGCAGATTTGTTTTAAGCAGGACAGGACCGTATTTAGTTTGGAATCATTGAACAAGTAACATATTCTGATTAACAAATTTATTTTTGAGATATAAAGCATTTATTAACTTTGGCGCTAATATATATAGAATTCTAAAATCATTTTATCCTAAATACTTGAACTCTACCCTGAGATGAGAAGTTTTCATGTTAGTAATATAAACTGTTTATCATATATATAAAATCATCAATATACCGGGCAAACAATAAACTTAAAGTAAATTTAAACTAAAATAAAATAAGTGTAACATTCTTATTACACCATAGCCAATTCATATTAATATGTCGGCCCAACGTAGGGCAAATTAAATTCCCATAAAATAAACTATATTAATATGTCACCGCAACGTGGGGCTATAGTCAATCTATTATAAAGTGACGCACCAAACAAAGGCGAATAATTTAAAAAGGATTGAAACAATTTTTTTTACTGTATTAAAAGAAGAATTAAAAACAAAAAAATGGAAAGAAGAATGACTTTGAGAGACGGGAAACAAGTAGGAGGAGAAAGTAGGTCTGATGAAGAAAGAGAAGAAAGGAGTAATGGTAGAGGAGATTTTCAGGTACAATATTTGGAACAGGGGAGAGAACATTCAGAAGAAGACATCGCAGAACAAGGTCAGGAGGGAGAAGATGCACCATTATCAGAAGAAACAGGACAAGAGGTCAAACAAAAATCAAAAGAGAAAGAGGAAATGGATGTAATGAGTATGCTTCAAATGATGATGAAACAAAATAAGGAAGATATGAAAAGAATGGATCAAAATATGAATAGTATGAAGGATGACATAAGGGAAGATATGAATAAAAATAAGGAAGAATTGAAACAAGGAATGAATATAAAGATGGACCAGAATAAAGAAGAAATAAAACAAGAAATGAACACAAAGATGGACCAAAATAGAGAAGAAATAAAACAAACTAAGGATTTAATCATAAAATTAATGGAAGAAAAATTGGGACACGTTGAGAAGAAACTAGAAGAATCAAACATATACATGGAGAATAAAATTGAAGACACTAAACAGGAAATAAGAGGAGAAGTGATTGGACGGATAATGGAAATAGAAAATTTACAAATCAACAGAATTAAGGAAATAGAGGAGAAAGAAAAGGATTTCAAAGGAAAAATTCAAAGAGAAGTAAATGAAATCAAAATGGGAGTTCAGGACACTCAGGAAAGAATGGGAAACCTAGAAGGAAAATGGGACAGAACTTTAACGGAGTTCCAACAAAACGTTGAAGATGCGTGCAAAGAGAAACAGAAACAAGAAGAGATGAAAACAGAGAAGAAGATCAAGGAAATACAAAAGGAGATTGAAATTATGAAAGGAAAAATAGAACAGACTGGAAATAAAACTTCCAAACAAGAACAATCTAGAGAAACACAGGAAATGACGAGAAAATTAGAGGATATGGAAGAAAGGTTATATTATCTACAGGAAAAACATGATCGAAGAGGAGATATGAATTTCCAAGAAACGAGGAATGGGATGGTTGAAACGAAAATAATAAACAACTATATAGGCAACAGGGGAGAACACAAATTTGAAGGTGATAACAGGAAAATACATCCAAAGGTTTTCATTAAAATTTTAAGGAATAAAATAAAAAACATACAAAATAGAGAAGATATTAAGGAAATGATTAGAGAAAACCTGGATAACCACGCACTAGTGTGGTACACTAGTAAGGAAGATGAATTTAGAAATTTTGAAGACTTTGAAAATCAATTTATAAAATACTTCTGGGGAAACAGTGCACAAGCGAGAGTAAGAGAGAGACTCTACTCAGGAAAATATGAAGCAGGAAGAGGGAACAGCATGAATGAATACGCCATGAAAATATTCATGAATGCGAAGTTCCTAGATCCACCGATTCCAGAAGAGGAAATCATAATGTTTATATCTAGACATTTCAAGTGTGAAATAACTGAGACTATTGCTATACAAAATGTTACAAATATAGAGCATTTAAGCAGTTACTTACAAAGATTGGAAAGAAACAAAGTGGATAGCAATAATTATAATCGGAATAAAAATTACAATAACAAAAATTTTAATAGAAATAATCAATACAATAGCAATGATAACTATGAAAATAATACAAGTAATCAAAATAATAGGAGAGATAATTATGAACAAGGTTATAATAGAGCAAACAACATAAATAGTAGAAATTACAATAATGGATACAATAATAGAAACAATAATTATAATAATAATTCTGGAAACAACAACAATTATAACAGAAACTTTAACAATCAAAACAATTATAACAGAAATTTTAGATACAATAATAATAACAATAATAACAATTATAGAGAACAAAACTACAGGGAGCAAAATAACAGAGGTGGACCATACGATAACCGACAAAGAGAAGAAAGTATAGAACAAAGAAAAGATTATAGGGAGGAAGGAATAGGAAATGGAAATGGAGGACAGAGAAGGATAAATAATATTCAAAGAAGAGAAGATAGAGTGATATCAGTAGAACCGGAAATAATAACAGAACAAGAGCCCGACCAAAATTTTGGATCGAGCACATACCAAATGTAAGAAATATCATCTGTACATATGAACATCCAAGGGAATATATTAAATTTGGGGAAGATTTGGAATTGAAAGGAATAATGGGATTGATAAAAATTAAAGGAAAATTAAATGGGAAATTTGTTAAAATATTAATAGATACAGGTTCGGAAGCGTCCATAATAAAAACAAAACTAATTGAAGAAAACATTGAAAATTATGAAAATAAGCTAGTTAAAATACCAAAAACTACATTAATAGGAGCAAACGGAAAGAAATTGTGTGAAGTTAGCAGATCTATAATACAAAGTATTGAATTAAAGGATGGGAAAGAAGTTGAGATGCAATTATTGTTAGTAGATAATCTAGAATCAGACATAGTTATAGGAATAGATGAATTAACGAAATATAAAGCAAGAATTGATTTTGAAAAGATGGAGATTGAATTAAATGGTAATAGAATTGAATTTGAAGAAGAAAATATGGAAGAATTGGAATTTGAAGAGGATAATAAGAAGTTATGGAATATAGAAAGGATTGGAAATATGGAAGTATTGGCAATTGGAGAGGATAATAGGAAGTTATGGAATATAAAAAGGAGTGGAAATATGGAAGAATTGGAAATTGAAGAGGATAATAGGCAGTTATGGAATATAGAAAGGAATATAATTATGGGGGAATTGGAATTAGTGTGTGGAAATAAGGAATATGAAGGGAAAGTGAAGAATTTAATAATGAAATATGAAGGATTGATTAAAAAGGAGATGAGAATGGCAAATAATTATGTACATAAGATAGAAGTTAGAGGAATAGAAAATTTCAGAATAAGAACATATCCCATACCTTATAAATATAGGAAAGAAGTTGATTCAGAGATACAAAATATGCTAAAGGATGGTATTATAGAGAGATGTAACACAAGAAATATAAATTAATAAATTGTACCGATATAAGAGACTCTGAGAAATGTAGAAGTAATTAGTCGCATAACGAACATTGAAGAATTTTCAAAAATGGATTTATAACATGATTTTTTGAACTAATTCCTTTGGATGAAACTTGTAAATGAAACATGTACCTAAAAATAAAATAACAATTTGTATACATATTTAATTATGGTATTGTAAATAGATTTAAAACTATTTGAAGAGGATACTGCAACACAGGATTCCAGAATCATCTTTGTAACAGCGACCTGAAATAAGAAGAAATGTATTATTAGTAATATGTCAGACAGAAACAAACAAATGTGTGCGAAATTGAAACCACCTTTCGAGGGACCATATGTTATAGATAATGAAAACGGGATAAATAGCTATGTTTTAAAATATATGGAAAATGATGAAATAAGAGGTGTCTTCAATATAAAGGATATATATAAGTACAATAACTGATGAAGAAGTAAAGAAAAAGCAAAATAGTAAATGTTTAAGGTAAAATTTGCGTTCATAAAATTTTTCAGAACATCAAAATTTGATAAACGCAAAATTAAGGGGATGTTATTATAGAGTGAAACACCGTGTATATCAAACAATAAAGAATTAAGATTGTACATTGTAATCTAGAAGAATTTTTTTTTAAGTCAAAAATTTTTTTTAAACATTTGAATGGAGACAATCTGTACGATCCACTATTCAATAGAGAAGGCATACAGAAAGGACAGACTGTATAATGTAGGGATAATTGCGAATAGGTGTGATAAACAATTTATGTGAAATAAATTAACCAAACTTTTATTAAAAAGATCAAGTATCAGAATTTGTTCATGATGAGAAACTAATAATGCTTTATTCTGTAAAGTCAAGCTAATCTCATAATATTTGTTGATTAAAACATTAAAGTAAGTTAGTGTAGCTGTTTAGACATAACAGAGGAGAAAAGTATATAATAATGTGAATTTCAGAGAACATGACTCATAAAGAAAAAAACGAATTTTCATTTTGCATATATATTTAAAGATAACAGCTGTCATCTATTAAAACATTATGAATATTCATTTGACATACATACTTAAAGGTTAGGAAATGTCATTTTAACAATACTAGGAAATATTATTGAATGAAAATAATATAGGAAGTCTAAGCAATTAAAAAACCTTAGAATACAATATCCTGATATAATGGATGAACATTTCACTGGTTGAAATGAAGAATTTGAGTGATAAAATAAATAGTCAAATCTGATTGGTAAATAAACATTTAAAAAGGATCATATCGGCGACAATTATGTTGCTAACGAAAAAAAAATCGGAATGTGAAAAAGTTGTTGATTATGGGGTCTATTCACTAAGAGGTTCTTTTTGGGGAAGAAAAATTTGTAAGTAGAAAAACTTTTTGGTAAAGAAAATCATTTTGAAATCATTAGGAAGATAAAAAAATTTGACTATAGAATTCAAGAACAAATACATTATACTTACAAGATATACATCAATGTAAGTAGATAAGTTTATATTAATAATTAAAAAAGGAATTGTCGAATGTTGTACAGTACTAACCATGATTTTTATTTTATGATATGGTGTCTTGTATCTTGTGGAAGTAAAATAGCCACAATAGCTTTTGAAAAACACTGAATAGTGGAATTTGTGTGAGCTGCTTGGACTTTGAATGAAGGGCGGCATCGATTCCTGTTCTGGTAGAAACGGAATGCCAGCATGGAGTTTTTCCAGGAGGAGAATCTGAAACAAATTAATGAAACGGATCATTGAGGTGAACAAACAAAACAGTGAAGTGAATAAGGTAGTAAAAGTTAATTTATTAATATATTAAAAAGTCAAGCGTACTTACCAATTTATGCAAAGAACTAAAATTTTGTGACGCATAGACGCTTTTAGGAGTGTATTTCGCCAATTTCTAAAAATCACATGTTTATCAAGTTAAATAATTGTATTTCACTCTTATAATAATATCTCACCAGAGTGCGTGTATGTTGTATGAAAGAGTCATCCTTTTAGATAGTTAAATATTTACAAGAACACTTGTAAAAGTGTAATGTATTTATTTTCATTAAATTAAATATCGTTTTTTCCTTGAAGAACGTTTTAAACTATTTTTGAGTTATTCATTTCATCTGGTGACTTGCGCACCATCTACTTACCATAGGCAGAAGCTCTGAATGACATCTATTGAATTATGCAGATTTGTTTTATGCAGGACAGGACCGTATTTAGTTTGGAATCATTGAACAAGTAACATATTCTGATTAACAAATTTATTTTTGAAATATAAAGCATTTATTAACTTTGGCGCTAATAGATATAGAATTCTAAAATCATTTTATCCTAAATACTTGAACTCTACCCTGAGATGAGAAGTTTTCATGTTAGTAATATAAACTGTTTATCATATATATAAAATCATCAATATACCGGGCAAACAATAAACTTAAAGTAAATTTAAACTAAAATAAAATAAGTGTAACATTCTTATTACACCATAGCCAATTCATATTAATATGTCGGCCCAACGTAGGGCAAATTAAATTCCCATAAAATAAACTATATTAATATATATATATATATATATATATATATATATATATATATATATATATATATATATATATATGTATATTGTAGTGGTGAATTCCTTTTATATTATGTATCATGTATATAATTACTAAATTAACAATTTATTATTTTCAAATCTTTACAAATTTTGATATATTATTAACGAATTTAACAATAATGAAAACCTACCCCAAAGATCTTTGGTTTACCACTTTTTTTATAATTCTATGAAAATAAATTTTCAAATCCCCTCCTGCAACTACGTTCTCAACTTATTCCTTTACTCGACCCCTTTTTGTTTGATATACGTACAACGTGATGGTTCCTCTCCTAAATTCTTCTCAACTTTTAAATTTCCCTAACAATGTTCTATATTATCTTTCCAGTTTAACATGTAGATCTTCTTATACTTATGAATTTGCTTCTGGTTTGAATCTAACTATATTTCACTTGCTGCTCTGGGCTCCTACCTTACGAATACTTTTTTACTTTTCTTCAAATATTCATCTCTCTAACTGATTCCACTTTTCTTTCCAATTTAATATATTCAAATGCTGTTTTTATATTATTATTCTTATATTCTCATATGTTTTCAATTTGTAAATTCTTGCTTGACTTTTCTTTTTACAATTTCTTTCTGTCATCTCCCATCATCATTTTTCATAGAGCATCTGCCAATGATATTATTCCAAAAATTTTATATATCAACTATCTCTCAATATTATGGTTTTAAAATATCCATAAAAATTGCCAATAAAATTATTCCAAAATTTCTAAAGATCAACTATCTCTCAATATTATTGTTTCTAAAATATCCATAAAAATTCCCCAAAATTACTTTATTTTGTCTATATATATATATATATATATATATATATATATATATATATATATATATATATATATATATATATACAAATAATCAATGAAAAGATTAAAGAATAACGCGTGGAATATAAAACAAAAACAGAATTAGCAGGCATATCACGCAAAAGAGGTTACAAAGAATGAGTGGTAACCGTAGACATGCATGTTTCTGGCTCATTAGCCTTCATCGGTACGGCATAACCAAGAAAAGGTGTACAACTTGGGAGCAAGGATGTTAATTGAAACATGAGAAAACACAAACGCGTTATTCTTTAAACTTTTCATTGATTATTTGTCTATTTCCAGGGTCAGAAGGTTTAGACAGGAGAGTTATAGACGCCTCCGTGTCTCTGTTGGTTGTTGTCTTGAAAACTCGGGATCTTCCATTTGAAGGCGCAAATGTGCGTTTGGTTATCTTGTTGAAATCCGTTGTTTGTGTTTTCTCATGTTTCAATTAACATCCTTGCTCCCAAGTTGTACACCTTTTCTTGGTTATGCCGTACCGATGAAGGCTAATGAGCCAGAAACATGCATGTCTACGGTTACTACTCATTCTCTGTAACCTCTTTTGCGTGATATGCCCGCTAATTCTGTTTTTGTTATAAATATATATATATATATATATATATATATATATAGACGAAAGTAGTTCGTTGCCGAAACTAGTTAGGGTAACTTTTTTATTGGGGAATGAGGCAATGTGATAAAGAAAACTCTGTTTAGTTAATCCTAAGCTTTCGATAATTTATTATTATCATTATCAAAGAATCTACAAAATAAATATTATATAAACTTAAAATATATTTTAAAGTAAAAATATTTTTTACTTGCACTAATTGAGGTTGTTCACAATAATATAATATCTATTTATATGAAGAAACATCATTGTAAAATTTAATCGTTAAAATATTTAAATTGGCATGTTATCAAATTGATGACAATTTTTGACAAGTTGATGTTGTCATAGAAAACATTTTTTTATATATATATATATATACATATATTCAGTACATCAGTATAGTATATAATAAAATGTTTACTATACTCTTATCATATTTAAATGAAATATAAGTAAATCAGTTAACAGAATTATCCTCTATAACGCCTTGATCTCCATTATTATCTTTTCTGTCGAATGATAATAAATAACTATAAATTGAATTTAGATTCTGAATATCAGTTCTTTCATTTAAACAATTATTCTCTTGAGCAATGAATGTCATTTCCAGGAAAATCCTTTTAGAGTAACTGTCTTCTTTACACAAAATTTTGAAGTTTTTATAATAAACTATATGTTTTGTTGAGAAAACGTGTTCTGCTAATGCTGAACGTTCTGGGTATAATCTTGAATCACTCTTATGTAGAGCTAAGCGCTTAGTAATTTTCTGAGAAGTCTGACCCACATATACAGATTCGCATGTAGAGCATGTTAATCTATATACAACATTAGAACGTTCAGTATAAGGATCAATTTGTTTCCATTTACTAAAAACACGATTAATTGTCAGAACATTTTTATTTGCAAGTTTTATGTTAGTTACTTCCTTTAAAATTTTGGAAATTCTAGGTGTAAGATAAATTAAGTTCATTAGATAATTGTATTGGATGAGGATTGTAAATAGTATTTTTCTTACTAATGTTTTTGGATATCCATCATTTATAAATAGATTCGATAATATATTTAAATTTTTATTGTGCATCGTATTATCTGAAATATTGATTATTCTATTTTTCATTTGCTTTATCAAATTAATTTTCGTTGAAAATTTATGATATGAAAAATAGTTTATATATCTTCCTGAGCATTCAAACAATACCTTTTTTGCATCTTTACCATATTTTAGAGATCTTACACCTAGAATTTCCAAAATTTTAAAGGAAGTAACTAACATAAAACTTGCAAATAAAAATGTTCTGACAATTAATCGTGTTTTTAGTAAATTGAAAGAAATTGATCCTTATACTGAACGTTCTAATGTTGTATATAGATTAACATGCTCTACATGCGAATCTGTATATGTGAGTCAGACTTCTCAAAAAATTACTAAGCGCTTAGCTCTACATAAGTGTGATTCAAGATTATACCCAGAACGTTCAGCATTAGCAGAACACGTTTTCTCAACAAAACATATAATTGATTATAAAAACTTCAAAATTTTGTGTAAAGGAGATAATTACTCTAAAAGAATTTTCCTGGAAATGACATTCATTGCTCAAGAGAATAATTGTTTAAATAAAAGAACTGATTCAGAGACTAAATTCAATTTATAGTTATTTATTATCATTCGACAAAAAAGATAATAATGAAGATCAAGGCGTTATAGAGGATAATTCTGTTAATTGATTTACTTATATTTCATTTAAACATAATAAAAGTATAGTAAACATTTTATTATATACTATACTGATGTACTGAATATATATATATATAAAAACATGTTTTCTATGACAACAACAACTTGTCAAAAGTTGTCATCAATTTGATAACATGCCAATTTAAATAATTTAACGATTAAATTGTACAATGATGTTTCTTCATATAAATAGATATTATATTATTGTGAACAACCTCAATTAGTGTAAGTAAAAAATATTTTTACTTTAAAAAATATTTTAAATTTATATAATATTTATTTTGTCGATTCTTTGATAATGATAATAATAAATCATCGAAAGCTTAGGATTAACTTAACAGAGTTTTCTTTATCACATTGCCGCATTCCCCAATAAAAAAGTTACCCTAACTAGTTTCGGCAACGAGCTACTTTCGTCTAAAGTTTCAGAAATGGGGTTCAACTACAACATCAAACAAAGATATGGAGAAATAGCTGTACAAACTTTTAAGAATTGGACAAAAACTAAAACTAAATTAGCTAAAGCAATTAATAGAAGAATTTTCCTATTGAAGTGTAGAAAAATAGGTTTAATACCTATTCACATTAATAACGCCATCAAACCTATAAATAGATAACTTTTAAGACAAGAAATCAATTCTAACAAGAACGATCAATACAATAACAGGTTAGGTTTTAAACTTTTAAATATAGAAATCAATAAATCTTATTCAATTATTCACAATCTTGAGAATGATATTGTTAAATTGAAATCAACCATTATAAATACAACTTCTGAATTAATTTTCGATGAATTTAATCATAGACAAAATATAAAATACAATAGATTGTTTCATAGAATTAAATATAATAATATAAAAAAATTAAATGCACTTAGTGATAATATGATCAAAGAATGTCTAATAACACAACCTAATTGGATAAAAAATCTCACAAATTTAGACATTCCTGATGATATTAATAAATTCCTATCTCTAGTACCAAAGTTTTCAATAGAACCTCATTTAGGTTTTAATATTCCAGTAAAATCATATTTATCAGATGTTGAAAATACACTAAATACTATTAAAGATACCAACATTCGTTCTATCACTACTGCAAAAATAACTAATGTAATTACAAATTATGTTCATTCAATATTAGAGAGAACACAACCATCTTTCTTTCGTTACTTATTATTTAAAACAAGAAAAATTTCAAAAGAACATCCCTAAATAGTTGTAACAAGGTCTGATAAAGGTAATATTACTCTAATAATGTTTACAGAAGAATATACAAGATTATCGTTAGATTTGATTGAAAATAATAACTCTTACAAAAGAAATTCTAATCCTACTTTATCATTACCAACATCATGTAACAAACTTGTTAAGAATTTATTTGATTCCAATCAAATAGATATAAATACAAAAAAAACAATTAACCACATATAATGGTACTATAGCTAAATACTATGGTTTACCAAAAATACATAAACCTAATTTATCAGTGAGACCTATTGTAGGTTCTATGGGAATTCCTACAGAACATTTATCAGCATATATAACAAATATACTAACGAATGCATATGATTGCAATTATGAATATTTTGTAAAAGATTCTTTTCAAATATCACAATTACTCAATAAAATGAAACTTCCATCAAATTATGTTTTGGCAAGTCTAGATGTAATATCTTCATTTAGTAACGTATACTTAGAAATCACTTTAAAATCTATTGAAAAAAATTGGGAACGTATTCGTTTATATTGTGATATAAACAAAAATACTTTTTTAGAAATTATTACTCATTTATTCAATAATACTTTTTTCACTTTTGATAATAAGTATTATAAACAAACTTTTGGTACACCAATGGGAGCAAATATATCTCCTATTTTAGCTACATATGTTATGGATGAATTGTTAAATAGTGTTATTCCTTTACTATCTTTTCGTCTTTCTTTTATAAAAAAATATGTAGACGATATAATATTGGCATTACCTAGTACAGGCATCAATGAAATATTAGAAAAATTCAATAATTATAATCACTACATCCAGTTTACTATCGAAACAGAAGATAATGAACAATCTGTTCCATTTCTAAACACCAGACTTATAAGAAGTAATGATGTAATTACAGTAGACTGATAAAGAAAACCTTGTAGCTCAGGAAGATATATAAACTATTTTTCATATCATAAATTTTCAACGAAAATTAATTTGATAAAGCAAATGAAAAATAGAATTTCCAATATTTCAGATAATACGATGCACAATAAAAATTTAAATATATTATCGGATATTTTTATAAATAATGGATATACAAAAACATTAGTAAGAAAAATACTATTTAACAATCCTCATCCAATACAATTATCTAATGAACCTAATTTATCAACTGATAACGTAAAAAATATAACGAATACAAATTCAACCAATACCTTTTTTTTATCTTTACCATATTTTAGAGATCTTACACCTAGAATTTCCAAAATTTTAAAGAAAGTAACTAACATAAAACTTGCAAATAAAAATGTTCTGACAATTAATCGTGTTTTTAGTGAATTGAAAGAAATTGATCCTTATACTGAACGTTCTAATGTTGTATATCGATTGACATGTTCTACATGCGAATCTGTATATGTGGGTCAGACTTCTCAACAAATTACTAAGCGCTTAGCTCTACATAGTGATTTAAGATTATACCCAGAACGTTTAGCATTAGCAGAACACGTTTTCTCAACAAAACATATAATTAATTATAAAAACTCCAAAATTTTCTGTAAAGAAGACAATAACTCTAAAATGATTTTCCTGGAAATGACATTCATTGCTCAAGAGAATAATTGTTTAAATAAAAGAACTGATATTCAGAATCTAAATTCAATTTATAGTTATTTATTATCATTCGACAAAAAAGATAATAATGAAGATCAAGACGTTATAGAGGATAATTCTGTTAATTTATTTACTTATATTTCATTTAAATATAATAAGAGTATAGTAAATATTTTATTATATACTATACTGATGTACTGAATATATATATAAAAAAATGTTTTCTATCACAACATTAACTTGTCAAAAATTGTCATCAATTTGATAACATGCCAATTTAAATATTTTAACGATTAAATTGTACAATGATGTTTCTTCATATAAATATATATTATATTATTGTGTACAACCTCAATTAGTGTAAGTAAAAAATATTTTTACTTTAAAAAATATTTTAAATTTATATAATATTTAGTTTGTAGATTCTTTGATAATGATAATAATAAATTATCGAAAGCTTAGGATTAACTAATCAGAGTTTTCTTTATCACATTGCCGCATTCCCCAATAAAAAAGTTGCCCTAACTAGTTTCGGCAACGAACTACTTTCGTCTATATATATATATATATATATATATATATATATTTATATATACATATATATATTTTTTTCACACCTTTTCGGTGGTATCTGATAATGTCCGGGCCACTACGCAGCCAAGGGTATGGCCCATATATTAATTGCTGCCACCTTGTTTCTGGCATTAAGCTGGGATTTTAATATCTTGCTTGTTCTTCTCATAAGCTCTTTTTCGGCATTCTCTTTGTTTTTTTTATGGCGAATTTCGTAGCTCTGCTGAATTCCAAGGTACCTGTAAGTGTTTTCTGCTCCCAGCTCCCTAATTCGACTTCCATCTGCCAGAGTGATATCCTCGTTTTCATTGAGTTTTCATCTCTTAATGTGAATGGTAGCACATTTCTCAAGCCCAAACTTCATTTGGATGCTCTCACTGAAGTGTCTGACTATCTCCAGTTCTCCTTCCAGTTGCTGTCTTCCTTTAGCAAAGAGCTTAAGATCATCCATGTAAAAAAGATGAGTCAGCTTTGCTTGGTCATCGATTCGATATGCGTATGTGCTCCGGTTAAGCATATTACTCAATGGGTTCAGGGCGAGACAGAACCATAATGGGTTCAGACTGTCGCCCTGGAATATGCTCCTTCTAATAGGGATCTCCTCCGTTGTGTACGTGTCTGTTGCTCCTCTGACTAATAGAGTGGTTCGCCATGATGTCATCAGATGCCGGAGTAAGTCGATAACTTGCTGATTCACTTTATAGATATTTGAAACTTCCAGCAGCCATGAATGAGGAACTGAGTCAAATGCCTTCTGATAATCGATCCAGGCTATAGATATGTTTTTCTGACGTTGTCTTGCCTGTTTCGTGATTACATTGTCGATTATCAAGAGTTCCTTGCTGCCTCTAGCCTTTTGCATACAGCCGTTTTGTTCCCATGCTAGAATGTTGTTATGTTTTAGGTGGCAGTCTAGTTTCTGTCTTATGACGGAGGTTAGTATTTTGTATGCTGATGGAAGGCATGTAATGGGTCTATAGTTTTTCGGTTGTGATAGGTCTCCTTTCTTTGGAAGCATATGAGTCATACCATTAGTGAAATATAAAGGTATGCTCTGTGGGTTTCTGACCGAGTGCTGTATAAAGTGAGCCAATTTTTTATGCGCATTAGTAAATGCTTTCCACCAGTAGTTGTGGATTCCATCTATATATATATATATATATATATATATATATATATATATATATATATATATATATATATATATATATTTATATATATATATGTATATATATTCATATATATATATATATATATATATATATATATATATATATATATATATATATATTGGAATTCACCACTACAATTATTATCAAATGTTATGAGCGCCAAACATAAAAAATCACGTAATGTAAACGGCGATTCTCTGAAATGTGAAGAATGTAATAAAGGAAACGAACGTTATGAAGAGAAATCTTCAATTATAACAGAATCTACTAAACCCAAGCCAACGAATGCAAAAGAAACAGAATGTCAAGATTGCAATGAAGAATATTCGCATTTGGAAGCAAAACTCCATCAACTCCAACCAAAAAATATATATAGAAAATAGGTCTTCCTAGATCTACTGAAGAAGATTCGTGTGAAGAATGTGAAGTGGAAACTGAAAAGAATTTACAAATCGAAAACATTTTTATAAGAGTATAACATATAAGAATATAAGAATAATAATATGAGAAGCAGCATTTGAATATATTAAATTGGAAAATATTTGAGAATAGTCATTAAAAAAGATCAGGATGAATGGGAAAATAATTTGATGGAGGTTGAAGAATATTTAAATTGTGTTCCACATGGTGTAACATAAGAATCACCTATATATTTAATGACAGGAAGATATCCAAATAGAAAATGGGAGTTCCAGGAAATAAAAAATTATGAAGAATGTTTAGAAGAGGTTAATAGAAAATTGCAAAAAGCTGCTAAGAAATATCAAAGAAAAATGTCAGAAAAATATGAAGCGAAGGTGAAATTTATAAAAAGGGATATGATTTTTGTTAAGAGATTAAAGGTAGCAGATAGAGAATAGAAAAAATGTGTTAAATTAGAATTGCCTTATGAGAGACCTTTTAGAATAGATACTGAGAATGGAGAAAATAGTTATATCTTGAAGGAATTAGATTGAAACAAAATTAGAGGTATTTTTAATATTGAACATGTATTATGAAAAATAATTAATAATAATTTTATTTTAGTTAATGTAAATATATAGATTTATTGTTTAAATCAGAATATTGAAAATTTATTTTAATTTGAAAATAATTATGTTCAAATTTCAAAAAAAAATAATTTTGGGGAATGTTTATGGATATTTTAGGAACAATAATATTGAGAGATAGTTGATCTTTAGAAATTTTTGAATAATTTCATGGGAAATTTTTATGGTTATTTTAAAACAAAAATATTGAGATATAGTTGATCTATAGAAACTTTGGAATAATATCATTGGCAGATGCTCTATGGAAAATGATGATGGGAGATGACAGAAAGAATTTTTAAAAAGAAAAGTCAAGCAAGAATTTACAAATTGAAAATATTTTTATAAGAATATAACATATAAGAATATAAGAATAATAATATAAAAAACAGCATTTGAATATATTAAATTGGAAAGAAAAGTGGAATCAGTTAGAGAGATGAATATTTGAAGAAAAGTAAAAAAGTATTCGTAAGATAGGAGCCGAGAGCAGCAAGTGAAATATAGTTAGATTCAAACCAGAAGCCAATTCATAAGTATAAGAATATCTACATATTAAGCTGGAAAGATCAAATAGAACATTGTTAGGGAAATTTAAAAGTTGAGAAGAATTCAGGACCAGGAACCATCACGTTGTACATATATCAAACAAAATGGGGTCGAGTAAAGGAATAATTTGAGAACGTAGTTGCTGGAGAGGATTTGAAAATTTATTTTTATAAAAAAAGTGGTAAACCAAAGATCTCGGGGGTAAGTTTTTATTATTGTTAAATTAGTTAGAAATATATCAAAATTTGTAAAGATTTTAAAGATTTGAAAATAATAAATTGGTAATTTAGTAATTATATACATAATACATAATAGAAAAGGAATTCACCACTACAATATACACACACACACATATATATATATATATATATATATATATATATATATATATATATATATATATTGAGATAATAGTTTATTTATTTACTTATGTATGAATATTATGAGTATTATAATTATTCAATTTTATTTTCCTCAAGTTGGTTCGTCGATTGTTATGATATTTTATTTTTATTTATCTATTTATAAATTTTTTATTAGGTTTATAATTTTTATTAATTTTAGATGTTGAGCGCCAGATGAAATTAGTCTATCAATTTTTTGAGTGTTATTATCTTTCAAATGTATTATTATTTAATAGTAAATAATAATTTCTTAATTGACCAATACAATTATCGTTATGTTTTTAAACACAATTTAAACTATTAAATAAATTCAAATATTTGACAAGATTATAATGCTGGCATAAATTATAAATCTTTTCACATTCGAGGGGTAAAATGTTTTGGTATTGTGGTAAGTACTGAATGTTCAATATTAATTTGCTAATATGAGAGTTTTTTTTCAAATATCCTTTATACCTATACTTTTTCCATCAGTGATCAATAAGAAATTATTGTTTCACCTCATTTAACACAATAGTTTATCGTTTATTTTTTTAGGTTATATTGCTATCAGTTTATATAAGAAGAGCTTTATCTCACAGTTCGTAGTCACTCTTAAACTCTGTCTTCCTGTATAATGATGTAGGTATTCTCAATTTACAATTCTTTTTATTTCAATCTAATTCGTTAATATCTTAACTTTGATTTTGCTATAATTATCATTCACTATTATACAACATTCAAGTTTTTTCTTCTTCTTATAAATTCCAACAATTTACCTTGTTTAATAATTATGAAGTATTCTTCTCAGCTTCAGCTTTTCGTTTATATAATTTAACTTCTTTGTAGATTCTTTTTACTTGATTTTTTTATTAGGATAATTATTTTTTAACTCTCTCCTTCAAAAATTCAATCTGTCATCAATGTTTATTTTTCCTAGCAACCATCCATGACTTATTTTTCCTACTAGATTGATATTTTATTTCATGTAGAGATTAAGTGAGGACTTCGCACACTACTCTTGAACACTTTCAAATTTTCTTATCTAATGATTTTGTTTACAAATTAACATTAACAATAATATTATTGGATTCATAATAATTATATCAGTGAAATTTATATCCTCTCAACCACCTTAATAATTTATTTTAGTAGAGTTTTCATTGAATTTATCCTTTCAAACCTATCAATTCTGATTTTTGTCCAATATATATATATATATATATATATATATATATATATGTGTATATATGTATATATATATATATATATATATATATATCGCGATAGCGGTAGAAGTGGCGTCCTTATAGATTTGTAGCGCTGTGGCATCCTCCGATATACACAATATGTATATATAATAGCCCCAATGCATAGAGATCACGCACATAGTGGCTTCCTATTATTTGGCAACACTGGGACCTTCATCGATTATTAGTAGGTAGATTTGATTTTCTTTAAGAATCGGTGTGTTCTGTATATTGTATATAGATCGCGTTCAAAGTGACTTACAGTAATTTTAAATATGTATTTATTTTTCTTTTGAGAGAGGAGAATGAAACATATTTTCTAGTAATAGGGATGTTGACGGTTGGTACAAATCCATATGAAGATATATTTTACACATAAAAAGATAGTTTTTAGAAACCTAAAATAACATTCTAAAAAACTTATTATTAGTTTTAAATTAAACTTATTTCTCATAACCCAGTTATGCATATGAACTATTTTTCTTGATAATTTGTTGGAATAACGATAATATTTTACGATTTTTTTTCACAATGGGGACTGGATCCGTCAAAAGATATAGCTGTAACTTACCGAAGATTGATTCTATAATGGTGCGTATATTGACATACTTTATTACAAATGAGAGAGACACATTACTCATTTTATATATTCTTTTATCATATTTAGAGCTACTTAACATATATATCAACGAAATGAAACTTGAAATCAGCTCTGTAGACAAACAAACTACTAATAAATTTACCACAACCCAATATATCTAAAATGATTTTCAATTTGTATTTGTAGTTTATCAGAGATTATAACTTACATTAATGTTAATAAAAAAGACTATCCATCTCAAATATATTATGCAAGGAAATAGCAGTAAGTAAAACGCAAAATACGTACTACAGCATAAGTAGATGAGCAACGTTTGTACGGGAACACTTTCAAGGCCATCCATCGTACGGGTCATCTGCGCACGCGCCGGGCCGTCACATGTGTCATCTGTCAATCCCGTCACGCGTGTCAAACGTCGTATGCCCCATCTGTTCTATGTGCCGTACGTGCGTTCTGTTGTATGTGTCATCTGTCAAATGTATCGTATGCCCCATCTGTTCTATGTACCGTATGCCCCATCTGTTCTGTGATGAACTCCATCTTTATGATTTTTCTATGTCGCCACGTATATAGTGTGACGTATGCCCCATCTGTTCTGTGATGAACGCCATCTTTATGATTTTTCTATGTCGCCATGTATATAGTGCGTCATCCGTCATATGTACCGTATGCCCCATCCGTTCTGTGATAACATGCGTCGTATGTCCCATCTGTTCTGCGATGAAGTCTATCCTTATGATTTTTCTATGGTAGCATGTATATGGTGTGACGTAAGCAGTGTTTTCGTATAACGTCGATTGAATAAGGGCGTTACATGAAGATAGGAGAAATGGTATAACACAAATTGAAAACCTACATCTGAGTGTCGATTCGAATCAAAATAGATGGAATCATTAGAGGCACATCTTTTTGTTGACTACACCCCGTATAATGGATTTATGATGAAAGTAGATCGAAGGAATAAGGATATTACATGAAGATAAGAAAAAGGTTATGATACACATTGAAAGCCTTCATGATTCTAGTCAGAATAAATGTAATCAAATCAATAGAGGCACGTCTTTTTGTTGACTACACCCCGTATAATGAATTTATGATGAAAATAGATCGATTGAATAAGGATATTACATGAAGATAAGAAAAAGGTTATGATACACATTGAAAACTACATCTTAGAGCTAAACAATATTTTTTTAATGATGTGTATAATATTACTAACAATATTTGTTTTAGTAAACATTGTTAAACCAACATTTTCATTATGTAAAAATATTAAAATTCATCAAAAATTGTAAACATGTTTTCAATAATCTCTTTGCCGCAACTTTAAAAATAAATATTGTTGACAAATAAACATATTACATGTTTATAGTTATACGGTGGAGTAAAAAAGAATGTAGAGAATAAATTCATTATACCAGGTGTAGTAGTCATAAAAATTAATATATAGGAGGGTATAATTGTGATGTTATTCAATTTTAAGAAATATTAGCTATATTTATAATTGATGAAAAAAACAACACATTTTAACAATGTGAAATATAAAAAACCGCAATAACTGATAACGATCGAGAAAACAAACAATGAATTGCTGTTATCAATATATGGCCTCGAAAACATGCACAACTAGCTACAAAATGTGAGAAATATGACTTCATTGTTTTCACTTGAAATTTTTGATAACAGATGTTTTTCAAACTTTCAAAATATTATTCACCTAATGAGTTTTGCATCGAAAACAATTTTATCAAAGTGTTGTGACTAATATAAATTTGTTGCGATGGTCTGTTTCATTTAGCGGATCTCAAACAGCAGTAGCGATATCACCACAATAAATTTGTCAAAGAGTTACTCTCGTATACACACACGCATAAAGCAAAAGTAAGTACAATTATTTTTTCATCATCTCTTTAGTTTAGTGTAAAAATTTTGCGGGGAATATCTCATGTACACTTTATTATTTCAAATAAACTGAGAGATGTGTAGTTTCAAACGTTATTTAGATGGATCTATCATTACTAAACATCATATCACTAATTCCAGAAAAGAAGCCAACAATTAACCTACAAAATTTGAAGCGCAGGCCTGTCTTGAAAGCAAAATTGATACAAAGTAAATTGGGAGAACTCGTGTTTCGCTAGTGTTGGAGGAGCACACATAACCTTTCAGCTCCAAAGAGTTGCAGACCAATACGTCATAGAAAATTCAGAAAACAAAAAAGTACTCAATCAGCATCTTTAGAAGACTGATAGAAACATCCAAATCCAACCATCTCGTTTGAAATTTTTCTGGTGAGTTTTATTATATTAAAGGTGTACAATAGCAAATTTAATCAACTTTTTTACGAAATTACTTCAAATAAACTGAGAGATGTGTAGTTTTAAACGTTATTTAGATGGATCTATCATTACTAAACATCATATCTCTAATTCCAGAAAAGAAGCCAACAATTAAGCTACAACATTTGAAGCGCAGGTCCGTCTTGAAAGCAAAATTGATATAAATTAAATTTGGAGTTGGAGGAGCACACATAACCTTCCAGCCCCCCGAAGAGTTGCGACCCAACGTTACACGTGAAGCCATTGAAGATTATTTGAATCAATACCCTTCAATTAGTCGGGAATATCTTGAAGACTGATAGAAAAAACCAAATCCAACCATCTCGTTTGAAATTTCTTCTGGTGAGTTTTTATTTTATTAAAAGCGTACAATGGCAAGTTTAACGAACAAAGTGGATGAGACAATAGCATTCCTGAGACAAAATTATTCTGAACCTCTAGCTGATAGAATAATTAAATTAATAGACCGACATGTGAGAAAGTGTGTGTTAGCGCTAGATAAAATTAAATTTTTTATTGGTCAAAAAAGAAAAATTCAAACAAAGATTGGGGAACTTAAACGCATGCGATATCAAATCAAATCAATACCAAAAAATGTAGGTTGCGGGTTGAGGAAAAGACGTAGTGTAAAATGGGTGGATGCTGGGGCTTACTTTAATAGCAGAATTAGGACGGGTCTTATAGTAAATTTAAAACACAAAGAAATTCACAATTTTTTCAAAGATACATTCAATCTATTCAAAGATAGAATTTCGAAAATATTGAGGAATCTAAAAATGATCAAAGTTAACACCACTCTCATTGGAGATTATATAAAACAATCAAATGACCGGGAAGTTTTAGAACAAAAACATTTCAGTACACCTAATGCATTCATTGACGAAGGAACTGATTTAATAGAATGGTTTAAAAATAATGTCGTAGATCGTATTTTGAATAAAATGTCAGAGTTTCAAGAGAAACAGAGCGGTTGGGCCTTAAACAAAATTATTTCTTTAGAGGTAGCTATAAACAAATACGAAATGGGTAATGGTTCATCATTCATTCGATTGCCAGAGCAAATACAGAAAAAGCAAGCTGTATCAATATTCAGAACAAATATGATGAAGCTTGCTTTTTCTGGAGCGTTGTTGCCGGTCTACATGCTCCCACAGGAATGGTGAGCCGAACATCATCATATCCACACTATTCGAGTGTTTTGAAAACTCAAGGCTTAGACATGCCAATGAAACTATCCCAAATTAACAAATTTGAAAAACTCAACGAAATTTCCGTAAGTGTTTACATGCTAGAGTATAATGAATCAGCGAACGAGAAAAAAACATTTTATACAGTAGTTCCAGCACGATTGACTAAGAAAAAATTAAATCGTCACGTCAATTTATTACTCATTCAAGATCAATATTTTCCAAAATTAAACGATTATCAAGTCCCACCCTGTGATGCTGATGATGTTGTTGAGATTAAATACCATTATTGTTGGATCAAAGATTTATCTCGTTTGATTAGTTTACAGTTAACTAGAAACACGAATAGAAAATTTATTTGCGATAGATGTCTCAATTATTTTTCATCACAAGAGAAACTCGATGATCATACGGAACTTTGTCAGAATTTGAACAGCGAAAAAATTTCATTTCCCAAATATGATTATGTAGAATTTAAAAATTATACATACAAACAAGATTGTCCTTTTGTTATTTTTGCCGATTTTGAATCTCAATTGACGGAATGTAATAAAAATATTTCAAAAACAACAAACAAGTATCAACAGCATCAGGCGTACAGTGCAGGCTACTACCTAAAATGTTCTTTTGATGATTCGCTGTCATTTTACAAAAGCTATAGAGGAGTAGATTGTATGGATTGGTTTGCCAACGAAATGGCTAATGTAGCTAAGTTTGTTGAATCAAAAATTAAGACGATTGTACCGATGGAAGTCGAACCAAATACTACTACTATTGATGCAACTGTTTGTCATATTTGTGAGAAAAAGTTTAATGGAAAAGATATTATTGTTAGAGATCATAATCATTTTACGGGTGAGTTTCGAGGATTCGCACACCAATCTTGCAATTTAAACTTTAGAAAACTGTTTATTGTGCCGATAGTATTTCATAATTTGTCTGGTTACGACAGTCATTTTATCATTAGAGATATTTCCAAACGTGGTAGAGTCAGTCTTTTACCGGTAAATAAGGAAAAATACATTTCATTCACTCAGTACGACTCGGAAACGGACATAAAATTCAGATTTATTGATTCATTTCGATTTTTAGGGTCCAGCTTGGATACTATCGTTAAAACTTTGAAAACCGATGATTTAAAAATTTTGAAAAAGGAAAATCGCGATTTAACTGATGATCAATTTACATTATTAACACGCAAAGGTATCTTTCCTTATGACTACATTAACAGCATGGATAAATTGAATGATGATAAATTGCCGCCGATTAAATGTTTTTACAATAGATTAAATGATGCGAACGTAACTGATGATGATTATGCTCACGCTCAAAACGTTTGGCAATCTTTCAATGTGAAAACACTTGGAGAATATAGCGATATATACATGCGCACCGATATTCATCTTCTAGCAGATGTGTTCGAAAATTTTAGGAAGACAACTTTAGCAACGTATGACCTTGATCCTGTCTGGTACTACATCGTGCCCGGCTACACTTGGGACGCGATGCTAAAGTTTACAAGATGTGAACTACAAATTTTAAAAGATATCGACATGATCATGTTTATCGAATAGTCTATTAGAGGAGGAATATCGCAGTGTTGCAACAGATATAGTGAAGCAAATAACAAATTTATGTCGGATTATGATCCTGAGAAACCATCAACGTACCTACTCTATACAGATGTGAATAATTTGTATGGGAAAGCGATGTGTGAGCATTTACCGTACGATGGTTTCGAATGGGTTGAAAATGATATTGAGAAATTTAACGATGCCAATTTCATAAAATCCATTGCAGATGACAACCCTGAAGGCTATATTCTTCAAGTAGATTTGACGTATCCTAACAAACTACATAATTTACATAAAGACTTTCCTATGTGTCCCGAACACCGCAAACCACCCGGTTCGAAATTAGCTAAATTAATGACTACGCTTCACGATAAAAAACATTATACTTTACATTATAGAAATTTAAAGCAAGCCTTAGAATACGGTCTAGTATTGGAAAAAGTCCACAAAGTCTTGAAATTTAAGCAATCTGCGTGGCTTAAGCCCTACATCGAATTAAACAATCGATTGAGGACTTTGGCCACCAGCGAATTTGAAAAAGATTTGAGAAAACTAATGAACAATGCGGTGTTTGGGAAGTGTATGGAATGCATACGTAAACATAGAATTTGCAAATTAGTATCTTCGTATGAGGGTCGATATGGTGCTAAAAATCTTATCGCTAGTCCGCGTTATCACAATAGAACAGTTTTCGATGATGGTGATCCTCCTCTAATGGCAATCGAATTGAAAAAGTCCGAACTCATTTTCAATAAACCGATGTACGTGGGTATGGCTATTCTTGACCTTTCAAAAACCATAATGTACGACTTTCATTACAATTTCATGCTCCCCACAATGGGAGTAGACAAATGCAAGTTAATGTACACCGACACTGACAGTTTTATTTATGAATTAATTTCCGATAACATATATGAAGAATTGATAGAGAAAAACTTGGATAAATTTGATACGAGTGACTATCCTTCAGATAATCCTTACAATATTCCTCGAGTAAACAAAAAGGTACTAGGTTTAATGAAAGACGAAGCTAATGGGCAAATCATCACTCATTTCGTAGGTTTAAGGTCCAAAATGTATAGCTACAAAGTTCAAGGGGGTAAAGTCGTTAAAAAGTCAAAGGGAATTAAAAAATGTATTGTAAAAAATAAAATAATGTTTGATGATTATGTGGATTGTCTGAAAAATTGGAAACAAATGACGGTTACTCAAAATACGATACGTTCCTTCGCCCATGACGTGTTTAGCATCGAACAAACGAAAATCGCGTTAAGTCCTCACGATGATAAGAGGAAATTACTTCCCAGTTCATTTGATACACTTCCAAGGGGCCATCATAGTATTTCGGAATAATTTTTCTATTTAGGATATTGATTTAAGTATGTCATTGTACACTTTCAATAAAATATACTCAAAGATAGTTTTAGTCTAATATCATATTAAGTTGTAATATTTTATTAAATATTTTATTTTGTAATATTCATATGTTGTATCAATAAAAATTTATAATGATTTAAAAAGTGTTTTATTAGTCAAACGACTCACGTGAGAAGGACAAGAGGAGATAAAAACACACAATAATGTCAATCAATTTATTACATCATCATTTACAGTTTTAGCTTTATAGAAATATATAAGTGCTGCAGATAAGCAACAAGTGGTTACACAACAACAACATCTGTTTTTCCAATCCAACTATTATACTTTCCGGCTAATCCAAGCCATTTAACATACATTTTGTTGCCTTTTCTTCTAAGTACCTTTTCCACCAAGTAAATGTCTGGATTTGATGTTTTCTGCAACTCTTCCTCGTAAAACCCTCCACCGATTGGTACTCCATACATATCCTCAAGCAAATAGGTGGCAGGATTGGTTATTTTCACTTTAATGATTTTGAATAGTTCTGTCGTCCAATTGGGTGTGTATCCTTTTTCAAAGACATGTTTCGACTTGCTTATACGAACAATATCACCGACTTTGAATTTTCGTGGTCCTGCAATCTTTAGATGTTTATAGGATTGGTTTAAAATAGCTTCTTCGTTGGATTCATTGACTTGGGAGGGCTTATACTTGGTAGTTGAATGCTTTGTATTATTGTATTCGTTTGTAATTTCTGGTAGAATATCTATCCATTTGTAGGTGCCATTTAAACTGAAATATTTATATAGTTTTGATTTCAATGATCGTATTACTCGTTCGGCCATTGCAGCTTTTTTCGTACTAAATACGCTATAGTGATTAATTCCATGTTTTTTCATTAATTGTTGAAACTTGTTGTTGTAAAATTCCGTTCCTTGGTCCGATTGAAGATTTTTGGGTGTTCGATCTGCGTGTGCGAGAATGTCCGAGAATGCTCTTCGCCAGTCTTTGTCCTTAATGGTCGTGTCCACAAAAACTTTGAAAAACAATCGATAACAACTAGTATCATTTCATGGTTTTCATTTTGATGAGCGTAAGGTCGCATTTCGGCTAAATCCATTTGCCATAAATCATCTATACCTTTGATAATTGTACGTCTGTGTGGATAATTTTTACGTATCGGTTTGTGGAGTTCGTTTACCAGCTGTTGCTTCTCGTTGGATGCCATAATGATACTTGCGTTCATCACACTGTACTACTACTCTTTATCTTCATCTCCAATTGATTAAGACGACTCTGTATATTCAACGTTGCAATATTGTTAACAATACCTCTAACATTCTTTTTCGAATCGACAATTTCTTTCTTCAATTCGATTATACCTTCTAGATTCATATTCGTAAAATCGGTATTTTGACATGCATTTTTCGTCAACGCGACATTTATTTTTGATAATCTTAATAAGTAATCTGTGCGAACGCCATTTAAATCTATGTCTAATTGTTTACGTAAATCTTCATCAGCATTTTTAAATTCTTTTCGAATAAAGTATTTGGCTGTTGTTATGTTATCGTCAACGTATTTTTTAGTAGCCATATGTAGACCTGCTGTAGGTGGATTTCTCGAAATAAATTCTTTAATTTCATCAATTCTATTTTGAAATGGTGGTATATTTGCTAAAAATATTTGTGATTTGCGCATGTCGCTTCTTACATTGTCGAGGTCTATTGCCAGATTGTGCATATCATTATTATGTTGCTGCGCCAGCGATAAATTTTGAAGTTTATCATCTACATAAAGTTTATTAGCGGCATCAGTATTTGTGATTGGCATCTTCAAATTACAGATTTTCAAATTTTCAGCATCAATATTGCCGTCCGGAGTATGCGGATATGCTACTTTCGGCATATACGGTGTAACCCGTTCATTAGCACGACGACGACGATGTCCAAACTTATCGATAGACATGATTGAAATGACTAGACTTTTTTCGATTATTCTATTATATCGGCTTCCCTTAGTTCATTTATGATGGCAACTATTTCGTTATCGTTAGATGTGTTGCCTGCCTCATTGGATGCAATCAACAATTTTAAACGTTCAACCAATTCATTTGGATCGTCCCAATAAATGTATTCCATCGGTTTTTCGTTGTATGACAAAAGCCCCTTTCCCACATTACTATATGATGGACTTTGAATAGCTTGTAGTTTCTTCAATATTCGAGCTGATGGAGGTCGGATTATATTACTACTACTACTACTACTACTAATGGTTGATGGGGTTGATTTTGGTCTAGTCGCAAAGAGGGGCTTAATAATGTAATGATATTTATCTGTCCTAGAACTTTTCAGACGATTACGTGCATCGAGATGAACTTTGGTAAGAGTTAGTAGACTTTTGTAATTTTTCAAATCTTCCTCTTTATATTGAGGATCGTTGTAAAATAAAAGCTCGTACAATCCTCGAGTTCCAGGCAAGTATCCAGCCTCTTTTTCACCATCCTGTAGCACGTTTATATTACCGTTTCTTTTATCGAACGCAATTCGACGTTGACCCAACATCCAACCGATATCATCATTGTATGTTGGACCATAATTCCTATCAATGTTATCATCTCCCCGAAAATAGTCTTCAAGATATTCCCGACTAATTGAAGGGTATTGATCCAAATAATCTTCAATGGCTGCACGTGTAACGTTGGGTCGCAACTCTTCATCATCATCATCGTCATCATAACGTACGATATTTCCCGATTCATCCGTCTCAGCTACTGGTTTTGATTCGACAAACGGTGTAAATACATCATCATCATTGTCGCGTGTAGTAGCAGGTTCTTTGTCTTCTTTCTCCTTCTTCAGTTCCTCTTTGGGAGTAAAATTTGAAACTAGAGTTTTTTGTAGTGACTTTGAGGATTTAACGATTTCCTTTAGTGGTGCGGATATCGGTTTAAATAGTTTATTTAGAGTCTCATCTTGCTCCGATTTTCCCAGTTTCAAAGCTAAATATTTTTTGCGAATAGATCTCGCCAATTCACTAACTTTCTTCTTGCGCAGAGCAATTGCAACCTTATCGTTGGACATGATGATGTAGACTAGTAGCATGTACGCTTGGCTTACACATTTATATATTTATCGAAGCCTTTACGATACCTGCCGCTATTTAAAGCAAAATCCCTTACAATTACCAATGTTCCATAGTTGTCGGACGACCAACATTCAGAGCAAATCTTTTTAAATTCTTCAAATGACATATCTGGTGACACGTGCTCATCAAATATATGTTTTAGATTAATTTCATCCTGCTTGAATAACACAATCATATTAGAATTTTCTCGTATGAGTTGTTTCGGTATTTTTGAGTATGTTTGACATAGGTAGGCGGCGTCAATATCTCTGTGCCTACACATTGAATAATATTCCCGAATTTTCTGTTGACCATCGCAGGCGACATCATCGAATATGAATATCGAGTTGGATCTCGCTTCGTTTGGACTAACAATTTCCTCATTGTCTTTAAATGGAAAGTAACCGACACCTTTAACTTCTCCTAGTACTTCCTGCAGCAATTGATATTTCGGTTGAAACAATGACTTGGAATAGACGTAAACATTTTTGAATTTAGCGCCATTTGGATTGTATAAAAGTGATAACATGACGTTTGTTTTACCACACCCACTAGGACCACAGATGATGGCCCGAAATGAATTTGGTAGTAGTTTTCCATGTTTACCAATACTTGGTTTAGATGTAAAGTCTAGATTTTCAATGGGTAGCGTCTGTTCTTGTTGAACGATCCTCATTTTGTGGTGAGTGCAATTGAAGTGTTTTCAATATATACGGATGTCATCACATCGCCTCAGATCAGTCTTAATGTTGGTGTTTGAGGGAGAAGGTCTTTTAAATTCTCTAATCAATAAATTACCAATTGAACTTCATTTACCCACCTACAATTATTGTGGACGTAAGTGATCACATGACTATAACTGTTAAATACTTATACTCTCTCTCCATTTACAGCAGGAACAAAATTACAAAAACGTCTGGCACGTGGTGACGTTGGTATTAATCCTTTAGACAACGCTTGTAAACAGCACGATATTGCATATTCGCAAAACAAGTCTCTTGAAGAACGTCACAAAGCCGACAAAGTGTTGGAAGATAAAGCTTGGGCTCGAGTCAAATCAAAAGACGCTACTCTGGGAGAAAAGAGTGCTGCATTGCTTGTTATGGGCGGCATGAAGGTTAAACGAAAGTTGGGAATGGGAAAACGACGTTCCTTCCATCGAAATTTTGTTGCGAAAGTGGGGAAATCCATGAAAAAAGGGACCTCTCTAAAACAGACTGCTATGTACGCCCTAAGAGCAGCTAAAGCACTTATTCACGAATTTGGTGGATCGAAGCAAGTTGACGTACCTCGCGTAATACCTGTACCTAAATCTGGAGGTTTTCTTCCTCTTATACCTCTGTTTGCTGGACTTTCGGCTCTTGGAGCGTTATCGGGTGGAGCTGCAGGAGTTGCAAAGACCGTCATTGATGCTAATAATGCTCGAAAGAAATTGGAAGAAGACATACGTCATAATAAGGCTATGGAACATGTTGGAAATGGCTTATATCTCAAAAAGTATGCTGGAGGTCGAGGATTTGGATTGTATTTGAAAAAGCCAAAAAACTCGCGATGAAGCTACCGAATCGTCCACTGTACGACACCGATATTGCACATTATGCAAAATTATATAATATTAAACATTTTCGAGGCGTTTTCATGCAAGACACTCTACCTAAATCCGGTCCTCGACAACGAGAGTGTGCAGTGGTTAACTTGGACTCGTCCAAAAACAGTGGAACACATTGGGTAGCATATATAAAGAAAAATAATGTCATTGATTATTTCGATTCATTTGGTAATTTGAAGCCACCCAAAGAACTTGTAAAGTATCTGGGAGGAAGAAAAGATCAATTTTTTTATAACGATAATCAGTTACAAAACTACAATCATTTCAATTGTGGACAATTGTGTTTGAAATTTCTACTTCAACATCCATCGAACAATGGGGGGTGAGGAGGAAAGCAATGCATTATTATTATCGTTATTAATGCAACACCAAAAACCTCTGAGAAGTTTCACTGCTGAAGAACTGAGGCACGTTCCCATTCGATATCTGATAGAGCGTGTTAGTCCGTCTGAATTGCTAGATATATGGCATAAACTTCCCAATGATTACAAAGTAAATTTTGAGCTACAAATTCGTCTGCCATGTTTCGTTCATTACAACCGCCCCGATTGGACAACACATTGGGATGGTCCTGCCAAATCTCAAGCAGCTTGTTTTCTATGTCAACGTGCATTAAATAACTCTTGAAATGTATTTTGTATGTCAAATAAATCTTGTAAAGTATTCTGTGTGTGTGCATTATTTAAACATCCTTCATACGCCGACTTACATCAGTCATCATGTCACAGCTGTTGAGAGTGAACAGTACAAATCACGTATTTACCTTCCAACCACCTACACCTATTGTGCTCTATCCGGAAAAAGACTATGAAATAGCGCTGCGTTCATTTCACTCATACCATAGCATACCAAACATTGAAAATTGCAAGTTTTACTACTATGACGGCAACAACGTGCTACAAAGTTTCGATTTACCTACAGGATGTTACGAACTCGCCGATATTGAAGCGTATATACTCGACAAGTTGGGTGGCAACAATTCACTCAGACCGGAAACTATATTTGCACTAAAACCCAACAATAATACGTTACAATGCATGATTTTCAGTAAATATAGAATTTCGTTTGCACAACACAACAGTCTAGGGGAGATATTAGGATTTTCTGCAGAGATGCTCGAACCCAAACAGTGGCACTCTTCAGATCTACCCGTTAAAATTATAAAAGTATCCAGCATACGCTTCGAATGTAACATTACCACGGGGGCCTTCGACGCTGACAGACCTGCTCATACTATTTACGAATTTATCATAAAAGTGGATCCTGGGTACGCTATTGACGAAACCCCACATAATTTACTCTATTTACCCGTTATACCTCAACGTGAAATAACCAACATTACAGTATTGGCTGTGGATCAAGACGGCCATCCTATAAACTTTCGTGGTGAAAGGAGCACTTTGATGTTGGAACTTAGAGCGAGAAGCAACAGATGGGATTGATAATTAATCATAAAAGGCGTTCTGCTGCACATTCAACGTCATTAGTTACGCAGCATTCTTCAAAGCAACATCGACAGCGACTTACATTTGCCAACAAATTGTTTTTGCAATCTTTAGGCTTTTCGTTGAAAGAAAAACGGTGACAACAACAACAACAATGACAACTAAGTATGCAAAACGTACTCGTATGGAGGATGTACCTCCGATGTTTGATATTTATCGTAAGCCTAGTTTCGATAAATCGATTCGCAAAGCCGAGTACAGAACATATGCTCCGTTCATCAAATCGTTCAGTTGCAGTGACATTGTGGAATTCAGCATCAATCGAGTTGATTCGTTTTTTGCAATGAATGAAACTTTGTTGTGTATTAAAGGATCACTCAATGTGCATGGAGGAGGCGATGCGAAGCTGACAAATAATGTTGGTGCTTTCCTTTTCGATTCATGCACATATAGCGAAAGTGCGAGAGAGATGGAAACTGTTCGAGATCCTGGAATCGTTAGCGCTGTACGTGCCATGACATGCTACAATCAAGAAGATTCCAATCATATGGCTATAGCAGGATGGAATTATCCCAAAGACCCCATCCTAAATTCTCTCGATAAATCATTTAACCTTCAAATTCCTCTTAAGCACATTTTCAACATTTTCAACGACTATCCTATGATTACGTGTGGACGACAAAGAATACGTTTGGTTCGAGCTCGAAACGATAACGATTGTGTGCTAATCACGGAGAAAAACGTTTCTGGTACAGTTTCCACTACAACCGTTAACATCAACATTACCAACATTGAATTAAAAATCAAACACATTTATCCTAATGATGATATTAAGTTGGAACTCATGAAGGCCATTCAAAAGGATCATCCTATAGTTATTCAATTTAGAAAGTGGGAGATACACGAGCTGCCTGCAATTACCAGAAATGCTAGACGTGAAGTTTGGGCTGTAAAAACTACAACTTCAGTCGAAAGACTTCGTTACGTTATTGTTTTCTTTCAAACCAACAAACGTGACAACAACAAAACCGATCCCACACTATTCGACAACGCCGACATTCAAAGTATCCGACTATCGTTAAATGGTGAATATTGGCCTAATGAGAGAATGCAGTTGGATTTTACTAAAAATGACTACAATGAAGCCTATTTCAACTATACCGAATTTTATCCTAGCTATATGAATTCAACACAGAAGCGCCCTCTGTTGGATTATTCTTCTTTCAAGAAACATACATTATTTGTTATTGATTGCTCGAAACAGGAAGAAAGTATGAAATCGTCAACAGTCGATGTAAAACTCGATATTGAAGCAGACATTGGTTTCCCCGAAAACACCAAAGTATATTGTGTTATAATACATGACTGCGTAATGGAGTATTTTCCCCTCACAGAAATAGTTAAGACTCTAAATTGAGATGTATGTCGCAGTTGTACGTCAGTATTCGAGCACTCATCATCATCATGAGAGTTGCACTAGTAGACATTCAGGGTTTCGTTATAGATGGAGTCTTTGTTGTGAAAGAACTCTGCATCGAGGTTGGTTTTAAGCAGAGTCACTACATATTTTTACCTAGCCAATCAATTTCTACGTTAAGCCATCAGGATAAGAAAACTATATCATACTTGGAGAAGAATGTGCATGGTATTCGATATTCTTCAGGTGACATTGAGTACTCCAAATTGAATGATATATTGGCAACTAAGCTACTATATGCTGCAGACTTTATATACGTACGAGGACATCAGAAAGCAGATTTTCTACTAAAGAAATGCCACATTTTTAGTGTATTTCCCCATATTATTGATGTTTGCAAGTTCGATGGTACACCTTGTGCGACAGGAAACTTTGAACGTGATCCAAATCCTTGCCACGCCACTGGGCTATACTCATGTGCCCAAAGAAATTTAGAACGTTTACGTCACTGGTTTTTAAATACTGTATTACCATTGTAAATAATGTATCTAAATAATAAATTGTTTATGGAATGACTCGCATTTTTATCAAGACATCCTGTATATACTCAACCAGTAATGACAATTAATGCTTAACAATGCCCTTTACTAAAATATACCAATAATCATTTATTTGCTACTACCCCGTATGGTGTTTACATAGCTATTCGAAATACAATAACAATGTAGATAGCGTCTAACAGTTGAATATTTGTTGTTGTTGTGATACAATCTGAATTAAAAATAAATGTAATATTTCGATAAATTCTAAATTCGCTTTCACAATATACTCTGATATGATAATAACTTGGTGGTCTTGCTAGCATGCTAAAAGACTATTAACACATGAGAATGTGTGATCGATGGTTCGAATCCTATCGTCGGTAGCGAAATATTTAATAAATTGTACGAAAACACTGCTTACGTCACACTATATACGAAATACGTGGAGGATATGATGATATACGAAAACACTGCTTACGTCACACCATATACATGCTACCATAGAAAAATCATGAGGATAGACTTCATCACAGAACAGATGGGGCATACGGTACATAGAACAGAAGGGGCATACGATACATTTGACAGATGACACATACAACAGAACGCACGTACGGCACATAGAACAGATGGGGCATACGACGGTTGACAAGCGTGACGGGATTGACAGATGACACATGTGACGGCCCGGCGCGTGCGCAGATGACCCGTACGATGGATGGCCTTGAAAGTGTTCCCGTACAAACGTTGCTCATCTACGAGCATATATTATTGCAAGTTATAGGGGCAACTAGTTTCGGCACACTAAGCTATCATCAGGGCTTAAATGTATATATCATTCACATGAAAAGTATTATAAAAGGAAAGTTGTCACATGCCCGTGGCATCCAGCAGAATCCAAGATGTGTCAGTAGGTAATATGGAAAATATATTGTAGGAAAATTTTATTAAAATCAGGAAAATTTACATAATTATGCAAATGTCAAACAAAATTAAAATTGGGTAACGTTAAGAGAAGCAATTAAAATCAAATTAATGTATAATTAAAAGAGAAAGAAAGAAAACATGGAATTCGTCTTACGGCCGGAACCGTCTGAAGCAAGAAGTCCAGTAATTGAATAGTCGTATTAGGAAAATGAGCAATAGGGAGGACCGAATGCGGATAAACGAAAAACAACTTTTCCGTTCTGTTACTCCGCATGATAGTAATTATAAACTCAGAATTCATATTTTAATACTCATAATTCACACCATTTGTATATTCATGGTCGTAGGAAAAATAGAGTGCATAGCTCGTTAGAAATTATATTTCCTGCACTCGTCCGGAATATGTCACTTTCCACACTTGTTATAGAATGCTATTCAAATTCGAGTCTATGCATTGGGATCATGATAACGGTAAGATATATAGAGATAGTTAAATGGGGGCAAACTTGTGTATTGCAGAGGTCATTTGAATGATTCAAGACAATTTAGCTTCTTTAGTTCTGGAGTTATACCGGATAAATTGAAAATTTTGAAATTCTTCTTTTGCCTACATTTTTTTATTTTGCGAGGATTTTCCAAAACTGTGCCATAACAACTTTTTGTATATTGAACTAAGACCAGAACAATTTTAACCTCTTTTAATAATCATAACAGCTGTAATTGAGAAATATCAGTGAGTAAGAAGTGGATCAATGCCAAGTTGATCATACAACAAGATCTTGTTTAATCATTGTAGATTTGAAATTTTTCCGGTAATAGTTCAATATTTCCAAAACAGTCTGTAGTTCAGATGTTAATACTACGCCGATATGAAACATGACTCTTGGCATTTGAATCAATGCAATTAAAAATATAGATTCGTATTTGAAAATAAAAACTTGAGGGTGGCACAATTTTAACGATACTTTGTATGTCATTTTTTTCACATAGAGCATGCTGCAAATTTTTTTAGTTCGAATACAAAAGCTTTTCAATCTGTAACCTACAGAATAATCCACGTTATACATCCAAAGAAATTATTTTTTACTTTCTAGCGCATTTGGTAATTTTTCCGTGAGTTCTGAGCTATTATGATCAACTAGTTTGCCATCGTCGAGCCACGATATTGAATTTTGACAATCTCCGGATAAATTCGTAACCTCAACCCATAATTGGACAATAATCACAAATCTCGTCCGCCATTTTGGAGCCGCCATGTTGAATTCATAAATTTTGACATAAAGATTAATATTTCAGGTATTCAAACATATGACTATAATTTAGGGTTCAAACGGAAATTCAATGAAGTTTTTTTTTTCAAATAGAATGACCTGAATATTTTTTAATATTTGGATTCTTGAAAACTTGAAACATGTATCATACTTCATATTCTATTTTCAGCTATGACGGTTCCAAGACATGTCAAATTAGTCGCTCATTTTATCAGTTTGAAATAAAATAAACTATTATACCAGAAATCCTAAATATATTGCTTTGTAATTTCGGCGGCCTTGTATGTTCCAGTACTGAAAACATTCCAATCGATTCTAATTCTCGAAAATTTTATATTCAGACGCTGATTTTGAAAATAACCTAAGTCCCATAATCAGAAAATAGCGGACTGGCTAGTAATTTCGTTGGCAAACTATACATAAATAGAAAACATGTTCAATTGGAATATGTACTGTTTATTTTTTGTACGAACGTTTGTAGTTTCATAAAATATTTTTTTATGTCTATTAACGCACAATAGAAAGGGCATTAATGCTGGAACTGATCTGAAAACTTGTACTCAGTCATGATGGATTCCTCACTACTTCATTATCTCTTTAGATTTCTTATTCTTTTGATATGATCTTCATTAGCGTTACACCTAAGTCTAGCAATTAAAGTGAATTCAAGGCTTCGTTCAAAATTTCGTGTTCACACTTTTCTTTTTGAAATCCGGTTTCAAATTTCCTCTTTAAAATTCAGAGCCTAACTTTTCACGGGTTTCGAATTATTCAAAAGTATGAAAAAACCTTCATCAAACTCACACGGCTCAATAGAGCATATAAAGGAAAGTTGATTTCAATCGCCCTATTTTGATCTCTAGTTCACTCTGTAGGATTAATTGTATGTTGGTCTGGGCCACCCTGTATATAGACATCACACCAGTAGAACCATTAGCACATGTTTAAGTTTTGCATTTATCAGACTCCCTATATATTGGAACATAGCTCTCATTTTTGCTCCGCACTGTTAGGAACCGGTGGCGTAGTAATGAACAGACCAAACCGCTATGGTGTTGAGAAATAAACTCTAGTGTATACATAGCTTTTATTGCTTCCACAACTTGTATTTAAGACATTTTTTGCCTTAGATCAAATAAGGATGCAGTTATCGTCCATACAGTTATCATTGATACACCCTGTATATGCCAGAGAGAGTTTCGACGTCTCCGAAATGTTTGTGAAATTCAATATTCTAGGTCAACTACTAACAATCCACCTAGTAATCTGATTGCATTTAGGTTTTCGGAATTTTCACAAAAAAACTACTTCTGCTATAGTGAAGTAGAAAAATATACCCATTCGAAAATTAACCTGAGAATAGTAGTAATTTTACTTCATCTCGTGGTTTACGTTGGAAAATTCAATTCATTTTCCCCTTATTTACGGAAATTCAGAATTCTTTAGTTTGTTTTATCGCCAGCATTATTCATTTTTATCGCCAGTAGTTTTTTATTTTGCCTCAAAATCAACTTTAAGTGACTTGTAGGACGAAAATATAATTTTTCTATTAATAACGGTAGATATTCTGCAATAAGTAGCATCCTCCGCACTGTCAACAATGGTATCAATAAATTAAAACAGATGTAAATCATCACATTCAATGTTGAACGCTTTCTATAACCAAAAGTGAGATCGGCGACACTGCCAGGATGCCACAATGCAAGAAAAATACATATACAGACGCCAAACTATACCGTTCTTCGATATGTATACTGACGGATGCCACTTTGTGCGTCAGATGTATAATAAATATATACGTGTGCTACTATAACGCCGCGTACGGAGAACCCGCGAACCTTGGTGTATAGGTTTATACAAAAAACGACCAAAGTGACGTCCTGCTGATTTCATCAGCAATAGATTCCCAAACATTCACTGAACCGTTTGCGATATTTTGGAGCTCGATGCAATGTGACGTCCCTATATCGGAAGTCATAGTGCCGCGGACGCCACAGCTACCGCGATTTTAACATGGGCGGATGCCACTTCACGCCGTGAATGTATATATATATATATATATATATATATATAAACAAAAAGCAAACAACAAGTGTTTTCATGGGAAAAGCACGCAAAAACAAAGAGGTGACTGAAGAGGAGTGGTAACCGTAAACATGCATGTTTCTAGCTCATTAGCTGTCATCAGTACGGCATATACACATATATATATATATATATATATATATATATATATAGAGAGAGAGAGAGAGAGAGAGAGACAGAGAGAGAAAGAGAGAAGTAGAGATAACAGGGATTTTCAATCCAAAATCCAAAATCAGTTATTTACAAAAAGCCAAACTTCCGTGTCTTATTGACACTTCTTTGGCACTACAGTATACAATATTCAAATATAGAACGATTCAAAATAAATATAAGTAATTACATTTTAAAATAAGGTAAATTTTAACAAATAATCATTAAAAAGTTATAATATAATGTTATAGGTTAGATATTGCTAATATTTTCAATGCCACTTTCTTTGTTCATACTGTTACTAGAGGACCCGTACTGCTCCGCAGCATTACGTTATCTATGAGAGAGTGTAATTATTACATTAAATCATTCTATAGTACTTTCTTCCAGACAATATGAGCTGTGCGTCGGCCGCAGTATTTGGAAAAAATTGAAAGTAAAGTTGATTGTGCACTCATAACTTTCTTCACACTCAACGAATTTAAACATTTAATAGCTCAAAAGAAAGAACTTAATCCACTGAGTGTTTTGAGAGTGAAACGAACAAGATTCATTTATTATAAGAGAAGCTATGAGAATTCGAATTGCGTGAGTGAATGTATCCCATAAGAAAAGTACAGGGAAGAATAGCGTTTGAGTATAACTTGAGTAAGATGGGAGCTGAGTAAATTTCAATGATTTATGACATATCTGTGTCTAAACACCTTTCATTTAATAAAAAAATAAGAGAATCGGCCGGATAAAACGACTTCAGTTTTTATAAATTTTTCTAATATATAAGGTTAGCCTTGTTAATTTCTACTATTTCAAGAAAATATCTCTTAGAAATATTTTGTTGTGTCTAGGACTTTAGTTTCTTCAAATAACATTTTATGGCCTCTTTCGATGGAATGTTGTGTTAATGTACATGATTTTTTCTCGAGTTTTATATCACATTTATGAGATGTGTTTCGTCAGATTTTTAGAGCTTGTACCGATCTAGTTAAGATCACAGTTATTGCATTTTATTTCATAGACCACATTTGATTTTTTTTAAGTCAGGTGTGGAAACTTTCAATTTGCCGTCTAAATTTTCAATTGTTTTAATATTTTTTTTGTTATCTTTATATTAGGGTAATGTTTTCGTTATTTATTTAAACAATAAACGAGTGGGATAAATTTTAAACACTCGGTATGGCTACTTACTAATTTATTTAAACACTAACTCACTAACACTAATTTATATGTACTTAACTAGTCACTTAAATTTAATTTATATGCACACTAACTTATTAATTTATAACACTTTTCTATTCACTTAATTACTGTTTATTTGTCAAGATCACTTTATCAACTCATAAAAACTAAACTCATCCGCTGATCGGTCCTGTATATATATCAAAGCTTTCTTTACTAGAACATTCCGGATGGGACAAGTGCCTTTCGCGATATTTCTTAAAATGCCTTTCGAGAACATGTTTAAAAAGGACGGTCCCAATAAATCCCAATAGACCTTCTCAGAATTCAGCGCGCTCGCCATTTTCTTAACTCCGTCCCCATAAGGTTACAGGGCCGTACTTAGTATCTGCTTCGGTGTGCGAGTTCGTAACATTACCCCCTCCTTAAATGAAAGGTCCTCCTGGAAATTTTTGTAGCCGAGACTGGATGTTTGAATCGGCAACTAGCCCCATTTCCACTTTCCGATCTAATGGAAATAGCAGGGCACCGTCTTCATCGGATATTGATAACGGGGGTTGTAGCTGCAAATTAATATCTGGACACCGGTACCTCGAAAGATAATCTCTACCATGTTCCTGATGATTTGCCAATTCAACTGGTTACTCGCTATCTTAGGCATAGCCAGTTTCTTCACATTGGATTCCAACACATGGTCTCGGAGGTTTCGAAGTGCTTCCCACAAATCGCGGTAGGTAGATCGATCTTGGAATTCATATTTAGTTACCACGTAGAAGACGTACCGCGAATTATGTTTCAGTTTCAGTGTCTTGCCAGGGGCTGGAATCTGGTCTTCAAGTTTTTCTAATTGCCCTAACTTCTTTCGAAAGACGGTTGCCAACCCTCGTGCGTTCTTGATACGGGCGGGGATGTTGTATGCCAGTGAATAATCTTCTGGGAGAGTGAACAAATCTTGTTGTTGTTCCGAAGTGACTCCATATCTAGCTTTCCCGGTACCTCCATACGCGCCCATAAATTCATCGAAGGTGGGGTCAGACACATTTCGAATAAGGTTTACTCCTTCCTCTATGTCATGGTCTCCTTCGAATGGCGCTAGTCGGTTTCGGTGAACTACTTTTGGTTTTCCGTTGGGGATCTTGCTTATGCGATATAAAACATCATTGATCCTTTTCTTGATCAAGTATGGACCTTCCCAGGATTTTTGTAATTTTGGAGAAAATCCTTTTTTCCTCGCCGGGTTGTGTAACCATACTTTGTCCCCTTCTTTAAAACCGCCCTCTGTGGCCTGCGTGTCGTACCGACTTTTCATTCTGTCGCTGGCAACTTGAAGATTTGTTCGAACTAGTTCATGAATATCGTTCAGCCTTCTTCTCAATTGGATCACGTAGTCTTCGCCTGCTATATCTTCTCCAGGCGGACAGCCAAATTCCAGGTCACAAGGAAGCCTCATTTCACGTCGAAACAGGATTTTCGCAGGTGTTTCACCCGTGGACTCATTGACGGCAGATCGATAAGCCAATGCGAATAGGGAGAGATACTGGTCCCAATCTCTCTGATGGCTGGATACTACTTTGGACAGGTATTTTCCAATAGTCCTGTTCATTCTCTCGACCATTCCATCTGACTGTGGATGTAATGCTGGTGTTCTGGTCTTCTTCATTCCCAGCTTGTCGCAAATCTCCTGGAATAGATGGCTTTCGAAATTTCTTCCCTGGTCACTGTGGACTTCCATGGGCACTCCATATCGGCTGATGAATTCTTTCACCAATACATCCGCAACAGTTGTGGCCTCTTGGTTCGTGATAGCGTAAATTTCCACCCACTTTGTGAAATAATCCAGTATGTACTTGCTACCAATTTCTGTCGTCGGAAATGGTCCAGCGATATCTAAAGCAAGCAGATGACCTCCCGATGGACTGTCGTGTAACTTCTTCAGTACCTCAGCTACTCTTGTTCTCGGGATAACTAGCTGTCTCCTCATCTCAGAACCATTATCGTTTTCAAGGACTCTTTTCAACAGCCCTTCTTCAAGGACAAGGGAGTCCCACTGAGCCCAATACGTCTTGAGTTTCGGTGAAAATCTTGAAACTTCTTGCCAGGTAGGTCGCCGGTTTTCTTTCTTCCATTGCCGGATCATCTTCAGGTGAGGATCATTCTCCTGATCTTCTCTGATCCTGGTGGGTGACCATTCCTCGTTGACTACAGTAGTTCTTGAAACTGCAGCTTCCCTAGATTCCACCTTGTTGCAGTGGGAGCAGTCTGTTGGGCACGGCCGTCTGGACAGGGAGTCGGCATTTCGGTGACTCACACCAGCTCGATGTTCGATGTTGTAATCGTATTCTTGAAGTCGTTCAATCAATCTAGTGATCTGGCCCTCGGGATTCTTGAACTGCATCAACCACTTAAGTGCTGCATGATCAGTCCGGATTAAAAACTTCCTACCATAGAGATACTGGTAAAAGTGTTCCACGGACTCCACTACTGCCAAAAGTTCTCTTCTTGTGACGCAGTAGTTTCGTTCTGGTTTGGAGAGGACTTTACTGAAATATCCCAGCACTCTTTCTTGCCCTCCTTGGATCTGTGATTCCTACGTTGCTTGCGTCAGTGTCAAGAATAAAGTCTCCCTCTGGTAATGGATATCCTAATATCGGCGCCGAGGTTAAATGCCCCTTCAAAGTTTCAAAAGCCGTTTGACAGTCTTCGTCCCATTGGAAAGCTCTTGCTTCTTCTGTAAGTCGCGTTAGAGGCTTGGCAATATCTCCAAACTTCCTGATAAATCTTCTGTAATACGTGCAAAATCCAAGGAAACTCCTAATTTGATGTTTGTCGGTTGGTTGCGGCCATTGCTGAATGGAAGCAACTTTCTCTGGATCCACCGCCACTCCTTTATTGCTCACTATATGACCTAGATAGTTGACTCGGTTTTGGAACAGCTGACATTTCTTCGGGTTTAACATGAGCTGGGCAGCTTGGAGTCGTTTAAATACGTCTTCCAAATTTTTCAGATGTTCGTCAAATGTCTTCCCCAGTACTACGATGTCGTCCAAATAGACCAGGCATGTCTTCCAAGACAACCCTCTCAAGACATTTTCCATAAGCCTTTCAAATGTCGCAGGCGCATTACAGAGCCCGAATGGCATGACGTTGAATTGCCATAATCCAGATCCGGTGGTAAAAGCAGTCTTCTCTTTATCTTCTGGGTCCATTTCCACTTGCCAATAACCAGACTTCAGGTCCAAGGTGGAAAACAGTTTGCTGCCGGCCAAGGTGTCTAGCGTATCGTCAATACGAGGCAGAGGATAGCTGTCTTTCTTCGTCACGTTGTTAAGCTGGCGATAATCCACGCAGAATCTCGTTCCATCCTTTTTCTTGACGAGCACTACTGGAGACACCCATGGACTAGTAGATGGTTCTATTACTTTTTCTTCTGCCATCTCTCGAATTATTCTTTCAGCTTCCTCTCTCTTCGCTCGTGGAAGTCTTCGAGCTGATTGTCTAATTGGCTTAGCATTACCCGTATCGATTTTGTGTTTGACGGCTGATGTTCTGCCAGTCTTTCCTCCTTTTGGTACGAATAAGTCTCGATACTGCAAGAGAAATTCTCTCATTCTCTTTTTCTCAACTCGATCCAAAGATTGACCAGCTACTAATAACATCTGTTCGAATCTGGCATTAGAATTGTCAGTGGTCGTTGTCTGAAGAACTATTGACGTCACTGGTACGCAGGATCCAATCTTGGTTTCCTTCTTGATGGTAATTGGGTAATCGTTCACGTTTATCAATCGTACAGGGATCTCCTTCGCCGACGTAACCAATCCTTTCCCAATTAGTACTCCTTTGCCAACCTCCTCGTCGTGGTTCCTTGGTTCCATCATAACAGGTGTACCTTCCTCCATGATTCCCTGTAGCCGTGCTATTATCATGGTTTCGCTTCGTGCAGGTAGAACGGTATCTTCCTGTACAGCTGCCAACACCGCGCTGCCTTCATATGGATTCAGGAATACTTCCTCGGAACCCACTTCAATGGTTCTGTTTCTGAAGTCTAATTGGAATCCATGTACATTCATTACGTCCATTCCCAGAATCACGTCTTCTTCAATATCAGCTACGATTACCGTATGCGTGAACTTTCCTGCGCAAATTCCCAATTGGATGTGTGTTTCACCGTGAACGTTGGCACTTTCGCCTGTGGCGGTCCGCAGTCGCAGTCTCGTTGGTAGAAGCTTCTTCTTGGGGTTTATTATCTCTGGTCGTATAATGGTTCTAGTTGCTCCAGTGTCAACCAGCAGAGCATATTTCTTGCCATTTACTTCGCCATCCACATATACACTGTCGTTGCGACATCTGAGAGAAGCTATCAGTATGAGAGGGTCTTTGGATTGATCATGGGTCGGTGCTGCCCCCTCGTAGCCGACCCGTTCTAGTTTTCCTGTGACGGGGGGTTCTTGGTTTGCAGGAGTCTTGGGGCGCTTATACGAACTACGTACATGCCCTAGCTCGCCACAATTCCAGCATCTGATCTTTCTTGGCTTCTTGTCCATCATACTTTTTATTAAACTGACTAACTGGTCAAATCTGTCTTCGCCACCTTCTTCTTGGATGGTCCTAATTTTGTTATATCCTGAAGCCTTCGTTGCTGCTTCATATTCAAGAGCAGCTGTCAATGCGTCAACTAATGTTTTGGGATGGGCTAAACGAAGCGTCCTCTGCATATCAGGGTCACGTAAGCCATCAATAAAGGCCTGGATGCCCAGACATTCCATCATGTTCTCTGGTGCTGACGGATAAGCAAATCGAACGAGTCGGGCAATATCCACTTCATACTCTTGAAGGGCTTCATCGCGTTTCTGCCTTCGGTTCTTCAGTTGGGACTGGTACAAATGTTCTAGATATTCGTGACCGTACCGCATGTCCAACCTCTTCTTCAGCAGCTCGAAATCATCCGTTTCTTCCAGAGGTGTCGTCTGAAGTATATCTAAGGCATCTCCCCGAAGCGCGATAGTTAGGTTCACTGCTTTCTCCTTATCGGACCAATTATTCACTCTAGCGGCTGCTTCGAACTGTTTTACGTAATTGGTCCACGACATCTTTCCATCGAACGTTGGGGCCTTGACTCGGGTAAAACTGCCAATATCATCTGTCTTGGGTTGTGTTTCTGGCTTGCAGATCTCGATCTTCTTTTCTTCTGCTGAAGTATCCTGTGTTCTTAAATCAGCAATCTTTGTCTCCAACTCCTTGATTTTCTCGTCCATCTGATTTTCCATCGCTGTCATCTTATTTTCAATGTCTGATTTTAGAGACGTAATTTTATTCTCGACGTCAGCAGCAATGTCATTTTTTAACGATAAGATGTCGGCAGAAATGTCATTTTTCATAGTGGAAATCTTCTCGTCCATATTAGTAGAAATATCATTCTTCATAGTGGAAATCTTCTCGTCCATATTAGTAGAAATATCGTTCTTCATGGTTGAAATCTTCTCGTCCATGGCAGAAATTGACGAGATTATGGTGGAAGCCTCGTAATTGAATAAAAATAATTCTGGATTAAAGCCGTCATTTTCCAGTGCCTTTTTAAGTCTTTCTACTAATTCACTTTTCTTACCGGACGTTTCCAACTCACGATCTTCCAATTCTGCCCTTAATTCCGTGACTTTCAGATCACATAGTCTCTTGGCCATTTTTACGTAGCAATTTATTTAAATTATCCCACTTCTGACACCAATGTAATGTTTTTGTTATTTATTTAAACAATAAACGGGTGGGATAAATTTTAAACACTCGGTATGGCTACTTACTAATTTATTTAAACACTAACTCACTAACACTAATTTATAAGTACTTAACTAGTCACTTAAATTTAATTCATATGCACACTAACTTATTAATTTATAACACTTTTATATTCACTTAATTACTGTTTATTTGTCAAGATTACTTTATCAACTCATAAAAACTAAACTCATCCGCTGATCGGTCCTGTATAAATATCAAAGCTTTCTTTACCAGAACATTCCGGATGGGACAAGTGCCTTTCGCGATATTTCTTAAAATGCCTTTCGAGAACATGTTTAAAAAGGACGGTCCCAATAAATCCCAATAGACCTTCTCAGAATTCGGCGCGCTCGCCATTTTCTTAACTCCGTTAACATAAGGTTACAGGGCCGTACTTAGTATCTGCTTCGGTGTGCGAGTTCGTAACATTAGTTTCATTTTTGAAAAGTTTTATTATGTTTGTTGATAAATTTTCATTCTTTGTAATTGATACGTGATTATTATTTTCAATATTTTTGTTCCTGTCTGTTTGATTGGTAGAGATATTGTTATGAAAGCCTCTATCAGAATTAGTGTTTAAAAGAATTCTGTTAAGAAGTGTTTTAGGATTTTTGGGAACTAGTTTTTCAATTCCATTTTTGAGAAAGGGAATGAGGTTCATTATCATTTTTTTGGTGTGAAAAGAATGATAGTCTATATACCTTCCTAAATTTGTTGGTTTTATATACCAATCAGTAATCATAGTGTCCTTTATAAGAATTATGTTAGTATCTAAAAATGGAATGGAATTTTTCATATAGACACACCTCGTATTTTATGAAATTTTAATCAAATTTATTTCATACGACAAATGAGGTCAAATAATTATCTGAGGTGGTGGTCCGCCATTGAATGTGAAGATGGCGTCAGCTGACAACTTCTCGCAAATGTGTAACCACACAAGCCAAATAGAGGTTGTCGGAATCTTCCGTTCAGATTAGTGACTCTGAACTAGAAGGTATTACGGCACCCTTTAAGAGGCCCCAGAAGGTCAAAACCGGTCAGTGTACTATGCCCTTCTCCTAATGTGTCGAAATTATTGAAATTTTGACTACAATGTAGGTGCAGTAGAAAACCGGAAAATTTATTTTTCATATACTCACCTCGTATTTTATGAAATTTGAATTCATTATATATATATATATATATATATATATATATATATATATATATTCATAACAAAGAGATTCATGGGTAATTCACGCAAAATATAGGGCTACTGAAACAGTGGTAACCGCGGACATGCATGTTTCTGGCTCATTTGCCTCTTCAGCACGGTATAATAAGGATGTGAAATTTGGGAGCAAATATGTTAATAGAAACATGGGAAAACACAAAACAACGGATTTCAGCAGGGAAACCAAACGCTTATTTGTGCCTTCAGTTGGGAGACACCGAGTTTTCAGGCACAAATGAGCGTTTGGTTTCCCTGCTGAAATCCGTTGTTTTGTGTTTTCCCATGTTTCAATTAACATATTTGCTCCCAAATTTCACATCCTTATTTGGTTATACCGTGTTGGAGAAGTAAATGAGCCAGAAAAATGCATCCGCGGTTACCACTCTGTTTCAGTAGCCCTCCATTTTGCGTGAATTACCCATGAATCTCTTTGTTGTTGTTGTTAACATATCACGCGATATTCCTAGATATTCTTTATATATATATATATATATATATATATATATATATATATATATATATATATATATATATATATATAGAGAGAGAGAGAGAGAGAGCGAGTAAAAGGTAGTCGGCTTGAACTAGCTTTTTTATGTCTGAACGTTTGTTCATGGCTAAACGTTCATTGTTGGAATATAACATCTCTAGGAAATTATTACCACTCTGTTACAGTAGCCCTCCATTTTGTGTGAATTACCCATGAATCTCTTTGTTGTTGTTGTTAACATATCACGCGATATTCCTAGATATTCTTTATATATATATATATATATATATATATATATATATATATATATAGAGAGAGAGAGAGAGAGAGAGAGAGCGAGTAAAAGGTAGTCGGCTTGAACTAGCTTTTCTATGTCTGAACGTTTGTTCATGGCCAAAGGTTCATTGTTGGAATATAACATCTCTAGGAAATTTCTTTTAAAAGAATTACTTTCACAAGTTAAAACATTGGCGGCGTCAAATTTGAAATTGTGTCCCGTATCTAGGTGTATCGGTACTATCTCCGGTCATTGCACAATACATAATGGACGATCTATTAGCGTGTTTGCCTAAGCTGACATTTACCATCCCTTATATAAAAAAATATGTTGATGACATTATATGTAGCATACCTCTGAATGGCTGCAATGAACTACTAGAAGTTTTCAATTCCTACAATCAGTACTTGTATTTCACCATCGAAGAAGAAGGTTTGGACCATAGTGTCCCGTTCCTTGACACTAAAGTTATTAAGAATAATGAAAACAAAATAATATTGAATTTGTACTCGAAACCCTCAAGTTCAGGTAGATACATGAATTTTCATTCTTACCATCCTTACAAAATGGAAATTAATCTAATTTTAGCCCTCAAACATCGTATCTTTAAAATTTGCCACCCTTCCCTTAGAAATGACAGTTTGAGAAAGCTCTACAATCTATTGTTAGATAATTCATATCCACATCAACTTCTGAAAACATTAATTTTCACAACTTCGAATCACCGTGATCGTGGTGACATTGCTCCTATAGTAGAAAACAATCCACAGCCCCTAGAAAGAAGAAGGTATGTTAGCATCCCTTACATTGAAGAAATTACACCGAAAATTACAAAAATACTGAAAAATGAAAAATATCTAGTAATAGCTAATAGAACCATTAAAATAGTAAACCAAATATTCAGTAAAACTAAGGATAGAGTGCACAGGGATTGGAAGTGCAACACAGTATATCAAATTGATTGTGGAAATTGCAAGCAGGTCTATTTTGGTCAAAGTTCAAGACCACTTAAAGATCGCATAATAACCCAGAAAAGCGACATAAAATTAAAAAAGGAATATTGTGCTCTGGCTACGCATCACCTAGATACGGGACACAATTTCAAATTTGACGCCGCCAAAGTTTTGACTTGTGAAAGTAATTCTTTTAAAAGAAATTTCCTAGAGATGGTATATAACAACAATGAAGCTTTGGCCATGAACGAACGTTCAGACATAAAAAATCTGAGTATTATCTATTCAAACATCCTCAATTTTGATTTCAACAAAAATTGAAAAACAACTAACCTAGCCGACACCTTTTTGCCTATCATCATCTTCACAGCTTGTGGTTTAAACATATTACCCCTCCGCGCTGCTTGCTAGTGACAGTAGTTTTCAGGGTGTGGGGGAGAATGACATGAAAATAATCTACCGATTCATGTTCTGGGTTGTATGATTCCCTCATCAGACGATCATAGCAATTGATAGTGAGAGGATTAACCGAGTATGTTCTGTACTGATGTTTTTTTGACCATGCAACACAGTTGTTTTTAATCACTTCGTCTTTTGTTGCGAACTAATTTTTAAGTTAAGAGTCTTTATGTTTTCAAGTTAAAACTTTACTTTTTTAAAAATTATTTAATTACAATAATTACGCTTTATTAATATTTATTGAAGTTAACAATATGAAGTCTATAATCATTGAGTAAATTCTGTGCCATTATCAGATACAATGTTTTCTGGAATTTTATACGTAGAAATGAGTTGTAATAATGACTGATAGATGTGAATCGCAGATAATGTTGGAATTATGTAAGCTTGTCCAAATCTACTAAAACTGTCACATACTGTCATCATAATTGTATTGTCAAATTTAAAAGTGTCTATGTGTAACGTTTCGAGTGGTTTTCTTGGAGTTGGGGTTAGCTGAAGTTTTATTAGAGGCGGGTGTCTCTCATATTTAACTTGTTGACAAATGGAACAGTTATTGATAAAATCTTTTACGTCGTTATTTAGTTTTGGCCAATAAAATTTGGTTTTTAGTTGGTTAGCAGTCTCGTGAATTCCCCTGTGATTTGTAATGCCTTCGTGTTGTTGTTTTATAAGTTTTTGTTGTTGGGATTCGATTTTAACGTCATGTAGTATAATATTTGATTTGATTAATATAAATGCAGAGCTTTTAAAGGTCTGGGGAACTATTCTACACATGGTTTTGAAAATAGTTTCATCGATATCGTTCTGAAAATAAAAGGCATACCGTTTCTTTGGAACAGCATAGTCTTTTAAGAATTGAATAATTTGGTTTTCAAAAGAATTTTCATTCACGTGTAAGAACCATCTGGTTCTTGCAGGGTTATCGAATAATTTTTTAATTTCTTGATGAGGATTTTGATCAGTTTTGATTATTACTATTTGATTTAAAAATACATTTAATGGTTTCTCGGTTATTTCGATTCCAAGTATTGGGTTTTCTAAACTACTGTGTATTGTTTGATCGTCATTTTCGTCATTTGAATCTACTTCGGGAACGAGAGATTGAGAGTCTGATTTGGTTGTAGCGTTAGTTTCATTAAATTCTTTCATATATTGAAAAATTGGCGGTAGATCAGAGCCGGAACTATTTTCGTTATCTATTGGATAAATTTCTATACGGGAAAGGGCATCCGCATTCGTGTTGCAAGAACCTTTTTTATATACGATTTCGTAGTCAAATTCCTCTAACTTCAGTCTCCGACGGACAAGTCGGGAATTTGGTTCCTTTAGAGACATTAGCCATTGTAGAGGTTTATGATCGGTGACCATTTTGAATTTATTGCCAAAAAGATATGGCCGGAAATGTTTTGTACCCCAAACTATCGCTAACAACTCTTTTTCAATTGTTGAATAATTTTGTTCAGCAGCGTTAAGTGTACGAGAAGCATATGCTATGGCTTTGTCTCCACCGATTGGTCCTTGGGAGAGGACTGCTCCTATTGCGAAATTACTTGCATCTGTGGTCAAAATGAATTCTTTGGTGAAATCGGGGTAGATGAGAATGGGTTCATTGATTAGAAGAGATTTGCAATCTTCGAATGTTTTTATGTAAATCGGGTCAAGTATATTGATGTGAGCGCCTTTTTTTAAACAGCTTGTAAAGGGTTTGGTTAATTTGGCAAAATTTTTTATAAACTTTCTGTAGTACCCGAGAAGGCCTAAGAAAGCTTTTATGTCTTTCGTGGTTTTCGGTAAGGGGTAGTTGGTAATAGCTTTTACTTTATCAGGATTGGGTTTGATGCCTTGAGGGGTGATAATATGACCCAGAAATGATACTTCTTTTCTAAGAAATTCGGATTTGTCGAGTGGAACCTTGAGGTTACTCTCACGAAGCTTTTGGAAAACACTTTTTAAATTATTAATATGTTCTTGGAGTGAGCTTGAAAAGACAATTATGTCGTCCATATAGACGAAACAAATTTTATTACGGAGTTCTTTTAGTACATTATCCATGACCCTCTGAAATGTTGCAGGGGCGTTCTTGAAACCGAAAGGCATTCTGACGTATTCGAAATGACCATTTTCAACGTTAAAAGCGGTTTTCTTAATATCGTCGGGATGCATTTCAATTTGATGAAATCCACTGGCTGAATCTAAGGTGGTGAAATAATAACAGCGTCCAAGTTTGTCAATGTTTGGAATGGGATAACGGTCGTCAATGGTCTTTTCATTGATTTTTCGGTAATCAACGACGATGCGCCATTTCTTTCTTCCAGATGCATCAGCTTTTTTTGGGAACAATCCATATAGTCTATTAGTCGGGAATCTATGTGGGATGAATCTGGGTTGAACATTGATTGGTCTACGAGGAAATGGATTTGAAAAATTTTGTATTGGCATTAAATTGTGACCGAAGTTAGGGATATTATAATTAGTTTGATTTTGATAGTTTTGATTAAATTTTGGATATGGTTTATTCTTAAAAGTTTCGTTATTTGATTTTTGAAGGTGACGGATATTATTTTCTGCAATAATAAATTGTCTAGCTGTTGCAAGAGTATTGGGTTTCATAGCTCGAATTGTGGAGCCCATAGGTTCTTTCAAACCGGCCAGAAATATTTTTAAAGCATGTGTATTGTAAAAATTCTTCTTTACGGTTGCACCAGCTTGACTAGTTTCATGACAATCAACGTAATTATGAAGAGCACTCAAATTAGACATTACTCTAGTGTAAAAATTAAGAGCAGGTTCGTTAGAATTTTGTCTCAACTGATCTAAATCAAAGAGTTATCCGTTTTCGTCTCTCTGGTCGCCAAAGTGAGCTACCAGAGTGCTTTTAACTGTTTCCCAATCTTTGTTTATGCAAATACTGTAAACTTCTCTCGCGTTTCCAACTAATTTTCCATATATTCCGAAAATTAAACTAATGTTTTGAACGCAATTGACATTTGCGGGATTTGGATCCCAATAAGTTTTAATTAAAGTGTTACTCGTCTCTAAGAAAGACGCTAATTCAAGCGGATTACCATCAAATTTTGGCACGATTTCTAATAATTTAATTTCAAATTTGGGAACAGACATTGTTGAATTCAATTGACTATTATTAGAATTAATATTTTCTTCAATGCTTAAACTATTTAAAAGAGAACTAACTTCTAATACTGAACTTTCTTTTTCTTCGTCAGAAGAATTAAAATTAAAATTTGATTCAATACTAATATTAAGCTCACTGTCGCTTTCCACTATGGAATCTTCAGATGAGGAGAATGACATAGGCTAAGAAAGATAATAGGATAAATAATATGAGCAACTTACAGTAAAATTGCGATGATTTCCATTGATCCTCGATGGACTGCACTCTCTGGATTGGCACCGTACTCTTCTCAAACGTTTATTTGCACTTTTCGGATTGTTCAAAATTTGGAAAATTTCGCGATGAAGGTTCTTCCAAATAAACAGTAGAAACTGAAGGATAATACACGATGAGAATCCTTTTGGATCCTACTGACTGCGCCACTTTATGTTTTCAAGTTAAAACTTTAATTTTTTAAAAATCATTTAATTACAATAATTACGCTTTATTAATATTTATTGAAGTTAACAATATGAAGTCTATAATCATTCTGAATATAAAATATGTATAATGAAGCTATGCGGTGTCCAGTAGTGCAATTCACCATTATGACGTAGTCGATCGTCCGATGATGGTTCGATGTAACAATGCCATATGAGGTCACGAATTCAGCTGACGGGACATCTATCGTTTCATAACTGAGTCATTAACTAACTTTTTCATTTCACAAGGCCGTCTTCTTTTTGTTTTTCAAAAAAGAATAACATTCATTGACAAAATTCATTTCATTCTTTTTGGGTGCTGTAAACGACAACACATTTCTCATTTTATTGTTTTAAAAACATCAAGAAGTGAGTGGTTTTTTCTGCAATGGTATCCCTTGGGAAAGAAATTATTTAAGGATTAACCTCGACTACTTGTAAGTAGTAAATTTAAATTAATATTTCTGCCTATTTAACTAGTTGTATACATCTTTGTAGTTGACTGATGAAGAAATAAAGAGATTTCGAAAGCTTTCAACATAAAGTAAAAAGAGTTTACTTATTCCTGAGAAGGCTTATTCCCGATAACTTTATAACATATATATATATATATATATATATATATATATATATATATATATATATATATATATATATTAATACAGATCCTCTATTTGAAATTTAAAAGAAAAGTAGAACATAAGGAAATTCATTTATATTAGGCAGTCATACTTTTGATACACACTGTGTTATATGTAAATTCACTAATTTTGAAAGATTCAGTAGAATATATCTAATGATATATAGAACAAATTATGATTTGGAGAAAATATTTGAAATTTCAGATGTCTCTGCTAGCAACATTACAAGTGTAATAAAAGAATTCAAATCTCACTTGGTTATTTATAATCATAGATTAGTATTTTTTTTAAAAACATGAAAATTCAGTAACCAACGGAAAGGAGATTTATATATTTTGCAAAAGTTTAGTCAGTTGTGTTTGAAACCCCGAAGAGGCAACATCATAATTAGAGTTGTCTCAATTTTGTGGTAGATAGTAAAATTTGAATATCTATACAACCAGATTCAAAAGCCATTTCATTATAAAACCAGTGCGTGCATAATTCGAATAAGAATTGCATCGTGTGTAGTGAATGTGGTACGAGATTTCTAAATAAAATTTAGAAGCTATCCTGAATTCTAAGGTCATTTAGAATTGTACGAGTTGTCCAGTCATTAGTTGGAGAGTCCGATCCAGTTTTTTTACAATAATTTCTCGAGAAATAATAAGGCCTATTTTAAATAAAATTTGACATAGATGCATCTATTAGATTTTTGATTGCAAACCAAATTAATAAGTCATATAAGGAAATTCACATGAGAGAAGAAAATTTTTGAATTAGACAAATTTGAGTGAAGCTTGTTTTTGACATTTATCCACATCAAGATTTAGATCAACGATTGGAACTTTTATTAAACGTTTTTCATTAGATTAGTTTATAGCATATAGGTTGTGGTAATTTTAAGTTTCGTAGAAATTACGACTGTTGTTTCGTTGGTAATAATTTTGGGGAATAATAATTTGTTAATTTGTATCTGGAAGTATAATATAGGAGTTTGCATTCCTACTCAATATAGTCTTCTTTATAACATAATTTCAGAAAATTAAACATTTTTTCATTAAATAAAACTGTCGATCAAATCAGTGACAGTTGATAATTTTCAGTGACAGAAATATAGGAAACGTCATCAGATATTTGAAGTGCCTTTTATAATATTAAACATACAGTTACTATAGGTTCTGAACAATAGTGAAACAGATAATTTGGAGATACGTAAAAACTTAAATAAATTTTGAATAATTAAAATTTTTAACAGTTTGATGCCACCCTGAGAGAAGAGTAATAGGTCGATTATACATATAAATTCAATTTTAGAAATACCAAATTAATATTCATTAGAGCCGGGCATATTTTTGACAACTACTGTCAGAGTTGAAATTTCTTACATACATTTTTAAGTTGCATGTACAAGAATTGTCACTGCGACAATATACAATAACGTGAGGCGAATTGAAATTTATCTTCACAGGAAGGTTTACATTAAAATTAAACAATTGAAATTCAACATAGAAAATTAAATATATTATAATATATGTATATATATATATATAATTAAGTTTTTTGAGCTTCTTCGACTTAATGTATATTTTTAACAATATTTTAAGATTTTCTTGGATTTCAGTCAAAAAAACATCAACATCAAAACATTATTAAAATGGTTAGAATGACATTTTAATAAACTTTAGCAAACAATGGTGACGTTTCGGTCTTAAGACCTTTTTCAAACTAAAACAAATTAGATTGTAAGTAGTGAACAAGCAATTGAATTACAACAAAATTATCTCAAAGTGTATTCTATGAGTGTACATTGAGCATTTAACACAAATAATACGTTTCACATGATTACAACTCAACTTCTAAATATTTTTTTATTTTATTGAGAAAACACACGTTGAAAAACAACAACATTCACATTGATAAATTGTACTAGGTATATATCGTCACGCCGCATTGTGTGGTATTAATGCGAGACTAATTATATTGTTTAAAGGAGTGGAATGTATGTGGTGTTGAGTTTATCTATGTCTTTTGTGTCATTTATGCAATACGAAGATTTTTGAATTGCTACCATCTCCTAGAACTCTCTTTTTCCAAATTATTGTCTGTTTTAAATTTTTTGTTAAATGAAATTGACTGTCTCGACCCTTACTTCGTGGAATATGCTCATATTAGTGTTTTTAAATGAAACTCAAGGTCTCTAGTTAATTCCACAATATAATACAAGTTATTGAAAATTCTAAAAAAATGACAATTGTTTCGATAAATCAATATCATGGACGATGATATTGATTTATCGAAACAATTGTCAATTTTTTAGAATTTTCAATAACTTGTATTATATTGTGGAATTAACTAGAGACCTTGAGTTTCATTTAAAAACATTAAATTTTTTGTTTTTGCATAATTGAACTGATGGTTTTTTTCCTTTCATGATTAGTCAGGGCTGTAGCATTTTTCATCATATTTATGGCACTCAAGTCGATTTTCAAAATATTGACTTGTTTGGCCGATATAGGTAGCTTCGCAGTTATTGCAGGTAATTTAACAAACAATATTATCATTTTTTAATGTTGATGTTATTGATTTTCGCACAGAAAAATGTTTTGATAAGACGTTATAAGGTTTATGACATATTTTTAAGTTAAATTTCATAAACAAATGCTGAAACTGTTGTGACAATCCGTTTATGGAGTAAAGTATTGCTTATTTTTATTATTTTCATTTTTATTGTCTTGAATATATGTAATAATTATTTATTCTGTCTTTGAAAATTTTATTTATTCATTTTATGAGATAATCATTCACCTTCAATGCATTTTTGCCTTGATAATGCTTGTTTCTCGAAATTCTAAATCAGAGAGTTTGATAGCAGGATCTGCAAGTCCTAAAACTACTGACTTTTTTGGAAAGGAAGGATAGTTTGATTTAAAATTAATATATCTCGATGGCCATGTGTCTCTAGTATACCATTCTGTTTTTATAGTGTTATTTATGTGATGTAAGGTAGTGTCCAAAAAATTCATTTTATAATTTTTTTCAAGTTCTATGGTAAATATTCCACTGGTAAAATCTGATAATAGTTGGGAAATCTTCAAATATCAATAGTAAGTAGGTAATGAATATAAGGTATGTTGTATTGATTATTTAATAAGAAATATTTTAAATAATGACATGTTTAACAGGTGCAAGACAATTTGTTGACACACTGAAAATTATAACTACAAATTCGAATAGTAATAGAAGTTATTTATCCTTACCTTCTGGAGATGTGGCAATCCAATTATAGTAACATTGGGTATCAAGTATATTTTGATGAAAACCCAAATCAAAAATAAGGATCAATCAATAGGGAACTTCTGCGTAGATTCCAGCGCCCCGACGATTAAATATGGTACTTGATCAAGCTAGTACAAAATGTAAACAATCAGCACAGAAGTTCTGTAGAGGACCATTAGAGAAAGGAAATATTTGTAGTTATAAGGGCTAAAATAATTAAAAAATATTCATTCCTATTTTAAAACTTGGTATATCAAATCAGGTACTTAGGAACTTTTCGCTTAGATCATTTTTATATTATTTTCGATGTCTATTGACACTGAGCTATAAAAAAATCCTCAAAAAAATGAAAAGAAAGAATACTTCAAATGTAATAAATAAAATTATTCCTCCACGTATACATTTAGTTACTAAAAATTCTTAATAAGTTCTTTCTTGAACAAATATCTAGTCATCATTGATATTTAATTAATATGGTAATTGTTATTTCAATTATTAATAAATTGTTATAATATGAGTGGAATCATTCAATGAAAGGTGAAATGTGAAATATTACTGTATTTACTGCACAGATTGCTCTTAATAGAGGTCAAGGCCCTTTATCTATGGTCAAGGCATAATATCAACTAAATTAAAGGGATAATTTTTTTGTATGGACATTAATCTACTTCTCTAGAATATAAAGTTTTTAAAATGGCAAACATTTATCATTGAATTCTAGCAGCAGAAGATGACGGTATAAGAATTGGAGGGGTTCCTTGATGAACTAAATGTACTAATATATGAATAGAATTATTATTAAATCAACCATAAACTATGAATCTTAATGATAGAGGTAAAGCTAATCTTAATTCCATAGTTTTGTGTCGTGTCCGTAAAAATATGAGTGAATAACTTCCTTGACCATGAATTAGCAGCAAAGTCCTCAATCTATTTTAGGTAAATTTTACGAAAAAACAATTATTTTAGAAAATAAAATGTTATGTGGAGATTGCGCCGTTTAAGAACTTATTTTCACAGTAAGAAAAAATGGTTCCAATCTCGATTTGGAATTTTCTCATTACACTGCAGAATCTGCCCACAAATCCAGTGACATCCAAATGAAAGCTAATAATCTAGCAATCTCATTTCAAATCCAGATGGTGTTCGCGTCGGAATCATTCAAATTACTAAATACCCTGCCGGGACATACACGAGACTTCCATTTGTCAAGTCTGTCGGTCTGCCCCTTTAGGTTGACGGGTCGACGAGCTTGGCCGTTTTCCTGCTCGTCACAGAAATCGACTCTCACTCAAATAAATCCGTCAACAGCTTATAATAAACTGACTTTGACACAAAGTCTTGTCGTGTATTTTCTACATTTTCTCAAAAGCATGTAAGTTGAACTCCATAATATGTAATACAAAAAAACCAACCGAAAATACGAAAAAAGAATTCTCCATACATTCCAATTAATATCAAATTTATACAAATTAGTGCTCCAGCCAAAAACGTTGAAGCAAAGAGACGCGATTGAAATTATTGATATCAGACTGCTAAAATTAAACGTTGCCAAATTTAAAAAGTTGATCTACTTGATTAGACATATTGCATTGAGTCGGTAAAAAAAATTACTAACTGTGACTTCGTAAAATTATTAACTTCTAACGAAAACGAACTAATTATGAAAGATCAAAACTAAAACGTTGCATTATAAGTGGTACTAGGGCATGTAGCAATCCGAAAATTATCTTTTTCACAGGTATATATATATATATATATATATATATATATTATTGTAGTTTATTTTGTATGAATTTAATTTGCCCGGTATATTTAAGAAAATTATCTAGGTTCAATAATGCCACACAATGCACTTACCTTTACCTCTTCTTACTAATAAAATTTTTAATGAGCACTCAGCTTCTCAGAGTCTTGGGTTCATAAGATTAAATATTCATATGATTTTTCTTTTAGTAATAAGCGCCAAATCTCAATATTGAATTTTGATAAAAAAAAAATTGTGATCTAAATATTTATATTGTATAAATTTTTACAAACCGGTCCTGCAAATTCTGTTCCAAACCCCCTCTCGAGTTATAATACGCTCCATCAATCCTGCCAACTGATAAATCAAACACTAAGAAATGCAGTCTACATACAATATAATTTGTTCTTCCAAATGGGAAGACTTGTTAATTTGTATATTAAAAATACATTATTCTTTTTTACCATCAATTAAAAAAAATGAACTTATCTACAATGATCTTTCACACGATACACATTCGTACAAATGAATTTATTCTAAATATATGCAAGTATGCAACTTATTATACGTTATATACAAAATACAAAAGAACACAGCTTTATATTCATAAATAAATTCTCGTTAGGACACTGAATAAGAGTGGTATTCGGTGCGTTATAAAATGGAGGACAGTCATAAAACACACGACAGTACAGTTTCAATGTCTAATGTTCAATATACACACGGTAAGTTTTATTTAAAATGAAACAGTTTTTAAATACCTTTCATCATCCGCTGATTATCAATAAATTTGTCAATTTATTCTACTCTCTCTTCTTTTTAGGCTGCTTCGAAAATGTCGGGATTGATTCAAGAAACCATTCGAATCAATTTAATTTCGAAGGCTTTCCATGAATAGATTCTCTTCAAAATTCGTGGCAATTATTGTTCCCACGATACGGAATATATAGACTTTCCAGGATAGTTAAAGCCAATATTCTCTACATATGGTATTACCTCTCTTCAGGAATGCTCTTTGGAGGTTAGTGTCACTGTTTGCAAACTTATTTTTACTTTAATTTTAACAATTCTTATCTTATTTCTAAAGAACAATGTATTTTTTTCTGATTTTTCAATACTACTCGTCAACAACTTTCTTTATCTCCCTAAGCAACCACTTTTTTCTAAACAAGAAACCTTATTTTTCATTAGCCCTCTGTTTATTGAAATCATAAAAATATCTGTAATCAATTTAAATAACTCATAGTAGTTCAGTCAAAAGATTTCATTTTATTATTTAAGATATTAACTTTTTTAATTATAAAACATACCCTTTAACAATTCTAAACTAACAATTCATCTATTTATCTTTTGCATTTTATTAATTCTTAAAACTTTTTTAGCTGTCATGGATTTTACTCTACCCAGCTGACACATACTTCCAGAAGTCAAAGATTTTATAACCCTAATGTTTTTATTTGGAATTTCACCTTTGGATATAATACAAGAAATATTTCTAGGGCTTCAAAATAATTTAATGGTATCTAATGGGAATTTAAGATAATGCATAAACATTTAACGATTTCAATTGAAGAGTGGACTCATTCACTTCATAACAGGTGATGTTTTTTTAAATTTTTCTCTTAAATAGTTTGAATCCTTATTATATTTGTGTCATGTATGTGTATACAAGGTACATTATAAAGTTTAAATAAATTTCATTAGTTTAATTTAGTTTAAATTTGACTCTCGAATAGTTTTTCCTTCAATAATTTTAAACTCGATAATATCTTAAATTATAATTAACTCGTGTTAGATATATGTACAGTGTGTAATATTATTTTTTCACAATAATATATATATTAATACATATCCTCTATCTAAATTCTATAGAAAACATTGAAATGAAGAAAATATACATATTTAGATGTAATACTAGTAATACTAGTAATAAATAATTATCAATAATTTGAAAGGTTCAATATACTAATTAAAGTTGACATTTCAATTTCATATGACATTACTGCAGAATAGACTTAATGACAGATAGATTTTGAAACGATTTGAAAAACCAAAATACAGATGTCTCTATTAGCAAATGGCACTTATAAATAAAATAATGAAAATCTCTCTTGGTATATAAAAACGTAAATTTGTAATTTGAAAAAAAATGCTAGGTAACCAAAGGAGAAGAGAATTATTTATTGAAACATTTTAGTTAGTTGAATTTGAAATCCCCATGAGACAATATCATAATAAGAGTTGTCTCAAATTTAATTTTGAATATTAGGGAATTTATATAATCGTTATCAGTTCAACATATCTTGCCTTTTGTAAAGCCAGTGCGTGTACTATTCACAAAGAATTACCGCTAAAGTGCAAGTGTTTTTCGCGTTTTCTAAATTATTGATTTGGAAACGTTTGTTCCGGAAATTCTAAAAATACGTTTTAGAATACGTACGAGATCTTCTAGTATCCAGTTTGGTGAGTCCAGTCCATATTATATATTATTCTCGAGAATTAATAGGCCTTTGATCAGAATTATTTCGAAAATAGATGCATCTTATGATTAAATTATAGTAACGTTACTTATATAGAATTCTACGTCAAGTGCAGACAATTTTGGGAACAGACAATTTACAAGGAAATTTACGTATTTTACATTAACAGATATCAAGTATGAACTTAGACATTTTGAACTTTCGGTTAAATTATTTAGATCGGAAATTTCTAATATAGATTGTTTTTAATATTAAGGTTTGATAGAAAATTCTATCTTTGTTTATGCGTTTTATGATATTTTTTGAAGAGTTAATTTTTGTAAGTGTTATTTTGATAATATATTATATAAATTATAATTCCAAATCTCTTTGGCTCTCTTTTCATATTCATTTTCATTATATTTGATAATTTTTATACTATAGAAAATTTAGTATAATAAGTGACATTTAGTTAATCTCCAGACAGTAAATTCATATATGTCATAAGATAATTTAAATTGTCTTATAGTGTATTGGATAAACAGTTACTTTAGATTTGAATAGTGTGATACGTAATTTAGAAAATTATTTGGAAATTTACAAATTTGAATTATTAGTTGAAATCTTTGATCCCTTCCTGAGAAAAGAGTGAGTTGATTGGTGTTGTATTGATTTATCTTTCATAATATAAAATTTAATATTTATTTAGCCGGGCATATTAATTTGACAACTGCTGTCATTAAAAATTTTATAGGTTATATTTAGAGGTAAAGGTATTTTCACAATAGTGTAGTTATTATCACAAATTGTGATGACAGCTACAAATTAAATTCAGCATCATATAAATTCATATTCATATATAAAATATAATAAAATTAGTAAAACACATTAGATACACTATAATTTGTCACCCGAACGTGGGGCAAATATTATTAAACCATAGAATATATTAAAATTTGGCGCCGCAAAGTGGGGCAAAAATAGATTAGTCACTATTAGCATAAATATAAAGAAATTAAGTATCGACCATGGAAAGAAGAATGACATTAAGGGATGGTAAACAGGTAGGAGTTGAAAGTGGACCTGTGGAACAAAGAGAAGAAATAAGACATAGTATGGGTGATTTTCAGGTGCAGTACTTAGAACAAGGAAGGGAACAATTAGAAGGAGATATGACAGTAGGAGAAGAGGAAAAACAAGAAAATCAGAGACAAGACAGAAGGGAAACACAAGGAGTTATATGTAAAAATGACATATTGACACAAATATTAAGTACTATAAATAATTTCAAGGCAGATATGAATGGAAAAATGGATAATATGCAGGGAGATATAAATAGTATGAATGGAAATATGAATAATATGCAGGGAGATATAAATAGTATGAATGGAAATATGAATAATATGCGGGGAGATATGAATAATATGAATGGAGATTTAAATGGAAAAATGGACAGACAAAATGAGAATATGATTAGTATGCGTGAAGATATGAATAATATTAAGGGGGACATTAACCATATCACCGGAAACATGGACAGATTGGGAAAGAAAATAGAAGAAGGAAAAATTGGAAATTTGAAGGAGATTAAGAATACTAGGGAAGAGAATAATGAATTTAGAAAGAAAATTGAGAAGGTGAAAGAACATATGAAGGGTCAGAATGAAAATTTACGCAAGGAAATTTAAGAAGTTGGCAGTAAAATCAGAAAAGATATTAATAAGAAGGTGGTAGAAGATGTTAAGGAATTAGGAAGATGCCTAGAAGAAAATTTATCTGGAGTGATTCAAGTAGAAGTCGAGAAACAAAATGAGAATATAATTGAAGAGATACAGGCTATTAAAGTACAAGGACAAACAAATGAAGAAGTAATGCAAATGTATGAACAGAATTTAAATAAGAAATTTAAAGACTTAAATGGAAGAATAGAAGAACAAACAGGAACATGTATTAAAAGGACTGAAAATATAGATAAATTATTTAACAAGGAATTGGAGGAAATGAATAGAAGATAACAAGAAACTGTAAATGAAATAGAAGATAATCTTAAACGGAATGGAGGTGGAATGATACAGACTGGAAATATCGACTTTGGGGTGAAATTCGATGGAAATATAAATGTAATTCACCCAAAAGTATTTATCAAAATAATCAAAGGTAGGATGAGAGGAATAAGGGACATGGTAGAGAAAAAAATCATTATTAGAGGAATGTTATCTGGACATGCTTTATTGTGGTTTTGCAATAAAGAGGAACAAATAGCTGATTTTGAAGAATTTGAAAAACAATTTTTAAAATATTTTTGGGGAGAGATACAACAGGCGAGTTTCAGAGAGAAACTATACTTTGGGAAATTTGATTATAACCAAAGTAAAAATTTCAATGCATATTCAATGAAAATGTACAACAACGCACAGTATTTGGAGCCAAGCATGCGAGAAGAAGAAATGGTTTCATATATTTCCAGACATTTCGACCAACAAGTATCTGAAACTATTGGGATACAAAATATTAAGACGATGGAAGGATTATCAAATTATTTACTCAGACTTGGAAGAAGTTACAATGAAAAAAGAAATGAAATTAAAAATTCTAATGGAATAAGGGGGAATGGAGATGAACATTACAGAAGAGATATGAATAATACATATGAAATTAGAAACTATAGAAACAGGGACTTTAATAATCGAAGAAATGATAGATATACAGACAGGAATATTAGAAATGAAAATAGAAATTACAGAAATGAAGACCAGAGATATGGAAATGGCAATAGAAATAATGATAATACATACTTTCAAAATAAAAGAGATCCTAGGAATTTGGACAGAAGAAATGGTAATGAAGACAGAGTGGAAAATTGGAGACAGGATAGATGGATAGGAACAAATAATTACCATGATCGAAGAAATGATGATAGAAGAAATGGTATCCAAGAAAACCAAAAAAGAAACTATGATAGAAGACATCAAGAAATTGAAGACAGAAGACAAGTAAACATAATACAAGAGCAAGAAAGAGATGATGAGCATAGTCAAACTATAAATAGGAAATTTTACATAAACCGCTTTCACGTACATAATATTATTTTTTCTAAGTACGAACATCCAAGAGAATTTGTTGATATCGGGGAAATGCATGACAATATAGGTTTAATATTCATTAAAGGTAAATTACAAAATATCGGATGTAAAATTCTGATAGATACAGGATCAGAAATAACGTTGATAAGTGAAAGAATTATAGACAAGTGCAAGAAAAATAATATTATAGTGGTAAATACAAATAAATTATCACTAGTGGAAGCAAATAATAAAAAACTGTATGATACAAGTAAAATGATAATTGAAGAATTACAAATAGGAAATAATTTGCTTAAAGTACAAATGTTGGTCGTAATGAATTTAAGTTATGATATAGTATTAGGATCTGATGAATTAGACAATCACAAAACGATTATCAATTATGAAGAAAAGTTGGTGAATTGTAATGGAGAAGATATTGATTTCCTCAAACAAGAAACAAACAAATTAGAAGAAGATACATTTTATGTAATGAATCAAATCACTGAAGAACATAAACTAGATTTAAATTTTTGTAAACAAAAATATGTGAAAACAGTAATGGAATTGATAAGACAATACAACAGATTATTCAATGAAGAAGTACAAGTAGCAAGGAAATATATACATAAACTTGAAATGAACAAAGATATATCGAATTTTAAAGTAAGGACATATCCAATTCCATATAAATTGAAGGATGAAGTATACCATGAATTAGAAAATATGTTAAAAGATGGAATAATAGAAAGATCAAATCCACCATATATTAATGCAGTTACTTGTGTACGAAAAAAATCTGGAGAAATAAGAATATGTTTAGATGCAAAAAATAATAATAGCTACACAAAAAAACAATACGAAAGTCCCATGAATATCGATAGTATATTTGGTAGGATTACTAATGCAAAGATATTTTCAAAATTAGATCTGAAGCAAAGTTTTTGGTTAATACCTTTAGAAAAAGAAAGTCGAAAATATACTGCATTTATGATAGATGGAGTGGTATATCAATTCTGTGTGGTACCTTTCGAATTACAGAGCTCCTGTGCAGCTTCAGTAAGAACACTCCACGCCATTTTAAACAAATATGAAAATTTTATACTTCATTATATAGATGATATCCTTATATATTCGGAAAATGAAGAAAAACATAAAGAACATTTAAATATTATTTTTGAAGAACTAGAAAATGCTGGATTAAAATTAAACATCGAAAAATGTAAATTTTATCAAGAAGAAATAAATTATTTGGGATATATGTTGAATACTAAAGAAGTTTCTATGGATCCTGATCGAATTAAAACAATTTCAGAATATAAACAACCAACAAATTTGAAAACTTTGAGAGGGTTACTAGGAATTTTAAATTATTTCAAACGATTAATACCAGATCTAAGCAGAAAAGAAATACCATTAATTGAATTATTGAAAAAAGGTGTAAAATGGCAGTGGAATGAAGAACGAGAAGAAGCATTTAGAGAACTAAAAGAAGATTTTACGAATAACCTCAAGGTATATCACCCACAGTATGACAAACAATTTATTTTGAGAACAGATGCATCAGCTGATCGTTTTGCTGGAGTTCTGATACAAAAACAGGAAAAAGGAGAAGTACCTATTAGTTTCATATCTAGGGTTACCAAAATTCATGAAAGGAAATATTCAGTAACAGAACTTGAAATGGCAAGCGTGGTATTTTGTATCACTAAATTGAGATTCTTTTCATTAGGAGCTAAATTCATTATAGAAACTGATCATTCAGCTTTGACAGCTATGCTTAAAAATAGATATGCGAATAATAGAATACATCGCTGGATTTTATTATTACAAGAATATGATTTCGAAATAAAATACATTCCTGGAAAACAGAATATTGTTGCAGATGCTTTAAGTAGAGATACAAAAACCACATTTGAACAGAGAAAGTATAAAATAGGTATAAATAGAATGCTACAAGAGGAAGGATTATATTCATTGGATAAAATTAGGAAAGATTAACAAAATTTGGAATCAAATTATCAAAAAAAATGCTATTAATATAGGAGAAATATGGTATAAATGTTTGGAAGATAGAGAAGTATTCGTAATTACACGAGATTATGCAAAGGAAATTTTGAAAAATTTACATTAAGAATATGGACATGTTGGGACTAGGAAGTTATAGATGCTTTTTAGAGAAAACTATATAACAAAAAAGGATTTAGCTATTGCCAAAAATATTTGTAAGATATGTGCCATATGTCAACTAGCGAAAGAAAAAAATTATCACAATAAAAATTTGGCAAAATCAATAGTTGCACAGAAGCCATTACAAATAGTTGCTATATATTTCATAAGCAATTTAATACCGAGCATACAAGAGAATAAACACATATTTGTTATCACAGATATTTTTACGAAATTTGTTAAAGTTCACCCATGCAAAAGAACCAATGCAAAAACTGTGATAGAGTTTTTAAAAATGTACATTGAAAATTATGGAACACCTAAAACAATAATTTTAGATCATGCAACTTATTTTGAAAGTGAAAAACTAGCCAAGTTTAGTCAAAATCAAGAAATTAAATTGAACTTTATTAGCATAAGGAAACCATCGTCAAATCCAGCTGAAAGATACATTAAAGAGATAAACAAGTACCTACGAATTCTATGTAATCAGGATCACTGTCAATGGGAAAATAATTTAAATCACGTAGAAAGATTTCTTAACCGAATACCTCATGGTGTTACAAATGAATGACCAGAATATTTATTTACTGGCACAATACCCCAAAGAAATTGGGTAGTGAATCGAAAATTGGAAATGGAAGATGTTTTGAATAAGGTTAATGAAAGACTGCAGAAGCAAGCTAAAAAATATATTAAAAGGATGAACCAAAAAAATAAAAAGAAGACCGTTTTTGAAAAAGGAGAATTTGTGATTGTAAGATCATTGCAACTTGCAAAAAGATCAGAGAATAGTTGCGCAAAACTATCGCTACCGTTTGAGGGACTTTATGTGGTAGGTAACGAAGGAGCACAAAATATTAGACCCCACTACCGAGAATGAAAGAGAAGTTTTTAATATAGAACAGGTATATAAATATTATACATAACTGTTTTGGAACAAATGATATTATGTTACGTGGAATTTTAATAGATATAGTAGATTTAAGTAGTTTTATGGGAATTAGGAATAATAGTTTGATTTGAATCAAGATAATTTTGAGATATGTTGATAATTATTTTAAAGATATTACTATGTTACTAAGAACTAGTATTATATTTGGCAATTTTGAGAGATAAATTATAATTATATACAGGAATCGATTCATCATTCTTTTATTAGGGGGATTTAATACATATCCTCTATCTAAATTCTATAGAAAACATTGAAATAAAGAAAATATTCATATTTAGATGTAATACTAGTAATACACACTATATTATCAATAATTTGAAAGGTTCAATATACTAATAAAAGTTGACATTTCAATTTCATATGACATTACTGCAGAATAGACTTAATGACAGATAGATTTTAAAACGATTTGAAAAACCAGAATACAGATGTCTCTATTAGCAAATGGCACTTATCAATAAAATAGTGAAAATCTCTCTTGGTATATAAAAACGTAAATTTGTATTTTTTTTTGAAAAGAGAATGCTAGGTAACCAAAGGAGGAGAGAATTATTTATTGAAACATTTTAGTTAGTTGAATTTGAAATCCCCATGAGACAACATCATAATAAGAGTTGTCTCAAATTCAATTTTGAATATTAGGGAATTTATATAATCGTTATCAGTTCAACATATCTTGCCTTTTGTAAAGCCAGTGCGTGTACTATTCACAAAGAATTACCGCTAAAGTGCAAGTGTTTTTCGCGTTTTCTAAATTATTGATTTGGAAACGTTTGTTCCGGAAATTCTAAAAATACGTTTTAGAATACGTACGAGATCTTCTAGTATCCAGTTTGGTGAGTCCGGTCCATATTATATATTATTCTCGAGAATTAATAGGCCTTTGATCAAAATTATTTCGAAAATAGATGCATCTTATGATTGAATTATATTAACGTTACTTATATAAAATTCTACGTCAAGTGCAAACAATTTTGGGAACAGACAATTTACAAGAAAATTTACGTATTTTACATTGACAGATAACAAGTATAAATTTAGACATTTTGAACTTTCGATTAAATTATTTAGATCGGAAATTTCTAATATAGATTGTTTTTAATATTAAGGTTTGATAGAAAATTCTATCTTTGTTAATGCGTTTTATGATATTTTTTGAAGAGTTTTAATTTTTGTAAGTGTTATTTTGATAATATATTATATAAATTTGAATTCCAAATCTCTTTCATATTCATTTTCATTATATTTGATAATTTTTATACTATAGAAAATTTAGTATAATAAGTGACATTTAGTTAATCTCCTGACAGTAAATTCATATATGTCATAAGATAATTTAAATTGTCTTATAGTGTATTGGATAAACAGTTACTGTAGATTTGAATAGTGTGATACGTAATTTAGAAAATTATTTGGAAATTTACAAATTTGAATTATTAGTTGAAATCTTTGATCCCTCCCTGAGAAAAGAATGAGTTGATTGGTGTTGTATTGATTTATCTTTCATAATATAAAATTCAATATTTATTTAGCCGGGCATATTAATTTGACAACTGCTGTCATTAAAATTTTTATAGGTTATATTTAGAGGTAAAGGCATTTTCACAATAGTGTAGTTATTATCACAAATTGTGATGACAGCTACAAATTAAATTCAGCATCATATAAATTAATATTCATATATAAAATATAATAAAATTAGTAAAACACATTACATATTCTATAATTTGTCACCCGAACGTGGGGCAAAAGGGGTGGGCCGCAGGGGAGGTTGACGATGGCGCTGATCGTTGGCGGGGCGATTCAAATGGGGCGCTTGTGACGTAACTACGATGTTCGATATAGATGGCGTAGATGGCGCTGGTGTCATTGGCGGGCTATTCAAATGGGGCGCTTGTGACGTAACTACGATATTCGATATAGATGGCGTAGATGGCGCTGGTGACGTCACTACGACAATATACAGGGTGTCGCGAACAGACAAAAGGGCATTATTGATGACGCCAAAACTCTTTCGAGCCAAAAGGGCGGTCGTAGCAATGCTACTTTTTCCGTATACTGCGCATGTTTTTCGTTACAGACAGACCGTAAAAGACGTATTTTAAAGTTCTGCGCAGGCCGTAAAGGCATTGACACATATTTCTGCTAATATTGGTCAGATTTTTATGGAACAAACGACATAATGATTGCTAGACTATTATCATATACCGGATGTTCAAAAACGTTGTCATTAGGGCACTAGCGAATATCTCTGCTATTATTGGTCAGATTTTCATGGAACAAACGTTATTATTGGTCGGATTTTCTTCGAACAAACGGCATTATTCAGATATGTCACGTTCGATTAATATACAGGATGTCGACATAAAGATGTCATAAGGGTACACTGTTATTATTGGTCGAATTCAAGTCGAACAAACGGTATTATGTTAGGTACGTCATACGACGTTCGACTAGGACGTTCGATCAATATACAGGATGTCGACATAAAGATGTCATAAGAGCACTCTGTTACTACTGGTCGGAATGAAGTCGAATAAACGGTATTATGTTAGGTACGTCACTGCGACGTTCAATATACAGGATGTCGACATAATGATGCCATAAGGGCACTCTGTTATTATTGGTCGGAATGAAGTCAAATAAACGGTATTATGTCAGGTACGTCACTACGACGTTCGATATACAGGATGTCAACATAATGAGGCCATAAGAGCAATCTGTTATTATTGGTCGGAATGAAGTCGAATAAACGGTATTGTGTTAGGTACGTCACTACGACGTTCAATATACAGGATGTCGACATAATGATGCCATAAGGGCACTCTGCTATTATTGGTTGGAATGAAGTCGAATAAACGGTATTATGTCAGGTACGTCACTACGACGTTCGATATACAGGATGTCGGCATAAATATGCCATAAGGGCACTCTATTATTGTTGGTCGGAATGAAGTCGAATAAATGTTTTTATGTTGGGTACGTCACTACGACGTGCGATATACAGGATGTCGACATAAAGAAGCCATAAGGGCACTCTGTTTAGTTGAAAATTATATTGTCAGGCGAAAGGAAAGATTCGGAACATGGTTACTAACAGAAAATATAGGCAATCTAATTACGGATATTGGGAATATCGATAACACGGAGGGAAAAGAGCTACTGAGAGAGGCACCCATAACGAATCCATGTTGTGACCATATAATGGTAGTAAAGTTATGCGGTTCGGAAGACTGTAATGGAGGTAGTGGACTTGTGGTTCGTTTAACAGGTACCTTCTAGGAAAATTTGGTGGCTTTGTTTCTGCGAGACACGGAGTTGAAGCCAAGCTACCCTTCTTCTTGCACAGCGACAATCAGATGGCCAAAGGTATTCGAGAAGTTCTTGGAGAAAGTGTGGAAAGAATTACGAAAAAATATGATAAACCTGTATGTATAGCATATAAAGTGGAACTAGCAGATGTAAATGTGGAAACACTGTTAAAAGAATTACCCGAATTATTAACACAATTAGAAAAAGAAGACTATTATCTACTAGACCTCGATATTACTCCAGACTTCTGAGATTGTTCCAGAAAGAAGAAATGACAAACTACTTAACAAGTGACTTCAACTTTCGTGAACATGGAATGTATCGAGAGAATTGTAACGTAATTGTAATTAATAATAATAATAATACAGTCGGAATTTATTTGTCAAATAACCAGTCCTGGTGTTAACAAGAGCATTGGTAACCATATTATAGATTTCGTAAACTGTCCAGATAAGAGATAAAAAGACACATTTTCCAACACTTTAGCCAGAGAACATGGAATTACAAAATTAGAACCACATATAATTATTCCATAGCCGATAACAAGACAGGGAAATACAATTGCTTAGAAGATAACAAACTTTATTTCCAAAATGCGCCATTATACTCTATCTCATTTGCTAAAATGTGGACAAAGTTGTCAAAAAGTCTGCAAACAGTTGCTGTCTTGAATTTAACAATATACTGCAATATGTATATATTATGATTCCTAGATTATTATCATATACAGGATGTTAAAAAAAGTTGTCATAAGGGCGCTATCGCATATCTCTGCTATTATTAGCCAGATTTTTATGGAACAAACGACATTATGATTGTTAGGTTATTATCATATACAGGATGTTATGGCAGTTGACACACGTGACAGATGACGCACCCCACGAAAACTTGTGTTCTGTGTCAACTATCTACCTTCTTGTCTTCTGTGGTGTGTGAGTGCTTGCCCCTGTGGCATGTGTCTTCTGTCATGTATTAAGTGACGCACCACCTCCCCCTAACCCATATCTTTAGAAAATAGGACCAAAACAAATTCGCCAAGATAGAAAATTTAAAGTTTCACACTGAGGTATGGAAGCACAACATAGTTAGGTCCTGCATCTAATGTGGAAAGAATACAGTTAAAGCGAGGGAGCGATAATATCAAATTGTGATTAAAGTTAAAAACTGTAATTCACAAAAAGTACAAAAATATCTTGTGTAAGTGTAAACTATCACATATAATTGGTGAGTATTCTCCAAATATTGAGACAATAGGAAAATCTGTCATAAAACAATCCAACATTGTTAAATTCGAAATCTAAATTGTGTTAATTACCAGCAAAAAACAAAAGCGATAAGCGAAGATCTTTCACCAAAATACGAGTACTTATTCAAAAATACAGTCCCGGACTGACTTCAAAAAGGAAATTAATTTATTATAACGCAGCGACACGAGTTCAGCCAGCCCGGGTGAGTAGGTGACTGACGAAACTTGACGGGACGCGGAACTCGTTAAGGTGCGTTAAGAAATGAACATCGATAAATACGATATGGAAGAAATTAACGGAATGTTCTCGCAAATAAAAGATAGTCTTCGGAATATGGAAGAAAAAATAGACAGAAATGCATGTATTATAATGGAATTGAAACAGGAAAATCATAAGCTGAAAGAAATAATCGCCGAGCAAGGAGAAAGATTAGACTACGTAGAAAGGGAAATAAGGCGCAATAACATAGTAATTCAAGGAATTGAAGATAAGAAGAATGATAGCCAACAAGAAGAAAGATTAGAGTACGTAGAAAGGGAAATAAGGCGCAATAACATAGTAATCCAAGGAATTGAAGATAAGGAGAATGAGAGCCAACAAGAAATAAAGGAAACAGTCCAAAAAATAATGAGAATAATAGAGGTAACTTCTACCGACCCAGAAAAAGATCCGATAGAATTCGGCGGAATTGGAACTTTTGGAAGAAACAAAAGTAGACCATTTATAGTTAAAATCAAAAATTGGAGTAAAAAATTAGAAATTATGGAACAAGGTAAAAAGCTAAAAGGTACCAATATTTGGATTAATGACGACTACTCGAAAAAAGTCCAAAGAGAAAGAAAAACTTTACTGCCTCAGGTAAAAATAGCCAGAGAACAAGGACACAACGCAGTACTTGAGTTTAATAAATTAATTATAAACAACAGAGTTTATGGAGCAGATGCATTTGGGGATGAAAAGCCAAAAGAAAATGATGATAAGAAACGTACAGCAACCGATCGTTAGCCGGAACATGGAAGAGGCAACAAAGAGAATAAGTCAAAAAACTAGTAGCTAAAGAAAATACGTTATATACAATTGAAGACAATGCAATGAAATGGATAATGAGTAAGGGTAAAAATAAGAGAAGTAAACGCAAGAGTTTAGTGAGAATGGCAAAATGGAATATCAGGACAATGCTGACAATGGGAAAAATGGAGGAAATTGCAAAAGAGATTTTGGAATATAAAATAGAGATATTGGCACTTCAAGAAATACGCTGGAAAGGTGAAGGACAAATAAACAAAGGAGAATATATATTGTTTTATGGAGGGGAAGACAGTCGAGGAAAGAACGGCACAGGATTTATGATAAGCAAAAGAATAAGACATAATATACTAGATTACACAGTTATAAGCGGTAGAATATCAAAATTAAGATTAAAAAACCTCATGGCAAATATTGCAATAATTAATAGTTACGCACCGACGGAAGAAGCAAAAGATGAAGACAAAGATGAATTTTACGAGAAATTGGTAAAGGTATGTGAGGAAACCGCAAGATATGATACATTAATAATTATTGGAGATATGAATGCGAAAATAGGAAAAGAAGACTACTTAAATAATGTTACAGGGAAGTACACTATACATGAAACATCTAACGATAATGGACGGCGACTATGCAATTTAGCTGAGGAGCTCAACATGTATATTAACAGCACTAGTTTCAAGCATAAGAAAGAACATAAAATTACATGGATTATACCTGGGACTACTACGGGGAACCAGATAGACCATGTCCTGATAGCAAAAAGAAGATCAAAGATGATACAGGATGTAAGATCATACAGAGAAACAAGTGTTGATACTGATCATCAATTAGTAATTGTCAAAATGCAAATGAGAATTGCAAATATAGTAAATAGGACAACAAAATGTAAGGAATGGAACATGCAGAAATTGAAAAGTAGTAAAAATGAATATGAGAAAGAAGTAAATAAGCAACTACAAAAGAGCAAAGAACAAGATAATATCGATGAACAATGGAAGAAAATAAGAAGAAGTATAATAACGGCAGCAGAGGAAGTGGTTGGTACAAAAGATACAAAACAGAATAAGAAATGGTTTGATCAAGAATGTAAAATAAAGATAAAAGAGAAAAAAAAAGCCAAACTAAAATGGCTGCGAACTAAGCAACAAAATTTTTATGATGAATACAGAAAAATAAGAAAAGAGAGCGCCAAGTTGATAAAAGCAAAAAGAATAAAATGGTTAAATGAAAGCATGGACATATTAGAGAATGATAATAAAACTAATGTAAAATTATATCAATATATAAAGAGACAAAGCAGAAAATCAACTGCAATAAGTATCAAGGAAAAAGAGTGGAGTCAATATTTCAAGAACTTATTAACGGAAGAAGATGGGGAGCATGAAGAAGATGATATGACTGATAATGATACAGGGATAGAATACGAAGAAAAACCGACCGAAGAGGAATGCAACGACATAATTAATAAATTGAAACACAACAAAGCAGGAGGGTCAGACGAAACAATAAATGAGCTGATGAAATATGGAGGAGATGATCTAAGACATAAAATATTTTAAATCATGGAAAGAATATGGGAATCAGAAACAATGCCAAAAGAATGGTCTACTGGTATGATTATACCAATAATGAAGAAAGGAAATCGTAATATTTGTAGCAATTATAGAGGAATTAGTTTACTCAATACCGTATATAAAATACTAACAACAACAATAAATGAAAGGCTAAAAAAGGTAATGGAATCGAATATAGGGGAGTATCAAAAAGGTTTTCGGAAAGGAAAATCAACAGTAGATGCCATACATACTATAAATCAAGTAATTGAAAAATGTTATGAACACAATGTTGGAGTCCAAATGCTATTTATTGACTTCAAGCAAGCTTTCGACAGCTTGAAACAGAGGACAATCATAAAGGATATGGAACAACTAAATGTACCACAAAAGATCATACGGTTGGTGAAAATGACGATGAAAGATTCTAGGGCAAAAGTAATGACAAGGGAAGATCCAAGAGGAATTCGAGATTAATGCTGGAGTAAGGCAAGGAGATGGGCTGTCAGCGGTATTGTTTAACATAGCAGTGGATGGCATAATTAAGACTTGTAATATCAATGGAAGCATAATCAATAAATCAAAACAAATAATGGCATATGCTGATGATTTAACCATAATAGCGAGAGACCGAAAGAGCCTTGAAAAAACATTAGAGAAAATTGTAAAGGGAGCGGGAAAAAGAGGATTAAAAATAAATCAGGAGAAAACAAAATATATGGAAATGAAAAGAAAGAAGGAAGTCTACCAACCAGAAGCAGTGAACTTGAATGAATTGACTTTTGAAGTTGTTAACACCTTTAAGTATCTGGGAACAATTATTAGTAACAAAAACGACACAAAAATCGAGATAAGGCAAATAATTCAAGCAGGGTATAGAGCATATAATAAATTTAAAAACATCATGCAGAGTAAGAGAATAAGTCGAGCAACAAAATTAAGAGTCTACAGGACGGCGATAAAACCGGTAGTTACATATGCGGCAGAAACTATGAGACTGACAAATGAGGACGAAGAGCAACTAAGGATATATGAAAGAAGAATAATTAGAAATATTTATGGACCGGCCAAACTAGGGTATAACGAGTACCGAAGACTTATGAAATCAGAAATATATTAGAAAATGAGGACATAGTAAACACAATTGAATCAAAAAGGATTCGTTGGTACGGACATGTTAAAAGAATGGAGAAAGGACAGGAGGTGAGGAGAATTACAGAATGGAGACCGAATGAGGAAAGATTACCAGGAAGACCAAAAATTAGATGGGAAGATCAGGTTGTGAAAGCTATAAAAATTTTGGGAGCACAAGGCGGGGAGAGACACATGCAGGACAGAAAGGAGTGAAGAATAATTGTCGAAACTGCAAAAACCTCTAATAAGTTGTAGATAAACAGCAAGAAAAACGTGGGCTGACCCCCCACAAGATACAGGGTCAAAAGAGCTCAATCTGAGCGGCTACAACTCCAACTGGAGTGTATAGCCTTGTATATATATATGGAAGCACATCCCTTTACCCAAGAGAGTATGACTCAAATTAAAAACATTACCATGCAGAAGAGAAAAGATAGAACACAAGTTTTCTTAGGGTTTGCTAGATAGATGACACGTTGCAGTTGGCACACGTGACAGATTTCGCATTGTACCTTACTCATTACGTCACAGAACACATGTTTTCGTGGGGTTTGCAGTTGGCACACGTGACAGATGATGCATTGCACGCAAGTTGAGGAACCTAACATAGCAGGGTGCCGACATAAAGATGCTATAAGGGCGCTAGGGTCACGTGTAACGTCACAATAATAGCAGATATACATTGTAGCGCCCTTATGGCATCTTTATGTCGACACCCTGCTATGTTAGGTTACTCAACTTGCGTGCAATGCGTCATATGTCACGTGTGCTAACTGAAAACCCGACGAAAACATGTGTTCTGTTACGTCATGAGTGGGGTGCAATGCGTAATATGTCACGTGTGCCAACTGCAATGTGTCATCTGTCTAGCAAACCCTAAGAAACTTGTGTTCTATCTTTTATCTTCTGCATGGTAATGTTTTTAATTTGAGTCATACTTTCTTGGGTAAAGAGATATTCTTCCATACCTCCGTGAGAAACTTTAAATTTTCTATCTTGGCGAATTTCTTTTGGTCCTATTTCCTAAAGATATGTGTTAAGGGGAGGTGGTGCGTCACTTAATACATGACAGAACACACACACCACAGGGGTAGCAGAAGGTTAGCAAGCACTCACACACCACAGAAGACAAGAAGGTAGATATGGGACACAGAACACAAGTTTTCGTGGGGTGCGACATCTGTCACGTGTGTCAACTGCCATAACATCCTGTATATGATAATAACCTAACAATCATAATGTCGTTTGTTCCATAAAAATCTGGCTAATTATAGCAGAGATATGCGATAATGCCCTAATGACAACTTTTTTGAACATCCTGTATATGATAATAGTCTAACAATCATAATCTCATTTGTTCCATAAAAATCTGACCAATAATAGCAGAGATATGTGCCAATGTCTTTACGAGCAGCGCAGAACGTTAAAATACGTCTTTTACGGTCTGCCTGTAACGAAAAACATGCTGCTTAACAGGGAGGCAATTGAAGCTGCATGCAGAGGGAATGTAATTTATAACTTTCTTCCTTGCGTCGGATTCTTTTGGTGAATTTATTGGTAATCCCGTCAACTTCCTTATATTGCTGTTACTCGAATAAACATATTGCAGCATATTGTTACACACAAGACAACAGCTGTTCTGTAGACTCTCGGTCAACTTTGTCCACATTTTTGCAATCGATACAGAGTATAACGGGAGAATTTTGGAAGTACACCTTATTTTCTTGTAGCAGAGTTATGCAATCTTCTAAAGGACTGTACCCTTCTACATGGAAATTTCCAATTGGTTAGTTATATATCGTAGCTTCTAATCTGGTAATACCATGCTTCTTGGCCAATGAAGAAGAGGAAGTTTCCTTTAATCTTGCGTCTGGTCAGTTGACGAAATCTATAATTTGGTTTCAAATGCTCTTGTTAACTCCAGGACTGGTTATTTGACAAATAAATTTGTTGTATATTTTAACCCATCTGTTAGATGTGTGCCAAGTAAGGCAATCTATGCCAACTGTTTTATCATTGTTTACAATAACGTTGCACCTTCCCTTGTACTCTCCTTGGATGAAAATGTTTAAGTTGTTTGTGAAATAATTAATCATTTCCTCTTTGTTAAAAATTCCTGCAAAGTCCTGCGTTAAGTATAAGTCCATTAGGTAGTAACGTTGCTCCAATAAATTTGGTATTTCGTCAAGTAACCTGTTGATTCCGCGAATTCTACTTTGTATGGAATGCAAACAGGTTCTTTATGTTTCCTTTTAATAATTTCCATATATTATCCGACTACTTCTCTTGTTCCAATGGCAAGCGGGTTGTTACTTAGTAAGAGAAAAGGTAGCTTAGCTTTAACACCATGTTTTGCAGAAACCAATTCCAGATATATGGTTTAACATTAAATAAGAACAAAATTGGGAAAATTTGTGAAACAACGATATCTTTAAAAGTTTTATTAGAATATTTATACAGGTTTAATAAAACTTATACACAAAATACAACTCTTTCTTTGTTTCTGTTGAGTGTATGTTTTAACACGTTAATTTTTATTTTTATGTTATAATCTGAGTCTATTTCTTCTCCAACCACTCACTTGAAAGGTACAAAACATTTATATTGTCTAGTTTTAATATGTACCGGATTCTACCTTTATACATAACTTCTTTAAATCCAGTTCTGTACCTTCTGCAAATCCTTCTAGTCGATGATAATTCCTGAATTTCATGGTATCCGCAATTTCTCGCATTGTAACGACGTTAACCCTCTTCACCTCCACTTGGATAAATAGAACGTCTATATTTTCCCATGCGCCTGTGTAAAATTGCCTGTTTTCGATTTTGGCAAATGTGTTATTGTCAAAACTCATATATCCAGTTGTAGTAAAGGTAGAAAATGGTTTGTCGGTTGGCAAACATATTAATTCCATTCCATTGTTATATTGTAATGTGCCATAACTGTCTCCAACAAGAGCTTCTCTATGATTGTAAACGCGTAAAAACGTATTTTTGTGGTAACCCTTTAAGTAGTAGACGTCTCTTTGCCCTTCCTTATCCGCCAAAACTCCTACATAGGTATGTTTATTTTTGTTGTTAACGGTGAACGCGGATACGTTGTATTCTCCAGAGGGTTCTAAGTTTTCCCACCTGGTTCAGAAATAATCTTCTAGTCTCTCCTTCAATTCTGCTATCTTCTGTTCTTTTTCCAAAAAATGTTTATATTCCTAATTAACCGTACCTGTATTTTCTAAATACCCTATCTTCTCTTTCTTCAGTTCTGTTTCGTCCATTTCTAATTTCCGTTTCTTCACAGATGATACAGAAATATGAGAAATTGGTGTTATTTCTTTTAGCGCAGCTTACTATTTTTTGTTCACCTTCTTTCATAGAACTTTGGGTATAATATTACATGTAGATACCAGTCCAAGCTCCTGAATGTCGAAATCTTCCGGGATAATGCTAGACAGTGTGGAAGACCTAGTAAAAAATGTATATCCAGCCTTAATATAGCATTTTTGAGAAATTCGAACATTTTTGTCCTCATTACTCGTATCTTCTACTATCTCTATATAATTAATAGGTAAGGAGTCAAAACTAAATGCAGAAAGACAATAATTTACAACTTTTTTTCTTGCGTTGGGTTCCATTGGTAAACTTATCTGTGACCGGTTAATTTCCTTGTATTACTGTTCCCCCAGTATACATATTGCAGTATATTGTTAAATTCAAGACAGCCACTGTTATGCAGACTTTTTGACAACTTTGTCCACTTTTTAGCAAACGAGATAGAGTATAATGGCGCATTTTGGAAATAAGGTTTGCTGTCCTCCAGTAAGGTTAGACAGTCTTCTAAGTAAATCTATTTCCCTGTCTTGTTATCGGCTATGGAATAATTATATATGGTTCTAATCTTGTCATTCCATGTCCTCTGGCTAGAGTGTTGGAAAATGTGTCTTTTAATCTCCTATCTGGATAGTTCACGAAATCTATAATATGGTTACCAATGCTCATGTTAACACCAGAACTGGTTATTTGACAAATAAATTCCGACTGCATTATTATTATTATTTACAATTACGTTACAATCCTCCCGATAAATTTCAAGTTTACGGAAGTTAAAGTTACTTGTTAAGTAGTTTCTCATTTCTTCTTTCTGAAACACCCACGGAAGTCTGGAGTAATATCGAGGTCTAGTAGATAATAGTCTTCTTTTTCTAATTGTGTTAATAATTCGGGTAATTCTTTTAACAGTGTTTCCACATTTACATCTGCTAGTTGCACTTCATATGGTATACATACAGGTTTATCATATTGTTTCGTAATTCTTTCCATACTTCCCCCAAGAACTTCTTGAACACCATTGGCCATCTGATTGTCGCTGTGCAAGAGGAAGGGTAGCTTGGCATTAACTCCGTGTCTCGCAGAAACAAGGCCGCCAAATTTGCCTCGAAGGTAACTGTTAAACGAACCACAAATTTCCTTTTTCACAAGTCCACTCCCTCCATTACAGTCTTTCGAACCGCATAACTTTACTACCATTATATTGTCACAAAATGGATTCGTGATCGGTGCCTCTCTCAGTATCTCTTCTCCCTCCGTGTTATCGATATTTCCAATATCCCTAATTAGATTGCCTATATTTTCTGTTAGTAACCATGTTCCGAATATTTTCCTTCGCCTGACAATATAATTTTCAACCAAACAGAGTGCCCTTATGGCATCTTTATGTCGACATCCTGTATATCGAACGTCGTAGTGACGTACCTAACATAATAACGTTTATTCGACTTCATTCCGACCAATAATAAAAGAGTGTCCATATGGCAAATTTATGTCGACATCCTGTATATCGAACGTCGTAGTGACGTACCTAATATAATACCGTTTATTCGACTTCATTCCGACCAATAATAACAGAGTGCCTTTATGGCATCATTATGTCGACATACTGTATATAGAACGTCGTATGACGTACCTAACATAATACCGTTTGTTCTACTTCAATCCGACCGATAATAACAGTGTACCCTCATGACATCTTCAAGTCGACATCCTGTGTATTGATCGAACGTGACATATCTGACATAATGCCCTTTGTTGGATGAAAATCCGACCAATAATAACGTTTGTTCCATAAAAATTCGACCAATAATAGCAGAGATATTCGCTAGTGCCCTAATGACAACATTTTTAAACATCCTATATATGATGAAAATCTAACAATCATAATCTCATTTGTTCCATGAAAATATGGCCAATGATAGCAGAGGTATGCGCTAGTGTCTTAATGACATATTTTTTGCACATCCTGTATATGATAATAGTCTAGCCATCATAATGTCGTTTGTTCCATAAAAACCTGATCAATAATAGCAGAGATATTCGCTAGTGCCCTAATTCCAACTTTTTCAACATCCTGTATATGATGATAATCTAACAATCATAATGTCTTTTGTTCCATAAAGATCTGACCAATAATAGCAGAGATATGCGCCAGTGCCCCAATGATATATTTTTTGCACATACTGTATATGATAATAGTCTAACAATCATAATGTCGTTTGTAACATAAAAATCTGATAAATAATAGCAGAGATATTTGCTAGTACCCTAATGACAACTTTTTTTAACATCCTGTTTATGATGGTAATCTAACAATCATAATGTCGTTTGTTCCATAAACATCTGACCAATAATAGCAGAGATATGCGGTAGTGCCCTAATGACATATTTCTTGCACATCCTGTATATGATAATAGTCTAGCAATCATAATGTCGTTTGTTCCATAAAAATCTGACCAATAATAGCAGAGATATGCGCTAGAGCCCTAATGACAACTTTTTTGCACATCCTGTATATGATGATAACCTAGCAATCATAATGTCGTTTGCTCCATAAAAATCTGACCAATAATAGCAGAGATATGCGTCAATGCCTTTAAGACCTGCACAGAACATTAAAATACGTCTTCTATGATATGTCTGTAACGAAAAGCATGCGCAGTATACGGAAAAAGTAGCTTCGATATTTTTTTTGTTAGCTACCACGTGAATCAACTCTGCCCTGTGCTGATCAATAGTAGTAGCCCTTGTGACATCGTCGACACTCTGTATATCGTCGTAACATAATAACGTTTATTCAACTTCAATCTGATTATTAATAACATAGATATGCGCTAGTGCCATAATGACATCTTTTTTGCACATCCTGTGTATGATAATATTCTTGCAATCATAATGTCGTTGGTTCCATAAAAATCTGACCAATAATAGCAGAGAAATTCGCTAATGCCCTAATGACATATTTTTTGCACATCCTCTATATGATTATAATATAGGAATCATAATGTCGTTTGTTCCATAAAAATCTGACCAATAATAACAGAGATATGGGGCAATGCCATTAGAACCGGCGCAGAACGTTAAAATGCGTCTTTTACGGCCTGTCTGTAAAGGAAAACATGCGCAGTATACGGAAAAAGTAGCTTGGCTACCACCGCCATTTTCGCTCGAAAAAGTAGTGTTTTCGATAACGTTCGCCATTGAGAGACATTCTGAAGAAAATTATCATTATCTGCGCAGAACGCTAAAATACGTCTTTTACGGACTGCCTGTAACGAAAAACATGCGCAGTATACGGGAAAGCTCATATCATCTACAAAGTCATATTTTTTGTTAGCTACCACGTGGATCACCTCTGCCCTGTGCTGATCAATTATAGCAGTCCTTATGACATCGTCAACACCCTGTATATCGTCATAAAACTATAACGTTTATTCAACTTCAATCTGATTATTAATAACAGATATATGCGCTAGTGCCATAATGACATCTTTTTTTGCACATTCTGTATATGATGATAATCTAGCAATCATAATGTCGTTTGTTCCATAAAAATCTGACCAATGATAGCAGAGATATTCACTAGTGCCCTAATGACAACTTTTTTGAACATCCTGTATATGATGATAATCTTACAATCATAATGTCGTCTGTTCCATAAAAATCTAGCCAATAATAGCAGGGATATGCGATAGTGCCCTAATGACAACTTTTTTGAACATCCTGTATATGATAATAATCTAGTGATCATAATATCGTTTGTTCCATAAAAATCTGACCAATAATAGCAGAGATATTCGCTAGTGCCCTAATGACAACTTTTTTGAACATCCTGTATATGATGATAATCTAACAATCATAATGTCGTCTGTTCCATGAAAATCTAGCCAATAATAGCAGTGATATGCGATAGTGCCCTAATGACAACTTTTTTGAACATCCCGTATATGATAATAATCTAGCAATCATAATGTCGTTTGTTCCATAAAAATCTGACCAATAATAGCAGCGATATTCGCTAATGCCCTAATGACAATTTTTTCGAACATCCTGTATATGATGATAACCTAACAATCATAATGTCGTTTGTTCCATAAAAATCTGGCTAATATTATCAGAGATATGCGATAGTGCCCTAATGACAACTTTTTTGAACATCCTGTATATGATAATAATCTAACAATCATAATGTCGTTTGTTCCATAAAAATCTGACAATAATAGCAGAGATATGTCTCAATGCCATTACGGCCTGCGCAGAACGTTAAAATACGTCTTTTACGGTCTGTCTGTAACGAAAAACATGCGCAGTATACGGAAAAGGTAGCATTGCTACGACCGCCCTTTTGGCTCGTAAGAGTTTTCGCGTCATGATAACGCCCTATTGTATGTTCGCGACACCCTGTATATCGTCGTAGTGACGTCACAAGCGCCATCTACGCCATCTACGCCATCTATATCGAACATAATAGTGACGTCACATGTGCCCCATTTGTACTGCCCGCCAACGACACCAGCGCCATCTATTTCGAACATCGTAGTGACGTCAGCGCCATCATTATCTTTCGAGATACCGGTGTACATATATTAATTAACAGCTACAACCCCCGTTATCAATATCCGATAAAGACGGTGCCCCTGCTATTTCCATAAGATGGGAAAGTGTAGAAATGGGGCAGTGCCGATTCAAACATCCAGTCTCGGCTACACAAAAGTTCCAGGAGAAACTGCCATTTAAGAAGGGGGTAATGTTACGAGACAGCACACTGGTATAGTCCCTAAATCCGACTCTGTCTAAGCCATGTAGGAAAGTTAAAATTATGGCGGATACGCAGGGATGTCTTAGAATTGTTTACGATTGTGACTATCTTATATCGACATTGTTTTTGTGACCAGTCTTATCTAGAAAATGCCAGAGCCAATTGTTTTTGTGTAAGCCGCAATATAGAATTATCTTGTAGAAAAGGCACTAATATATTGTATAGGATTCAATAATTATCTATTATTTATTATTTGAAAAATAATTAAACATGTATACCAACTCTTTCAAAGGGTAGGGTTCAAGTGCGCCATTCAAATTTACTCTAATTATTGGTTTGTGAAATTAAAATGAACAAAATTATGATTTCAGGAATTTTTTTTAAACATAGAAATTTACAAACAGAAAATGTGTACAGATATACTACAAAAAAATAAACTACTAATACTATGGAACAATTAAAATGTTTTTTAAATAAAGGCCTTTTTTTATTTAGAGATCTCTAATATAATATTTTAAAATGGTACCTTTTATTTACTAGGTTTGTATCCACTTCAAACTAATCTTCATTTGGACATTTGATAAGCTGAGGACAAAGTTCTGAACAGTTTATTTCGTCTGCGCCTTTTGGACAATCAATGATTCCGTCACATCTGTCTTTATACGGGTCGAAACATCTATCTATAGAAATATTACTGCAAGGGGTAGTCGATGAATTACAAATAGCACACCCCGTGAAATCAGAATGGTCTGTACAAACGAAATCTGCTGTTCTACAAATATTTGTGGAATTGTAACAACCAGATCAATCCAAACACATAAAAACTCTGGGTTATTATATTTTAAAGTTACGGAGAGTTTGTTTCTTGAAGATAGTACAACAGGTTTGGGTAGTATGTCGTTACTGCACACGTTCAATTGAATATTGTCGAAGTTTCTAATTAACAAGCACGTGGAATTCCTTGAGAAGTTCAATTTTAATATTCTTAATGTAGTTATTGTATTTTCTGGTGAAGGTATTACCCAATTACATAAACTATTACTCTTTCTGTCAGATGATATATACTGTATGCTTCCTTGTAATTCGAACGAGGTCGTTTCTCCACAATAATCCGAAAAGTTTGCGTAAATGAGCACGTTCTTCTTGACGAGATCAATTATAATACCACTTTTCACTTTTACATTTTAAAAACCCCCTGACTTTTTTGATTTCCATCATAATCTCTCACGTTGCGGGTTGCTATCGAAACTTCTCTATATCGTATCAATTGTATAGATATAGTGTGATTAACGACGATTCACTGTTTATATTACCATGAATTTTTAAGCCGTATATGAAACATGAAAATGACATTTTTGTATTAGAAATTAGCATATAGAGATAAAGATTTTTATACATATAAATATTAACATAACTTATTTACTATTTATTAAAATTCCTGAAATCCCTTGCATAAAATAACCTAATTACTAACTATATGAAAATTTAACGCGTTTCTTTTAAATTATTTTGAATTTCATTCTAATTTCAACGGATGCTTTTGAAATTACATCATGTACTGCATTATTAATTTTAATCTCTATTGTATCTGAATCAGATTTCAATATTTTCGATTCTGATGGTTCAAAGAGTATATCGTCTGTTTCAATATCTTTGGTCAGATTTTCTTCAGTATTATAGTGAGGATTTTGTTCACTGTTTTTACTATCAGCATCTATAATTAATTTAGACATGTTTTTTTTACAATTTATAAATATTCGTTAAAATGATGGCTAATAAAGTACAAGATTAAAAAAATCAATATGACTTATTTCAGTTATACTATTAATCCTTATTAAATTGAATACAACCAAATGAAAGTGCTTCAACTCCCCCCATTTATATTTTAATATATTTAAACTTATTTGATTATATTAAAATTTAAATCCTTTAATTTTTTAATAATCTCAATTCAATAAATATGTTTCTTTCTCATTTGAATGAAATATCTTAATCTAAATATTTACATAAATTTTGATTCATAATATCATCAATTTCTCCCCCCTATCCAATTTAAACTCCAAAACGTATATACATCTTACCTATTTAATTTGACTGCTGATGATACTGGAATACACTCTCAATATTAAATATCCCCCTTATTAACCCAGTATCTGGATGTGCCAGCTTATAGCTATTTTGAGCATTTTCATTTATCACTACGTATGGCCCTTCCAATGGTAATAATAACTTAGCACACATCTTATCTTTCCTTTTTGCAACTAGTAATGATTTAATTAAAACTAAATCTCCTTTCTGGAAAACCATTTTTCTTTTTTCCTTCTTGTTTGCTCTTTTAATGTATCGTTCTGCTTGTTTTTGTAATTTGTTATTCACTTTGTCAAGAATTTCCAACATATGCATGTCTCGGCTCACTATCCATTTTCTCTCTGGTAGCTGACCTGTCATTAAAAAGATAGGACATTATCCTATAATACCATGAGGTGTGTGATTAAGGAATTTATCCACTTGTTTTAAATTATTTTCCCACTGATCATGTTGCTGATGACATAATATTCGTAGATATTTTATTATTTCTTTAATATATCGTTCCGCAGGATTTGCTGTTGGCTTTCGTACACTAATAAAATTTAATTTTATTTGAATCTCTCGGCATATCCTTCCAAATTTGTCACTTTCAAAGTACGTCGCATGATCTAGTATGATAGTCTCAGGTTTCCCGAATTCTTCTATAATCTGCCATATTTCCAACTCTTTTTTATTCTACTCCGCCTAAACAACTTACATGGAACTGGATATGATTTTACTTTAACCTTTCTCAGTATTCTTCTCCTTTATTATATCCATATTTTAATTAAGCAACCCTTAGTTACTTCTAAATTCTTTTTGTATACATCTTTAACAATTCATTTATAAATTCATAATGTTCTTCTTCACAATCTGACCAATTACCATTACTTTTCACATCTTCTATTTATTCTATCTCACGCACATAATTATTCACCATTCTAATTTCTTTTTCATACAATCCTTCATATTTCATCATCAAACTCTTCACTTTCTCTTCATATTCCTTATTTCCACTCATTAACTCCAATTCTACCATAATTCCATTCCTCTTTATATTCCATAACTTCCTATTATCCTCTTCAATTGCCAATACTTCCATATTTACCTCCTTAAATTCAATTATTTTACCATTTAATTCTATCTATCTATTCAAAATCAATTATTTCCTTATATTTCATCAATACATCAATAACTATGTCTGTTTCTAACTTCTTCATCGACTATGCTTACATATCAACTTCTGTTTCATCCTTTAATTCAATCTTTTGTATCATATATTTGCTTAGTTCATATAACTTCCGTCCGTTTGTTCCTATAAACGTAATTATTTCATCCTGTACATCTATTTTGTTGCTTAATTTCATTTCTATTTTCTTTATCATTTCTTCTATCAAAGTTTCTAAAATCTCTTCTATTCTCACAATACTTGTTGTCATAAATTTTATCTCCATTTCCATATATTCGTTTTTCATTTTTGTTACTTCTATTTTCATTTCCATAATTCGTATCAACATGTCTATCATTTCTTCTATTATCAATCCATGTTTATATAATTTCTATTTAAATATATTTTTAAATATTACTTGTTAATCATAAACCTTTTATTTACACATCGTTTTTATATCCCTTCCTCACCATGTACAATTCCTTTTCGTTTCTAAATTTCGTTCCTATAATCCTGTCACATAATTCAATTTTATTTTCTTTTCCTAAACTTCGTCTTATTCTCTTCTCTCATTGTTTGACTCTCTATCGGTTTCCTAATATCGATTAAATTTTCCACTATATCCTTTTTAAAATCATTGTGCCATATTCGTTTCCTAGATTTCTTTAAATTTTCCACTATGTTCTTTTTAAATTCATTGCCCCATATCTCATTATCTTCATCATATATTTCTGTTTCTGTACTTTCTTCCCAGAAATGCATTACAATTTGCATCTCAAATTCTTCCGTATCATTGAACTGATTTTTTATTATTTTCTTCTCCTCCCTAATCTCAATTCCTATTATTTCATTTCCAATTATATTAATAAAAACTCTAGGATCAATTATTTTCATATTTCTATCAAATTTCACTTTTATTTCGATACTTTCTGTATAAATTAACCGTCCGGCATTTTGTTTTGTGGTTTGTTCTATTTCTTCCATAGTATCCTTCAGTTTCCTATTCATCTCCTCCAGTTCCTTATTAAACTGTTTACCCATTGTTTCATTTCGTTTAACGCATGTACCTGTTTTTTCTTCTACTAAATCTTCTAAGTCATTGAATTTTTTTTTTACTTTTTCTTGGTAGCTTTGCATTACTTCCTCTATTGTTTGTCCTTGAAATTTAATGTATTCCAATTCTTTTGTTATATTTTCATTTTGTTTTGCAACTTCAGCCTGAATAGTTCCCGGTAAATTTTCATTTATACATTTCCCTAATTCATGAATTTCTTCCACCATATGTTTTTTTATTCCTTCTCTAATTCGGATCTCATTTTCTTGTATTTCTATACGCAAATGTTTATTTTGTTCAAACGTATCTTCCTTCACCTTATCTATCTGCTTCCTAAATTCTTCATTTTCCTCCCTAAGTTTCTTAATTTCCTTCAAACCTTCCATCTTCACCTCTTCTATTTTCTTTTCCATCCTGTTCATGTTTCCAAATAAATCATTCATGTTCCCATTCATCTTGTCCATCTTTCCATTCAAATCTCCCCTCATATTATCTATCTTCCCATTCAAATCTCCGCTCATATTATCTATCTTCCCATTCAAATCTCCGCTCATATTATCTATCTTCCCATTCAAATCTCCCCTCATATTATCCATCTTCCCATTCAAATCTCCCCTCATATTATCTATCTTCCCATTCAAATTAATTAAAAATTCCATCATTTGATCTCCTCTGCTTACACTATCCTGCCTGTCTTGTCTACTATCCTGCTGTTCCCTCGATTCTTCACATTCTTTATCTATTAAGGTTTGTTCCTCTCCATCTAAATCTCCCATTCCACGTCTCCTTTCTTCTTGTTCCTCATCTGATCTGCCTTCCAAACCTATTTGTTTTCCGTCCCTAAGCATCATTCTCTTTGCCATTTTAATTGTATCTAATTCTAATGTTTTTAAACGAAAAAATTCTTAATTCACCACACGTTGGGCCGCCAAATTTGTATAGGTTTCAATACAAATTATTTATTATTTGAAAAATAATTAAACATGTATACCAACTCTTTCAAAGGGTAGGGTTCAAGTGCGCCATTCAAATTTACTCTAATTATTGGTTTGTGAAATTAAAATGAACAAAATTATGATTTCAGGAATTTTTTTAAACATAGAAATTTACAAACAGAAAATGTGTACAGATATACTACAAAAAATAAACTACTATTACTATGGAACAATTAAAATGTTTTTTAAATAAAGGCCTTTTTTTATTTAGAGATCTCTAATATAATATTTTAAAATGGTACCTTTTATTTACTAGGTTTGTATCCACTTCAAACTAATCTTCATTTGGACATTTGATAAGCTGAGGACAAAGTTCTGAACAGTTTATTTCGTCTTCGCCTTTTGGACAATTAATGATTCCGTCACATCTGTCTTTATACGGGTGGAAACATCTATCTATAGAAATATTACTGCAAGGGGTAGTTGATGAATTACAAATAGCACACCCCGTGAAATCAGAATGGTCTGTACAAACGAAATCTGCTGTTCTACAAATATTTGTGGAATTGTAACAACCAGATCAATCCAAACACATAAAAACTCTGGGTTATTATATTTTGAAGTTACGGAGAGTTTGTTTCTTGAAGATAGTACAACAGGTTTGGGTAGTATGTCGTTACTGCACACGTTCAATTGAATATTGTCGAAGTTTCTAATTAACAAGCACGTGGAATTTCTTGAGAAGTTCAATTTTAATATTCTTAATGTAGTTATTGTATTTTCTGGTGAAGGTATTACCCAATTACATAAACTATTACTCTTTCTGTCAGATGATATATACTGTATGCTTCCTTGTAATTCGAACGAGGTCGTTTCTCCACAATAATCCGAAAAGTTTGCGTAAATTAGCACGTTCTTCTTGACGAGATCAATTATAATACCACTTTTCACTTTTACATTTTAAAAACCCCCTGATATTTTTGATTTCCATCATAATCTCTCACGTTGCGGGTTGCTATCGAAACTTCTCTATATCGTATCAATTGTATAGATATAGTGTGATTAACGACGATTCACTGTTTATATTACCATGAATTTTTAAGCCGTATATGAAACATGAAAATGACATTTTTGTATTAGAAATTAGCATATAGAGATAAAGATTTTTATACATATAAATATTAACATAACTTATTTACTATTTATTAAAATTCCTGAAATCCCTTGCATAAAATAACCTAATTACTAACTATATGAAAATTTAACGCGTTTCTTTTAAATTATTTTGAATTTCATTCTAATTTCAACGGATGCTTTTGAAATTACATCATGTACTGCATTATTAATTTTAATCTCTATTCTATCTGAATCAGATTTCAATATTTTCGATTCTGATGGTTCAAAGAGTATATCGTCTGTTTCAATATCTTTGGTCAGATTTTCTTCAGTATTATAGTGAGGATTTTGTTCACTGTTTTTACTATCAGCATCTATAATTAATTTAGACATGTTTTTTTTACAATTTATAAATATTCGTTAAAATGATGGCTAATAAAGTACAAGATTAAAAAAATCAATATGACTTATTTCAGTTATACTATTAATCCTATACACACTGTATTATCAATAATTTGAAAGGTACAATATACCAATAAAATTTGACATTTCAATTTCATATGAGATTACTGCAGAATAGATTTAATGACAGATAGATTTTAAAACGATTTGAAAAACCAGAATACAGATGTCTCTATTAGCAAAATGGCACTTATAAAAAAAATAATGAAAATCTCTCTTGGTATATAAAAACGTAAATTTGTATTTTTTTTAAAAAAAGAATTCTTGGTAACCAAAGGAGAAGAGAGTTATTTATGGAAACAGTTTAGGAGTTCATTCATAACATCGCGAGAGACAACATCGAAATAAGAGTTGTCTCAGAATTTTTTAAATAGAGTTGAATTTTAATATCTCGAGAGACAACATCGGAATAAGAGTTGTCTCAAATTTATTTGAGAATATTAGAATAATTTGTAGCATTATTATCAAATTAACACAATTTGCCTTTGAAAGCCAGTACGTGTATTATACGCAGAGAATTACAGCGGTAAAGTGCGAGTGTTGTTTCAGTTTCTAAATAAGTCATTTAGAAAATTGTTCCAGATATTCTAAAACTTTTTTAGAATACAAACAAGTCTATCTGTATCCAGTTTGGTGAGTCCAGTCCATATTATATATTATTTCTCGAAAAGTAATAGGCCTTTAGTAAAAAATATTTCGAAAGTAGATGCATCTGATGAATTAAATATTTGATCAAATTATAGTAACATTATTGATATATCATTCTACGCAAACTCAAGACAAATTTTGAAAAAGACAATTTACAAGGAAATTGGGGAATGTTACATTGACATATAAGTCATTTTGGACTTTTAGTTAAAGTATTTAGATAAGAATTTCTAATTTTAGATTGTTTATAATATTAAGGTTTTGATAGAAAATTCTATTTTTGCGTATTCGTTTGTGATATTTTTTGAAACGTTTCAATTTTTGTAAGTATTTATTTGATAATATAATATATAAATTTGAATTCTAATCACCTTTTGGCTCTCTTTTCATAATCATTCTCATTACATTTGATAATTTCATCCTATAGAAAATTTAGTACAAGAAGTGACATTTGGTTTAATTTCTGACAGTAATTTCATATGTGTCATAAGATAATTTAATTGTCTTATAGTGTATTGGACAAACAGTTACTTTCGATTTGAATAGTATAATACGTGATTTGGAAAATTATTTGGAAATTTATAAATTTTGAATTATTCTTTGAATCCTTGATCCCTCACTGAAAAAAGAGTGATTTGGTTGATATTGTGTATTAATTTATCTTTCAGGATATAAAATTTAATATTTATTTAGCCGGTCATATTAATTTGACAACTGCTGTCATTAAAAATTTTATAGGTTATATTTAGCTAAAGGTGTTTTCATATTAGTGTAGTTACAGCTACAAATAAATTCAACGATAAAACAATATAGAATATAATATATTATAATTAAAAACATAGTCGAGATATACTATGATATATATATATATATATATATATATATATATATATATATATATATATTTATATATATATATATATATATATATATATATATATATATATATATATATATATTTATATATATATATATATATATATAAAGGACCGACCAGCGGAGAAGTTCAGTTTAGTTTCAAAGTGATCTCGACAAATGAACAAGACTACGCCGAAATAGCGAACAGTAAAGTGTTGATATAAGTTACTAATTGAGGTTGTGTGAGTTATGGGAACGCATATAGTAATGAGACACCGCTAGACTGCTGAATTGCAGTCTCACGGATTGTTTTCCTCATAACGTTCTTGATGATCACATTCAGATTAGAATTAGCTTCCTAGTTGTAAAGACTCAATTTAGTCATGTTTAGTTTGTAGAAATAAATGTTAATTTTTTAAAAAGTAGTTTAGATTAACTACGAATTTAATTGGCGCAGTCAGTAGGATTGCAAATCGGTTCAACAAAAATCGTGACACCGGTCCGTATCTACGGTTTATTTGCAATCTCGAACTTTGTGTTATTTTTGTGGTTTAACGTTAAGTTGAAGAATCCAGTCCAGGGAAGAGGGACCACATAGCCCAGATCCTAGTGGAGAAGAATGAACATTTTCTTCATAGTACTGTAAGTCGAAAAACATTCCATTTTTCCTTTTTCATATAAACTTTCGCTTTTGTTTACTTTTTACATATTTATTTACATTTCATATACTTTTGAAAAATTAAAATATTTTTTAAACATAAGTAATATAATTAAGATTAGTTGATGAATGACTCAATTGTAGAAGAATTAGCAGATTTATTTAATTCTAGTATAACTTTGGAAGAAAAAAGTAATATACCAGAAATTGAAACAATGGCTAATCCAAACTATCAATTATTAAAATTATATATTGATACTATCCCACAATACGAGGGTAATCCTCATACTTTAAATATTTTTCTAGATAACTGTGACACACTAATTTCTCAATTTTTCGATGCAACAAATCCACAATTGAATAGTTTTTATTACGCGCGTTGTTAAGTAAATTAGTAGGTAGAGCTTTAATGCTTATAGGTTCCAGAACTGAATTACGAACATGGGCAGAAATAAAACAAGCTCTTCAATTATGTTTCGGAGATCAGAGAAATATAGATTGCTTAGTGCAAGATTTAATTGTTTTGAGACCATTAAAAAATGAAACACCATACAATTTCGGTATGCGATGTCAGGAAGCACGTAGCTTAGTAATTTCAAAATTAAATGCTTCAAATGATCCAATTGCAGAAAAAACTATCAAAATTGAAAGTTATAACGATTTAGCACTTAAGACTTTTATTAGAGGTTTAACTGGCCAATTGCAAAATAATATACGTTTGCGAAACCCAGATAGTTTAGAAGTTGCTATGTCTTTAGTTATAGAAGAAGAAAATTTTATGTATAGTCAGAATAGAAGTAATACTGTAAATAATCAATCTTACAAACCAATACCGAGAATCACTCCATCCAGACAAACTAATCATCATCCCAATTTTTTCCAGAATAGCAATGCTAATTACCAACATTTCAATTCGCCACCTTCTCAACCCATTATTCCAATTAATCGAAATTCAAATCCAGGTGTATTTAATAATCAATTCTCGCAACCACAACAGAATTTTAATAATTTCAATCGTCCTTTCATCCAAAATCCACAACCCCAGTGGAGGAACAATAATAATTTTCAAACTCAGAGACAACCATTTTCCAATCAACCCAGTCAAAGCCAGATATTGAGAGCACCCTCAAATCAAAGCAGAAATCAATCAAATCCCAACAAACCATACAAACCTACTCCAATGGACACATCATCAGGTAATACAATGTTAGCACCTCAGAGGAAATTCACGTCCACAGAACTGTTTGCACATGATGTAAATCATCAAAATTATGAATTCGGTAACCCGTTTGAGAATCAAATACAAGGTGAATGCTCATACTAAACCCATGATGTCCAAAATTCTAATTATTTTAATCCACATGAAACCAATGAAACATATCCAGAATATGACAATTCTAATCAATATCAATTCGATGATCCTTATGAAATTTCTCAAGACCCAAACGAAAATTTTCAACAAGAAGCCTCACAGAACAATCCCCCCTAATAACTTTAAATATATCCAGAGCAAATTTACCACATATTTACATCCCTGAACTGAAAGCAAATTTTTTTATCGATACAGGTAGTACTCGTAGTATAATTAAACCTGATTTAGCTTATCAATTTTATCCAAATGAAATTTTTAAAGAAGATTTTCAAATACAAAGTGCTCAATATATAACATATCATGACGAAGTAATCGAAATACCAATTTTCAAAATTTTTGGAGTTTCAGAATATCACAAATTCTATCTCTTTAAATTTAGCGATAAATATGACGGATTAATAGGCGTTGATTTATTGAAACAATTAAAAGCTTCAATAGATATGAACTCAAAATTTATCGTCACTCCATTTGCAAAAATTCCAATAATATACGAAATTGAGAATGAAATATCGAATATTCAAAATCCTAAATATCAAACATATCACTTGATAATACCGCCTAGAACTCAACAAAAAGTTAAAATACCAGTAAAAATGAAACAAGGCACCGGACTTTTAGAATATAAAAAGTTTGCACCTCATATCGAGATGCCGGTCGCTGTAGTAAATGTAGAAAATTACTTTGCTCTTACTACGATAATAAACTCTATTACTAAATCTGAAAAAATCGAATTTTCCAAACCAATCGATATTGAAATTTTAAATATAAACGAAATTAATTTCATAGAAAAAATGGAAACTGATCATGAAATTAGTAAAGAACATGACCATATTTTAAAGAAAAATTAAAAAAATATTGATCTAAATCATTGCAATCCAGAAGAAAAAGACGTTATCAAAAAATTATGTTATGATTATCGTGACATTTTTTATTGTGAAGAGATACCGCTCTCTTTCACTAATCAAATAAAACACAAAATAAACTTAACAGACTATACCCCAATATTTACTAAGACATATCGTTACCCCGAAATTTATAAAGAAGAAGTCAAAACACAAATAAACAAAATGCTTGATCAAGGTATTATTCAACCGTCCAATTCTCCGTATTCCTTGCCAATTTGGATTGTGCCGAAGAAAACAGACAAATCAAACAAAAAGAAATTCCGTTTAGTAATAGACTACCGCAAATTGAACGAAAAAACCATACCAGATAAATACCCATTACCAAACATTACCGAAATTTTAGACAAATTAGGCAAAAGTCAATATTTTAGTACTCTAGACCTAGCTAGCGGATTCTACCAAATCCAAATGCACGAAGAGGACATTCCGAAGACAGCATTTTCAACTCAAAACGGACATTGGGAATTTAAACGTATGCCAATGGGACTACGTTCATCCCCTTCTACATTTCAAAGAGTTATGGACAACATTTTACGAGGTTTGAATAACGAAATATGTTTAGTATACTTAGACGACATTGTAATCTACTTGTAGAGTAGATTACAATGTCGTCTAAGTATACTAAACATATTTCGTTATTGCAAGAACACGTAGAAAGACTTAAAACAGTATTTGACCGATTAAGACGATCAAATTTTAAAATCCAACTTGATAAATCTGATTTTCTAAGAAAAGAAGTCGCGTACTTAGGGCATATTATTACACCAGACGGAGTAAAGCCAAATCCTGGCCAGATAAGTGCAATAAAAAATTATCCAATACCAAAAACTCAAAAGGAAATCAAAAGCTTTTTAGGACTATTAGGCTATTATAGACGATACATTAAAGATTTTGCTAAAATAACAAAACCGTTAACTTTATGTCTGAAAAAGAATGCTAAAGTCAAACACGATCGAAATTTTATCTTTGCTTTTAACACTTGTAAAAATCTATTAATCAATTCACCTATACTTCAGTATCCAGACTTTTCTAAGTCCTTTGTTTTAACCACGGACGCTTCAAACGTAGCATTAGGTGCAGTATTATCTCAAGGTCCAATTGGTTCGGATAGACCAATTGCATACGCTTCAAGAACCTTAAATAACTCTGAACAAAAATATAGTACTATTGAAAGAGAATTACTTGCCATAGTATGGGCTTGTAAATACTTTAGACCATATCTGTACGGTGAACGATTTAAAATATATCGTGACCATCGTCCTTTAATTTGGCTATTCAATCTCAGAAAACCGAATTCAAAATTAATACGCTGGAGATTACATTTGGAAGAATTTGACTATGAAATAATTTACAAAAAAGGTACTTTAAATTCAAATTGCGATGCACTTTCTAGAGTAGTTATTAACGCACTCGAAAATGATTCAATGATTAATAATCCTGACGAAATTACAGATCCTCATGAATTAGACCAATTTTTAAATGACCTTATAGACGAACAAATAAATGACAATATAACCGATGCCAATTTGCAAACAGCTGACACAATTGACACCGACTCAAATACACAACACACCACTTTTAATGAAACAACAAATGACGGTATACGAATATATGACGAAATAATTAACAATAAAGTTAATCAAATTATAGTCACACCCCATCCATATCCTCAATTAATAGTTGAACAGGAATCCTACGAAAATCATAAAATAATAAATGTTAAAATTCCGATTCAAAATAATGAAAATTTTATACTTGAATTTTTAAAAGACTACACAATTATGAAACGTTGTTACTCCATGTATTTTCACAATTATTCTCTTTATAACGATTTCAATAAAATATATTTAGAACACTTTTCGGAAAAAGGCCCAAAATTAATTAGATGCTTAAAACAAGTAAACACAATCAAGGAAATGGAAGAACAAATAATGCTAATAAAACATCATCACGTTGGCAAAACTAACCATCGTGGTATTGTAGAAACGTATGAATATTTAAAACGGAACTATTATTGGAAAAATATGAAAACTACTATTACTGAATATATAAACTCGTGTGATACTTGTCAACGAACAAAATATGGCAGACATCCTCCATACGCACCTCTGGTAATAACTGAAACAGCATCAAGACCTTTTCAAATTGTTCACATAGATTTATTTCATTACAACAATAAAATATATTTAATTATTATTGACGCATTTTCAAAGTTCGCACAAGCATACTAAGTCGAAGGCAAAACGGCTATTCATGTGAGTAAATCATTAATAAAATACTTTTGTTCTTTTGGAATACCAGAAAAAATTATTCTTGACCATGGTACTGAATTTAATAATGATACTGTAAAAGCAATTTTGAATTTACATAAAATAAAAATACATTTTGGCACTGTAGGACATCACGAATCAAACAGTGTAGCAGAACGATTCAATTCCAGTCTAATAGAACATCTCAGAATTCTAAAAGAAATGCACCCCAATGAAGACGATTTAATTGACTATGTAATTTTAGGTTACAATAGCTCAATACATACTAGCACTAAATTTACCCCTTTCGAATTAACCTTCGGACACACTAATTCGCGAAATCCAAATGAAATTTTTATTCCCGTAGCATTTTACTCAGATTATGCTGAAAATCATAAGGAAAAACTTAAACATGTATATGAAAATGTAAAAGAAACAATAGAAAAACAAAAAGATAAAATTGTAGATAAGAATAACCAAAAAGGTAATACTAATACTGATTTTAAGTTAGGACAAATAGTGTTTAAGAAAAACTTGCGTTATCATAGTAAAAAAGATAATAAATTTATAGGACCTTATGAAATAACCGAAATTTTAGATAGGAACAAAGTAGAAATAACTTCTAAGAAAAATAAAAATAAAAAAGAGATAATACATATAAAGGAACTAAATCAACCTCCAACTGTTACAGGTTGTCCATCCACATCCATGAGGGATCAAACCACCCAAGACTCCATAACTTAAATAATAACCCCGGTCTTCTACCTTATAAATTAGGCAATGCTCAAAATAAAATTGATTTTTGGTCTTTTATTCAAACTTTCGACATTTCAGATATAGTAACCCATTTTGAAGCTGTACAAAATCACTTTAAAAGAATTCAGAAAACATTTCCAAAGAATGAAGATAAATCCGTGTTAATCCATGAATTTGAAAGTATGTGCAACCTAATATTAAATTTTGAACAAAAAATACAAATCCAGTTAAATCAGATAAATCCAGTTTTTAATATAAGAATCAAAAGAGGAATAATAAACGGACTTGGCTCAATAATTAAATCTTTAACGGGCAATCTAGATCAAAACGATGCAGAAAAATATGATAAAGCAATTAACACATTTTCTGAGAATCAAACAAAATTAAAAAATATAGTCAATTCACAAATAACACTTCTTCAAAATTCTGTTAATATTTTTAAAAATAATACAAACACATTGGCACAAAATCAACAAACTTTATTGAAACGAATAAAGGAAATTGAAACTTATTACGAACAAGAAAAAGGAAATTATCACCTCTATGTCACGGATACATTGGTTTCTCAAATCGCTCCAACATATCAATTAATTTACAATATTCTAGAGAAAATCGAAGTAGCTATCACATTTTCCAAGTTAAATACAGTTCATAATTCAATAATTGAACCTAGAGAACTTTTAAATGAAATAATGATTGTAAATAAACAATTGAAATTCAATAAGCTTCCATTTGAACCAAAAATAGAAAACATTTTTTTATATGAAAAGGTCACAGAAGTGAAATGTTATACCAAGGGATACAAAATAGTATTTATCTTAGAAATTCCTATAGTAGAAAGCGAAACTTATAATTATTTCCACATATACTCATTGCCTGTACCCACACAAAACTCCTTCAAAGTAATTCTACCTTAAGCGAAATTCCTTATCCTGAATGACCTTTCCTATATGTTTTTCGACGAGAATTGTCAAGAAGTTTCATCTGAACAGTACATTTGCTACCAGAAAGGACCCACTATCATCCAAGAAGAAATCCCATGTGAAATCCAGATGCTTCGCTACTTCAAGAACGTCTCATCATGCCAGCAGCTAACTGTTCGAATGCCTAAATTACGAATCCAAAAATTAGAGAAGAATCATTGGATTCTAATATCTCCTGAAATAAGTGTAGTTAATCAAAAGTGCGGATCTAACAAAGACAATTTTCCAATTCAGGGAACTTTTATTCTAGAACTTGATTCGGAGTGCGAAGTGGACATTGATGGTATTAAAATTAAACATTTTGAAAATTATCAAACCGAACTGAATCTAATAAACCTTCCAAATTTAACATTTTCAAGTGAAATAGCAAATTTTCAAATAGAACCAATCCAATTAAATTCTATCAATTTAGACGACTTTAAATATGTTCAAAGTGCTTTAGACATTCAAAAACAAAAAATCGCTAACATTTCGTCTCCAATAATATCTGCAAATTTTAATATTTGGACTATTTTTATTTATTTCATCATATTAATAATTATTTTGTATTGGACTGTAAAATTCATTCTAACAAGAAGAACCCGAAGAAGAAGCCAAGGCGAAGAAATCCAGAATGGTCCCCAAAATTTGGAACTCTGAAATTCAACAAATACCTTGAATTTCTGTCTAATGGCGGAGGAGTTATGGGAACGCATATAGTAATGGGACACCGCTAGACTGCTGAATTGCAGTCTCACGGATTGTTTTCCTCATAACGTTCTTGATGATCACATTCAGATTAGAATTAGCTTCCTAGTTGTAAAGACTCAATTTAGTCATATTTAGTTTGTAGAAATAAATGTTAATTTTTTAAAAAGTAGTTTAGATTAACTACGAATTTAATTTATGTATATAAATCAAATTTAAGTAAATGGTTGAGTGTATATAAATTAAGTGTTAGTCAGTAGTTTAGTGCTTATATAAATTCGTAAGTAGCCCTCCCGTGTGTTCAAAGTTTATCCCACCTGTTCAAATAAATTAAAAAAAACATTACAATAAATTATGAGATGCATAAAATATCCAACAGAATATCTACAACACCTGCGCATAGCAGATTTCCGCTACAATTTCTTGCAAAGACCAACATTACACTTGAAAACACTATTAAAACATATACGTTTATTATATATGATGCAGTGATTTTCTCTTAAACTTGTGCAAGTATACTTTATAATAATAATAAATTAAATAGTTGAACTATATGTGAAACAGTGAAATTAATTAATGTTTTTAAAATTCCTATATACTAAATATATACAATACATTGAAAAATCAGGTAAGTCATTATAATTATTCTGTAATAATCATATGATATTATTATAATGTTTTTATTCTTCACGGTTCATATATACATGGCCTCTATTATTTGAATTGTTAATTAAAATGATCATTTTGTTTCTGTTTATTGATCTTTGGATCCAAAGAGATAAAAGATATCACTATGCTCGTTTGAGAAATTCCCTTTCTCAAAATGCCGCACCCACGCTTCACTTCACACTGTCGACGACTCTCAAACTCTGGATACTTTGATGAAAACTTGTCTCATACGGGAATATTTCTTTGCACTTATTAATCTGTTATTTAGACACAAATTTAGTTTGTCGAATAATCAATTATTTATAACTTAACCACTTTTTTTAAAATCTTAAACAGCTCAACACGGAGCTGCTTCCTTTTTCACTCTATCTTGTTTTTTCAATCAACCAAAGATTGTTTGAAACGGAAGTTCTGAAATCACTTTATTTCTGACAATAATGTTTCAAAGGTTGTTGTTATTCACTTTCTATATTGAAAATTATTAATAAATAGTTAAATATTCAATTTCAAGATCTGTAAATTCTGTTATATCTTTTTCCCTGCGTGATTTTCCAAATGATCTCTGATCACCTCCTTTATGTCTTCAATATTATTCATTCCTCTTACTCTATTTTTAAAAACTCTTATAAATATCTTTGGGTGTAATTTCTTACTATTTCCATCAAACTTTTGACTTGTTGATCCATTAATTGTTTTTATTTCCGCCATATATTCCATATTCTTTCCTTTTCTTTCAATTTGTTCTACTTTTCCTTGGATGTTCTTCATTTCCAATTTTAATTCCTCTATGTTCTGTTATTTGCTTCTTCCGCTATCTTAAAATTCATTTGTATTACTTTAGTTATATCTTCTTTTCTATCTATTTAATTATTTTATTATTATTTTACCTTAGTCTTACCTGACTATTTATGAACTTACTCTTTTAAATTATTCCTTCTGCTGCTCTTATTTGTTCTTAGAGTATGATAACTGCTAATTTCAGTAGAGTTCATGGGAAAAATTAACATAAGAAATCAACATTACAATAATTATTTCAATAAAATGTATTCGGTTTAGTAAATATAGATAACTGTTCAAAAAATATACCAATTTACTTTTAATTAATTTATATATCTTTAAGAATTTAGTTGATTAAAATAAATTATGAGACGCCTATGGTGTTTAATTTGCATAAAATATCCAACATTCAACCTTGAATATCTACAACACCTGCGCATATCAGATTTCCGCTATAATTTCTTGCAAAGAACAACATTACACTTGAGAAAACTATTAAAATATATACGTTTATGATATATGATGCAGTGATTTACTTCTAAACTCCTACAAGTATACTTTATAATAATAATAAATTAAATAGTTGAACTATATGTGAAACAGTGAAATTTATGAATTATGTTCAAAATTCCTTTAAACTAAATATATACAAATACATACATTGAAAAATCAGGTCATTATAATTATTATGTAATAATCATATGCTATTATTGTATAGTTTTTATTCTTTACGGTTCATATATACATGGCCATATACATATATTATTTGGATTGTCTATTGAAATGACCATTTTGTTTCAGTTTATTGATCTTTGGATTCGAAGAGATTAAAAATATCACTATGCTCGTTCAAGAAATTCCCTTTCTCAAAATGTCCGCACCCACGCTTCACTTCACACTGGCGACGATTCTTAAACTCTGGATACTTTGATGAAAAATTGTCTCGTTCGGGAATATTTCTTTGCACTTATTAATCTGTTTTTAGGCACAAATTTAGTTTGTCGAATAATTAATTATTTATAACTTAACCACTTTTTTTTTAAATTTTAAATAGCTCAACACGGAGCTGCTGTTCCTTTGGCTCCCTTTTTTACTCTCTCTTTTTTTTCAATCAAAAGAACCTTGTTGGAAACGGAAGTTCAGAAATCACTTTATTTCTGACACAAATGTTTCGTACTTTGTTGTTATTTACTTTTTATATTGATAGTTATTAATAAATTGTTATTTATTATTATTAAACATTGTCTTTATAATTATTCGTGGTGTGAAGATGTTGTCTGGTGGTATGTATGGAATTTCTAAGAAGAGAGAAGCTGGCTTTGTTGAGGATACGAGATACTGATGATGATTTAGTGTGATGATTGAGTTGAAGGGATTTGGGTATGACGTTATGGTCGCGACATGCTTTAAGGAATGTAAGGTCACAGAGAAGACGATATTTTCGAAGTAGGAGTGTACTATAGGATTTGGTCAGAGAAAGATAATCCTCTCCGTAGAGGTGTATGAAATGTTCGGAATGGTTTCCGCGGCTAGAATTATGAACAAATGAACTAGGTTCACGGGTTGAACCGCGTTGGAAACTTGAAATTTCTCGACGTTTCGGCTTTCACTTTGAAGCCATTATAAAGAGGGAGGGGGGTTTGGTTAAGGGTGATGGCTTCAAAGTGGAAGCCGAAACGAGCCAAGAATAACAATTACCCTCCTAAAATATCGCAGGATAACGGACGTCGCATATCTATTACTACTCCCGCCAGCAGCACAAGCACCGCGCGCGCCAAAAAGACCCTACCTGCTGATAGGTCCCCCATAAATACACGGTCCACACAACTTATCGGTCAGTCGGCTTAGGTTAGTGATTGTTAGTGTTAGTGGTTTACGGTGATTTAACTGGTGAGCAATTTTTTATCATTATTTTAATTTTATTTTATTTACTTCTTTTATTGTTATGTCCTTTTTCAGTTAAATTCCAAGGAGTAGGCAGATTGGGGCCTTGGAATTTGCCGAAGGGAGGAATCGTTGCGTAGAGTAGGCAGATTGAGACTACGGAATCGGATCACTTCCTAGATTAATGAACGAATAACCTTACCCCCCCTCTTGATAATGGCTTCAAAGTGGAATCCGAAACGTCGAGAAATTCCAAATTTCCAACGCGGTTCAACCCGTGAACCCAGTTCATATATATATATATATATATATATATATATATATATATATATATATATATATATATATATATATATATATATATATATATATTAGTGTTTTTAAATGAAACTCAAGGTCTCTAGTAATTGTGGAATTAACTAGAGACCTTGAGTTTCATTTAAAAACACTAATATGAGCATATTCCACGAAGTAAGGGTCGAGACAGTCAATTTCATATATATATATGTATATATATATATATATATATATATATATATATATATATATATATATATATATATATATATATATATATAAAACAAGAAAGAGATTCATGGGTATTTCACACAAAATAAAGGGCTACTGAAACAGAGTGGTAACCGCGGACATGCATGTTTCTGGCTCATTTGCCTCTTCAGCACGGTATATATTTTTTTTAATGTAACTTGGAATTGCTGGTATAATATTCTCAGCCGGTTTTCGACTTCTATGCCGAATACACTATTTGATATTTTTCAGATTTGATTTGAAGCCCATTTTGTTTAAAAAGGCTATGGAGCTTATTACAGATGTGGCTGTACGTATATCTGGCTTAAATTGATGTCTTTTTCGCTGACTTTTATTACCATCTTTAGAATGGGACAAAGATTTATCACAAATTTTTCACTTCATATCTTACGAAAATTTATATAAAACTGATTGATCAGAAACATGCATGTCCGCGGTTACCACTCTGTTTCAGTAGCCCTTTATTTTGTGTGAAATACCCACGAATCTCTTTGTTGTTATATATATATATATATATATATATATATATAATAATAAGCAACGGATAGATTAGTGGGTATTGCACGCAAATAGAAGAAGGGGCTACTGAAAAGAGTGGTAACCGCAGACATGCATGTTTCTGGCTCATTAGCCGTCATCGGTACAGTACAACCAAGAAAACATGTAAAACATGGAAGTAAAGGTGTTGAATGGAACATGAAAAAATATAACAGAATTCAGCAGGATAGTCAAACACAACATGTGTGTCAGTAATATTAGAAGATCTCGAATACTAACACACATGTTGTGTTTGAGTATCCTGCTGAATTCTGTTATAGTTTTTCATGTTCAATTCAACACCTTTGCTCCCATGTTTCACATATTTTCTTGGTTGTACTGTACCGATGACGGCTAATGAGCCAGAAACTTGCATGCCTGCGGTCACCACTCTTTTCAGTAGCCCCTTCTTCTATTTGCGTGCAATACCCACTAATCTATCCGTTGCTTATTGTTCATATGTCACGCACTATTCGTACATCTTGTTATATATATATATATATATATATATATATATATATATATATATGTATATATATATATATATATATATATATATATGTATATATATATATATATGTATATATATATATATATATATATATATTATTACAATGTGATGATAAATAATTACTTACTTTTGATTATGAATTATTTAAATGTAGATGTTTATAATTTAGAATTTTTGTTTAGTTTGGCTAGCTCAGTTGGTTATTGTTATTTTGTTTAGTAATTTATTTTAATTTGATTATTCGAGAGCATGAAATCCTTTTTCTCTTTGAGTCCTGGCATTTTATATTATTGTAATTGTTTAAATAAAAAGAAAACACATTATTTGAAATAGATTTAATTTTCAATGCAATATTTTATATTTGATAAAAATAATATGCGACGCCAATGGTTATATTGTATCTACTTATTTATTTTAATAATTTCATCAATGCGCATGCGTGAAAAACTAGTCATGCGCTTTAACATAAAACGAACAATTCTGATACGTAAGAAGCATCTATTCATATTATACTAAGTTTGTTGAAGATGCAAACAAGTGAATGGTTCAAACACATAAAAGAATTTGTATATAAATCATAGTTATATATGATACAATTTGCTGTGGAAAGAAAATTGTTATATACATAGATAGAAAAATAGAAATTATATACAGATGGAAATAGTTATTACATTATGAAATTTCAATCACCAGATTTATGCGATTACAAAATGGCGTAAGTAAATATTTTAATTTATTGAAAATTCGGCCTTTTATTAAATTTAACGATTTATGCAATGAATTCACTATACAAAGTCTGTTTCTTTCTTTTTCAGATCGATCATATTTGCAAAAGTTTATCAATTTATGAAATTAAGTACTTAATTTAGTATTTTGAGTTTTTTACACTGATTATTGGCCAATAATGATTTAAAAACACTGACCTGTTGCTCTTGAATTGGGATGAAAGTCTCTGGATCCCAGGAACACTCCGCTGAAGCTCCAAAAAACCAAAATTAACGAAAATTTCGTAGATTCTTGCCGAAAAACTTGATACAATTGACTGTGAGTATTACTAAGATTATAGTTAATAGTACTTTATAGGTTTAAATGTGTTAAACCGGGAATTTCTTGAAATTTCAGGAACACCATCACACACACTCCTCGCTTCTTGACACCAGCTTCCCTTCTTATTTAAGCGTCCCCTCGATTCTCTACTTTTTTCAACAAACAGTCTTTTGTTCTTTTTCAGGTCACTATTTCAAAGTTTATTTATTGATTCACAATTTGTTCTGTCATATTTTATAACCAATAAGATATTGTCTATTGCAATCAGATAATTGAAACTTCTATCACTTATTAAAAAATTTCATACATACACTCTTTTACATAATTAGTTCATTTATAGAGTTCCTATGAGTTTTTTCATCATACAAATAAATTAAAATTGGTTATTCATAGATACATTTACATGGTACAACATTCAATATTGTTATTGATAGTATATCCTTGTTACACTCATATTAATTATAAATATAAATTCTCTTATGTTATTTGTCTAAACTCTTTGCATTATATTATTTATAATAAACTTTAACAAATTACTATTTATTGATTCAATGTTTATTTTATTTACCATATATCATTTGTCTATATGTCATTATTTGTTTATCTATGAAAATCTATTGAATTCTATTCTATTCAATATTTTTATTTGTTTTTATTCTTAAATTAATGATTATAATGAATTATCTATAATAATATTTGTATTCTAATGTAACTACTTATATCTAAAATTCTCTTGACTTGACTATATAATTATATCTTTTTAGGTGAACAGCTGGTTATGGTTTGGAAATTATTCTTCGTCTTAGGCAACTTTATTTACATCATTACATTGGTTAGGCAATCTCTATATTTTGTATTATTATTGAGGTAATTCCTTATTTATTGTATTGTTATAGGCTATTATTTAATATATCTTTATTTGATATGTTGTTTAAATCAAGAAAAGTGTTTCCTTTTTACTTGTTTTCTTAAATTATATTATTTTCATATATTTTAATACTAGCAACATATTTTTATAATACTAATTCTCTTATTATCTATGATATCTGGTTCAATATATATATATATATATATATATATAAAAAACCGTTACAAACAATAACATTGTACTGATTTGGATATTTTTATCGGACCAACCACACAATGAATATTACATTTTAAGATGTTAGAAATATATATATATATATATGTATATATATATATATGTATATATATATATATATATATATATATATATATATATATATATATATATATTGCATTAGCGTCCGCCCCGGCGTCCGTATAAAAAGTAACCACCTTAGCGTGTATATAGGACCACTCAGTTAGCGTCTTAAGTGGCTTCCTTACAACGTAACGTAGCGTTGCGCCTCTTGGTATCGATGAAATGACCTTAAATTTATTAAAATATGATATCTCAAGCCGCTAAATACTGTTGTTATAGAGATCGCGCTGGAGTTGGCTTCCACCTATTTTACAAAATTTGAGTTATCTATACATATTAAATAAGATTATTATTTCGACCGTTGACCTTCACAGCTGGAAAATTATCTATTTCAGAAGGCATATTCCTCTCCAATTTTAAAAACCTATTTATAAAACATATATTGGATTCATACTTAGTTTTATTTTGTACATTTTAAGAATTGTATTAGATTTTGAGATCCGCGTAACTTATCTAAATGAGATTTGAAATGAAAAACACTAAAACAAAAATAGCCTTTTATATTCTTCTTATTAAACATGTTATAATATACGACTATCCGTAATATCATTAATATTTTTTTCTAAAATTCAGATCCTGATTAGTAACTGATGAATTTGGATAGAAAGTAATACATTTATTAATAATCAATTTATATTAGAATGTTTTATTAGAAAGAAAAGTGGATACTTTTGTGATGATTCTGTCGGTTTGCAGTTTACAGACTAGCCATAAGGCTACAATATTGTCCAAAATTAACGCATTAATCAATTTAAGCTATTTTTCTTCTGAATCATTGATTGAATACCGATTAATTTTCTCACATCTTGGGACTACTTCCAAAGAATTACTGTTAGAATGGTTTCCGAGAAATATCGACGATTCACCCATATACGAAGTGTATAAATAAAATTGTGTTTTTCCATCTTATTTTGCAACACCCTGTGGAATTTATTAGAAACACATGCTAAATATCATCAACATTGCGAGATAGCTTAATATTTTCTCAACATTCTCGTATAAAATCATCTGAATATATCTGTTATCAAAGTAAAAAAGTACGTCCAATGCATAACGTGATTTTATTGAATTGTAATACGCATAAACTTTATTCACATTCAACACAACTAAAATGTAAGGAAACACATCCTAAATAACCTTAAACAATCCTCTCGCGAAGAAACACTCTAGAAATAGATTTTTAATCACCTCTTCACAGCGACTAGGCATAATTAAAATCAAGCGTCGTATTTGTTCTTGCTTAATTGCACCATGACTTCAATGTCGTCAAGAAAGACAGGAGATGGTTGCCGGATCCTGAGTTCACGATTAATTATATTCCCTATCGGATTTAGATCAGGGCTGCAGGGTGGGTAGGTCGTGGTTTTTTACTAACCTCATCCAAATAATTACGGATCCTACGTGCAACATGTAGACGCGCATAAACATTCATTAAAAGAACGTTATTTCCTATGTAAGGAGCAAAGTATATTTTACGATAACTTAATCCTTCATCGGTTAATATAAGCCTGCACACATTCATCGCGGCTCATATTTCTTGGAATACTGTCCATGTCAATTAACTAACATACGCATAGCAGCAAGACAATTTATTGAATTTTGAACAATATTGTCAGTTTTAAACTGACCAGAGAAATGGTTAGCTTTTTCATAGCAAACTACCTACTTATATTCCATTAATGCTTATTAATATTCAGAAATTATCAATATATTAAAATTGAATTTTACAAACGAACAAGTAGTATATTGTAATACCGCAGGTATTTCAGATAAGCAAATCCAATTGGCAATCAAGGCTGCTAACTGTAAATCATTTTCTGAGCTTACAGAATTCGTTACAAATTTCCCTAGCGCTAGTAATAAAGTAACAATGTTGGACAAATCTGTGACAAGTAAATCCTTCAATTTTAAACGTGGTTTTCCGACTCCACAACCAGATAGTTTCAACGAAAAGGATGAGAATGTTGGAAAAAATCAATGTAATGCATGCGGTGAGATCGGATATAGAGGTTTTCAATGTACCAGAGTAAAATCGAAAACGACATGTTCCTTTTGTGAAAAATTTGGACACAATGAAAGTGAGTGTCGTTTAAGGGGAAAATAAAGAAATAATATTAGTAAAGCACATATAAAAAGTATTTACAATAGAAAGGCTAAAATTAAAAATCATACAATAAAATGTTTTATAGATTTAGGAAGCGATTCCACTTTGTTTCGCCAGTCTATCGCTAACAGAATTAAATTAGGGAAACAAATAATTCACAATAACTTCGTAAAATTTTATACGTTCGGAGGCGATAATTATGTTGTTCCTAAGTATGAATGTGAAATAGAGATAACAATCGATGGACCCATTTATGTATTTTGAGAGATTCTGAAATAGCATACGATTTATTAATCCGACAATTATGCACAGAACATTGGTCACTGCTTATTGTTAAAACTCAGAGCTATTTAGATTTTTCTTAACTCCCAATGTCACACAATTCAGCCTTAAATGATAAAGGTTTTGCTATAAACCAAATTAAAAATGTAAACTAAACTGATCTTTAAACGTATTTGAAAACATTTCATTGTGGATCTCTTTCTATTGCGAACATATATAAAAAAAAACGGTTCGCCGCGTTTGTGTGTTGACTTTAGAATGTCATGGATGAGTTGAAATTTTTTTTTCGAATATACATTCTAATTTGAGAATAAATAGTAAAAAATATAAAACTTTCCTTTCCATATATAAAGTAAACTTTATACGTTATACAGGGTGATTCATTGGAGAATCCGCATACATTAAAGTAGATGGAGAACTCTGAGGTGCTTCTCAATAACCTATATTTTATGGGTTTATCGTTCCTTATAACAGAGATTCAGGGTGATTTTTTGATTTTCCCCATTTTTCAATTAATCATAACTTATGAACCACCTTATATATTCTTGTAATATTTGGTTCATATTTTGTTTGTCCACAGTGGTATTGATTAACAAAATAAACAAAGTCTTATTCCAAGTACGGCATTAAAAAATTATTAAGTAGGTTCGACTCGAAACAGCACCCTGTACTATTAATATTTCAAAATTTCGTTCACAAATTTGAAAAGAGCAGAGAAAATGAGTACGAGAAAGTGTATTTGGTGTTTCCGCATACAACTTTATTACTTATTAACTTGGTTCAAATCTAGAGGTTTTGATGAGGTGGCCCCAAATTTAAAAAAAAACTTTTTCTTGCCCAAATGGTACTTCTTCAGCTTGAATCCATAAAATCATCATATTTTCTGATTCTCCCAATTTCTGGATCCCAATCGTATTCAAAAACGAGAGGACATGTTCGGACTTGGAACGAATTATTATTAGGTATCAATGATTAACTTTCAAACACCCTTTATGTGTGAAAAATATAATATTTACAACAAATTATAGGTATCAAGTTAGACGAAAAGGATTAGATACAAAAAATGTAAAGAACATTACTGATAACAGTTGTGTGGCCTTTGTTTTGCTCTAAACACTTCCGTGGTCTAGAAGTAAGCTTTGTAATTGACTTCCTTATCATAGCTTGGTCATTTCTCAGTTCGTCGCATGCCTCCTTAATTCTCCGTAGAAGGTGATCTCTAGTTTTTACTTGAGTTGAAATAACTTTTGATTTTAAATAACCCCAAACATAGTAATCGAGTGGATTAAAAGCGGACCTCCTTGCAGACGAGTTGAGAAATCCTCCTCCCTATCCAACGAATTGAGAAGTTGTCATTATTACCCTGAAATAAGGTGAAGCCCCATGATGTGAAAGTGCATGCCTCCAACCTCAACTCCTGCATCATCTAGCAATATGCGTAAAATATTTTGCAGCAACTCTAAATACACTACAACCGTTGGTAGATGTGGTAGGATATGGGGCCGATTATTGGGTTGTTATAACGCCACCCAAATATTATCGAAAAACATGATTTTTGATTGTGTTTGTTTTATGGGGAACGGATTCTGTTCGGTCCAAAAATGTGAATTCCTTGGACTGCTAACACCGTCTCTGGTGTTGATTGGCTTTTAGTAGGTGGATATTACAAAATAATAGGATCATACACAGGTGTTTATTTAGCGATGAAGCTCAATTTACCGGAAACGGAATTTCCATCTTTGGGCCGAACAAAATCCTCAAGCCATAAGACAAACACATTCACAAATCAGATTCTCCATTAATATTTGGTGTGATGTTAATAACAACCGATAAATTGCACCCTATATTCTACCATATCTACTGACAGGTGAAGTGTATTTGGAGTTCCTGCAAAATATTTTACCCATATTGCTAGCTAATGCAGGCGTTGATGTTGGAGGCATGTACTTTCTACATGATGGAGCTTCACCTTATTTCAGGGTAATAGTGACAATTTTACAAATCATTGAATAGGCGGAGGAGGACTTCACAACTAGCCTGCAAGGAGGTCCGATTTTAATCCACTCGATTACCATGAATGGTGTTATTTAAAATGAAAAAAGTTTATTCAACCGAACTTAACACTAGAGAGGACCTTCTCCGGAGAATTGAGGACGCATTCGAAGAACTGAGAAATGACTGAGCTATGATTAGGAAGTCAAATACAAATCTCACTTCAAGATCACGGAGGTGTATTGAGCAAAATCGTTGAGTGAAAAATCATAGCAAAATTGAAGCCACACAACTGTTGTTGTTATTCTTTACTATTTTTGTATTTATTTCTTTTCGTTCAACGTAATAGATACAATTTGTGGCAAATGTTATATTTTTACGCATACAGGGGTTCGAAAGTTAGTCATTGATAATAACAATAAGGTTGGGTTTCAGAAATGAGGAGAATGAGAAATAGTTGATGATTTTATGGATTGAACATGAAAAAATTTGGAAAGAAAAATATATTTTTTTAAAATGGGGTCACCTCATTATCAAAACCTCTAGATTTGAATCAAGTTAATAAGTAAAAAACTTATTTGCGGAAACACCAAATGCACTTAGTCATACTCATATTTTTCTGATCTTCCCAAATTTTTAATAATTCCTTTTGAAATATTGATAATATAGGGGGTTGTTTCGACTCGAAGCCTACTTAATAATTTTTTGAGGCCGGACCTGGAATAATACTTTTTTATTTTGTTAATCGACACCACCGTGGACAAAACACATGCGAACCAAAGATTACAAATGTTTATGGGGTGGTTCATCAGTTATTGTTAATTGAAAAATGGGCAAAATTAATAAATCACCCTGTATCTTGGTTATAAACAACGAAACACCCATAAAATATAATTTATTTAGAAGCACCTCTGTGTTCTCCATCTATCCTTATTGTATGCGCATTTCCCAACGAATCACCCTGTATGAATATTAACAAAAACGAAATGACCTTGATATTATTGATTTTATAAAATGTAAAATCTCAATATACAATCATATCACAGATAATTCAAGGGACCATCCACCTAATTTACGAAAACTGGGTCATTTAGGTATTGAATGATATTTCGACCATTGACCCTACCCAAATCTAAAATTATCTTTCCCTATCGCATATATTTTATCTGCCTAACTTTAAAAACCTATTTACGAAATATATTTCGATATTATTATTTAAGATTATGATAGACAAAATAGAAATACAGATTTTTCAATTATAATTACTAAGATGTTCTAATTGGAATTCAGATATTATTTTGTACATTTTAAGATAAAAAAATTAAATAGGAGAATTAGTAAAGTGAACATAGGAAAAATTATCTATGTACTTCGAGCTAAAAGTTCTTTTGGGCTTTTCTATCTCAAACGGCAAAGAATCATTTTATTCACAATAAATATTGTAATATGTTGATTACCTACATTGAACTTAATTTGTAATGACGTATTCTTCTCTCCTAGATGGAAATAATTGGCTAAACAATTCCGTTAAGTATAGCTGCACAAATAAATTATAATTTTTGTAGAATAGATAATAGTAGTTTTTGTAACTAGTGTGGAAGGCTTCTGGTTTTATGTCAAATGACCTTACAATAATATTGGTGATATCTGTTTTTCTTCCAGGAATGTTCTATAGGTTTCCATTACCGCAATTACTTTCCAGCAACCGAAATTTTTACTGCTAAGGCATCATTTCCTACAACTGCAGGAAAGTGACCACTGAACGGTGGAAAGAATATATAAATACGCATTTGGTCATTTTAAGAAATGAGCAATAATTTTTTTCTCATTACCTCATTCCAACTACTTGTTCAGTATATTTTCCCTTTTGGTAATTAACAAAAAATAGTTCCATATCTAGTGGTCTAAGCAATATACAGGGTGATTCATAAGTAACGGCCCAAAGTGTAACTACAGATTCAGAAGACAAAAAAAATAGTATTCTCATTAACAACAATGAGTCTAAATATGCTCGTTAGTGATATACAGGATGATACATTGAAAAAAATTGAATAGATTTTTATTAATAGAACAATTATTTTTTGAGATAATGACTTGAAAATTGGCTATGAACAAGTTTCAGCTTGAGCAAAAAAGAATATGAGAGAGGATTTGAGTAAACTCGTACATGTCGCCACATGCGCCATATCTAATAGATAAAATCAGCTACATATTTTTTGTCACTTATTAATTTATAACTCACTTATTCAATTTGGATAGCCTTTCCATTTCTGTAGAAAAAAGTTATACTTCTTTAATCTTCAAAATATTAACCGTTTTTGAATTTGATTATTACACCGCATGGCCTCAAATGCTGTACTTTACATTTATCTAACCGTAATTCATAATAATATTGAAATGGAATGATACAAAGATTAAGTAATAAATCATATTTATGTTTATTAAATACTATACGCCTGTTAAAAAAAAGTCGGACAACGTTAGAAGAGACTTGAGTTAAAGCTACTTATGAGAACTATTTTCTAAAACATAAATGTTGAAGTGTTGTGAAACAGTAAAATTCAAATATCCCCAAAATGAGTATTATGTTGAATATCAAAGAAGTACACCCTTTTTTCCACTGAAATGATGAGACTATCCAAATTAAATAGTTGAATTATAAATTTAATGAGTGACAAAAAATTTGTAGCTGATGTGGCGACATCCATGAGTTTACTCAAATCCTCTCTCATATTCTTGTTTGTCCTTGCTAAAACATGTTCATATCCTCATTATCTCGAAAATAACCGTTCTATTAACACAAATCTATTTAATTTTTTTCTATTCAACATTCTGTATCTCAGTAGAGAGCAGACTTAGACCCATGGTTTTTAATGAAAATATTATCCTTTTTGTCTTCTGAATCTGTTGTTACAATTTGGCCCACTACTTTTGAATCACCCTGTAAAACATGTCAAAAATTACATAGGATTTGTCTGTTTTTATATCAAATAATTTAAATTGAAATTAATTTTCTAAATCTCTATTATGATTTATTGATTTTGTTGTTTAATAAGATTATTTGTCACAAAATACAGTAAAATAGAAAATGTTAACTTTTATAATAGATTAGTACTAAAAATGTGATTATTAAGAAGCTATTTTTTTGTGCCTTGAATTTGTGCAAAAATTTAAACATAAATCTCTAGCAGCAAATTAGGATAATGGAATGAAAAGTATTTAAAACAAATGTAAGACACACAGCCGGCAACACCGAAAATGGTGTATATGGCAGCCATCAGGTATATATATATATATATATATATATATATATATATATATATATATATATATATATATATATATATGTATATAAATCTCAGAAATATTGGGGAATGCAGCAACAGGGAAAAACAGAATTCTTTATTGGTTTTTATCCAAGCTTTCGAAAATGTTCGTTATCATCATCAGGAAATAGAAACAGAGGAAAAATAGAGGAAAAAATGGGATTATACCTCTTAACCACGTTCTACTAGACCCCCATGTAGTTACGCCTCTGGCGCTCGAATGTGTCACTGTTAACAAAGCTAAACAACAACTTTTTGCTAACCCTTCGCCTGAACCCCATAAGGATCCTCAATACGTTTTCAGTGCACGTAAATAGTCTCACATAGTTAAAAATGGTAAAATGGCAGTACAAAAATCAATTAAAATCGGTTTCAAAAAAGATTAAACGACTTCAAGATACAATAGTTGCCCTTCGGGATAAATTTTTAAGCGATTCTAGTAAGTAATGCTATATTTTTCATTTTATTTAGGCAAAAATGATATTAGTAAATGGTGATTTAAAATGGTTTGTTTTTTACGTTCTTTTTCTTACAATGATTCATTCACAGAATTATTGTTTATGCAATAATTCCATACATCGATATTGTTTTTGTATATATACAGTGTCAGACAAAATGATTGTTTATGCAATAATTACATATATCGATATTAATTTTGTAAATATACAGTGTCAGACAAAACTATTGTCTATGCAATAACTTCATGCATCGATATTATCTTGTAAATATACAAAATTATTGTTTATGCAATAATTCCATACATCGATATTATTCTTGTATATATACAGTGTCAGACAAAATGATTGTTTATGCAATAATTACATATATCGATAATAATTTTGTAAATATACAGTGTCAGACAAAATTATTGTTTATACAATAACTTCATGCATCGATATTATCTTGTAACTATACAAAATTATTGTTTATGCAATAATTCCATGCATTGATATTATTTTCACAAAAATGCATTGTCAGACAGAAATTTTGTTATGCAAGACTTCATTAAAGAGTTGAAGGATATGTTAATATATTTATGTATATTATCTCCTGTTGACATTAAGTCAAAGTAGTTGTTTATGCAACTACCCTGTCAAAAATTTGAGTAATTAACCTCTTTTTTCATAAAATGCTAATTCACGACTCTCTCTAGGTAGTAGCGAGAGTGATGACTCTGAGAATATGTTATCAGACACGCCCCCAAGGCAAAGACCAAGATTTATTAGATCAATTTTAGATTCTTCTTCTGAAGAAGAACAACAAGAGGGGCGCGTGAAGACTAGAGTTGAAGTTCATGAACCTCCCAAACCAGCGACCTTTCCTGACCTCTCTAATGAGACTCTGTTGGGAATTGATCCCAGTATGTTATCCAATTTTGGTCCACCTTTGGATGAGGCTTTAGTGACCAGATGGCAAAGTTTTTCAACTGATGGTATAGCTAAGGAATCGAGGGAAAAGTTTGCCAAAAATATATATCTGCAAGTATCACATCTGAAACCATCCCGGCATATGTGAAAGCTTCATTGACCCCTAAAGCTGCGGACTCAGCTAAGATGTTCTGCGAAGTGCACTATTTGCTATCTAATCATCGGAAGCACCAGGTTTATCCCTATATGAGTCAATCTAACCAAAAACTGGCTGAAGAGGTTAAAAGGGATACGATGTTGTTTGGTTCGGATTTTTCCGAGAAATGCAAAGCAGCTCAAACTGTGGAAAAAACTGCCTTGGATAATAAAGCTAAGAAACCTGTTGTTTCAAATAAGCGGACCTTTCGCACTTTCTCATATTTTTTAAACTCCCAGCGTCAGGTTCCAAAAACCAAGATGAAAACCACAAATGCATTCAGACACCACAGGAAAGAAGAACCAGGACGGAAGACACGCCCAAGGTCGTACCGCCTGGAACTGTCTCGTCAAAGAGGCTAAGGGTAGATAATAAAATTAAATATGCAGGAAGAATTCACCCTTTTCATGATCAGTGGATTTCCATAACCAACGACCTTACAATTTTATCCTGGGTCAAGGGTTATAAAATTCCTTTTAAATCTAGACCTCCCCAACGGAAGAACCTTAAGGAAAAGTCAGTCTCGAAAAAAGAGCAGTCCTGTCTGCAAGAATGTATTGAGAAACTTTTTGAGATTGGTGCCACATCAAAGTGCCACCATAAAAAAGGTGAATTCTTGTCTCCTTATTTTCTAGTAAAAAAGTCTACGGGAGGTTATCGGTTTGTATTAAATTTGAAAATGCTAAATAATTATGTTCAAACAGCGCATTTTAAATTAGAAAATTTTAAAACTGTTAAAGATATTATTTTTGAAGATTGTTATATGTGCACGATAAATTTAAAAGTCGCATACTTTCTTGACCCAGTACATATATCATATAGGAAATTTTCAAGATTTTAATTTCAAGGCAATTTCTTCGAATTCAATGTTCTACCGTTTGGTTTATCTTCTGCCCCCTTTGTTTTCTGCAAGCTGTTTTAAGCTCTCTTAGATCAAAAGGGTTATTAAGTGTTAGTTATTTGGACGACCTGTTGGTGTCAAGTAAATCAAAGAAATCATGTCAGGAGAATACTCATATTACAATTGAATTACTATTAAAATTAGGATTTATTGTGAATTTTGACAAATCCTGTCTATCTCCAGCTCAAAAAATTAGATTTTTGGGATTTCTTTGGAATAGTAGAATTATGACCATTAGTTTTCCTATTGACAAAATGGATAGGGCCGCACAATTTATCGCGGACATTATATCGAGCATCAAATTAAAGCTCCGTTCCTTTGCTAAACTTATCGGATATTTAGTCTCCATTTGTCCGGCCTTCTCTTATGGATGGGTACATTTAAAAAGTCTAGAGTATTTTAAATGCAAATCATTGGAAAAGTCTAATGGGAACTATGACTCTAGAGTAGAATTATCAAGAGATTGTTTAGACGATTTGGACTGGTGGCTAAAGAGTATCTATAGTTCAGGGTGTTCAATATTGCAGCTCAATTATTCTTATAAATTTTTTTCGATTGCATCTAAAATAGGTTGTGGCGCGGTTTGTCTTAATCAAGAGATAGGTGGCTTCTGGAAAAACGATTAGGTAAAATATCGTATAAACTACTTAGAACTCCTAGCAATAATTTATGCCTTAAAGCCCTTTGTCAAAGATAAATCAGGTTTATACATTTTACTTATGTAAGATAATACTACGGCAATAGCTTGTTTAAATGAAATGGGCAGTACGAAAAATAAACGCTTAGCTAGGTTGTCGAGAGCCATATGGAATTGGAGCGAAATCAGGCACATTGCTATATTCGCCTCTTATATTAAATCCGCTGAGAATAAAGCGGATTATATGTCGAGATCCTCAGAAATAGAAACTGAATATTCGTTATGTAATAATGCCTTTAGAATTATTATAGTACGTTTAGGAATGCCGTCAATAGATTTGTTTGCCTCATACATAAACACAAAATGTAAAAACTATGTTTCCTGGAAATCGGACCCAAACTCGGTAGCAGATGATGCGTTTTCAATATCCTGGAGCGATCTCAACTTTTACGCCTTTCCACCTTTTCTAGTGATACTTAAAACAATTAGAAAAGTAATGATTGACAGAGCGGAAGGTATTATCGTTGTACACTTGTGGTCAAATCAGCCTTGGTATCCCTTATTTGCGGATTGTTTGATAGGAAATCCAATTTATTTTGAACCAAGACCTGATCTTTCACTTTCTCCATTTAGGAAAAGCCACTCAATATGGTTCAACATTACCCTAGTTGCAGGAAGATTATCGGGGAAGCTTACAAAAGAAAAGGAGTAACCGAAGAAGTAATACGTACACTTATAGATGCCCTTAGCGTTAATTCATTAAGGCAATACGATTGTACGAGTACATACAGAAAGTGGTGGAATTTTTGCTCGCAATATAATATAGATTGGTTTAATCCTACTAACAATAGTATTCTTTCCTTTCCGAATCAAGAAAAAAAAATGGGGCTCTATATAATACCTTAAACTGTAATAAATCAGTCCTTAAACTTATTTTAGATTTTGACGAAGGTGAAGATATTTTCCAACGATTTTTTAAGGGTATTTTTAGAGAAAAACCAGTATTTCCTAGGTATGGAGTAACTTGGGATCCGCGAGTAGCTCTTGATTTTCTAGCTACTTTATACCCCTTGGAGGACATCACCTTAGAATTATTAACTTACAAGTTGGCTATGCTAGTATCCCTAGTTACTTCACACAGGGTTCAGACTTTATCGAAAATCCGATTAAGTGATATTAGGTTCTGTGGCAACAAATTCAAGATCTTTATTTTCGAACTAATTAAAACGTCTTCACAAGGGAGACGACAACCTGTTCTTATAATTCCATTCTTTAATGACAGGCTCTTACTGGTTAGAGAAGATTTTGCAGAAAAAGTTGTTTTTCGTGAGTAAATTATTTAGTTATTGTGTTTACACAATGATGTGTAGTCTGTGTTTTTTGTTTAGATCTTATATCAATGTTGTTTTGTTATACATGTATAGATAGATATATATTTTTTGTGGCAGGTATAATCATAGATAAAACTAATTTAGAGCACAAATTACTGTTTATGATTGTGGCCTTATTTAGATATATATATATATATATATATACATATATATATATATATAAAATGTACGAAAATTGTATAAATATTGTGATAATCTTATATTTTATTTATTTAATTGTTTATATTTTTTAATATTATTTATATTAGGTTTATATTATTTATTATAATTTTAGTTATTGAGCGCCAGATGAAATTAATGAAATAATGATTGAATGTCTGTTTAGTTTAAAAAATAAAAGGCCAGCTAACTTCAGTCCTCAAGATGAAACTCTTAATTATTTGTAGGGAATTATCGTGAGTAAGGATACGTTTATATTTAAATTTAAACTTCAAAATATTTAAGATGTTATATAATTTATAAGGAAAAGAAATATGTACACTAACTGTTACTTATTATTTTCCAATAATTTTTAAATAGATCTAAATAGTACTCAATACGTTTCTGTACTACTAATAAATACCTTGGCCAATGGTTTTAACTATCTTACTGAATAATATTTAAAGGTTATGAGAAATTATATTGAAATTATCGAAAAGTTCCTTCTTTTTTTCTATATTAGTAATAAATCTATTCAGTAAAATTTGTTATAATATCCTTATCTAAAATTTGTTGAGTAACTTTTAATCTGGTCGTTGAATTTCATGTGAAATATATCAAAAATTATCATTTGAATTGACACAAGTCCGATCAGATAAAAAGGTTATGTACTAAGTTTTGACAGTTCCTTTGTGAAAAATAGAAATGATATAAATTTAGTTTTTATAAATTTACCTTACAGCTTGTATTTATGCACTGGATTTTTCTTCGATGTTTCTTAATTTAATTAGGTGTAGTAATGAACTGAACCAAAATTCAGTTCTATGTCCTTGCTGGATACCGAAGACTGCTTCTCCGTAGTTCCAGTAAGTAATGCTTTATTATATTTACTTGTGTTGTGACCAAATACTTTTTCTCCTCTTTATTTAATCTACAATATTCTCCACTAGTGTTATTGTACTCTGAAGTAATACTTGATTGATTATACTTATATTTGAGAATAATTTCTTTTACAGCTATTCTTATATTTCAACATGTATCTTCTTTCTTTAGTTTTCTTATTATAATCTTATTTGATTCTTCTGAATGTCTCTATTTTAATTATCTCTTTAGAAATCTCTCTCAATTTTTTTCCCTTCTTTTCAATCAAAAATCAACAAACTCCTTCGATTCCCGCTTAGCAACCATCAACATTTTTTTATCTTCATCCTAGATGAAACTTTAAATTTTTTTCTTTTGACTAAATGACCTAGCACACTTCACTTGCACACTCCGAAGTTTCTTATCTAAAAGTTTTACAATAGATTAAAATTAAAATCGTTATAACAAATTATTGGATTAATAATAAGTATAGAATTAGATTAATTTGAGAATTGAAATTTTAGTTCAAGATTCCCTAAAATTTTCGAGAATTATTCTTTTAAATGTATTTAACAAGAATATTTTCGAACATTTTACCTAACTCTTGATTAACTAATAACTTGTATAAGTACATACTATTACTAATAAATATTCAACTATAAACTAATCATTTATTTCAATTTATTTTAGGAGAAAGAATTGAAAAATTTATATAACTGAGATACATGAAAATTTCCCCGAATTTTCTTGGTTGTAGGATGTATTAGTTGGTACGAATTTACTCCATGTTGGGTATTAATCAGATAAGGACCTTCATATAATAACTGAAGTTTAGCACACTTGTGATTTCTATGATTTGGAACACGCAGAGCTTTAAGAATAACATATTCACCGAATTGAATGGTAACTGGTTGCTTTATTTTGCTCTTTCTTCTCTTGATGTATTTTTCTGCATTCTTTAGTAATTTTTCATTTGTTTTCTCGACTAACTGAATATAGGTTTTCTCATTCTCTAAGATCCAATGTCTTGCTGGTTGTTCATTTTTAAATAAAAATATTGGTGCCAATTCTGTAATTGTATTGGGTATGTTGTTCATATGAAATTGTACGTTTTCTAGATTTTGTTCCCAATATTGTTGTTTGTCATGGATTAAAACTCTAAGATATTTGATTATTTCCTTTATGACTCTTTCAGCTGGGTTAGCGTTTGGATGTCTAACAGATGTAAATATAGGGTTTATATTTGACTTAATCAACCATGTTTTTTATGATGCATTATCCATTATGCAATTATTGGGAATATCATTATCCATGAAATATTTTGTTAAATTCCTCTTTGTGATCTTTGTATTCGTCTTATTACTAGGAAATACAGTTATAAATTTTGAGAATATGTCCACAATTACCATGATATGTCTACTGCCTTCTATACTAGGTACTAAATTTGAAATGTAATCTATTGCTATGGTTTCTAAAGGTTTTGAAGCTAAAATAGTTTTAGGTAAATTTTCATTATGGAAATTCTTTTCCTTGGCAAATTGGCATATTTCACATGTTTTAACAAAGTTTTTTATTAGATTGATGTCCTTCCTAGGAATATAATTTTCTCTGAATATCAGAAATAATTTTCTTGTACCATTATGATTGAATTCTATGTGTAATTTTTTTATAATTCTTCTTGCCAAATCTTCTGTGATTACATAATCTTCGTTACCGTATAATGATTTATAGAATACCCCTTCTTTAAATTCAGATTTATTTTTTTCGTCTTGTTTTAAATTCAATTGATCTGCCTTCATTGTTTCTAATGAGAATATTCCTTGATTTTTCTTAAACATATTTAATCCTATTTTCTTTTCATTCATGCTATTGTTTTGTAAATTACTGTCCATTCTGCTGATGTTGTCAGGTACAATATTTTTACAGCCTGGTACATATATGATCTCGAAATCATATTCTTGTATCAGTGAAGCCCATCTATGAATTCTAGCGTTCCCATATTTATTTTTTAAAATAGTTGTAAGTGCTTGATTGTCTGTCAAAATATCAAATTTATTGCCAAGTAAATAAAATCTTAGCTTTTGTATACAGAATATGATGCTAGCTAATTCTAATTCGCCAACACTATAGTTCTTTTCTGATTTTTTGTTAGTCTACTTACAAAAGATATGGGAATTTCTTTATCATCTGAATTTTGAACTAATACTCCAGCAAAACGGTTTATCGAAGCATCAGTCTTTAGGATGAATTTTTCGTTATAATTAGGATGGTATATTTTAAGTTGTTTTAAGAATCCTTCCTTTATTTTGTTAAAAGCTACTTCTCTTTCATGGTTCCATTGCCATTTTACATTTCTATGGAGCAATTCCAAAAGTGGTAACTCCATTTCAGATAAATCTGGTACTAGTCGTTTAAAATAGTTCAATGTACCTAAAAATCGTCTAAGAGTTCTTAAGTTTGATGGTCTTGGATATTCCTGAATTAATTTACATATTTCAGGAGACATTTCAATACCTTGTCTATCAATTTTAAAACCTAAATATTCAATTTCTTTTTTATAAAATTTGCATTTCTCAACGTTTAATTTTAAACCAGCCTCATCTAACTCCTTTAAAATTATTTCTATATGTTTAAGATGTTCTTGTTTTGTTTTAGAGAAAATTAAAATGTCGTCTACATAATGTAGGGTAAAATCTTCATATTTGTTTAGGATTTTATGGAGAGCCTTGAGTAGTGCACTTGTTGCAGATTGTATTCCGAAAGTTGTAACACAAAAACGATACACTACTCCATCAACTATGAAACCTGTGTAGTCTCTACTTTCTTCATGGAGTGGTATCAACCAAAAGCTGTGTTTTAAATCTAATTTAGTAAAATAACTTGTTTTAGTAATTCTCCCTAAAGTAGCTTCTATGGATAACGGTGATTCGTATTCTGGAATACAGTGTTTATTCAAATTTCTAGCATCAAGACATATGCGAATATCTGGTAGTTCTCCTGTTGTTGATTTCTTACGAACTATAACGATAGGGTTTATAAAATAAGTTGTGCTATACTCTATAATATTATCCCTTAGTAGTTTATCAATTGCTCTCCTTGTGTCATCTTTATATTTATAAGGGATAGGATAGGTTTTTGATTTGAAATTTTGTATGTCATTGATTTTGATTTTGTGTACATAATTAGTAGCAACTCTGGGCTCTTCATTAATTAATCCTTGATATTTTACAATTAACTTCATTACTTCATTTTTCATCTCTTTTCCACAATTTATTATTACTCCTTTTAAATAATTTTCTCCATTTACATCTCTCTTTCCATAATATTCATATAAATAATCATTTGTTTTCTCCTCACAATTATTTTCCATTCTATTTAAATCCATTTCTTCACACTCTCCACTTCTTTTAAACATATCATTTGAATAACCTTCTTATACTCCCATTTGTATTTTATTTAAATATTTTTCTTCTTTATTGTCTTCTTCTTCGAAACCAATTTCTACATTATTCATCATTATCGACTTCATATTATAATCAATAATTATTTTGTGTCTATCTAACTCGTCATTTCCCAACAAAATATCAAATTCCATATCCTTTACCACTAATAGTTGTGTATTCACTAAGCAATTGTTAATTTTTATATCTACAATTAAGGATTTATTGACTTCTCCTAATTTCTTTCTATTTATTCCTACTAAGTTGATTTTTTTAACTGTTACAATATTTTTATTTAAATTCAATTTATTTACAAGCGCATAGTTTATTAATGATGTTTCAGAACCCGTATCAATTATTATCTTAATATTTTGATTATTTATTTTCCCATGAATTATTACCAATTTTGTTTCTTTTGTTTTAAGATCATCGTTTGTCATAAGAAATTCACATGGATGACAATATTTGTACAGACTCTCCGAAACACCATTATCTAATGAAAATCCTGTCTGTGGGAAGAGTTGTCAGGAGCTTGGGCCGAAGAATTTTCCCTATATTCCTGATTTACTTTAATGTGATCGTTATGTTCTAAACTATGTTACCTTCTCTGATAATTCACCCTTCGATTATCATTTTGCCTTTCTGAATTTATCTCTGTATCAGAGCTACGTCTTTGGCGATAATTTGTATTATTATTATAATTTCTAGGATTATTATTATTATAATTATTTTGGTTACGTCTGTCATAATTGTATTGATTGGGATAATTAGTAACTCTATTATTTACATTGTTGGGATTACCATTAAAATTATTATTGTATCTAAGTCTATTAAAATTTCTGTTATTTGTGTTGTTGTTAATATTTTTTTTATAATTGTTATCATTATAATTTGGATTGTCTGCATTTCTGGTATCGTAACTGTAATTTCTATTTTGTCTGTTCATTCTATTATCAAGATTTCTTTCCACTCTTTTCAGATATCTATCTAATTGGTCGAATGATTTTATATTTTGGGTAGCTATTGTCTCAGATATTTCAGGTTTATAATGTCTGGAGATATACATTACTATTTCTCCCTCACGAATACACGGTTCTAAGAATTGTGATTGTGAGTACAAATTTAATGCATAGTAGCTCATACTTTGTTCTCCTTTATAATTGTATCTTCCAAAATAAAGTTTTTTTCTTAAAATTTCTTGATTTATTTCACTCCAATATTGTTTCAGAAACTCTTCTTCAAATTGTACATAATTATTAATAATTGATTCTTTACTATTAAACCAAAGTTGTGCTTGTCCACCTAAATTACACCTTATTATTTCCTCCATATCTTCTAAGTCTTCTCTGTATTTAGTTTCACTTCTCAAAGTCCTTAAAAACACTTTTGGGTGTATTCTTCTAATGCCCCCTTCAAATTTTATTATGTTATCAATTCGAAACGTTGGTAATTGTGTGACAATGTTTGAGTTTTTGATTTTGTTTTCTAATGCTTGTATTTTTCCCTCTATGTCTCTTTGTATAGTTCGTATTGCTTTTTTATTTTCTTCTTCAGCAATTTTTAAACTTGTTTGTATTCCTGTTTCCATGTTTTTGTCTAATTTATTTATTTGATTCCAAATTTCTTGTATTTCCACTCTATTTTTCTTTATTTCTCTATCCAATGCTTCACATTTGGTATCCATTGCTTGTGAACATCTATCTTCCACTACGTCTAGTTTTCTATCAAACGTACTTATTTCGTCTTCAAATTTTTTATTTATCATATTGATTTTTCCCTCTTGTAAGTTTATTTCTCTGGTAAGTGTTTCAAATTTCGATTTCATATCCTCTATGTGCTTATCAATGTGATCGTTTTGTTTCTCGATTTTATGGTCAATTCTATTAGCCAATGTATTCATATTTGCACTGATTTCTGTACTTTGTTCTTGCATTAATTTCTTCATTAGGGTTTCAAACATATTCATCATCTCTGTCTCCTTCCTTCTTGTTTGTTCTCCTCCGGCTTGTTGTTCTGCGTCATCCTCTTTTCTTTCCTTGTCATAATCTATTTGTTTCACTATGATGAATTCCCTGTATTCTTCTGCTTGGACATCTTCTGAATCTGTGAAAATGTAGGTTTCTGGATTTTTTTCCTCTTCGATCATTACATCTTTTAATCTGTTAATTATTGTTTGTTTGGTTTTTTGCTTATTGACATTCCTTTTCTCCAGTTCTCTTCTAATATCTTGTATTTTCAAGTCCTTTAATAATTTTCCTCTTATATTTTCCATTTTAATCTCCTGATTTATTTACAAAGTTTGTTGAATGTTTAGTTTTATTTCCCTTCACTTTCGTTTTTTTTATAGTTCTGTATCCTCGTTTTTCGATCGCCACACGTTGGATAGTGCCAGTTGTGATAATCGTATCTTTTATTTATTTAATTGTTTATATTTTTTTATATTATTTTTATTAGGTTTATATTATTTATTATAATTTTAGTTATTGAGCGCCAGATGAAATTAATGAAATAATGATTGAATGTCTGTTTAGTTTAAAAAATAAAAGGCCAGCTAACTTCAGTCCTCAAAATGAAACTCTTAATTATTTGTAAGGAATTATCGTGAGTAAGGATACGTTTATATTTAAATTTAAACTTCAAAATATTTAAGATGCTATATAATTTATAAGGAAAAGAAATATGTACACTAACTGTTACTTATTATTTTCCAATAATTTTTAAATAGATCTAAATAGTACTCAATACGTTTCTGTACTACTAATAAATACATTGGCCAATGGTTTTAACTATCTTACTGAATAATATTTGAAGGTTATGAGAAATTATATTGAAATTATCGAAAAGTTCCTTCTTTTTCTCTATATTAGTTATAAATCTATTCAGTAAAATTTGTTATAATATCCTTATCTAAAATTTGTTGAGTAACTTTTAATCTGGTCGTTGAATTTTATGTGAAATATATCAAAAATTATCATTTGAATTGACACAAGTCCGATCAGATAAAAAGGTTATGTACTTATATTTGAGAATAATTTCTTTTACAGCTATTCTTATATTTCAACATGTATCTTCTTTCTTTAGTTTTCTTATTATAATCTTATTTGATTCTTCTGAATGTCTCTATTTTAATAATCTCTTTAGAAATCTCTCTCAATTTTTTTCCCTTCTATTCAATCACAAATCAACAAACTCCTTCGATTCCCGCTTAGCAACCATCAACATTTTTTTATCTCCATCCTAGATGAAACTTTTAATTTTTTTCTTTTGACTAAATGACCTAGCACACTTCACTTGCACACTACGAAGTTTCTTATCTAATAGTTTTACAATAGATTAAAATTAAAATCGTTATAACAAATTATTGGAGTAATAATAAGTATAGAATTAGATTAATTTGAGAATTAAAATTTTAGTTCAATATATTAAATTTGAAGATTAAGAACGATATATCATTTTAATAATCTCTTTAGAAATCTCTCTCAATTTTTTTCCCTTCTTTTCAATCAAAAATCAACAAACTCCTTCGATTCCCGCTTAGCAACCATCAACATTTTTTTATCTTCATCCTAGATGAAACTTTTAATTTTTTTCTTTTGACTAAATGACCTAGCACACTTCACTTGCACACTCCGAAGTTTCTTATCTAATAGTTTCACAATAGATTAAAATTAAAATCGTTATAACAAAGTATTGGAGTAATAATAAGTATAGAATTATATTAATTTGAGAATTAAAATTTTAGTTCAATATATTAAATTTGAAGATTAAGAACGATATATCATTGGATCTTAGAACCTTTAGGAATGATATCTAGCTTAAAAATCTGATAGAGGAGGCTTTAAACATCTACATGGTGGTCTAGTAGAACGTGGTTAAGAGGTATAATGACAGATTAAACGACTTACCTGTAAGGACGTTCAATCTTCATTATACGATCAACCACGTTCGTATAGACCACACCACCCCTCCCATATTATCCTATTAAACCCTTGAACTTATCAGATTTTTACTTCAAACGTATTGAGGATCCTTAAGGGGTTCGGGCGGAGGGTTAGCAAAAAGTTGTTGTTTTGCTTTGTTAACAGTGACACATTCGAGCGCCAGAGGCGTAACTACATGGTGGTCTATACGAACTAGGTTAATCGTATAATGAAGATTGAACTTCCTTACAGGTAAGTCGTTAAATCTGTCATTATTGTCAACTCCATCGATAAAGAGACAAAAGTGTACTTACGTCCAATATGAGATTATTTTCATTTATGTAAAACATAAGATTGAAGAACTCATCACATGGCATCGGTTAGGGAAAATTGACATTCAAATTAGCAGTAATATTAACAACATTGAGGCTGTTATAGTATAATATAATAATAAAAACAAAAAAAACACAAAACTTGCACGAGAATACCGTCGTAAAATCATTTTTCAACAAACACAGCCGAAAAGGACGCCACCAAGCAGGAATTTTTCCCTCCAAGACGGAAATGGAAACGGGCAATTGACATCACTGGTTCAAACAGTTCACGGTAGTCGTCATCAAGCAATTTTTCGAAACGTGAGAGCGGCGCGCAGGTTCTATCTACCAACACCAATAGAACTGCTAAGGGGTAAGGGTTCAGGCCGTAACTTACGGCAAGAAGAAGAGTTCCCTCTAAATCTGACTCTCAATGTATTTCGGAAAAGATGAATTGAATGACAGCTAATATGTAAACAATTGGATTGTTGATGTATTGTCGTATACATATTGATTTTAAAAAGGCATTACTAAGGTAACAGCAATAATAATATTAACATTAATAATAACAATAATAAAAATATACGTTGAAAACAGTGGAATTGCCCATACTATCACCCTGATAATTAATTGAATGTAGTGAGGTGTTGTTGTTATATGTACCTTGGAAAGTGTTCATGTTATGTGGTCTGTGATTGTTATCCAATGACAGTAAAAAGGAATAGATCTCACTTAAATGATTGATATCTGTTTTTTTATTTATGCAACTATTTACTGTGAAATGACTATATATACTATAACAGCCTCAATGTTGTTAATATTACTGCTAATTTGAATGTCAATTTTCCCTAACTGATACCATGTGATGAGTTCTTCAATCTTATGTTTTACATAAAGGAAAATAATTTCACATTGGGCGTAAGTACACTTTTTGTCTCTTAATTGATGGAGTTGAGAATAATCCCATTTTGTCCTCTATTTGTAGCGTCCCTGATGATGAAAACTGACGTTTTCGAAAGCTTGAATAAAAACCAATAAAGAATTCTCTTTTTCCCTGTTGCTGCATTCCCCAATATTTCTGAGTTTTATTTCTAACTGGTCAGCAAAGACTAGCGTTTTTTACGTATATATATATATATATATATATATATATATATATATATATACATATATATTAATACAGTTCCTCTATTTGAAATTTAAAAGAAACATTAAAATAAAGAAAATTATTTATATTTGTATCCAATACATTCGATACACACTGTATTATATGTTGAATCAATAATTTTGGAAGATTCGGTATATATATCAAATTTGACATTTTAATTTCTGATTTGCAGAATATATCTAATGATAGAGAGATCATATTATGATTTGGAAAATATATTTGAAATTTCAAAATACAGATGTCTCTGCTTGCAGAATTACAATTGTAATAAAAGAACTCAAATCTCTCTTTGTTATTGGGAAACATAAATTAGTATTTTTATTTAAAAAGTAATTTTTCGTAACCACAGGAGAAGAGATTTATTTATATGAAAAAAGTTTAGTTAGTGGAATTTGAAACCCCCACGAGACAACATCACATTTAGAGTTGTCTCATTTTTTTGAAAATATAATAGAAATTATTCTATTATGCAATCAGATTATAAAGCCATACATTATAAAGCCAGTGCGTGCATAATTCGAAGAAGAATTGCATCGTATATAGTGTAAGTAGTTCCAGTTTTCTAAATTATATATTTAGAAAGTTTGCAGAATTCTGAATACGTTTAGAATACGTACGAGTTTTTCCTGTTCCTAGTTGGTGAGTCCGCACCAGTTCTTTTGAATTATTTCTCGAGAATTAACAGGCCATTTAAATACATTTAGAATAGATGCATCTATAGGATAGTTTGAATTAAAACCAATTAACGTTATATATATGAAATTTTACATCAAGTCAAGACATTTTTTGGAATAGACAATTTTGAACGGAAATTGTGTTATTTGACATTGATACACGTCAAGTGTAAATTCGACGATTTGAACTTTTGATAAAATAATTTAATTAGGTTGATTTCTAGCATAGGTTATTCTAATTTTAAGGTTGGTAGAAAATAATATCTTTGTTATTTTATGATATTTTTGGGAAACAATATTTTTTTGAAATTTGTTATCTGATAGTATAATATATAATTTTGATTCCAGCTCACTGTGGTATTCATTCAGTATCTATTTTCATCGAATTTAACATTTTGCATTCAATAGAATTTTCGATCTAATCAGTGACATTTGGTTAGTTTTTAGTGACAGTAAAATCGTAAATGTCATAAGATTATTAAAGTGCCTTTTATTATATTGAATTAACATTTACTCGAGATTCTGAATAATAGAGTAATATTTAATTTAGAGAATACGTTAAAATTATAAAGTTTGAATTATAATTATTTTAGAAATTTGATCCCACCCTGAGACAAGAGTGATTAAGTCGATTGTGAATAAATTCATCTTTCTGAATTAATATTTGACAACTACTGTCAAAATTGGAATATACTGCATACGCTGCTAAAGGTGTGTGTGCAATAGTGTCGCTACAATCACAGATTGTGAAATGTCAACAAATAATATTTCATAGTGTTATATTCATATATTCATTCATCAAAGGTGAAGTATAGTATATCAAATTAGCGGCACAACGTGAGGCGAATTGAAATTTATCTTTATATGAAGGTTTAAAAACATTAAAATTAAACAATCGAAATTCATCACATCAATATTAGATATATAATATATATATATATATATATATATATATATATATATATATATATATATATATATATATTAAAGTGAAACATATCTACCAGATAAATTTGAATCAATTAGCATCATACAGATAATGTGAATCTTAGTAGTTCAGTAGTAAATATTCAGTAAAAAAAGAAATAATCCGTAAAGACATAAGTTGAACATGTCAAGAAATATTTAACTATTGTATACAATCGATTAATTAATTTAAGAGATTACTATTTAATTTAGTATCTATTTTCTTTTAAAACATATTTCAAAATAAAGAAATATAACAACAAGTAAATTAAGTCGAGCGTAATATTATACATAATTATGGTAACCACTGTATATATCATCACATAAAATTTCAAACAAAATTCAATTATCACAATTTTATATTTTTGTAAACACTTTCGGAAACCCCGTATATCGTATAAACTTTTAATTATTTGTATGAAACGTCAAGGTCAAAAGATCAACGCCAAAGGCGACGTTTTGTTAATAGTTCGTATGGAGTGATTTGGAGTGACTATAGAAGTGCATAAAAACGTAGTGAATTTATCTACACTAACGCAATAATGGATATATTGATTTAGGAAAAACAATGTTTGTTTATCAACAATTGAACTCTGGAAAACAAAATTAAAATAATTGAATGTTGTTGATTTTGAGCTTGGGGAGACGCCGCGAAAATAGATTAGAGGGAGGACGTGTTTAATTTTTTCTCTCCAAAATTCTTACAAAAACCCATATAAATTGTACAAATCATTAAAAACGTTAACTAAAGTGTCTAAAAGAACTTTAAAAAGTGAATTAGATAAAAATATCTTCCGTATAATTGAAATTAAGTGAAACATTCGTGAAATCGACTAGACTTGGTAAGAACTATAATTACCTTATTAATATTACTTCGATGGACATCCAGGTATCTTTAATTGATTAAGATACATCAGCTGGTGATATTAATCCATATATATCATCATTTCTACATCCTGGATTTCGTTTTTTTATTCGATCACAGCTGATCGTTTTTTCTCCAAGAGCTTCACATTCAATATTATGAAGAACTAACCATGAACGTTATTTCCGAGTGTATATTAAAACTTCTCCTATAAAAAGAACATTCACTGATATATTTATATGTAGGTTAATCATTTCTAGTAACAATTCGTTGGTTTGATATTAATATTAATTATTCAATCTCCACTGATATAACGGACACAAAACACTAGATACATATTAAATACGTACTTACTAAATTTCATATGATAATTTCAATAACAATAAATCTTAGACACGTCACTTTTGCTTTCATTTCGTAAACTGAAACACATCACAATAGAACGACACACTATACGAATCGCATTAGAAAGATCTATGGTTGAGGTTGAACGTTCTGGATGTACATTCAAAACATAGAGTAGGGATAATTAAGCGAACTTTACTTGTTGCGCTGAATAATATTTATAATTGATAAAAACGTTTATACGAAGTTTGCGCAATGATAATATTCATGAATCTAAATATATAATATTAATTTGTTGATTTATTTAAAAAGGTTTCATTATTTCTCATACTAATTAAAAAAACGTTTAATTGTCTATGTTTGTCTTATTTTTCTCTGGTATCTAGCTATAAGATTTCTGTTGCTAGCAAACGTCAAGTGCCAAATCTCATCCCTAAGATGCAGTGATTAAAAGATAAAACAAATTTATAACATCTGTGACTCATATAATATTTATTTTTGAATTGGAAATAGCGGCAAGCGAAACCAATTCTGGCGCCCATAATAAAACCAAAATTAACTTGAATTAAATAAATATATTATAAAATAGCATCCCAACGCTGGTGCATTAAACTAAATTAACTTAAATTAAATAATTATACAATAAATGGCAAGCCCAACGTATGGCGACTTAAATAACACTCGTTAAACAAATTAGCAACAGGAGCAGGTCACAATTTTTATTTGAGATATCTAGGGAAAATTTTATAAAACTATAATGGCTGACAAACCAATGAATATCGATGAACTGACAGTGGATGAGTTGAGGGAATATCTGAAATCCAGAAATATGGACACAAACGGAAACAAACAAACACTAAGGGAACGATTGACGATGGTCATTCAAGCTGAAGAAGCAGCGGAACTGGAGAAAGGAGACAGTATGGTGGAAGAAGTTCACCACTATACAAAACCAAAACCAAACGAAAATGAGGAAGTAATGAACATGTTGAAAATAATAATGGCTGACATGAAAAGCACAAAAGAAGACATGAAGAGCACGAAAGAAGATATTAAAAGTACCAAAGAAGATATCAAGAGTACCAAAGAAGACATCAAGAGTACCAAAGAAGATATCAGAAACACTAAAGAAGATATAAAAGAAGAAATCAATAAAAGACTAGATCAACAAGAAGAAAAATTTGCAGAACATATGGTGGGAATAATAAAACAGTTAGAAGAACACAAGAAGGAACAAGAAGAGAAAATGAATAAACTGTATGGACATTTAATGCAAGAAGGCACCATTAGAAAACAAGAAATAGAAGATATGGGAAGCAAACTACGAGAAGAAGGAAAGGAACAAATAGGCAGAATGGAAAAGAACATTATGAAAACTAATGCTAGGATAGATGATGTAGAGCAAGGCATTCAGTTGAATTTATCGATTGCGGAGGAGATGAATTTAAAAACGCAGAAAGAACTAATATGGGAAATGGATAAGAAGTTAAAACAAATCAAGGAAGAGAGGAATGGACAGGATATTACAAAATTGGAGAGAGATATAAAAGAAGATTTTAAGAAGAAAATGATGGAATTGGAAAAGGAAATAGAAACTATGAAAAACGAAGCCAATCAAAACAACAATATTCAAGGTGTCAATTATATTCATAATCATGGGGACAGCAATTCAAAATTTGATGGAGATACAAGGAAAATGCATCCCAGAATTTTCTTAAGATATCTTAAAAATAAATTAAAAGATATCAGAGGGGTAGAAGATTTGAAAGAGACAATTAGATCTCATTTACAGGGTCAAACATTACTTTGGTTCACATGTAATGATGCGAACATAAATAATTTTAACGATTTTGAAAGTAACTTTTTAAAACAATACTAGGGGGAAACAGAACAAGGCTATGTTAGGGAAAAGTTATATTTTGTTAAATTCGACAGTAGAAGAAGCAACAATATGAGTAGTTATGCTTTATCTTTATTTTCCCAGGCACAATATTTAGAACCAGTAGTTTCTGAACAAGAAATAATAATATTTTTGTCTAGGCATTCCAATGATAATATTACTCAAGGTATAGCAATACAGAACACTACAAATTTCCAATCTCTACTAGACTATTTGAATCGTGTACAGAGAACGGTACACAACAATAATAGACGTGACTACGATGACTATAATAGAAACGTCAACGATAGACGAGACTTTAATAGAAATAACAATTATAGACAAAATAATAATAACCATTATAACAACACAAACAACAATAACAACAATAATAGACGATATGACAGAAATAACGATAGAACTAATAACAACAATAGATACACGAATTATCCGGAAAAAAGACAGCAACAAAATAATAACTATAATAGAAGAGAGAGAAGAAACTCTGACGGAGACATAAGAAGGACAAATAACATAAGACGTGACACTAGAACTAATCGAACAAACAGTCTAGAGAGAAACGCAACTACTCGTAATGCAAATTTTAATCAAACAAATACAAATAACAACAACTATAATAATGATAATGTTGTGGTTCCCGTGTCAACTTCTGGTACGGAACAACAGTTTTTCCACTAGAGGGTGAATATGGTAAGTTGAGTTGGTGCAGCTATGTTCACCCACGCGAATTTCTTAAGGTACAGGACCAGCTAGAACAAAATAACGAAACATTGATTTATATATACGGAACGATAGAAGGCATCAGCATAAAAATATTAATCGATACCGGGTCAGAAATATCTTTAATAAATAATGAATTTGTAAATAAATTGACAATATCAAAAGAAAATTTCGTCAAGGTGCCAAAAATAAGTTTAATCGGCATAAATCAAAGAAAACTAACTATTTCAAATACTACGATAACCGTAGCATTAAGATTAAAGGAACGAGAATCTATGGTACAACTGTTAGTAGTGGAAAATATTGAATGCGAACTATTGCTAGGATCGGATATTTTGTATGAAAATAAAGCAATTATTAATTATGAAGAAATGTACATAATCTTTAATAAAGAGAAAGTTGATTTTAATTATGAGGAGAAAAATGATGATTCGAGGAAGAATGAAGAGTTAGTAGAAGAAGTAGATAAATGAATTAATTATAATAAGAAATTTGAAAATGATATGGAGCAGAGATATGATTATAGGCAGGAAGGAAAAATGAGTGGAGATTGATGTTGGATGGCAATGGAGGAATAAATTTAAAAAATAATAATATGTCGGAATGGAATTTGGATATAGATGGGAAAATAGAATGGAGAAATGAAGTAATAGGAATATTGAGAGGACATAGGAGCTTAATTAATGAGGAATCCCGAATTGCAAGAAATTATGTACATAAAATTGAAATAAAAAAAGATCAACAATTCCAACAGCGGAGTTATCCGATACCATACAAATATCACGAAGATGTAAAGAAAACTGTAAATAAATTACTAGAAAAGAGAATTATAGAACATAGTACCACCTCGTATATCAATCCAGTTGTTATAGTAAAGAAGAAGGATGGAGATATAGGGATTTGCCTTGATGCACGAAATTTAAATAAATGTACAATGCCCGAGTATAAATCGCCTGTAACTATCGAATCGATACTAGGAAAAATGAGTAAAGTTAAAGTTTTTTCTAAGCTAGATTTGAAGCACAGCTTCTGGCTGATACCACTACATCCGGAAAGCAGAAAGTATGTAGGATTCAAGATTAATGGGAAAGTATATCAATTCCGAGTAACGCCATTTGGCATACAAAGCGCTACATCAGCACTATTAAAAGCGCTGAATGAAATTCTAAACAAATATGACCAATTTACAATACACTATGTGGATGATATACTTATTTTTTCGAACAGTATAGAAGAACATTTAGAACACCTCAGAACAATTATAGCAGACCTTGACGAAAACGGACTAAAACTGAACATACAAAAATGCCAATTTTTAAAGAAAGAAGTAATATATTTGGGTAACAAGATCACAGAGACAGGAATCGAGATGGATCCAGAGAGAGTAAGAACCATTAGAGAGTACATAAGACCGAAAAATTTGAAAACCCTTCGAGGCTTCCTTGGGATGCTAAACTATTTCAAACGGATGCTGGGAAATCTAACCGATTTGGAATTACCTTTAATGGAATTACTGAGAAAGGGAGTGAAATGGAATTGGACCAGTAAACAGGAAGATGCTTTCAATAAAATCAAGGATCAGTTCATCAGAAACATCAAACTATATCATCCGAACTATGAGAAAACTTTCATTTTAAGGACAGATGCATCTAAAAACAGACTATCTGGAGTTTTAATGCAAAAATATGATGACATGTACGTACCCATATCATTTGTCTCTAGAATAACAAAAAGAGCAGAGAAAAATTATGGAGTAAGTGAGCATCATATTCTGTGTAGATAAACTCAGATACTGGGAGGAAAATTCATAATTGAAACTGATGATCAGGCTCTGCTGACGATACTAACCAACAAGATGAACAATGCCAGAATACATCGATGGGCATTACTCCTACAGGAATATGACTTCGTGATTAAACATATTCCAGGAATTCAAAATGTGGTACCAGACTCGATCAGTAGAATGGATGGAGAGAAAAGAAGAGATACGAACGAAGCTAGAGTGGGAATTAATATCATGAAACGAAGTAGTGGTATGTTCTCGCTAGAACAAATAAAGCAGGAACAACTATTATTAGATGAGAAATACAAAAGAAGATGTTCTGAAAAGGATGGAGTAATGTATAAATTAGTACATGACAAGGAATTATATGTAATATCCGAAAATTTAACAAAATTAATTGTAAAAAGAATACATTTGGATTTTAATCATTTAGGAATTAGGAAAACTCACATGATATTTCGGGAGAATTATATATCGAAAATTGACATTACTATTATGAAGGATATTATTAAACAGTGCGAACTATGTCAACTGTCCAAGGAGAAGAACATACATTATGAAAATGTAGCGAAATCCATCATAGCGGAAAATCCATTAGATATAGTAGCGATAGACTTCATATCAAACCTTATACCAAGTTATAATGGTAACAAACATATGTTGGTAATCGTCGACATTTTTTCTAAATTTATTAGCACATATCCATGTAATAAAACAAATAAAAATTCTATCAAAGAATCGATAGGAAACTACTTCGAGAAATATGGGAAACCAAAGAAATGCATAATGGACAATGCAACATACTTCAGGAACAAAAAAATAGTAAAATGGTTGAAAGACCTGGAAATACAACAAGTTTTCACAAGTATAAGACATCCTAGTAGTAATCCTGCAGAACGAGGAATTAAGGAAGTGATCAAGCATCTGAGGATACTTACATATTACGAAAACCGTATGTGGGAAGAACGACTAAAGGACACCACAGATTTTATAAACATTAAACCAAATATCGTTGCGGAAATAGCACCTATATCTTTATTCACAGGAATAGAACCAGACAGACCATGGTCCAGTGAAATTGACTACAACAAACTGATTAAATTAGCCAGAGAAAGACAATCAAGACAAGCTGACAAATACATTAAACGGAAACTAGCCAGACTTAGAAATAGGAAAACATTCAAAAAAGGTGACTTGGTAATAATAAAAGCATTAAGAGTACCTAATCATAAATAAGGAATATGTTCTAAGTTACAGTTACCTTATGAAGGTCCTTATGTAGTAGAAACCAGTCATGGAATAAATAGCTATAAGTTGATACATCCTGACACTCATCAAGAACGTGGAATTTTTCACATAAACCAGCTGCATCAATTTAACGCCAACCAGTCGTAACTAAAATTTAAGATCACTAGAGTTAGAAATATTATTCAAGTAATCAAGTATAAATTAATTTAATCTAATCAGTCTTAACAAGAATTGGGAATAGTGGAATTAGAAATTTATTGATAAACTAAGTATAAGTTAATTATGACAAGTTAATAACTTCTTCATTAAATTAAGACAGGATTAAATTGGGAATTAATTAAATAAGTAATATGTATGATTATGGGAAGAAAATCAAGGTAAACTTCTATAGAATATTTATGTCAAATCAAGAATAATTCCATAGAATTTTAAGGAATGTTAAAGTGAAACATATCTACCAGATAAATTTGAATCAATTAGCATCATACAGATAGTGTGAATCTTAGTAGTTCAGTAGTAAATATTCAGTAAAAAAGGAAATAATCCGTAAAGACATAAGTTGAACACGTCAAGAAATATTTAACCATTGTATACAATCGATAAATTAATTTAAGAGATTGCTATTTAATTTAGTATCTATTTTCTTTTAAAACATATTCCAAAATAAAGAAATATAACAACAACAAGTAAATTACGTCGAGCGTAATATTATACATAATTATGGTAACCACTGTATATATCATCACATAAAATTTCAAACAAAATTCAATTATCACAATTTAATATTTTTGTAAACACTTTCGGAAAACCCGTATATCGTATAAACTTTTAATTATTTGTATGAAACGTCAAGGTCAAAAGATCAACGCCAAAGGCGACGTTTTGTTAATAGTTCGTATGGAGTGATTCGGAATGACTATAGAAGTGCATAAAAACGTAGTGAATTTATCTACACTAACGCAATAATGGATATATTGATTTAGGAAAAACAATGTTTGTTTATCAACAATTGAACTCTGAAAAACAAAATTAAAATAATTGAATGTTGTTGATTTTAAGCTTGGGGAGACGCCGTGAAAATAAATTAGAGGGAGGATATGTTTAATTTTTCCACTCCAAAATTCTTACAAAAACCCATATAACTTGTACAAATCATTAAAAACGTTAACTAAAGTGTCTAAGTGAATTAGATAAAAATATCTTCCGTATCATTAAAATTAAGTGAAACATTCGTGAAATCGACTAGACTTGGTAAGAACTATAATTACCTTATTAATATTACTTCGATGGACATCCAGGTATCTTTAATTGATTAAGATACATCAGCTGGTGATATTAATCCATATATATCATCATTTCTACATCCTGGATTTCGTTTTTTTATTCGATCACAGATGATCGTTTTTTCTCCAAGAGCTTCACATTCAATATTATGAAGAACTAACCATGAACATTATTTCCGCGTGTATATTAAAACTTCTCCTATAAAAAGAACATTCACTGATATATTTATATGTGGGTTAATAATTTCTAGTAACAATTCGTTGGTTCAATATTAATATTAATTATTCAATCTCCACTGATATAACGGACACAAAACACTAGATACATATTAAATACGTACTTACTAAATTTCATATGATAATTTCAATAACAATAAATCTTAGACACGTCACTTTTGCTTTCATTTCGTAAACTGACACACATCACAATAGAACGACACACTATACGAATCGCATTAGAAAGATCTATGGCTGAGGTTGAACGTTCTGGATGTACATTCAAAACATAGAGTAGGAATAATTAAGCGAAATTTACTTGTTGCGCTGAATAATATTTATAATTGATAAAAACGTTTATACGAAGGTTGCGCAATGATAATATTCATGAATCTAAATATATAATATTAATTTGTTGATTTATTTAAAAAGGTTTCATTATTTCTCATACTAATTAAAAAAACGTTTAATTGTCTATGTTTGTCTTATTTTTCTCTGGTATCTACCTATAAGATTTCTGTTGCTACCAAACGTCAAGTGCCGAATCTCATCCCTGAGATGCAGTGATTAAAAGATAAAACAAATTTATAACATCTGTGACTCATATAATATTTATTTTTGAATTGGAAATAGCGGCAAGCGAAACCAATTCTGGCGCCCATAATAAAACCAAAATTAACTTGAATTAAATAAATATATAATAAAATAGCATCCCAACGCTGGTGCATTAAACTAAATTAACTTAAATTAAATAATTATACAATAATATATATATATATATATATATATATATATATATATATATATATATATATATATATATATATATATATATATATATATATATATAACAAAACATGTTCATTCAGAACGGGGTGTAGCAGTCAACAGTGGGGCTGGTGAGAAATCAAACAATTTTATTATTCATCAAGCTTTCAACCCTTGTTTGGGGTCTTTCTCAGGATGACTACAAATATTATATATTTAAAAACAATATGTTACAAAACATAGTCGTACTTACTAAAATGGATTATCAAATTGACTATACCATAAAAGTTGGAAACAATAAAATCTCCATTAACATCCAGTTCACTGTTGAAACAGAAACAGATCATTGCATTCCTTTTCTTGACATGAAGGTCCATAGAGACAATCAAGGAGTATTACGCACATCTTGGTACCGTAAACCGATGGCAAGTAATAGATTTCTTAATTACCATTCCGATCACACCATGCAAATGAAAGTTAATTTTGCTGAATCTCAGTGAGTGTCGCAAAAATGTTATTAGAGCTAAATTTACCAACAATATAACTAATCACATCCATAAGAATAATGATAATAGACATTTTCTATCTGACCTTTTTAAGGAATGTCAAACTTTTTTTAAGCAAAACCCTAATTTGTATTTGGTTAAAAGTGACAAAGGAAACGTATCCGTAATTATGTATAAAGAGGATTACTTGCAATTGAGTTCCCAACTTCTAGATGATCAAAGATACTATAGGAGACTGAGCAGAAATCCTGGCACCACCTATCAACAAAAAGCCAATAAATTAGTTACAACATTAAAAAATAAAAAGAGCATTCCAGAGGAACATGCTAAATTACTAACAATTTATAATTGCATAACACCGAGATTTTATGCCTTACCCAAGATCCATAAACCAATCCTCAGTATGAGACCGATTGTTTCTTCACCTAATCCACCTAACGGTCCAAGTGTTTCGTACCTTACTGGAATTCTAGAAGAATCTTATGATTTCAACAACTCTTTCAACATCACAGATTCTTTTATGTTCAGCAAATTTGTTAATGACATTAAGCTTCCGGAAGACTATGTTTTGGTCAGTTTCGACGTAGTCTCACTTTATACTAACCTTTCACTCCCCACCACAATCGAAGTTATTCACAGAAGATGGGATATCATTAGTTCGAGATGTCAAATCACTCTAGAAACGTTCATTCTTTTGCTAAGTTTCGTTTTCGATTCGAATATACTAGTGTTTAATGATACTTACTATAAACAAGAATTTGGCACTAAGATTTCGCCCATACTTTGTAATTTTGTTTTGGATTTATTGATTGAGAGATTGCTGGATGTTATTCCTTTTCATATTCCTTTCGTTAAGAGGTACGTTGATGATTTGATACTTGCCGTACCTCATAACAATATACAAATTGCACTGGATGTTTTCAATAGTTTGGATGAAGACATCCAGTTCACTGTTGAAACAGAAACAGATCATTACATTCCTTTTCTTGACATGAAGGTCCATAGAGACAGTCAAGGAGTATAACGCACATCTTGGTACCGTAAGATTTCAACGAGGAATGTGAAAACTGTAGGTTCCCTGTTTACTCGCACCAAAACTAAAGTCAAACCGTTTAGAAAGTTCCGATGTTGTGTATAAGATCAATTGCAAGGATTGCCATAAAGCATACATTGGACAAACCTCGAGGCTTTTGCACAGTAGAATAACATCTCACAAAAGCGATTGCAGATTGGGAAAGCCGTCTTGCGCTCTATCGACACATGTTATTGAATCACAACATGATATGGATTTCGAAGGAGTTGAAGTTTTAATTGGAGAAAATAACTACTATAAAAAAGTTTTCTTGGAGATGGTGTTTATTAATAAAATTGAAAGACCCCTCAACACTAGATCAGATACTCAAAATCTGAGTCTCATCTATAATTACATTTTGGAGTATGAGAATAATAAGAACAAAATTCCTAAAATATTTCCCCTAACACAGCACACTAACAATGCATAACATCTTCGTTAATGTAGTTTCCGCTGGTTTGCATTTTAGGTAAAAACCATTTTGTGTTGTTCCGTGCTCACCGTGTTGTTCCATGCTAATTGTCACTTTTACCATTTGTTATAATTTGTTTTCAGTTGGAGTTTTATAAGTTAATTTCTAACATCTTAAAATGTAATAATCATTGTGTGTTTAATCCAATAATAATTTCTAAATCAGTACAATGTTATCATTTGTAATGGTTTTTATGTTACTTTTAAATGTTTTTTGAATGTATATATATTGTTTATGGATTTTTTATTGTTTCCAACTTTTATGGTATAGTCGATCTGACAATCCATTTTAGTAAGTACGACTTTGTTTTGTAACGTATTGTTTTTAAATATATAATATTTGTAGTCATCCTGAGGAAGACCCCAAACAAGAGTTGAAAGCTTGATGAATTATAAAATTGTTCGTTGTCTCACCAGCCCCACTGTTGACTGCTACACCCAGTTCTGGATGAACATATTTTGTTAATATTCTTCAGTTAAAGGTACCAATACTCTTGTTATATATATATATATATATATATATATATATATATATATATATATATATATATATATAGTTATAGGCAGTTGTGGCCTCCGACCATGTGAAATTGCGTCTGCCGTGACCTCCGCGGCCTCATGATTTCCGATATACGGAGGCCACGAGGATTTTGGCTAAAACTTATCACAAATGAAAGGTATGGACAACTGCTATCGTTTAGCAAAATATCAGCCGGAGGCCTTCCCGGCCGATTTTTGTACTTTTTTATACACCATAGTTTGAGCAGTTACCGCACGGTTCTCCACAGACGTATGAAGTCTACCTTGCGATCACTTACGCGATGCTCGCGGCCTCCAGCATTGTTTTTACCTATTCATTGTTCCTGATGGCTGCCATATACACCATTTTCGGTGTTGCCGGCTGTGTGGCATGCATTTGTTTTAAATACTTTTCATTTCAATACTGTAATTTACTACTAGAGATTTAAGTTTAAATTTTTGCACAAATTCTAGGCACTCAAAAAATAGCTTTTTAATAATCACGTTTTTAGTACTAATCTATTATATATAAAAATGAACATTTTTCAGTTTACTGTATTTTGTGACAAATAACCTAAATAAACAACAAAATTAATAAATCATGATAGAGATTTAGGAAATGAATGTCAAGTTAAATTAATTGATATAAAAACAGACAGATACTTTGTAATTCCTGGCATGTTTTACGAGGTGTCCAAAAATATATAGGGTGATTCATAAGTAGTGGGCCAAATTGTAACTGCATAGTCAGAAGTCAAAAAGAATAATATTTTCATTGACAAAAATGGGTCTTTGTCTACTCCTTACTGAGATACAGAATGTTAAATAAAAAAAAATTCAATAGATTTTTATTAATAGAACAGTTATTTTTCAAGATAATGACTTGAAAGTTGGATATGAACATGTTTTAGCAAGGACAAACCAGAATATGAGGGAGGATTTGAGTAAACTCATAGATGTCGCCACAGAAGCTACAAATTTTTGTCACTCAATAAATTTATAACTCACTTATTCCAATGAGGATAGCCTTATCATTTCTGTAGAAAAAAGGTATACTTCTTAGACGATTGTAGTAAACTAAAACGTTACTTACCCTAAACAGATAGAAGTTTTACAGCAACGAGAACAATATTAACCCACACACCGTTCTCACCAAAATTGAACAGCTATGTTACATAAGTTATTGTAAATTGGTAATGCAAACTCTGTGGGTTATCTGTGATGCAAACCTACTCTACTCACTTCGGCTTGTATACGCCGCGCGGTACGTCAAAAACTATACGAGCAAGCCAACTTCATATCCCGCAAAATAGTATAAATAATGTTAAGAATACTACGTTAAAATAACGGGCATCAAAAGCGTTTTTGTAAATGCATATGAGTTCAATTAAGTCGTTGTTGTCAAATTTAAAAAAGTGTTGAATGTACAACGTGTTAAAAAACATTACTGTATAACTGTTTATATCACGCGAAATAGTATGAATAATGTTAAAAATACTACGGTTAACGGCCATTAAAAACGTTTTTGTGAATGCATATGAGTTCGACTAATTCGTGGTTTTCAAATTTGAAGGAGCGTTGTATATACAACGTGGTAAAAACATTGCAGTTTAACTATTTATATCGAGCGAAATAGAATGAATAATGTTCAAAATACTTCGTTGAAATAACGGGCACAAAAAGCGTTTTTGTAAATGCATATGAGTTCATTCGAGTCGTTGTTTTCAAATTTGAAAAAGCATTGTGAAAACAACATAGGTATTATAAACATTTACTGGATGACATTGTATATCACGGAAAAGAGTATGAATAATGTTGAAAATATTACTTAAAAAACGGGATTAGAGAGTAGAAAGCGTTTTTGTAAATGCATATGAGTTCAATTAAGTCGTTGTTTTCAGATTTCAAAAAGCGTTGTATATACAACGTGGTAAAAACATTGCTGTTCAACTATTTATATCACGCGAAATAGTATCAATAATGTTAAAAATACTACATTGAAATAACGGGCATAAAAATAGTTTTTGTAAATGCGTATGAGTTCAATCGAGTTGTTGTTTTCAAATTTAAAAAAGCATTGTGGAAACAACATATTATAAACATTTACTGGATGGCATTGTATATCACGAAAAATAGTATAAATAATATTGAAAATATTACGTTAAAATAACGGGATTAGAAAGCGTTTTTGTAAATCGATATGAGTTCAATTAAGTCGTCCTTTTCAGATTTAAAAAAGCGTTGTATCTATAACATGTTAAAAACATTAAGGTATAACCGTCTATATCACGCGAAATAGTATAAATAATGTGGAAAATACTACGTTAAAATAAAGGACAAAAAAAGCATTTTTGTAAATACATAAATGGTATAAATAATGTTAAAAAATACTACGTTAAAATAACGGCCATAAAAACCGTTTTTGAAAATACATGTGTGTTAAGCTAAATCGTTGTTTTCAAATTTAAAAAAACGTTTGGAATATAACGTTTCGAATTCAACCAATTTGTCAACGTTGAAAATTCAACGAGTAACGGTGAAATAAAATTAAAACGTTATAAAAACGTTTTTTTCACGTAGGTGTGTTTATTGGGCAAAGAGGGGTGAAGGAGAGAATGTAGAGAGTGAGGAGAATATAGATAAGAGTGATGAAGGACAGACAAGTGTTTTATATAGTAGAAAGTCAGTTACAAGAAAATACAAGTATGGAACAACAAATTCAGAGGCTTATGGAATTTATTGCAAGTAATATGGGTACGATGGAAGAACGAATGACAGAGAATATGGGTTCGATGCATAAACGAATGACAGAGAATATGGGTTCGATGCAAGAACAAATGACTGAAAATATGAGTACCATGGAAGATCTAGTAACAGAGAAAATAAGTGTAAAGATAGAAAGATTGGAGCAATGTATGAATTAGAAGAGAACAAAAAAGAGACAGTGAATACATGTTAGGTATTTGAAGAGAGAATACAACAACAAAATTTAGAATTTTACAAGGAAGTAAGAGGTGAAATAGATCACTTAAATAATAAAATGCAGGAAAATGATGAATTGTCTAAAGAACTTAAGGTAAATTTAGAGGTATCAATGAAAAATACAACATGTGAAATCAATAAAATAGAAAAAAAGTAGAAGAATATGATAAAATATCCAATAATAAAATGTGTGAAGTTGAAAATGAGTTCGTTTTAATTGAAGAGCATACCGTTATAAATGAAAATAAGATAAAAGAATTAGAAGAGAATAGAAATGAAATTTTTCAAACAGGATAATATCAAATATACAAAATGTTCAGTTGGGGAGCAAATTTGAGGGAAACATACAAAAAATGCACCCAATTATTTTCATAAAGTCAATTAAAAATAAACGGTTTTAAAGATTAAAACTATCTTTTCCGCATCTGTGAGATGCCCTGAATAATATTCTATCAAAAAATGGTCACTTGTATACACTTCGGGGGATGTATCATGTTATATCTGGATTTATAGGACCCGCTGTACTCGCTATAGTCAGCTGAATTTCATTAGGGTACATCTGTGAGACACCTTGAAATATATCCAATTATGAAATTGGTCACTTTTATACACTCGGCTGTATCGGACTAACCCGAAATTTCTCCAAAAAGGACAAAAAGTGTGGCACCTCAGATACCATAGCACCCGTTGTACTACATCTGTTGAGCTAAAAATCGAAAAGGTTCATTTATAAGACGCCGTGAACAATATTCAATCATAAAATTGGTCACTTGTATACACGCCGGAGGCTGTATCGTGATAACAAACTGAAAATTCTCCAAAAATGACAAAAATTTGGTACCTCAAGTACCATAGCACTAGTTGTACTGGCTCTAGTGAGCTGAATCTCAATAGGGTTCACCTTTGAGACGCCTTGAACAATATCCAATCATAAAATTGGTCACTTGTATATACTCCGGAGGCTGTATAGTGCTAACAAACTGAAATTTCTCCAAAAAGGACAAAAGTATCGTACTTAAAGTACTATAGCACCTGTTGTACTGGCTGCAGTGAGCTGAATATCAATATAGTTCATGTGTGAAATCTTCTGAATGATATTGAATCACAAAAATAGTGCCTTTTTGCACTCCGGAGGCTGTATCGTGCTAACAAACTGAAATTTCTAAAAAAAGTACAAAAATGTCGTACTTCACGTACCATAGCACTCGTTGTATTGGCTATTGTGAGCTGAAAATCAATAGGTTTCATCTGTGAGATGTTCTGAACAATATTCAATCATAAAATTGTTGATTTGTCGCACTACGGAGGCTGTATCGTGCTAACAAGACATGTAACGGAAAGTGGCCGACAACAATGACGACGACAACGACATATACACAGGAATTTTTTTCTAAAAACCATTTTTTCGTGTTGGTCTTGATGAAAAACGTAAAAATAAGAAAAACTTCTCAAAATTTCAACTTTTTTGTGGGTAAACCAATACTTTTCTCGCATATAGATAGGTTGGGCGGGAAAGTAATAAAACAAAGCATATGAAGAACATGAAGAACTGAAGGATATTATTAGAGAGTATTTTATGGGACAACCCTCAGTGTGGTTTAATAGTCAGGAGAGGAACATTCAAAGTTTTGATGATTTTGAGAAATTATTTTTTAAACAATATTGGGGAAACAATGCACAACTACTATGCAGAGACAAACTTCAGTTTGGCAAATTTGATGAGAACAGGAGTAATAATTACAATAACTATGCTATTCTGTTATATTCGATGGCACAATATTTAAACCCACAAATGAATGAAGAAGAGATAGTTTGCAATATCAGTAGACATTTTAAACAAGAATTGTATGAAGTAATATCAATGCATGAAATTAAAATCATGGATTGGTTAAGTGAGTATTTGTTAAGAATAGAAAAGACAAATACTTATAAAAATTGGGAAGGTAGGAATAGAATTTATCATAATTCAAAAAACAATAATGATAATAGAAATTTTAGAAAACAATATAATCAAAATAACAAATATCTAACAAATGATACAAATAATTTTGATAGTAGAAATAATAATAACGATAATACGAGAATAGAGGAATTTTAATAATAGAGAAGAGTTTAATAGAAATGATTATAGAGAAAATAATAATAATTATTATACAAGATATAGTAATAACAATAATAGGTATCAACATGGACATAATCTACAGAATAGAACAAGATATGATAATATACATTATAACTTAAATGATGAAAGTTATAGAAATGCCAAATATGAATACCAAAATCAAAATAATCAGGAAAATAATCAAAACAAGAACAGAAGAGGAATACATTATTCTAGAAATCAGGAAGACATTAATAATAATTATAGGTGTAGGCAGGTCCATTTTCATAGAAGGTCAAGAAGTGAAGATAGAGTAGAAGATAGTCCAGAGAATCCTGAAAGAATTTGTGAAGCTATAACAAATCCAATGCAAGAACTAAGGACAGATGAACACCAAAATTTTCAATAAGCAAGCCATACAAAAATAATAATGTAATCTATGAACATCTTGTAGAATTTATAACACTTAAGGAAAATGGGGATAATGATCAAATGATTGGTTTAATAATATTACACGGAAAAATTGGGGAAAATAAATTAAAGATATTAGTAGATACTGGTTCAGAGGCAACTTTAATAGAAGAAAGTAGTGTATCAAATGTCAGAGGAATTGAAAATAAAATAATAAAAATGCCTAAAACCGATTTAATTGGAATTAATGGAAAAAAATTATCTGAAACAAATAAATTTATAAATTTGAATCTGAATATAAATGGTAAGAACATTGAATGACAGTTATTAATAGTAAAAGAAATAGAATTTGATATCATATGGGGTACGGATCAATAGAAAAGAAAAATGCTAAGAATAATTATGAAAGAATGGCAATTGAATTAGATGGAAATTGGTTTTAATTTGAAGATTTGAGCGAGGGCGAAAAGATAATATAAAAATATATTTTATGCATAAAAAGTATGAATGTCATGAGTGACAATGATAATGAATTAAATAAAATGAAATATGAATGTGAAAATGTAGATGAAGATTATATCAATGAATTATTGATTAAATATAATTGTGAATGAATCAAGAATAGCAAGAGAATATGTGCATGAAATAAAGTTGAGAAAAATTGAGAAGTACGAATCCAAAACTTATCCAATACCGTACAAATTTAAAGACCAGGCTAGGAAGGAAATAGATACAATGATAGAACAAGGCATTATAGAGAGAAGTACCACAAGTTATATCAATCCAATAGTAGTCGTGCAAAAGAAAAGTGATGATTTGAGATTATGTTTGGATGCAAGGGAATCAAACAAAATTACAGTACCACAATATGAAGCACCTATGAATATAGAAGCAATTTTTGGGAGAATTACCAATGCTAATAATTTCACTAAAATCGATTTGAGACATAGTTTTGGGCTTACACCATTGGATGAGAGTGTTAGAGATTATACTGGATTTTACATCGAATGGGTTGTGTACAGATTCTGTGTAGTCCCGTATGGTTTGCAATCAGCATGTTCAGCGTTAGAGAGAGCATTACACAATATATTGGACAAATATGAAGATTTTGTATTGCATTATATTGATAATATTTTTATTTATTCTAAGGACAAAACGAATCATAAAGAGCATTTAGATAATGTCTTGAGATTATTAAATGATGCAGGTCTAAAAATCAACTTGGAGAAATGTGAATTTTTTCAAAAACAAGTAATATATTTGGGATACATATTAAATTAAGTAGGTTTTGAAAGGGATCCTGAAAGGATTAAAACTATACAGGAATATAATAGACCATATAATTTAAAAATATTGAGTAGATTTTTAGTGATTTTGAATTATTTCAAAAGACTTATTTCTGATTTAATTAATAAAGAATTACCATTGGTAAAATTTCTAAAGAAAAATGTGAGATGGAAATGGGATAAAGAACAAGAAATAGCAAATAATGAATTGATATATATATATATATATATATATATATATATATATATATATATATATATATAATATATAAATATATATATATATATATATATATATATATATATAAAAACAAAGAGCAAACAACAAGTGTCATCATGGGAAAGCACGCAAAAATAAAGAGAAAGAGGTTACTGAAGAGGAGTGGTAACCGTAAACATGCATGTTTCTAGCTCATTAGCCTTCATCAGTACGGTATAACCAAGTATGGATGTGAAACTTGGGAGCAACGATGTTGAATGAAACATGGAAGAACACAAAGAACAGAAAATAACAGGACAACCAAACGCACAGTTGTGCCATCAATTGGAAGATTCCGATTTTGGAACAACAACCAATATCAACACGGAGGCGCATAAAGCCCTCCTGTCTGGAAAAAACCAACCCAAGGTATAGAAACAAGATCAAAAATGGATCATGCGTGAATTTAACAAAAACAAAGAGCAAGCAACAAGTGTTATCATGGGAAAGCACGCAAAAATAAAGAGAAAGAGGTTACTGAAGAGGAGTGGTAACCGTAAACATGCATGTTTCTAGCTCATTAGCCTTCATCAGTACGGTATAACCAAGTATGGATGTGAAACTTGGGAGCAACGATGTTGAATGAAACATGGAAGAACACAAAGAACAGAAAATAACAGGACAACCAAACGCACAGTCGTGCCATCAATTGGAAGATTCCGATTTTGGAACAACAACCAATATCAACACGGAGGCGCATAAAGCCCTCCTGTCTGGAAAAAACCAACCCAAGGTATAGAAACAAGATCAAAAATGGATCATGCGTGAATTTAACAAAAAAAAAACAAACAACAAGTGTCATCATGGGAAAGCACGCAAAAATAAAGAGAAAGAGGTTACTGAAGAGGAGTGGTAACCGTAAACATGCATGTTTCTAGCTCATTAGCCTTCATCAGTACGGTATAACCAAGTATGGATGTGAAACTTGGGAGCAACGATGTTGAATGAAACATGGAAGAACACAAAGAACAGAAAATAACAGGACAACCAAACGCACAGTTGTGCCATCAATTGGAAGATTCCGATTTTGGAACAACAACCAATATCAACACGGAGGCGCATAAAGCCCTCCTGTCTGGAAAAAACCAACCCAAGGTATAGAAACAAGATCAAAAATGGATCATGCGTGAATTTAACAAAAACAAAGAGCAAACAACAAGTGTCATCATGGGAAAGCACGCAAAAATAAAGAGAAAGAGGTTACTGAAGAGGAGTGGTAACCGTAAACATGCATGTTTCCAGCTCATTAGCCTTCATCAGTACGGTATAACCAAGTATGGATGTGAAACTTGGGAGCAACGATGTTGAATGAAACATGGAAGAACACAAAGAACAGAAAATAACAGGACAACCAAACGCACAGTCGTGCCATCAATTGGAAGATTCCGATTTTGGAACAACAACCAATATCAACACGGAGGCGCATAAAGCCCTTCTGTCTGGAAAAAACCAACCCAAGGTATAGAAACAAGATCAAAAATGGATCATGCGTGAATTTAACAAAAACGAAGAGCAAACAACAAGTGTCATCTTGGGAAAGCACGCAAAAATAAAGAGAAAGAGGTTACTGAAGAGGAGTGGTAACCGTGCATGTTTCTAGCTCATTAGCCTTCATCAGTACGGTATAACCAAGTATGGATGTGAAACTTGGGAGCAACGATGTTGAATGAAACATGGAAGAACACAAAGAACAGAAAATAAAAGGACAACCAAACGCACAGTTGTGCCATCAATTGGAAGATTCCGATTTTGGAACAACAACCAATATCAACACGGAGGCGCATAAAGCCCTCCTGTCTAGAAAAAACCAACCCAAGGTATAGAAACAAGATCAAAAATGGATCATGCGTGAATTTAACAAAAACAAAGAGCAAACAACAAGTGTCATCATGGGAAAGCACGCAAAAATAAAGAGAAAGAGGTTACTGAAGAGGAGTGGTAACCGTAAACATGCATGTTTCTACCTCATTAGCCTTCATCAGTACGGTATAACCAAGTATGGATGTGAAACTTGGGAGCAACGATGTTGAATGAAACATGGAAGAACACAAAGAACATATATATACATATATATATATATATATATATATATATATATATAAATAATTTGAAATTATATCATCCTAATTATGATTTGCCATTTATTTTGAGAACTGATTCGTCAATAGAAAGATTTGCAGGGATTTAGATACAGGTTCAAGAAAGGAAAGAAGTACCTATATCATTTATATCCAGGGTTACAAAGAAACATGAGAGAGTTACAGTGTAAGTGAGTTGGAGCTTGCAAGTATCATATTTTGTATAAGTAAATTAAGATTTGATTTATTAGGAGCTATGTTTTTTATTGAGACAGACCATGAGGCATTAACGTCTATAACAAACTACAAATATGCCAATAATAGAATACATAGATGGGCATTGCTCTTACAAGAGTATAAATTTGAAATTAAATATATTCCTGGGAGACAAAATATGATTCCAGATACTCTCACAAGAATGGCAATATAAGGCAAATTAAAATTGGAGTTAATGTTTTCCGTAACAGAACAGGTTTAGTTTCAAGAGAAAGTATATTGGAGAATCAATGAATATTACTATATAAAGAAAAGAGGGGGACAATAGAACAAGATGGCATAATAATTAAAGTAATAGATGAGAGAGAATTGTACGTAATCAATAGAGAATTAACTGAACAGTTAATTTGGCATATTCATATAAAATATATCCACATTGGGATAAGGAAGACATGGCTAATATTCAGAGAGGATTTTATAAGCTATAAAGATTTACAAGTAACAAAAGAACTGATTAATAAATGTAAAATATGTCAACTGGGAGAAATTAAAAACATGGTTAATAGAAATGAACCCAAGAGTATTATTACAAGTAAACCGTTGCAAATAATTTCGATAGATTTTATCAAAATTTCAAAATATGTACAATTTATTGCTACGGAGAAAACAAATTTTAAAATAATGAAGTCATTATTAACCAAATTTATAAGTGAAGTAGGAAAACCAGAACATATAATTTTAGACAATGCCTACGTATTTTAATAATGAAAGAATTAAAAATGTTTGTCACAAATCAAACATAGAATTGAACTTCACTAGTATTAGACATCCGAATTCAAATCATACTGAAAGATATATTAGAGGTATAATGAAATATTTAAGAATTGTATGCTATAAAAATCATAAGTCATGGGAAGAAAAGTTGTATATAGTTGAAAAGTATTCAAATGAGATTCTTCGCACAGTTACAGACGAAAGTCCTATGTACATAATGACTGGAAAATTACATGAAAGAGAATGGATGATAATGGATAAAAGTTTGAGTGAATCAATGGAAAGAGTATATGAAAGAATCCGAAGGAATGCTGGAATATATGTAAATAGAGGAAACAAAAAGAGGAGAGAAAAGACAAAATATAAGAAAGAGGATTTAGTTATTATTAAAAATTTGAGTGTGTCTGATAGAAAAAGAGATATGTGTGCAAAGTTACGATTACCTTTTGAAGGACCGTATGAGATTGAAAATGAAGAGCCAGTGAACAGTTAGAGATTGGTAAATCCAATAGATAAAATATTGAGAGGTGTCTTTAACATTGAAAGTGTGTACCAATTCAAAGTCTGAAGAATGAATTTTCATATAACAAGCAAGAAAGTGGGGAAATTAATATTCAAAATTTACTAATAGAATGAAAAAGGAAAATTTTATATTTGAATTTTGATATGGTGATACCAAAATGTCAAATATAAATTTTGGGGAAATAACATGAAATATTGTCGTGTGTGTGTAGAGTTGAGTAAATTTAAATTTCCTTAAACAAGTAATGGATGCTATAAAAACCATGCAGATACTTTACCTGAACTTTGATATGTCTTATCAGAACATCTAAATCAAAAGTAATTGACATAAACCTTTTAAAACGGCAATAAATGCAAGTTCTGGATCAAAATACATCATTACGAACATATCCAACGTTCCACAAAAATATCAATAGTAAATGATTTATTATACATAAAAAACAAATTTGAAAAAGGAGAATCAAATTAATTCAGCAGTACAATCAAAACAAATGTAAAAAGCTCGGTTAAAAAGGAACGTTCAGTGAATACATCAAAATTCAACAAGGCTAAATATGAGCATCAGACAGGTGAGAATGTCATAAGAAAAGCATCAAATTAATTGCAAAAAGCATATAAAAGGTTTGATTATAAACAGTTGTGAAAACCTCCTGTACATATTAACAATATTAGATTTAAAACGTAGAATTCGGCAATCATTGAAAGTGAGTAAAAAAATATCGCGTGTGCATCGCGAGTGTTGTGAGAAAAGATAGTTGCTACGGTTTTGAAGTTTGTTAGAGGAGAGATTTTTTTGAAAGACGTCAGATTGAATAGAAAAATGAGACTGGATATTTTTTCTTGAACGATATAAGAGAGCATATCAAAATAAAATTAGAAGAAAGCTGAGGATACAACATCACAGAAGTGATCCAGCTATTAGTAGTATTTACCAAGGTGATAAGCAAAAACTATAAAAAAATCCTAGAAGAAAATATCACTGGAGCAGACAAACATCAAAAGGTATTTATACAGAAACAATTGCAAGTGTTTTTTCTAGTTTGGAAAGTCGTTTACAACAACCAAATACTTTTAAAAGAAAATTTTAACTTAAATAAAACTACTGAATCCTAAATCCTAAAAGCTAAGCTGCAAATTTCAATTCTACAAACTCAGTGATTATATAACCACATTAAAAACTTTATATAGTCCATATTTTAGTTATAAGCTTATTTCAATTTATTAGTTATTAGTTTATTTCAATTTAATCACAAAACACATATACATACTGAATGTTATATACATAATATCAAACTGAGATTTCATAAAATATTGACAGATATTATTGATGTATATTCTTGGTGAATAAGAGGTGCCTGGTACACCAGTAGCGTGAAGATAAGTCAATTTTTATGAAATTTGCAGACTCTACACTTTAAAACTTTCAATAAGTTGTTTGCTAGAATAATTTAGTAATCGCAGTATAGGTATTGATATATATAAACTTTGAAAAATTTACATTTAATATTTTTTGCAAGTAATTTTGAATAAAAGACAAAAATTTATTTGAATCTTTACAAATTTTTTTAAAACACAATATCTTTGTTACGTTTAAAATTAGAAATTTGTAACTAGCTTTCAAGAATTCTCCCTCTGGATTAAGAGAATTTCATGCATTGGCGTACCGTCTGAGCTGACCTATTAAAACAGAATATGAACCATGAATCATGAACCTTCATGGCGGGGGGGCTATATGCGCCTCCGTGTCGATATTGGTTGTTGTCCTGAAAACTCGGGATCTTCCAATTGAAGACATAAATGAGCGTTTGGTTTCCCTGCTGAAATCCGTTATTTTGTGTTTTCCCATGTTTCGATCAACATCTTTGCTTCCAAATTTCACATCCTTATTTGGTTATGCCGTGCTGAAGAGGCGAAATGAGCCAGAAACATGCATGTCCACGGTTACCACTCTATTTCAGTAGCCCTTTATTTTGCGTGAATTACCCATGAATCTCTTTGTTGTTGTTGTTAACATATCACGCGATATTCCTACATCTTCTTTATATATATATATATATATATATATATATATATATATATAATATATATATATATATATATATATAATATATATATATATATATATATATATATGTATATATATTTATATATATATATATATATATATATATATATATATATATATATTTATATTGTGGACTATCACTTGAACAATTACCGAATGATCCGCTTTCTCCGCGTTTGTAGTGTTCAGTGATAATTTGTTTTTCATTTCTTATGTATATATTGATCACATCGTCGAGGTGTGAACGTATTTATAATATACGGGGCATACGTACAAGCCAAGACATTTCAGTTTTTTGTACAATATTGTATGTAAGATTTTGGACCTTATGTTTCTTTCTGTTGTTGGTACCCTGTTTTTCGTGTATCCATAATACATATTTTTTATTATTTTCATCACTGACACGAGTCAAAAGATGTTAATAAACTGGTTACCATAATAAACGCATTTCAGTGAGTTCATCCCCACTCTCTACCGACATCTTGCCTCTGCAGATACTTCATATATAATTTCTCGCTGTAAGTAACGTAATTTACTGTGTGATCATTCTGCTTCTTCTCTCGTATCGCTGTTATTGAAAGTTTTTCTGTAAATAAAAATTTCTGTCTCCCCATAATTAATATCTCGTTTGATTAACTTCCATCTAATATACCTACAACCCTTAAGATTCACGCGCACTTAGCCGAAGCGTCGCGAACGAAAGCGTTGCGAAACGGAGCGTCATTTTGATGGTGTCCGCGCATTTGAGAGAAGTACGTCTCGTCTAGTGAGGTACGATGAGCAGTTCGTCAGAAGAGGATCTCTTTGTATTAGGTCTAATTGCCACTATGGAAGAAGAAGAAAAGAACAAAATAAATGCTGGGTTCATAATATAAATCAAAAGACTTACGGTGAATTGCATGATTTATTCAACGATCTTAGACAAGATAAAAATAAATTTTTCAAATATTTCCGTATGTTATAGGAAACGTTTTTTGAGCTTCTTGGTTCAATAAAGGATTTGATAGAACATAATAATAATAGATTTCGAAGGGCAGTGTCTATCGAGGAGAGACTTGCTATTTGTCTAAGGTGAAGCATATTTTTAGTGTTGGGAAATACGGTGGTTTTCCGGTAACTGGTGAAACGGAGACAGTGATTTATAAATCACCGTGATTTTAAATGGTGATTAGAATTACCGCAGTGACTGAGTATAAATAGCAAAGACAAATCAAAATATAAGACCAGTCCGCGGTGACGCGACGCGTACGAATATATTAATTATGCACCTCTTATCGGTTTATTTTAAAACAATAAATATTATCCTGATTGCAAATCACCAATAATACGAAATCGAGATTGAGTCGTAACTCGAAGAAAGATTATTATAATAGGTGTAACATAAAAATTGCAACTAGTTTAATATTATTGATAATAATTGATAATTTCAAATGAACATGTTGCCATATTATCTGTAAAAAAATTATTGATTTTTAGGGTTTATTCATTACTTTTAAAAATAAACATTTTTTCTTGCACATATTACAAGTTGAATAATAATTGTCACCCTCAACATGTTGTTAAAATCCAGATTTCACTGGTTTTCGCTTTTTTTAGACATGTTCTAGACTGAAAATAAAAGAAAAATACTTTACTGTGAATTGTTTATCTCTCTAATAACTTGGTTAAAGGATTTTATAACTTTTTATTTAAATAACTTAACTTTTTTTTAATAAAACTGGACAGGATGACACCGAAAACTTATTTTTCCCCATATCCCATTGTTTTGTTAAAATGACATATTAGTTCAAGAAATGCTATTTAATTACCAATTCATTCATATTGTAACTAGATGGTGGATTTCTTGAAATTATTTATTAACAAACAAGGAATACAATTTACAATTCCCCTAATAACGTTTACAATTTCTCGCCATTACCTAAAGTCACTACAATTCTTGCAAAATTACAGGCTCCCTTTATTTACAGCACAAAAAGCAGAGATAAACAAAAAAAATTCAAAACCTTCATTTTATCCAATGGCTGTTAGGCGTTCACCAAATTTATTTTATTATTTCTCCCGTAAAGGAACAACATAATTCACAAAAAAGCAGCATGTTTGCCCTTATCCATATCGGGTCGGGCGGCATCTTGGTATTATCTGTTTGACTTGGTGGCGTCTGCCACCGCCGATCAATAATATACTTATATTATCTATACCAATTGAGGCTTTCTTATTCCGTAAGAGCAAAAGTCTATATTCCAAATACCTATCATAACATCATATTGGCTTAAATCGCCGTTTTTATTTCATCTAATATTTGTGAAGAATAATAATTTATATCGATTTTTCATCGGCGCTGTCTCCCAATGCTAGAGTCGATGATCGATGATGCCAATATTGCAGTATTCGGTTGAAACTGAATCATCGATCACCGCATCTGCGAGAAATGAATCCCGGTAGCCCCAGTGATTTTACATTCACCGGTAAAATATCGTGGTTACCGATATATCGACCAGGAATACATATTTTGACACGTTTTTATTTAATTTGGTCCGTATCTAGTTTTAGAAAAAAATACTTAAAATAAAATGTAGAGACAGAGAGAGACATAATTTATTGTCATGAAAAATTATAAAATTTTATGGACAAAGCGACATAATTTTAAAATAGATAGAAATATTGAAAAAAGTATTTAAAAAGTAATATAAAAAATACTGATTATACTAACAACACAAAACATAATATATAAGAATATAAATTTATGTTAATAATTATTATAAAATCTTAGCATCGTACAGCATACCAAATATTGAACTACGCCAATGTAACTCAAAAGTCTCAGGATATCGCATGATTGGAGCTACTTATGGGATCCAAGATACCAAGATGACGGACTGGAGCTGTGAGGATGATGTGCTTAGGATCACTTCGGAAGTAATCGGTCTGAACATTGTAAATATTTACAAACCCCCTATGATTAATTGGCCGCCAAATATAATTAAAACCTCAGACAACCTACCCACAATATACATCGGATATTTCAACAGCCATCATAACCATTGGGGTTATGAAAACAACGACGACAATGGTGAAAAACTTCTAGAATGGGCTGAATGTAGTAACCTTCACCTTACCTATAGCTCCAAAGACAAACACACATACTTCTCCAGATATGGCGTAGAGGATATAAACCTGATCTCTGTTAGGTTTTTTGCAACCCACTTCCTAGTTTCCGATCCGTGCTCTCCGACTTCCCCCACAGCCAACACCGCCTCGCAATAACTGAAGTAGGCATGCAAATCCCAATCGTTGTATCCACACCGAGACCACGCTGGAACTTCACCAAGGCAAACTAGACACCACGAGGTTTCCGTAAATAATACATCCCGGGCTGGACGGAAGATAGTCAACAACTATATGACAAATTTGTAGAGTCGCGAGACCCGGAGATTGCTGACAACCTGTTGTAGTCCCTGGACTCAACTAGATTGAATAAGTGGAAATCAACTGTAGAACACCTCGATTTCTCTCGCTCTAGCCGGAAGGCGTGGGGCCTACTGCGCAGACTGGGTGAAGCCTGCAGAGGACAGCACACAAACAACCCGACTATTACCCCAACAATATAGCCAATAGAATAGTTGACATCTCTCGGGCTCCATCTGTCAAGACTCACACGATGTTTACAAAAAAACCCTAAAACAACTTAAAGCAAATGCCCCACCAACTTCGGAGTACTCGAACGGCATCACACTAGATGAAATCAACAAAGCACTCAGCCAGACCAAAACAGGGAAGGCAGCTGATTTTGACGGATTGTACCCTGAATTTCTGGTCCACAGCGGGTCGCAAACGCGACAATGGCTTAAGGATTTCTTCAGTGATGTAATGGAGTCCTCTATGCTACCATGCGACCAGGTGTTGTTCTTCAGAACTTCCATTGAGACTGGGTTCGAAAAGTGTGAAAAAACAGCTTTCACGTTCATTTACCTCACGGCCGCATACGACACTGTGTGGAGAGGAATGCCTCTTCTACAAACTGATGAGAGTCATACCCTGTCGTAAAACTTGCCAGCTAATAAATAGCCTCCTGGCCAACAGATCAATCCAGGTATATATCAACGACGCTACGAGCGGCGTCAGAAGGCTGAACAATGGCCTTCCTCAAGGTTCAGTACATGCTCCATTACTATTTAACATCTACACAGCTGACTTACCTGGAACAAAATCAAACAAGTTTGTCTATGCCTAACGACTTGGCCATTGCATTTCGAGATAAAACTAAGACTACAGGGGAGAGGGACCTAGACGAAGATCTAATAGCAGTTACCGACTACTGCAAACGATGGCAACTTTGTCCCAACACCAGCAAGACTGAGACCTGCCTCTTTCACTTATCTAACCGTTATGCGAACGACATTTTCAATATTACTTTTACCGGCATGGTCATAAAACATAACAGTTCCCCCAAATACCTGGGCGTTACACTCGACAGGACACTTACGTTTAGAGCCCACCTTACGAATATAGCCGCCAAAATAAAAACACGAAATAATATAATAGCTAGGCTCGCCGGAACGTCATAGGGAGACCAAGAAACTTAATCGCATTTGAAGATCTTATTTAGTCATTGTTAAGTTTGAGAGGTTGCAAAACTCCTTTGTAATATGAAACTAAAGATTTCTCAGTGTTAAAACAAAGCCCGTTCGATTTAGACCAGGATTTAATAGTAATGAGATCTTTACCTGTGGTAGAATGTAAAGTTCGTATATCTGAACTGCTCCAGGTTACACTAGTGAATTATATCAAATATAAAGCAACCGCAATACTCTGGTAAGCCATTTGTACAACGACCAAATTTTAACAGTAATCCAACTCAATTTAATACTCATACACCTAATAATTTCTTTAGAGCACAGAGATCATTTCCATCTCAACATATACCTGTTCGCCCTATAACTATAAGACAACCCCAACGTTTTCCTACGAATTCTCAAGTCTTCAAACCTCAACAGAACCATAATGCATTAAAAGCAAATCAAAATTTAAACTTACCAAAACCCACACCCATGAGTATTTCCACAAGAAATACAATAAACAATCACCCAATGAGTTCACCTATTAGAAACTCATACCCAGGTTCTTCAAATCAAAATCATTTCCGAAATTCTCGACCACAAAATAATTTTATAGCCGAGGAATTAGTTAATGCTGATATTCAGGACGAGGAAACCGAACAATATTATTATTCTGATAATTCATATTCTGAAAACGAACAATATCAATTTGAAGAACAAAACAATAATGATTATTTCGATTCCTCAAATCAAGATTCTATAAATTTTCACGAAACGCCTCAAAATTTAGAGGAAACATAACCCCCGAATCAATTCCATTAAATATAAGTAATAATAGTGAATTGTCTTATATATTCCCCGAGTATAATATCAAACTTTTAATAGATTCTGGATCATCAAAATCCTTCATAGATCTCGAAACTGCATTTGAATATTTTTCAGATAACCTATCTCATGACCCATTTACTGTCAAATTTCGTAGTGTATTCCAAGGACTTATTGGCCTAGATAACTTGAAATTATTGAATGCCAACATTAACTTTTCTAGTGGATTGTTAATAACTCCACATGGTAAAATTAAATTGAATTTTTATAAAACTCAGAAAGACATAAACTCTATTACTATTGAACCTAGAACTGAAAAGGTTATCAAAATAAAAACAAGTATCAAAAATGGTGAAATCATCATTCCACACCAAATATTTCACGGTTGTGAAATACCAGAGTCGCTATCAATTGCAAGAAATGGATAAGCCATTACTACAATTCTAAATATCACAAAAAATCCAGTTGAATTGAGGTTTTCAGAACCACTTCCCGTAGAAAAATTTGATAACAAAGCTTTTAAAAATTTCGAATTGAATAACCTAGAAGACACTTCTACACAAAGTTTAGATTTAAATAATATTAGAACAGATCACTTGAATGACGATGAAAAATCCAAAATACTTAAACTTTGTTCCGAATATTCGGACATATTTTATAACGAAAACACACCACTTACTTTTACGAACAAAATTAAACATGGAATACGAACCACCGATGAGATTCCTGTTTACGCTAAAACCTGTCGATATTCTTTTGTGTACAAAAAAGAAGTAGATGAACAAATTCAGAAATTTCTTGAACATAAAATTAACCGACCAAGCTCAAGTGCCTGGGATGCGCCAATTTGGTCACACCCAAGAAACAAGACGCTTCTGGGAAAGCCAAATTTCGTTTAGTCATAGACTATAGACGTCTTAACGATAAAGCTATTGATGACAAGTACCCACTTCCTAATATAACGGACTTATTAGACACGTTAGGTATATGCCAATACTGAGAAAGATATAGAGAAAACAGCTTTCAGCACCGAATCCGGACATTGGGAGTTCCTCCGGATGCCATTCGGTTTGAAAAATGCCCCAGCTACCTTCCAGCGGGCAATGGACAATATACTGCGAGGCATACAAAATGAGAAATGCCTTGTATACCTTGACGATATAATCGTTTTTTCCACTTTATTACAGGAGCATATAGAGAAACTAAAATGTGTATTTGATCGACTTAGAGAATCTAATTTCAAGATTCAATTAGATAAATCGGAATTCATGAGAAAAGAAGTAGCTTATCTCGGACATGTAGTCACCCCTTCTGGAGTGAAATGCAACCCAGATAAAATTGAAGCCATCAAAGATTACCCTATACCCAAACTACTAAACAAATCGAAGGATTTTTGGGACTGATGAGATATTATAGACGTTTTATAAAAAACTTCACCCACTTGACGAAACCACTGACAAAATGCCTAAAAAAGGGCGCGACAATCGAGCACAATGACGAATTCTTATCATGCTTCGAAACATGCAAAAATATTTCGACCAATGACGCAATTCTCCAGTATCCCGACTTCACGAAACCTTTCAACTTCACCACATACGCCAGTAATGTAGCACTTGGTGCAGTGCTTTCCCAAGGTCCTATCGGAAAAGATCTTCCAATCGCTTACGCATCTCGAACCCTTGTAACGAGTTATTTTTTTTTGAAGCATTATATTATTTTGTTCCGATGGTATTTTAAGTTTGATAAGTGAATATAACTCGTTACTTACTTTCCAACTCTGTTTTCTGGTACCGTTTCAAGCCCTTAATATAGCCGTGAGTTATCATTAAGGGAAATATATAAAATGTAATAGATTCCACTTTTCAAAATTCAAATTATCAAGGACGCCCGGTATATAAACCATTTTATTTAAAATCGGAGTCGTTCCGTACAAATAAATAATTCTTGCTGTAATTAAATCGATTTTCCCTCACCACCGATATTGCCAAAATTTAGGTAGGAAGTAAATTATAAATTCAAAAACCGAGCGTTAAAAAGGCATTAAGTGATTGGCGATTAAGATTTATTAGTTGATTATTGAAGTTATCATTCGGGTTTTGAGATTTATTTGTTATTTTCGGTTAGCGAAATTGAGCTATTATATTCAGTTATTACAATCAAAATTTCTGTTCAGTTGTTGGCAAAAGTCATTATAGTGAATTATAATTTGGCCCTAAATCGAGTGTCCGACCGTCCAGTACTTTCTAAGTAAGTGGAAATTATTTTATAAACCCAATAAAGCATTTCTTCCGAATTTCAAAATTTTATATTTCATTTCAACAAACAATTTAGCAGTTTGGTTATTAAGAATATAATTCCGTATTTTGGTAAAGTCGATAGCCGGTAGTTTTTTTTTTCTGAAGCGATAAAAACAATCTTATATACAGTTTTTATTATCGCGTTCTGTATATTGTTTCTCTGGAATTGGGGTCTGATTGAAATATCATTTTGATTTTAAATTTTACTAATAGTTCTAGTAGTTCCGTATTTAAGAATATTATTCCGTATTTTGATAAGACTGTTAAGCCGGTATATTTTTTTCGAAACGATGAAAAACCAAAGTTATTTTCAGTTTTTATCACCACGTTTGGTATATTGTTTTTTTTTTGAATTCAGATCTGAGCCTTCGATACATTGAAGTAGCATTTTGATTTTAATTTTTGCGATACAGATTGTTATACCTAGTGTCCCGTTTCAAATTACCCAAGTATATATTAGATTCAAGTTGCATTCTAAGACACAGTTTTATTTTGCTATTATTTGGGAAACCGCTGTCCTACTCTCCGACCAGTATTTTAGAATAGTTTTAGCCGGTAATTTCGAAAATTTAAAGTGTCGATTCCCCTGTATAAAAATTAGATTCTCAATCAAGTACGAGGCCGATGCCACTGATTGCTTGGTAATCTAATTTAATTTGATTTGAAAATTTAAAGTGTCAATTCCCCTATAAAAAATTAGATTCTCAATCGAGTACGAGGCCGATGCCACTGATTGCTTGGTAATCTAATTTAAATTCGTTAGTTCCTTTTGTTATAAACTGGTCTTGTCACATTTTCCCATCTATCCCGATTGACTATCCCTACCGCGCAAATATAAAATTTAAAGTGTCAATTCCCCTGTATAAAAATTGGATTCTCAATCAAGTACGAGGCCTATGCCACTGATTTCTTGGTAATCTAATTTAATTTGATTTGAAAATTTAAAGTGTCAATTCCCCTATAAAAAAATTAGATTCTCAATCGAGTACGAGGCCGATGCCACTGATTGATTGGTAATCTAATTTAAATTCGTTAGTTTCTTTTGTTATAAATTGGTCTTGTCACATTTTCCCATCTATCCCGATTGAATATCCCTACCGGGAAAATATAAAATTTAAAGTGTCAATTCCCCTGTATAAAAATTAGATTCTCAATCAAGTACGAGGCCGATGCCACTGCGTGCTTGGTAATCTAATTTAATTTGATTTGAAAATTTAAAGTGTCAATTCCCCTATAAAAAATTAGATTCTCAATCGAGTACGAGGCCGATGCCAGGGATTGCTTGGTAATCTAATTTAAATTCGTTAGTTTCTTTTGTTATAAACTGGTCTTGTCACATTTTCCCATCTATCCCGATTGACTGTCCCTACCGCGAAAATATAAAATTTAAAGTGTCAATTCCTCTGTATGAAAATTAGATTCTCAATCAAGTACGAGGCCGATGTCACTGATTGCTTGGTAATCTAATTTAATTTGATTTGAAAATTTAAGTGTCAATTCCCTTATAAAAAAAATTAGATTCTCAATCGAGTACGAGGCCGATGCCACTGATTGCTTGGTAATCTAATTTAAATTCGTTTTTTTTTGTTATAAACTGATCTGGTCACATTTTCCCATCTATCCCGATTGACTGTCCCTACCGCGAAAATATGAAATTTAGAGTGTCAACTCCCCTGTATAAAAATTAGATTCTCAATCAAGTACGAGGCCAATGCCACTGATTGCTTGGTAATCTAATTTAAATTCTTTAGTTTCTTTTGTTATAAACTGGTCTGGTCACATTTTTCCATCCATCCCGATTGACTACCCCTACCGCGAAGATAGTTTTATTCCGTGGACTACCGTGATAGGTAATTATTGTTTTATTGCTGCTTACCGCATAATTTACAAAACTGCTCATATCGCTTCCGCTGTTATTAACAAATTGCATTTGCTTGCTTACACCTGTTTTATTTAGTCATTGCTCACATTCCTCAATACCGGCAAATGTCGCATGGTGCATAATAACATAAGGCTTGAACACTTTTGCTTACTGTTGATATATTGAATTGATTCGGTACCGCTTGATCAGAAATTGTTGAATATTAATCTGTATGTGTACATATTAAGTAAGTCTTGTAATATACCAATAAATACGATCAGTGTTTTCTTAATATCCCGTAGCATCACCGTCAAAGGTTTATAGGTTCTGTAGGTGTGTTAAAGTCAACGAGACCCCTGGAATTTTCCGTAACCTCCATCTGAGGCTACCTGGAACTCTTGACGCCGAGGGTCAAGGGGCCGTGGCGTAAAACACGTAAAATAATCTGGCGTCCGAGTATTTGTTTGCAAAAGAACTTTGCATCGAGGGTGTCCAAAGTGACGCGTCAGTCGCTAAGAACCTGCGCGAGAGGTGAAGAAGAAGCAAGCGGCAGGAAAGCGCGTCACACCCTTAACGATTCTGAAGGCAATTACGATACCACAGAAAAAGAATTTTTGGCCATTGTATGGGCGACCAAATATTTTCGACCTTATTTATATGGCAAAAAATTTACCATTGTTTGTGACCACAAACCACTTCAATGGTTTTTTTCTCTAAAAGACCCAAATTCTAAACTCATTAGATGGCGAACTAAATTAGATGAATTTGATTATAAAATTGTATATAAACGTGGAAGCCGTAATACTAATGCGGATGCATTATCTAGAATAGAAATATATACTAAAGAAACGAACGAAATTCTTAATGATAAAAATTTTTGGAAAAATGTTGACGATGTTTTGAGCCGCGATATAAATTTTAGCAATGAACCAGTTCCGTCTCAATCACAACGAAGTTTTAATACACCATTTACAGTTGAAAATCAACTGAAAATTCCAACAACAGAAGTAACTCAAGACGATATCCCTGACCTAGATACTATATCCTTGATAGTAAATCCCGACGCTGACCTAGACAATGAAAATTTGACTCTTCAACTCTTGTACAGAGCTCGGTAAGTTCATCAACAGTATTGGGACTATGTAATGGCACAGCAAAAACAAAAAATGGTAAAAGATTTCTACGAATCTTTGCAACACGAGATTTTTCATCTACAACATTCGTTAAACGATTAAAAAGACCTATCTAGAAGAAATATAAATTGTAACAGGTTCATTTTCACCCATAGTTCGATTTAAAATCTCTATTTCTAAATATGTTTCATAACTATACGGAAGAAAATCTGCTTTTAATTTAGCAACCATATCAGACCAAGTACTGAATCTACTACGATTATTAAGGAACCAGGTAAAAGCACTGCCTCGAAAGAACTCACAAGACTGTAAAAACAATTCGGCATCAGAAATACCTCTAGAAACTCTAAGTAATTCAACCTTTCCTGTAAAAAGATGGAGTGATTAATTCATTCCAGAGAATGAAATATTCACTTGTATACTGGATCATGACGAGACTGTGGGACTGAAGGAGAAGACAAAGAAGACGAAGCAAGAGGAACATGATTATTATGTGACTCTTCACTATCAACTGAAATTAAAGAAGTAGTTTTCATATCAAAATCAGATTCAAGTAGAAGTACATCCCTATTCAATGAATTTTTAACTTGAACTTGTTGATTATCATCTTGGTCAATATTTAATCTATTTATTCTATTAGCTAAATGAGTTAACCTGGAATTTATTCTGCTAAAAACAGGTTCACGTTTATTTCCATTGAAATTATTTATTACTTCACTCAAATCTCTAATAGTGTTAAGAATGTCTAAATGATCTTCCTCAAAAGTGTAAGTATTTATTGGTAATGAAACACTACGGTTAGCTTTTTCACGAGCCAATAAACCATTAAGAAACCTACGTTTTTCATCTACAGTATCAGGTACAGTTTCATCTCTGATTTTAATTTCATATGAAAGTTCATATGCTTTCAAATGATTTGCCTGCATTTTATTCCCGAATGAAAATTTTTAAAAATTTCTAACCAAAAAGCTAAATAAATTTTACTTAAAATATATTCAAGAAAGATAATAAAGTTGATTTTAAAAGTAAATCAAGAAAAAAAAACAAAAAACAAAATTATTCAAAGTATTACTTTTGAATAACCCTGTATGTTAAATATTGTAACAAAATTATTAAAAGTCTGAAAGAACAATCAATTTGAAAAACAAAATTCAAAGTTAATTACAACGAAACGTGTTGAGAAGCCAACAAGCAATTAACCTTGACAAAGAAAAAAACTAGAAGGACTGAAAAACCAACCATCAACTATTAACTGAATGAAAAAAGGAAATTTGCCGGAAAAATATATGCAAAAGATATTCCAAAAAGCAAATTTCGCAGTATTCGTATTAGATAAAAATTTATATTGAATGTTTTAATAACAACGAAATTTTATATCTCGATGTCACAAAACCCCAAAATCAGTGAAAAAATTGCAGAACAAGGGCGCCAAATTTGTCACAACCTAAACACCTGGCCTTGGTACTCCGCTCAGGTAGTGAATTCGGCCTTAGTAACACTATTTTTTTTACCTCAATTGGGATAAGGTGAATCAACAAACAAAATTTCGGGACAAATGGATTTATTTAACACACAATAATAAATTTACAAGACCGTATATTCTTGATACAAATACGAATAAATAATAGTTAAATAGTAAAAATGTCCAACTCAATATTTTATATATACCAAAATTAAGTTAAGGACTTATCTTGGGAAGACTCGGGACGTACAGCTCGCAGCAGTAGTCTATGATTCTTGAGCCGTTGTTAATGGACTGGACGATGTGGTCCGATGCGTGGATCCTGCAGACGGTCCTTAGGGTCGGTCCTTAAAGTACAGGCTGCAGATCTGTAGGGAAAGAAATAAAAAAACAGGAGAAACAGTAAAAAAATTGAAAATTGGAAAGGAGGAATAAAGTGAACAGGTAGGAGCTTATACTCCAATACATACAAAAATTTGAATTCAATTTTCAAAATAAAACCACAGAAAACTGTTCATTCTTATCCGTCCTGTTCCCAAAATAATCAGAAAAAGCAAATTTAAATCGGTGGAAAATAACCATATAAAGAATCTGTTATAAATTCGCTTCATAAAATAACTTAGGGCGCCACCAGATTTTTTTTAAAAGAAAGATAATACCGGCGAAGAAAAAAAGGAAAACGCCATAACAAAAACATTGTTTTCTTTCAAAAAAACGAAATAATTTAACTAAATAGAAAAATCGAAATAGAATAATTTGTAAGCACACAATAACAATTTGAAAATATATAGATAACTCACCAGCGAAGAAAATTACAAATAACACACAAAATGATATTTAAAGAGGATATTACTGAATAAGTTTTCAGCGAAGAAATGAACAAGCCGATTCCTTGAATCGTAGTTTTGAATAGATATTTAATGATAGTAGAAAGCCATCAGCGATACGTTCCTAATATTCCAAATAAAAGAATTTGGAATTAGAGGTGGGAGTAGCCGACGAATAAGTAACGCTCCAAAATAATTGATGAAAATAGTAACATGTCTCAGCGACATGTTACACCCCCTCTCCTCGGAAAAAAAAGGAATTCGAAGAATTACTTTTTTATAAACCTAAACAGCCTACAAAGAAAAGTAGTCAAAACAACAGAAATGTGGTGACCAGATAAAAGAAGATGTAGCAGTGCTTACAAATTCAAGAAATGAAAAGAGGATAAGAAAAAATAAGAAGAAGAAAGGAACATATCCAATGAAAGTCCAAGAATTGTTGCTTTCTAACTCAAGACTTCAATTCATTTTGAAAACTAACAAAAGGAAAAAAATATAATAGGTGCTTATGCCTATTATCAATAACAATAATTGCAAGTTAAACGCAATTATGCTCAAAAAAAACTGTAAACAAAATGCAGTAAGCAATTATAATAGGAGCTCATTCCTATTAACAAAAATTAATCAGAAATTAAACGATATCAGTTATTGGTACCGTACTGAGATTTGAAAATAACCAAAAGATTAAATTAGAGGGGTAGCCTCTACCAAAATATGATATGCTAAACGCTCAAAAAAAAATTAATCAGAGGAATAACCTCCACTTAGAATATGAAATGCTAAACGCTTTAGCAAAATATTCAAGAAAAAAAATTTGAGAGGTAGCCTCTAATAAAATATGAAATGATAACATCTCAACGATATGACAAGAGAATAACTATATTCTTCGTCTAGATGTGATAAAGAGTGGTTAAGATCTCAGGTACACTAACCTCAAAAGAAAAAACTAAAGTAACCAAAAAGATATAAGGAAGAAGTATTAGGTGAGCAAGACCAACTCAGTGTTATAGATGGATGAGAGCATCGATCATGCAGGAAAAACCTCGCGAGAGATGTTAATCGCGTCGTGGTTATTTATTCCCCACAATCAACTTCGCATCTCTACAACTACCGAAGTGTAGACATGATCGCCCAACAACTACATTCCTTGCTAATGGAAACAAAAGAATTAACAAAATCAAAAGAGAAAAGAAAATAAAAACATAAAAAAACGAAGAAATTTTTGAGCAAGCTCGGGTAATTAACAAACCCAGCGTTATGTAGAAACGCCACAACTAAAATGGAAATTTCCAAAGAAAATTCCTTAGAGAAAAAATGACTGGATCTCTAGATTTATAACACCTTGATGCAATGCCCATGTGACACATCCTTCCAGTGCGATAACATGACAAGTCATCAAACCACCCTTTCGGAAAAACGGCGTCCCGTAGGTACGATACGTTATGGGATGATGGCACACCATGACACACCTCTGAAATTCAGTTTTCCACTTAAAGATGTCACAAGACTAGCATCACGCCTGTCACAGAACTAGTCCTTAACCAAAAAACAAAATCACAGAAATCTTTTTTAACAGGAAAGCGAAAACCTCCAATAATTCCGTCATGGGAATGCTATTGCGAGATATTGTTTTAAAAAAAGTACACGGTAAGGGACAGAAGTCTACTCAGAAAATTTTTTAACGTGACCAAAAATGTGTATGTGTGTGTGTATTTAAAATACATTACGTAACTATACGGAAAAATAACAAGAAAGAAATAATAAGGCATGGCCTTTCCCCCCTTTTCCTACTGTCGGAAAGTTTGGAGAGAAGAAACCCACCTAGACAGAACCAATTGCTAAACATTTAGCGATAACACACATAGCATACTCAAAATCCAAAATAGAAAGTTATGTTGAACTTAAATCGGAAACACTTTCGCCATGAAAGTACGAAATTATAAACTATGGTATTGCAAACCATATAGAAAGTCGTACAAAAAAATAGTTTTGTCAACAACGGAAAGAGAAAACAAAAGTATGCCGCAAAAAATACTATCAGTATGTATCAGTACACCAAAATGATCCATAAATTGTCATGTAACAAAAAGAGCGTGTTTTACTCGTATCAATCATACAGGGACGATAAAAATCAAGCGTATACTGAGAACGAAAACGCTACCAAGCAAAAATATAATTTCTCAGTACACACAACGAAAGAGATAGGGGACTACTCAAAATTAACTGAATTCAAAATTTGCCTAAAACAAGAAATTTCAGAAAATCTTTAAGTATAAAGGTTGTTCCAAACTAAACTGATTTCTAAAGGTGCATAACGCAAGAAAATCTCAGAAAATTTGAAACATTCGCGGGAAAAATTTTTGGCGTTTTTTCAAAAACCCAAAAACAAAAAAAGAGATACGATAAAAAACACAAACATAATACATCAAATGTATTATACACAACATAATAGCAAGGATCCAAAATAATGTATTCTAGATACATCAAGAGAAAACATAAGGCATACAAAAAACAAAGATATTAGTGCTTTGGCACAACGGTAAAGATAAATACAAAAGATAATGTATATAGGTACTATGACATATACGATAGTAGAAAAGCAAATTCTACTAAATAAAGACACAAAATGTCTTTGTGACCTAACACAATTATTGACAACAACAAGTACAAAATACTTAAGAAACATTTTGATCATAAATCAAAATTAAGATAAAAAGAATAGTCACGTTAAAAAATTTTAATCCAAAAACTTAATATAGGAAAACGGAATAAATCACCAAACTAATCAGAATCACTTTCTGATCTGATTCGTAAATTATAACCATGGCCAGATAAATTCGTATCAACAGAATGTTGATCGGAAAACTCATCATCAGGAAGATTTTCATCTACGTCAATAAACTGATTTTTCAAATCTGTAACATGCCAATTACCTAAATCATTACCGGAAAGGTCTTTTAAATTATACACTAATTTCGAGATAACTTTGTTGACAATACAAGGTATGTACTTAGGAGCAAATTTAGCTCCAAAATTACTAGATTTTGATGAAAGAACATAATTCTTTTTCCATAACCTGTCACCAACATGAAATTGCAAATCTCTCTTTCGTAAATTATAATGTTTTGCATTTTTCTCATATGCATTTCTTAACTTTTTACGAACCTCAACAAAAAGTTTATGAAGTGTTTGAACATCATCAATTAATTGTAACTTTTCACCAGTGTTAATAATGTTATTCGCGTTTTCAGAAATTGCACCGTAAAAATCTCCACTTAACGGAACGTTTCGAGCAAAATTTAGAAAAGCTGGGGAATAACCCGTAACGTCATGTTTCGCGGTTCTAATTGCTTGTGCAACCTTATGTAACGAAGTGTCCCAGTTATTGTGAGACGAATTTTCATGAATATAACACCGTAGAGCTGTAACAATTGTCTTATTTGTTCGTTCTGTGTGATTTGCCTGGAGATGATAACGAGCGTTATAAAAAAATGTTTGCACTTTGTACTGTGACATTAGATTCTTAAAAAGAGAAGGTTTGAAAACAGTACTATTGTCAACAGAAAAGATTTGTGGAACACCAAAAAGAAGAAAAACTTGATTTTCTATAAACTTCACAATGCCCTTAGCAGTTGCGTGTGGCATTGGATGAACAAGACATAATTTTGTAAACCAATCGGTAATTACTAAAACAAATCTGTTACCAGATTTTGACTTTGGATATGGACCTATAAGATCAGCAGAAATCTATTGCCAAAGAAAATTAATATCTTTGTATTGACCCATAACACCAGCTTTAGGTAGATTTTGTGACGTGCTTTCTTTCCTCAGAAGAATTACGGACGTCACTATGACTCCCGTGGCTTTACTATCTACCAGATTTTCTCGGGCGCCAGATTTTTGGGATGGTTTACTCCACCGAACTCTCGGAAATGGTAGCGTCAAGAGTTACCAGGGTAGCAACAGATGGAGGTTAAGTAATTCCAGGGGTCTGCTGTTTTTGACCTCGATGCCGTGCGAAGTGGGAAACAGGCTTTAATTGTTTACCACTATCGGAAAATGAAACTACCTGTGCTTTATAAAATTTCACAATTTATTTCGGTTTCGAAAAAAATTTGGGAAAAAGGAAAATAGAACGAACTTCTTAACTATATAATTAAAACAACTAAATTTTGATGAAAGCCCTTCAGTATTTGCGATTTATATTAAATTACTGCCCAGACCAAAGCACTTTATTACAGAATAAATGTTTTACGCTTACAAGCCTAACGTGCAAAGCTCTAATAGTTTTCGGCGATCGCCGGTGAAAATCAGCGAAAATTTACTAGCAGTACGGTGAGAATTACACAGAGAAAGCGTTATAAAGGCACTAGCAGTGTTCTACGGGAGCGTTTCTTGGCATTTGTGTACGGTTTAAGATAGGAGAAACGGTAAATAATAGAGTTATCTCGGTTTTTATGCAGATATTTCTCCGGCCGTTGGTGCTAAAATCAATCGTGCAAAGATCAGTTAGTCGGCAGAATCCGAAAACCTCCCCCTGGCGAACCTGCTATGGCAGCGAACGCACGCGAGATTATTTCGTTTCACGCCTTGGAAAACCCTCGAAGATGTCCCTGCTATGGCAGCGAACACAGACGAGATTCCTCCAAGTTGCCTATTATCAAATATTTTAAAGTTACGCTACCAAGGCCTAGAATAGAACGGCGGTAATTAACAAATTTCCCTTGGTTTTGTGCGGATTTTACCCCGGCCGTTGGTACTAAATCAATCTCTCAAAGAACAGTTAGCCGGCAGAATCCGAAAACCTCCCCCTGGCGAACCTGCTATGGCAGCGAACGCACGCGAGATTATTTCGTTTCACGCCTTGGAAAACCCTCGAAGATGTCCCTGCTATGGCAGCGAACACAGACGAGATTCCTCCAAGTTGCCTATTATCAAATATTTTGAAGTTACGCTACCAAGGCCTATGGTACTAGATTCAACACACCCCCGAAATAATTTGAGAGTCCCTCAAGAATTTACCTGCTTTGCAGCGAGAATGCTTGAAAGTTTCCCAACGTTATTTCCTTTCCCTTGTGTTGTATACCGGAATTGGGATTCCCGAAATATCTTGAAAATCCCCCAAGAATTTACCTGCTTTGCAGCGAGAATGCTTGGGAATTTTCCAATTATATTTCTTTTCCCCTGAAGTTACAGCCAACAGTAAATTCTTACTTCGGAATCGTACACAAATACGCGGAAAATCACTCAAATTAAACAAGCAGTAAGCAAAATAAAAATCTATTAATACAATTACTAAATACGCTAGAAGCAAAATAAATCTCAACACCAGAAGAATGAAAAATAATTTCTAAATTCGCTTACCTCGCTGGCGAAAATCAGTCGGCGTTTTCGGTTACGGCGGAAACGGTGGAACTGTCGGAGCAGGAGTCACAAGAGCACAAGAATCAGGAGTCAAAGAGAGCTATTCCGTTCCGTTTGCCGGTTTTATACATTCTTTTTCGACCCCACTCAGGAGGTACCCTACTTAGCAATTTTAAGAACGGCGTCGACTGGCGTGCGCGAGCGATGCAGTAAGAAATACACATTAAATATATACCGGATGTATCACTATACATATTTAAAATTATTAGGAACAAATAAATTTACAGCTTTTGGTGAAAGAGGGGTGTATAAGCAAATAATGACGGAACTTAATAATACAATGAGAAATAAAATAGGTACAGTTGAATGTCTGAACGAAAGAAGAAAAAAAAAAATAGTAACATCGTTACATCCCCCTCTTTCTTCGGTAAAAAAAAAAATTAATAAGTGAAAGTGAAGCTTTCATTATATATATTTTTTTTTCCAATCCTAACCTAAAACGAATATTTTTCACACAAGGCTAAACTTCTTTACCCAAGAAAACTTGCAGCGGAGTGGATTCCAAACCTCGCTGGCGTTACTGGAGTCTGGAACTCCTCATACTCAGACTTGGATACGGGCGGGAAGAGCGTTGCCTCACTCCTCTACAGGTGGGGCGGTTCCGAAGCATCGAGTACCGCTGACGAACGCCGGTGATGTCTTCTGGAGTTTCCGGGGAACAGTCACATAGGTTGCATTGAATGCCAACATCTCGGCGGGATCGGGAAACTATGAGTGCTTGAGTTGCTACAGAGCGTCTTCCCGGCTCAGGTGAAGAACGGGACAGGGATCGGCAAGTAGCTCGGCTTACAGACGGTTGATTCCAGCGGAAACAACGTAAGGACGGCTTCATAACAGTAGTCCTAACTGTCGGCATCTTGCACAAACAATCTCGGGACATCTGACCAAAACGTCCGCAACGGGAGCAGAATAGGATGGCCTTTCTGCGAGTACAAGCGTCACGGCGGTGTCCGGGATATCCACATTTCCAACATAGATCCCTCTCAATGGGCAAGTAAATGTCATCGCATGTTGGTTCGCTCGATAACTGGCATGTATAGCTGGACTTCTGACCGGTTCCTCGTCTAATTTCTTCCGGTATTTTGTCTAGTAACGAGGACGTACTGGGCGCTGCAGGAATCTCCGGGTCCATTTCGTTACACTCGGGCACCGGGCTCACACCCTGCGTTACTTGGACTGACGGTCCGGCGGTCGTATCTAGATTGGCACTAGGTAGGTCCTCTGGCGGGGCCGATTCGGGCGGGAGGTCATCTTCATCCAAACTCTCCATCCCAGATATGTCTAACACTTCAAATGAGGACTCGGAACCCATGGTGTATAGATTAAGAGGCCGAAAATCTATAAACGAAAAGACAGTTTAATTCTAGCCGGAACTGTATGCACGAACAAAGTTTCGGGTGCGGGAAGTGCTACACTTGACGTGAGTCTGACTGACACTAGGCTCAAACGGTTCTCCCCATAAAACAAAAGAAAATTCTTCAAAACATCCCTTAATTACAAAAAACTAAAAAAACAAAATTCTACACAGAACACGCGGACGCACTCACACAGTGCTAGCGTTCGTTAACCGGCGGTAGGTATACCTTACGCAGAACCCCTTGGTCATCGAATAGGTACACCCTACACCAACGTCGCGGATCGGAATTTGCGGGCCGGAATGGACGGCTACGGTTGACCCATTCGGTCGGCCACGGATGGTCATTGGCTTGTTGGAGGGCGAAGGAAATCAGCCGTTGTTGTTCCGTTGGACCTGCTACCAACCGGGGTGGAACAGATGGGGCAGGAGGCGGCGGAAATAATGGGTCGAAGGCGTACTGGACATCGGACCGTTGGGTAATTTCTTCGCTGCACTTGACCCATTCATAATCCTCTGCCGGCAGGACTATCTCTCTCCGGATAACGGTTTCCAGCGTGACCGTCTCCACGTACGTGCCGGCTTCCGGATAGGGGGGTGACGGCGGCGGTGTGTTGCCCGGGACATACGGCGCTACAGCCATCAGGTCTTCCATGGAGGAACGCTCGGTATCCGGTACCCATTCGAAACCGAATTCAAAGTCCGACACGTCCTCCCAGGTCGGGACAAAATCTTCCGGGAACAGGGGCGTTTCCGGGAACGTCGAGGTAACAGGCGAGGGAGAAGCTGCGGGGCTGGTCACAGGGGAAGTTAGATCTATGATCTCTTCTTCCCGTTGCAGGTGTTCTCTTACTTCCGGGGTACATTCCCGTACCTGGGTATCTCGGCTTCTATCTGGCTGAGGTCGTTCGGCTCGGTCCGTTACTAGGTTTCGGAGAAGTGTGGGATCATTCCCAAGAGGCGGTACTTCATAGTTCGGTTTCATTCTGAAAAGTACTAATTACTAGCGTTTCCTGGAATCGGTTTCAAGTCTTTAATATGTATCCGATAATAACGCCTGCCTTGTGCATCTTTTAAATCGTACACCACGGGGGATAGAACTTTCACTACTTTATACGGACCGGAATATTTCGGGGCAAGTTTCGCGGCCACATGGTCTGCGGCGGATGACAGGGTATGTTCTTTTTTCATTACCGAATCACCTACCGTACATCTCCAGTCCCGGCGGCGTAGATTGTAATATCGGCTTTGCGTCGTAAAGGCTCTAGACAGATTCAGTCGGACTAGCTCGAAACATTCTTGCAATTTGTTCAAGCTAAGTAAGTGCTGTTCAGAGACTTCATTTTCGGCATTTCCGGCATCATTGGGTGTTTCAGATTCTTCTTTCGCCTGATCTTGTTCCACTTCTCGGCGTAGCGTATTCGGGACGTCCAGATCTCTTCCGAAATTGAGAAAGGCGGGAGAAAAGCCGGTAGAGTCGTGCTTAGAGTTATTAATCGCAAACTTCAGGTCGGATATTCTCAGATCCCAATCTCGGTGGTCTTGTTCACAATACTGAGCTATCATGGTCTTTAAAGTACGGTTGGCTCTTTCAACAGGGTTAGCTTGTGGTGTATATGGCGGGGTGAATCGATGGCGTATTCCTAAGCCTCTCAACATTTCCTTAAAGAGCTTACTATCATATTGTGTCCCATTGTCTGATAATACGGTGCGAGGACATCCAAACGTGGTCAGAACTTCTTCGTAAAAAGCGTTACTTATCGCGCTAGCGGTCGCTTTTCTGATCGGTTTACACTGTACCCATTTTGTGAAACGGTCCTGGAACATGACTATGTAGCAGTTTCCTTTTTTACTGCGCGGCAGCGGTCCGACAATATCGGTACTGACAGTTTCCCAGGGACGTCGATTTCGGGACGGTTGCATCTTCCCAGCTAACTGCTGTTGAGACGGTTTGTACTTTAAGCATTGCATACAGTCACGGACGTACCTGGTTATGTCCCTAAACATTCCTGGCCAGTAGTACATCTTAGCAATCTTCGCTATTGTTTTTGCAATCCCTAAGTGTCCGGCGGTAGGGGCATCGTGATTTTCCTGTAAAACACGGGATCTTTGTGACTTCGTCACACACAGCTTCCACGGGTCAGACAGTTCAGGCTCACTCAGATCATTCAGGTCCCAAAAATGTCGGTACATTCGTCCTTCTTTGATGCAGTAATCAGGAAATTTACCTGGGTCTCTCAACACTTCCTCTTTCTTGTTCCGGTACCAGGAACATTCCTCTGGAATATCGGCTATGCACACTTCCGCTGATTGCTCAGGGGTGTCCGGCAGCGGGTTCCTAGACAGTGCATCGGCTACTCGGTTCATGGTACCTCTTCGGTATTTGATCTCGAAATCGTATTGTTGCAAAAATATACTCCAGCGGGCTAAACGACCAGATGGACTAGATATAGAATGCAGCCATCGTTAGGACTGGTGGTCAGTTACCACCGTGAAATGATAGCCTTCTAGATAGGGGCGCATCTTATCAATCCCCCACACTATGGCAAGGCATTCTTTTTCTGTCACTGAGTAGTTCTTTTCAGCTGGACTCAGGGTTCGGCTCGCGTAAGCTATCACATGTTCATTACCATCTATCTGTTGTGTCAGGGCCACCCCTAATCCATATTCGGAAGCATCGGTTTGCAGCGTAAACGGTAGACTGAAATCTGGGCAACTTAAAACAGGCGCTTCAGACAAACAGGTCTTGATTCTGGCAAAAGCACATTCTTGTTCTTCAGTCCATTTCCAGCGGTGTGCCTTACGTAGTAACTTGGTTAATGGAGCTACTGTCTGAGAAAACGAGGGCACAAAACGGCGGTACCAAGAGGCTACTCCCAAAAATCTTCGTAGCTCACGGACGTTTCGTGGAGCTGCAAACTTCGAAATACTCTCTACTTTTTCGGGATCGGTACTGATACCTTCTCCGGTAATGACATGACCTAAATATTTCATGGATGGTAAACAGAAATGGCATTTTTCTGGGTTTATTTTCAGCTTGGCGTCTCGTAGACGGCGGAAAACCTCACCTAGATTTTTCAGGTGTTCTTCGAACGTTTCTCCTAGTACAATAATGTCATCCAAATAGGCGAATGCATGCGGATCCAAATCAGGTCCGATAATTCGATCTACTAGTCGCTGAAAGGTGGCCGGCGCTGAATGTAGACCAAACGGCATAACTGTGAAATGGAAAAGTCCCCGCCCTGGCACGGTAAATGCAGTGATGGGTTTGCTTTCTGGAGCTAGAGGGACTTGCCAATATCCACTCTTCAGATCTAGACTGGAGATATACTTTGCGCGTCGCAATTTATCCAGAATAGCATTTATGAATGGAAGAGGGTATGCGTCCTTCCTTGTGACATCATTCACCTTCCGAAAGTCAATGCAGAAACGGTTTTTTCCATCCTTTTTCTTAACGATTACCACCGGAGAACTCCACGGACTGCCCGAGGGTTCTATCACCCTTTCCTTCAGCATCAGGTCCACTTCAGAGTTACAAATCTCTTGCATCTTTGGGTTCTGGGGGCGGTATCGTTGCTTGATCGGAGTTGAGTGCAGTAGGAGGATCTCGTGTTGTACTAGGTCTGTTGGCCCTTGAACTTCCTCAAATTTCGGTAATTCCATATCGAGGAATCTTCTCAACGTTTCCTCTTGTATTCCTGTTAGGTTTCGGTCTTGTAACGGCGTTATAGCTTCTATAGGAGATTCTTCGGTAGGTAACTCCCTACTGTCATCAAACTCTCCTAAATCAGACCGGGTTAAGCCGGTAAATGTTCCAAGTTCCTGGCAGTTATCAGTATTGTTATCAGAGTTTACATCTTTGCAGATTCTTCTAACAGCGGATTCTCGAGGATATTCTATACTAGATCTCCCTCTATCACCTTGGGATCTTTCCATGGCTGACTGGGAGATATCAGTCATTATCCTATCAGGTTTCACTCGAGAATATTCAGTATCAGATCTCCCTCCATCACCTTCGGCTTCGGGTCCGTTCAAGGCTGACTGGGAGATATCAGTCAATATCCTATCAGTTTCTCCTAGAGGATATTCAGTATCAGATCTCCCTCCATCACCTTCGGCTTCGGGTCCGTTCAAGGCTGACTGGGAGATATTAGTCAATATCCTATCAGTTTCTCCTAGAGGATATTCAGTATCAGTAAAGCTTACTCTAGCGGTATCTGTAACAGCACCATTTTCCCTCGCAGTATCATTATCAGTAAAAATGGAACTAGCGGTGTCAGTAACGGTCATTTCGCAGGACAACCCATGATTGTTCTCCCTTGGCGGTGGCATTACTACGTCGATGATTCCTATGGGAGAGGACAGTGTATCTGGTTCTCGACAGTTGACTAGCTTTCCGTCCTGGTAGATCTTCCCTGTACCTAGTTCTAAGCAGAAATTATACTTCTTCAGTGTATCCAGACCAAGAACCATATCAGCGACCAAACCTGGAAAGTGTTCCAACGGTTCTTCCATGATGACGTCATTTACCGTAAGCTGCAGATCATAGATGTCTGTGATAGAAACCAAATTTCCATTTGCTAAACGTGCTCTTGTCGAATGACTTATCGTTCGCTTTTGTTGGGAAAATTGTTTCGCTACTGCATCACCCACATACGATCTGATAGCTCCCGTGTCCAGCAAGGCTTTGAACTTGAAGTTTTCCATTTGGACGTCAATTTGGGGTCGCGGATCTGACGGTTCGGAAGTCGGATGTTCTTGAGAGGCTAAAAGATTAGGAAACTGTGACGGCCTCCCTTCGGGACAGTTTCGGTTTAGTTTTCCGGCTTCGAACAGGAACAGTCTCGGATAAGGACTCCTTCCTTACGGCAGCGGGAACAGAATATTTTCAGCGGATTTCTACAATTTGCTCGGACGTGGCCTGTCTCGCCACACCGCCAACACAGTGTACTGGAATTTCTCGGTATAGGTGTTCGACTAACTGGATCAACTGGGCGAGAGCTACTAGTACTAGTTATGGGTTCTCGGGGCGGACTGGAAGCTGCATTTGGATTCCGAGATGTATTAGCCGGCGGAAAACGTGGATTAGTTCCTCTTCGCCATCCACTGGTGCTAGGAATATTTTGGAGTTCTTTTCGTAGCGACTCGAATTCCTTGACCTCTTGACAGAAAGTAGTAAAATCCTTAAAGTCCGTTTTACGGATCTGCTGTCTATATTCAGGTAGCAGATTACGATATAGCCAGGCTAATTGTTGTTCATCGGAGAGTTTCCCATGTCTACGCATCAAAGTTTGTAGATCAGTGATGTATGCCGATGCCGCCTCATTCCTCCTTTGCAGACGCTTGCTAATTTCCGCCTCTAGGTCTACTTCATAATTAACCGGATAGAAGAAAATGCGAAAAGCTCTTTCAAAATCCTTCCAGTTTGTCCATCGGCTTCGGTTGTTGCGGAACCATAGTGCTGGTTCACCAGACAGGAACTCGGGTAACACCGGTAGTAACTTATCTTGCGGCACATTCTTAGCAGTGCAAATTTCTTCCAGTCGTTCCAGAAAATTTGCCGGATCATCGCGATCTCCAAAGGATACTTTCCAATCGTGCACATTCAACGGAGAAGTAACGGGAGTAGTAGTAGTAGTCATGGTTATTACGGAACTCGTGCCTCCAGTGGTTACTGCAGTACGGTCAAGCTCTGGAGCTACCGGACTACTTGGGTTTAACCCTTCGCCTCCAGCCGGAACGGAATTAGTACTCCTTTGTACAGCTGATGATTTTTTTAGAAAACTAGCTAGTCGTCGGCGCTTCTCTCTTACGGATCCAGTTGGAGACAGTTGTCGCTTGGTTAGCTCATCAGAGAGTTCTTCTTTCTTTAGAGAATATATCCAGCCCACAAGCGGCTTATCAGTGGTTCCCTGTGGGGATGTACGTTTATCGTTACTATCCGTGGAATCGCTGTATTCACTAGTTGACATCAGATGTAATCCCCAAATCGGCTCGGTCGGTATATCCAGACAAGCAAAATACCCAACGCCGGTTCACCCTCGTTGGCGAAAATTTGAACTAGTTACCTCGAATAAACAAGTCCAGTTCGGATAATCAACAATAGAGAAAAATTTCTTCAATCAACAACAAATCAATCTCGTATTTCAGATAAAATAAAATAAAACTTAAGACTTGGCGGATCTTTAAACGTAGAAACCAATACAAAACCTCTCGCAACAGGAAATACAACTCAAGATACAAATGTAAATTTAGAAATTGAAATCTCCAAGATACTTTCTAGAAAACAAATTCTAAGTCAAAATCAGCTTTTATTTCTATTCGATACCCATAACTGTAATATCTATTCAAAAGTGTATGGTCAGTAGTGAACGATGATACCAAAATTGCAGGACAGCTGGTATAATATATTATTGCTAGCGGTAAATAATTATCAAAATATTCGCAAACAAAAAGTCTAAGTATCAATCACTTTTTGCTTCACAAATTTTTAAGTTTAAATCAGCTTTGATTTCTATTCGAACCCCAAAATTACAATACCTATTCAAAATACTATTATCAGTAGTGAATGATGATAACAAAATTGTGGGACAACCGGTATAATATACTATTTCCAGCAGTAACTAATTATTAAAATATTCGCAAATAAAAGTCTAAGTAAGAATCACCTTTTGTTTCTATTTAATACTGAAAATTGTAATCCCTATTTATTGGTACAACCGGTATAATAATTATTAAAGTATTTCCATGTAAAATCTATTGATTCTATTTTATTAGCAAAATTACTTTTTAAAAGAAAACGATTACAATTCAATATTTCAGTTAACAACAAACAAAACTAAAAAAAAGCAATTATCGTTAACAAGAAACGACTAAAAAAGAAACTGGTTCTCCTAATTTGAAAAATATTTCTATCGGCAATATTTTATTGCAACTTCCAAAATATATTCTTTTACGCACTAAATTTAACAAATTAGATCCTACGAGATTTTCGAAATGTTGGTTGAAAATTTTAATTATGGATTTATGAAGGTTTACACACTCGTGTTTCTGATTCGGAATTTTAACATCAAAATTCTCTAAATAATTCACAATATGCGGAAGAAAATCCTTAATACAGTTACGACAACGGCTCCGGTTTCTATAACGACGGTCTCTGCTCCTTCAACAACGGTATTTGCTCTTACAACTACGGTTCCTGCTTCAATGACAACGATATCTGCTCTTACAATAACAGTCCTTGCTCCTACAACAACGGTTTCTGTATTTTTCTCACAACAACGGTCCCTGTATTTCTTACAACAATAGTCCCTATATTTTTTTTACAACAATAGTCCCTATATTTTTTTTTACAACAATGGTCCCTGCTCGGGCGCCATTTTGTGACGTGCTTTCTTTCCTCAGAAGAATTACGGACGTCACTATGACTCCCGTGGCTTTACTATCTACCAGATTTTCTCGGGCGCCAGATTTTTGGGATGGTTTACTCCACCGAACTCTCGGAAATGGTAGCGTCAAGAGTTACCAGGGTAGCAACAGATGGAGGTTAAGTAATTCCAGGGGTCTGCTGTTTTTGACCTCGATGCCGTGCGAAGTGGGAAACAGGCTTTAATTGTTTACCACTATCGGAAAATGAAACTACCTGTGCTTTATAAAATTTCACAATTTATTTCGGTTTCGAAAAAAATTTGGGAAAAAGGAAAATAGAACGAACTTCTTAACTATATAATTAAAACAACTAAATTTTGATGAAAGCCCTTCAGTATTTGCGATTTATATTAAATTACTGCCCAGACCAAAGCACTTTATTACAGAATAAATGTTTTACGCTTACAAGCCTAACGTGCAAAGCTCTAATAGTTTTCGGCGATCGCCGGTGAAAATCAGCGAAAATTTACTAGCAGTACGGTGAGAATTACACAGAGAAAGCGTTATAAAGGCACTAGCAGTGTTCTACGGGAGCGTTTCTTGGCATTTGTGTACGGTTTAAGATAGGAGAAACGGTAAATAATAGAGTTATCTCGGTTTTTATGCAGATATTTCTCCGGCCGTTGGTGCTAAAATCAATCGTGCAAAGATCAGTTAGTCGGCAGAATCCGAAAACCTCCCCCTGGCGAACCTGCTATGGCAGCGAACGCACGCGAGATTATTTCGTTTCACGCCTTGGAAAACCCTCGAAGATGTCCCTGCTATGGCAGCGAACACAGACGAGATTCCTCCAAGTTGCCTATTATCAAATATTTTAAAGTTACGCTACCAAGGCCTAGAATAGAACGGCGGTAATTAACAAATTTCCCTTGGTTTTGTGCGGATTTTACCCCGGCCGTTGGTGCTAAATCAATCTCTCAAAGAACAGTTAGCCGGCAGAATCCGAAAACCTCCCCCTGGCGAACCTGCTATGGCAGCGAACGCACGCGAGATTATTTCGTTTCACGCCTTGGAAAACCCTCGAAGATGTCCCTGCTATGGCAGCGAACACAGACGAGATTCCTCCAAGTTGCCTATTATCAAATATTTTAAAGTTACGCTACCAAGGCCTATGGTACTAGATTCAACACACCCCCGAAATAATTTGAGAGTCCCTCAAGAATTTACCTGCTTTGCAGCGAGAATGCTTGAAAGTTTCCCAACGTTATTTCCTTTCCCTTGTGTTGTATACCGGAATTGGGATTCCCGAAATATCTTGAAAATCCCCCAAGAATTTACCTGCTTTGCAGCGAGAATGCTTGGGAATTTTCCAATTATATTTCTTTTCCCCTGAAGTTACAGCCAACAGTAAATTCTTACTTCGGAATCGTACACAAATACGCGGAAAATCACTCAAATTAAACAAGCAGTAAGCAAAATAAAAATCTATTAATACAATTACTAAATACGCTAGAAGCAAAATAAATCTCAACACCAGAAGAATGAAAAATAATTTCTAAATTCGCTTACCTCGCTGGCGAAAATCAGTCGGCGTTTTCGGTTACGGCGGAAACGGTGGAACTGTCGGAGCAGGAGTCACAAGAGCACAAGAATCAGGAGTCAAAGAGAGCTATTCCGTTCCGTTTGCCGGTTTTATACATTCTTTTTCGACCCCACTCAGGAGGTACCCTACTTAGCAATTTTAAGAACGGCGTCGACTGGCGTGCGCGAGCGATGCAGTAAGAAATACACATTAAATATATACCGGATGTATCACTATACATATTTAAAATTATTAGGAACAAATAAATTTACAGCTTTTGGTGAAAGAGGGGTGTATAAGCAAATAATGACGGAACTTAATAATACAATGAGAAATAAAATAGGTACAGTTGAATGTCTGAACGAAAGAAGAAAAAAAAATAGTAACATCGTTACAATTTTGGTTTTTACAAGAACTACAAACAGAACATTTATTAACGTAGCGAGATACAGAACTTCTGAGTTTTGGCCAATAATAAATTTCAGAGATACGAGAAATGGTTTTAGATATGCCTAAATGAGCACTTAATTCATTGTCATGAAATAACCTTAATATGTCAATTCGGTTGGCAGTAGGAACAACAATTTTCCAATTGGATAAATTACTAGATATCGGATTCGACGAAAACATATGTTTATACAAAACATTATTGTCAACCTTAAATGTGGGATATAAATCGGGATTATTCGAAACTTTCTCAATCATAGAAGTATACCAAGCATCTGGTTTAAAGGTACTTACGTCAATAACAGAAATTTCAGATAAAGAACGAGATAAAGCATCACTGACCACCATAGTGGTTCCTTTTCTGTGTTTGATTTCAAAATCAAACTGGGAGAGCCTAAGAGAAAGACGTGCTAAGCGACCTAAGGGATTAGAAAGTTTAGAAAGATACTGCAAAGAAGAATGATCTGTCTCAAGAGTAAAATGAGTGCCTTCAACATAGCCTCGGAATTTGTCAACACCAAAAATAACTCCTAAAAGTTCTTTTTCTGTTGTACTGTACTTTCTCTCAGTTTTATTCAAAGTATGACTTGCATAAGCAATAGGATGTTCCATACCATCGCATTTCTGATACAGGATTGCACCAAGACCAGTTTCGCTAGCGTCAGTTTGAATGATAAAAGGTTTAGAAAAATCAGGACTTGCAAGAATTGGACTAGAAGTAAGACGTTTCTTAACTTCACTGAAAGCATTTTCAGCTTGGGGAGTCCAAGTAATGGATTGACATTTCTTTCTGCCATGAAGAAGATCAGTGATTGGAGAATAAATAGTAGAAAAATCTTTAATAAATTGACGATACCAACCAATAAGACCTATGAGACGTTTTATCTCAGTAGTATTCTTTGGAGCTGGATAATTCAAAATAGCAGAGACTTTGTCGTCATCTGTGCGAAGACCACTTTTGTCAACAACAAATCCTTAAAACTTAAGAGATTCACGACAAAATTCACATTTTTTAAGATTGACAGTGAGATTGGCTGCATTTAGCCTAAGATACAGTTTATTGAGAGTTTACATATGAAGCTCAAAGGTAGGGGTAGCGATAATAATGTCATCTAAATAACAAAAACAATATGGCCTAAGGGAAAGATCTATAACTATGTCCATTAGACGAGCCATAGTTTTAGGAACATTAACTAAACCATAAGGGGTTGTAACAAATTCAAAAAGTCCTACACCGTACACGGCGAAAGCGGTTTTCGGACGGGAAGATTCAGAAAGGGGTATTTGTAGAAAAGCCTTCTTTAAATCAATAGACGTAAGAAATTTTGCATCTCGTAATTTACTAAGAATAATATCGACTTGCGCAATAGGATATGAATCAGAAACGGTGACCTTGTTCAATTGTTGACCATCGAAACAAACACGATATTCTCCGGATTTCTTGGGAACAAGCCAGAGAGACGAACACCACGGGGAGTTGGAGTGCTGAATAACTTTGAGATTTAACATCTCATCTATTTCATTTACAAGAAGTTTTTGCATGGCCGGAGATAGAGGATATTGACGTTGCGCAATTGGCTTTGCATCGCCAGTGTCTATAACATGTTCAACGAAATTAGTTCGACCAATTCGGTCCGAAGGAGCAAGTGTAGAAAATAAAGCGATAATTTTGTCCAGTTCATCTTTTTCAAGTGAAGTGAGACTAGAAACTGACTGAATTGTGTTTATAATACAAGTGGAAGATAAAAGAGAGTAAGATAAATCATGAAAATTAATGTCTATTTTAAATAGACTCAAAAAATCCATGCCCAAAATAAGAGGATGATTAATCGAAGGAATAATCACAATTTCAATTGTTTTTGTGACATTATTTACAGTAACAGGAACGGTAATAAAACCCATAAATTGCTGTGGTATACCATCAGCAGTAGTTATACTTATTGAAGCATCATATTCAATAGGTACATGAAGAGAATTAATAAGCGAGAACCCTGGGTTTCCAAGAATAGTAGAATTGCTTCCGGTATCAACCATTGCAACAACATCAGTATTTAAAACCTTGATAATCATATAAGGACGATTATCATTTGGTTTCTTAACAAACAAAGGACAAATATCGGTAGTAACTGAATTGACAATATCTTCAGACAAAGAATGATCCACAGGAGTGGGTAACATAGGTAACACAGAGACAACAGGCACATCTAAATCAATACTACAAACATCATTAGATAACTCAACATCCGGTACAAGATTGACAAGTGAAATGGTACAAGAAGATAATTGTTTGTCAAGATTTACAGAACGATAACATAAAGACGATAAGAAATCTCTGACAAAACTAAGATAAACTTGCCATTCAGTAGCCGAAGGAGAAAAACTTGAAGTTAATTTTGACTTGTTGACGGTTTGCTTGATTTGCGTTTTGCACTTCCTGACTTTACTTCCGAAGTGGTTTCTGTTGGACCGGAGACTGTCGTCAGATTCACAGGACCAGTCCGAACCTCGTTTTTTGGATTGCAAGAACTAAAATTTGGTTTTGTAGTGTTTTTAGCATCACAACCATAACAAAAAATAGACTTAGGAGAACGACATTTCGTAAAAATATGACCAGTTCTACTACAATTCCAACATAAACAAGAAGACAAAACGGAAACATCAACAGCACTTTTCCTCTTAGAAGAAGAATTTGGTGAAACATAAAGACAAGCCAAATCAGGTTCGAGTAGACAATTTTGTGAAGAAGGTGGTCGGTAACGATCAGACCAAACTCTGGATTCTTCAACTCTTTCACAAAGCTCGGTAAGTTCATCAACAGTATTGGGACTATGTAATACCAAAGCAGAAACAAAAAATGGTAAAAGATTTCTACGAATCTTTGCAACACGAGATTTTACATCTACAACATTCGTTAAATGATTAAAAAGACCTATCATAGAAGAAATATAAATTGTAACGGGTTCATTTTCACCCATAGTTCGATTTAAAATCTCTAATTCTAAATCTGTTTCATAACTATAAGGAAAAAAATCTGCTTTTAATTTAGCAACAATATCAGACCAAGTACTGGATCTACTACGATTATTAAGAAACCAGGTAAAATCACTGCCTCGAAAGAACTCACAAGACTGTAAAAACAATTCGGCATCAGAAATACCTCTAGAAACTCTAAATAATTCAACCTTTTCTAAAAAAAGATGGAGTGATTCATTCTTTCCAGAGAATGAAATATTCCACTTGTATACTGGATCATGACGAGACTGTGGGACTGAAGGAGAAGACAAAGAAGACGAAGCAAGAGGAACATGATTATCATGTGACTCTTCACTATCAACTGAAATTAAAGAAGAAGTTTTCATATCAAAATCAGATTCAAGTAAAAGTACATCCCTATTCAATGAATTTTTAACTTGAACTTGTTGATCATCATCTGGGTCAATATTTCATCTATTTATTCTATTAGTTAAATGAGTTAACCTGGAATTTATTCTGCTAAAAACAGGTTCACGTTTATTTCCAATGAAATTATTTATTACTTCACTCAAATCTCCAATAGTGTTAAAAATCTCTAAATGATCTTCCTCAAAAGTGTAAGTATTTATTGGTAATGAAACACTACGGTTAGCTTTTTCACGAGCCAATAAACCATTAAGAAGCCTACGTTTTTCATCTACAGTATCAGGTACAGTTTCATCTCTGATTTTAATTTCATATGCTTTCAAATGATTTGCCTGCATTTTATTTTCGAATGAAAATTTTTTAAAATTTCTAACCAAAAAGCTAAATAAATTTTACTTGAAATATATTTAAGAAAGATAAAGAAGTTGATTTTAAAAGTAAATCAAGAAAAAAAAACAGAAAACAAAATTATTCAAAGTATTACTTTTGAATAACCCTGTATGATAAATATTGTAACAAAATTATTGAAAGTCTGAAAGAACAATCAATTTGAAAAATAAAATTCAAAGTTAATTACAACGAAACGTGTTGAGAAGCCAACAAGCAATTAACCTTGACAAAGAAAAAAACTAGAAGGATTGAAAAACCAACCATCAACTATTAACTGAATGAAAAAAGGAAATTTGCCTGAAAAAGATATGCAAAAGATATTCCAAAAAGCAAATTTCGCAGTATTCGTATTAGATAAAAATTTATATTGAATGTTTTAATAACAACGAAATTTTATATCTCGATGTCACAAAACCCCAATATCAGTGAAAAAATTGCAGAACAAGGGCGCCAAATTTGTCACAACCTAAACACCTGGCCTTGGGACTCCGCTCAGGTAGTGAATTCGGCCTTAGTAACACTATTTTTTTTACCTCAATTGGGATAAGGTGAATCAACAAACAAAATTTCGGGACAAATGGATTTATTTAACACACAATAATAAATTTACAAGACCGTATATTCTTGATACAAATACGAATAAATAATAGTTAAATAGTAAAAATGTCCAACTCAATATTTTATATATACCAAAGATAAGTTAAGGACTTATCTTGGGAAGACTCGGGACGTACAGCTCGCAGCAGTAGTCTATGATTCTTGAGCCGTTGTTACTGGACTGGACGATGTGGTCCGATGCGTGGATCCTGCAGACGGTCCTAGGGTCGGTCCTTGAAGTACAGGCTGCAGAGCTGTAGGGAAAGAAATAAAAAACAGGAGAAACAGTAAAAAAATTGAAAATTGGAAAGGAGGAATAAAATGAACAGGTAGGTGCTTATACTCCAATACATACAAAAATTTGAATTTAATTTTCAAAATAAAACCACAGAAAACTGTTCATTCTCATTCGTCCTGTCCCCAAAATAATCAGAAAAAGCAAATTTAAATCGGTGGAAAATAACCATAAAGAATTTGTTATAAATTCGCTTCATAAAATAACTTAGGGCGCCACCAGATTTTTTTTAAAAGAAAGATAATACCGGCGAAGAAAAAAAGGAAAACGCCATAACTAAAACATTGTTTTCTTTTAAAAAAACGAAATAATTGAACTAAATAGAATAATTTGTAAGCACACAATAACAATTTGAAAATATATAGATAACTTACCAGCGAAGAAAATTACAAATAACACACAAAATGATATTTAAAGAGGATATTACTGAATAAGTTTTCAGCGAAGAAATGAACAAGCCGATTCCTTGAATCGTAGTTTTAAATAGATATTTAATGATTGTAAAAAGCCATCAGCGATACGTTCCTAATATTCGAAATAAAAAGATTTGGAATTAGAGGTGGGAGTAGCCGACGAATAAGTCACGCTCCAAAATAATTGATGAAAATAGTAACATGTCTCAGCGACATGTTACAATTTATAAACGAATGTCAAATTTGCCATCAAAGTAAATATGAATTCAGTACATATGCAATTAAATATCACCCCAACCGCCTCGAATCCATTCGAAATTATTCATTTAGATTCTTTCACGATCGAACAAACAAAATTTTTAACTATTATTGATAGCTTTTCTAAATACACTCAAGCATATCACATAAATTCTGCCTCTGGTACAGAAGTGGTAGACAATCAAATTCTTCTCTCATCACGGCATACCGAAACAAATCATAGTTGACAATGGCACAGAATTCAAAAATTTCGTATTAACAGAACTACTGAGCCTTCATAAAATTCATGTTCATTTTACCTCTCCCAATCATCATCAATCTAAAGGTCAAATAAAAAGACTCCATTCAACTCTAATAGAATATATACGACTCCTAAATACTAAAGCTTTCTCAAAAACCCCAGTTAGAATGAAAATGTTATATGCTATACTTGCTTACAATCATTCGATTCATTCCAATACAAAATTGAAACCGATAGATATAGTCAAAGGACATATTAATAATAATGATGTTCATGACATTGACATAAATAGAATACTCTTAAATGATTACATCAACAATTACAAAGGAAAAACAAAATTATTGTACGCAAAAATTAATTCCGACTTAATGAAACGAAAAGAAAAAATTACTTCTAAACTAAATACAAACTGAGACAAACCGGAAATATTTAAACCTAATCAAAAAGTATATGTAAGAACACACATACGACAAAAACACGCTAATAAGTACACTTTACCAATCAAATTAAAAACCGTCAACTTTGCAAATAAAACAGCTTCAACTGAAAATAGAGATAAGGTACATATGGACAACTTGAAACGTCCGCGGAAAAAACGTAAAAAATAGAAAATTATGTACGATACATTTACACAACTTTCACACGTAATATTAAGACAATAATTTAGAATGAAGAATTTTGCTTTATTTCAGATTTTCTGGAACTATGGAACTCCAGGATAAAATATCAATTAGAAATCTAGTTAACAATCCCGGGTTGCTACCCTTTAAGTTAGGAACCGTAAAAATTGAAATGTACAGTTATGGACTTATACACTATTATGATTTGAACCCAATTGTTTTAGAAATAAATAAATTATAAATTCAAGCTGCAAAAATTAGGGTTTTTGCTGTTCAAAACATCCAATACGCTAATGATCTCTCAAATTATTGTAAATTGCTTGACTTAACAGAAACCAAGATTAACGATAAGCTAACAGAAATATTACCCCATCCTTCAAGAACTAAAAGAGGCCTTATAAACGGCATTGGATCAATCTTTAAATCTATCACTGGAAATTTAGATTCTAACGATGGAGAAATATTTGAAACTCTCATTAAAGAATTACAAAATAACCAAAATAATTTAGCTAGTAGTATAAGAAATCAAAATTCATTATCAGTCTCGCTCATTGATAAATTTAATAGAACCATCGAACAAATAACCAATAACGAACAAATGTTGGAAACAAAAATTAAATTTATCCATAATTTAATCAACAGACAAGCAAATTTCCAATATTATGCACATATTAAGATGGCTATTAGCTTAATCATAGATCTGTATGAATTGAATAATTCGGTTTTAAACGATACTGAAAATTCAATTACATTTGCTAAGCTTCAAGAGATGCATCCAAGCATAATTAAAACTTCTGATTCATTTAAACAATTGAAGAATTTGGAAAAAATATTTACAAAAAACGAATTGCCCTTAGAAATTGAATTCAATAAAATTTTACTCTATGAAAAATTAATTAAAATTGATTGCTACTCATATAATAATAAAATTACATATATTTTAAATATTCCTATAACATATCCCAAAGTTTTTGATTACTACCATTTATTTTAGGCCCCTATACTAGAAGGGAGTCAGTTTAAGGTAATAATACCTCAGAATAAATTTTTAATTACGAATGGTGTCAACTTCGCTTATTCAAGCAAACCTTGCAAAGAGATTCTTCCTCAGCAGTATGTCTGCCCGAGAATGGACCTGCAGGAAATTCAAGAAAAAAGGCCTTGTGAAATAAACTTACTTGAAATGAAACGCACTCATACCTGCGAGAAAACCAAATTTCAATTGTAGAAGCCATTTCTGAAACAACTAAAACAATTTCCACTGGTTGTATATCATTCCATTCCAGGATACAGCAAATTTCAAATGTCCAAATCAGGAGGAAACCAAGTATCTTACAGCGGGTACTTATCTCTTAGAAGTTCCTTTGAGATGCCAAGTAGTAGCTCATCACACAGTCATAAATAACCAACAACTCTATAGTAGCTTCAGCCAGCCGATACTACTATTAAATCTAGACAACAGTACCTTTCGCCCAACCACATCAAACCTCGACTTTCATTTGGAGGAAGCAGAACTAGACGATCTTCAACCGCTAAAAAGTAAATTTGTAGAAAATCAACTTCAATTAACATTCGGACAGGTCTCAAAAACCCCCAGCTTATGGACCTTAATAATTTATTTATTGTTAATTTTTATTTTTGTATTCTGTATATATAAAAAATGGGCATCGAAGTACTGCAAAGCTGCAAAGAAACCATCCCAGGTGGACCACTCAACCGTTCAACTTCCTCGCTAGCTGCGTAAGTTGAATTTACGAGGGGAGGAAATATATCAACGATTCCCATAGAAACCGATGAGTTGCTGTTCCACGGTATAAGATGAAGACGCCGTAATCAGCATAAATATTATATATACAAAATTACTTGTTGTAAATAAAGTCAGTCAGTTACTAGATTTCACATTGTTCATCGTAGTTTGTAGAATTATCATTTTGTAAATTAAACGTTTTTAGAAACAGTATTTCGAGTTAGTAATTTGAAAGTAGTGTCATCAGCAAATAAAGTGAATTTACCATTAATTCGTAAGTCTGTGACATCGATAATGAATACCAAAAAAGGAATTGGACCTAAAACTGAGCCCCACTGCTAACTGGTAAATTTTTCGAAACTTTTCCATTTGGTCGTACCAGTTGTTTTCTACATTCTAGGTAAAACTCAAACCATTCTGAAGAAATACCACGGATGCCACAATATTCTAGTTTGTTTATCAAAATTTCATGATCAACACAATTGAAGGCCTTTGCGGAGTCACAAAAAACTGAAGCCGTGCAAAATTTATTATTATGTAAGGTGTATATCATTATGAACCGAAAACATTGCGTCATTTGTAGGAAACCGAATTGTTGGAATTTCAAGATTTTATATTTGAAAAGAAAAGGCAGTAGACGGTTTTTCATTAGTCTTCCGATTATCTTCGATAAGATTGGTAATAAGGCAATCGGACGATAGTTACTAGTATTATATTTCTCGCCACCCTTTTGGAGGGGAAAAATTATAGCTGTTTTTAGACAGTTAGGAAAGAGACCATTTTCAAATGATTCATTGATTAGAGAACATAGGACGTTAATCATCGCATTTGGAATATTTGAAAATAACTTAGCTGATAACCCATCAATGCCACAGGAAGTTTTGTTTTGAATGCTGAGTATGGTTTGCACTAGCTCAAATTTATCTATTGGTCTAAGGAAGAAACTAGCATTGATTCTTTTAGAAGGAACGACGAAAGAAAGAGCATCACGACTTGGAAATATTTTACAGCTAATATTCTTACTAGCGTTTACGGAATAATTGTTAAGTTCGTCTGGGTCGAGTTGAATAAAGTTTGAGGAACAAGTTTTATTCCTTAAATCATTGATAACAGACCAAGTTTCTCTCGAGGAATTTTTAGCTCTAGAGATGCGATTGTTATAATAGTTTTTTTTTAATAGATTTGATAGTTTTCCGGTACACTATTTTATAGTTATTGATATAATTGAGTATGTGATTTTTTTAATGTACATGCGAGATCTCATATTCTGAGATGAAGTACGTGTTCCTTCCGTAGACCATGATTTGTGATGTTTAATATTGCGAGAGCGACGAGGAAATGATGTATTGAAGCACCTGATAATTTTATTAATAGAGTCCAAAAATTTAGAGGCAGTATCTTCAGAAAGGTGAATCCAATCATTTGCTAAATATAAGTTATGAAATTTTCTGAAATTTTGTTAAGAGAAAACCGTCACCAACTGAGTGTTTTTCTTAAGAGATTTACGAGGTAATACAAATTCGGCGAAAACTGCTTCATGGTCAGAGAGATCTGAGTTAATTACTGAGATTCGCATCATGGGGTAGAAAGTCGGAAACTATGTAATCTAAAATTGAAGGAGTTGTCTTTACCAAAGACCTTTGAGTGGCACAATCATTAGTAAAGTCAATATTAAAATGACCGCAAAAAATTTTCTTGCTCTTAACAGGCAGAGCTTCAAGTGAATTTAGAAGGTTCTCAAAAAAAGAATGAACATTTGATTGAGGTGGACTGTAAATACAAATTATATATAAATCGATATTTTTGTTATGGAAAATTCAAAAGTATTTTCTACTTCTAGAAAATCATATTCTAATACAGCTTGGAACCCCTCGCCAGAAGATAAAATTAGGGCTCCACCGTGAGCTGAATTACTCCTATCATATCTGCTAATATCTCGATATTTTTTAATAAAAACAGGTTCGTTTGCTTGTAACCAGTGTTCAGTAATAGCAACTATCTACGGAAACTCCAATTTCTCCAAATACGAATACAACTCGACCGTTTTATTGCGTATTGACTGAATATTAATTAGAACCATTCTTAATGTACTGCCCTTAAATCTAAGTGAGGATTCTAGTTCCTCTGGACACGTCCTATTTACTAGAAATTTTTCTTAGAAGAATCGGCTATTACACTTTCTAATTTTTTGTTGGTGAATTCTCCGTTCCGAGGTGATATAAGTTCTGTAGGTGGATAGATCTTCATCCACTTCAACTAAGCTTATGCCATAAAAATCGTGAAAGTTGTAATAATAGACAACCTATACTTTATTTCTATCTTTACCTGACCCTGTATACGCAGAAAGTGGTAAAAAAATCCTTTTTTGTTGGTATTTTCCTATTTGTTTTTATTTGCTTTATAGGTATCTATGTAATTAAAATATTAAAAAAAAACATATCGCATGACGGTGACATTGACGTATCTTCTTCGGAATAGTGAAATGGACTGGATAGTTATCGGGCATTCCTTCCAGAGTATGATATGTTGATCGTTCTGAATACAGTATTCCATCCGTCCATATTTGCAAAGATTGTGTTTGTGCATTCTTCGTTTGTGGGCGTAAAGACGAAAACTGAGTGGTGTGCTGTTGCGGAGAGGGCTGTTGCGAAACATTAGATTGATTATACTATGCAATGGCTTCATACTCACATTTGTGCAAAATTGAAGAAAATTCTGATTTTATTTTAATTTGCAGGTGGAGAGGAAAAGTTCGCACAGTTTCTTTTTGTTTTTCCCAAGCTTTCAGTAGAAACTAAAGATCCAGGGGATGGTAGTGTCGTCAACTGCTCAACTGGAGTTAATTCCCTGGAAAAAGTTTGTAATGTTGATGCCTCAATATTGTTTCCTTCATTGTCACTACAAGCTGATTGTGGTGTCTGAACGTTGCTATTTCCGTCTCTTTCAGTAAGTGATTTCCACAGCTGAAAAAATATATATTAATTTTTTTTTAGGTTTTTAGCGACGGGTGACAGCTTTGGAACTATAGTTTTCGGTTACCGTCATGGAGAAACACATGTAAGAGAAATTGTGTATGAAACGTGTGAGGCAATTTGGAATGTTCTTAAGCCAATTGTAATGCCAGAGCCAAATAGAAAGATGTGGTAGCAGGAAGAACAGGAATTTAGCCAGAAATGGAATTTTCCATACTGTATTGGCGCCATCGATGAGAAGCATGTTGTTTTTCAAAACACAAAAAAAGTGGGTCGATATTCTTTAACTATAAAAAAACTTTCAGCATAATTATTCTTGCCGTGTTGGACGCTAAAAATAAGTTTACACTAATTGATGTCGGTGCATATGGAAAAAACAGTGATGAAGGTGTACTCTCGCTCTGTTCATTTGGAAAAAGATTTTTTAAAGCAGATCTTCATTTTCCACCTGACAAACCTTTACCGGGAACAACAACATTTATGCCACATGTCATAGTTGGAGATGCGGCTTTTCCTCTGAACAAACATTTGATGAGACCTTATCCTAGTGAACAAGTACGGGACAAAAAAAACAAAAAAGTCTATAATTACAGACTAAGTAGAGCTAGAAACGTTAGTGAGGATGGTTTTGGAATTCTCACAAATTTTTTCTCGAATTTACGAAAGAAGATTGGAGCTAACACCCGAACATCTCGATACGGTAGTCTTAGCAACATGTTGCATTTTGCAATCAAATTTAGCTCACCTTTACATTTTAACACCTATTTCTTCTCATGCATTTTCCCTGATAAGCGTATTACTGTATCTTGTATCTGTTAGATCATATAGAAAGAGATAACTTTGAACATGAACAATAAGTTCCTGTTCCTAAAATGATATTATTTTTTAATTTTTTTTCTTTTCCAACTTAATCAAAATTAAAGCTCATGCATTCATTTAAAATTTCAGTCTGAATAGCTATTTTCACAATCGTATGAGAAATAATTAAATTACCTTGTAATTAACGTCTCTATATCACGGCTAGATACTGCAAAGGAACACAATTTGCCACCATCTTTAGCACCACTTCCTATGAAATGATGCTAAAAACTGAAATATGCGACACAAGAATTAACAAATATTTGAATCTTCTCGCCGCCTGTCGCGACGCATTGATGCGAAGCGTCAAGAGAAACGACTCCTAGTTGGTCCGAAGAATTAATCGTTTTATTTGTTCGTTCTGTGTGATTTGATTGAAGATGATAACGAGCATTATAAAAAAATGCACTATGTATAGGGTGTCCCAAATTGGTGTGTTTGCAAGGTATCTCGTAAACTAGAAGAGATAGAAGAAAAGCAGTTAAGATGTTATGACTTCTTTTTTTGTTGAAGTAACGATAGCCCAATTAAATCTTTAGTAACTCCCTGCATTTGGAAGATACAGGGCGATTATTGAAAACTGTTCAAAACTACAAGGTACTATAACTTCTTATTTAAGAAAAATATAAAAAAAACGATAAAAAAACTTTCCATAGATATAATATTAAAGAGCTTAGTGGCGCACATAATGTTTTTGTTAGGGGGCTCACTAAGGAAATATAATGCAAACTTATGTTGTTTTAAATGGGACACCCTGTATATTTTGACGTTTCTCGTTTCCTTCTTTAATTCTCATTCACCTGATATGACATATTTATATATCAATTTTTAATGGTTGGAGCTACAGTGCAAATAAACCATTTATGGATGTTATCAGGTGAAACACCCTTAAAAAATTGAACACTCAGTAACGAAATTTAACATTTTATTATAAGGATACCGATGGGTGACAATTTTATTTATCAAAATTATAATTAATAAAAAATAAAACCAGATTGAAAAAATAAAAACAATAAACTTATGAAACAACAAGAAATATTGTAACAACTAATCTACCTATAACTAATTTTATTAGAATATAAAAATTACATTAAATGTTCAAAATGTCCTTCGTTTCCATCGATTCGTTTCTCGTTTAAATAATCTTCAACCAATTCAGCATTACCAAAACTAAAATCAGTGAACTAAAAACAAAGTAGGTACATATAGCTGATTATTGATTTTAAGTACCTATATTATTATTATTTTGGTAAATAACATCACGAAATAAGACGTCTGTATTTTCTTACCGATTTCGCTTTTATTTCTAATTATGTTTAACCCGATATATTGTTATATTTTAGTTTGTTTACCTCAATTGACATGATTGTTATATCTTATAAGAATGTTTATTTCATCAAGTAGGCTTTGGTCCTCTTACCATGGAAAATAAAACAAAACTTGTGTTACCTGTCAGAATTAATTACACGATGTGCAGTCTTGTCAACAACATAAATTTTGAAAATTATGAAAATATGATATGCATGTGGCATAAATTGAATGTCAAAAGAATGTTAGTGATGCCTCTGAATTATATTTTCGACGATATCCAGAAAGAAGGGAAGAAGGAATTTCTAAAAAACTCGATTCAAATTTAATCGAGTATGGATGTTTTGTGAAACCACGGCGTAAGTACGAAAACAATCATGGAGAAAGAGAGATAAATACGTTGGGATATATCCAACCACACCATGAATCTTCTCTGCGTCAAATTAAAAATTAAATGGGTGTTGCAAAAACTACTGCAGGAAGGATTTTAAATAAATATAAATTTAGGCCTTATCGGACATCCGTCCCTCAAAAATTATACCCAAACGATTTTTTGAGAAGAACACAATTTGCACAGTGGTATATAGGAAAATCTAATGAACAGCCAAATTTTTATTCAAAGGTAATATTTAGCGATGAAGCTCGCATACGCAGTGCAGGAATATTTAACAGACATAAAGAACTATATTGGAATGACTCAAATCCACACTTGGTTCAGGGGATCAGGAGACAAGGCAGATTCGGCTTTAACGTTAGTTGTTTTGTCAAACATAATACATTAGTTTATCATATATTTGATGATAAACTAACTGCTGCTGGATATATAGATATCTTGGAAATAAACTCAGACCAACTTTTGGAGGAAGAAGTGTTGGCTGATAGGGACACATTTTGGTTCCAACAAGATGGAGCACCTGCCCATAATGCTCTATTCATTGGAGATTATTTAAACGAAAAATTTCCTAATCGGTGGATTGGTACTTATGGACCGGTTAGGTGACCCCCTCGTTCTCCGGAAGTAAATCCTCCTGATTTTTTTATTTGGGGTTTTTAAAAAGATAATATTTACAAGACTAACTTCGAGAGTAGGGAAGATTTATTACAAAATGTTTATGCCGCATTTAGAAAAATAAAGCCCGTGCACATTCTCAATTGTGTAAGATCAGTTAGAAAAAGTGTCAAAACGGAGGACATTTTGAACAATTAATGTAATTTTTACATTCTAATAAAATTAGTTATAGGTAGATTAGTTGTTACAATATTTCTTGTTGTTTCATAAGTTTATTGTTTTTATTTTTTATTAATTATAATTTTGATAAATAAAATTGTCATCCATCAGTATACCTACTTATAATAAATTGTTAAATTTCGTTACGGTGTGTTCAATTTTTTAAGGGTGTTTCACCTGATAACATCCATAAATGGTTTATTTGCACTATAGCTCCAACCATAGAAAATGAATATATGATATGATATGTCATATCAGGTGAATGAGAATTAAAAAAGGAAACGAAAAACGTCAAAATATACAGGGTGTTCCATTTAAAACAACATAAGTTTGCATATTTCCTTAGTGAGCCCCCTAACAAAAAAATTCTGTGCGCCACTGTACTCTTTAATATTATATCTATCAAAAGTCTTTTTAACGTTTTTTTATATTTTCCTTAAATAAGAAGTTATAGTACCTTGTAGTTTTCGATAGTTTTCAATAATCGCCCTGTATATTCCAACTGCAGGGAGTTACTAAAGATTTCATTAGGCTATCGTTACTTTAACAAAAAAAGAAGTCAAAACATCTTAACTGCTTTTCTTCTATCTCTTCTAGTTTACGAAATACCCTGCAAAACACACCATTAGATTCTTAAAAGGAGAAGAAGGGAAAACAGTACCAATGTCAACAGAAAAAAGTGTGGAACGCCAGTTGTATGTGGCATTGGATGGACAAGTAAAAATTTTCTGAATTAATCGGTAATTACTAACACAAATCTGTTACCAGATTTAGACTTTGGATACGGACCTATTAAATCAGCAGAAATCCATTGCCAAGAAAAATTAATATCTTTGTATTGACCCATAACACCATCATTAGGTAGGTTTTGAGTTTTACAACAACTACAAACAGAACATTTATCAACGTAGCGAGATACAGAACTTCTACGTTTTGGCCAATATTAGACTTCAGAGATACGAGAAAAAGTTTTAGATATGCCTAAATAAGCACACTTCATTTATTGTCATGAAATTGCTTAAATATGTCAAATCTGTTGGCGGTAGGAATAACAGTTTTCCAATTAGATAAGTTACTAGATATTGGATTAGACGAAAAAATATGCGTATAGACATTATTGTCAACCTTATAAGGGGGAAATAAATCGGGATTATTCGAGACCTTCTCAATCGTAGACGTATACCAAGCATCTGGTTTGAAGCTACTTACGTTAATAACAGAAATTTCGGAGAAAGAACGAGATGAAGCATCACTGACCACCTTTTCTATGTTTGATTTCAAAATCAAACTGGGAAAGCCTAAGAGAAAGACGTGCTGAACAACCTGAGGGATTCGAAAGTTTAGAAAGATACTGCAAAGAAGAATGATCTGTCTCAAGAGTAAAATGAGTGCGTTCAACATAGCCTCGGAATGTTTCAATACCAAAAATAACTCCTAAAAGTTCTCCTTCTGTTGTACTGTACATTCTTTCAGTTTTATTCAAAGTACGACTAGCAATAGGGTATTCGAGACCCTCGCATTCCTGATACAGGATTGTCCGAAGACTAGTTTCACTAGCATCAGTTTGAATGATTAAACGTTTGGAGAAATAATCAAGGATTGCATGAATTGGGCGTCTCTAAACTTCGGTGAAAGCATTTTCAGCTTCAAGAGTCCAAGAAATGGATTGGCCTTTACATCTGCTATTATTAAGATAAGTGATTGTTGAACAAAAGTAGAAAAATCTTTAATAAATAGACGTTACCAACCAAGAAGACCTATGAGACGTTTTATCTCAGTAGTATTCTTTGGATCGGGATAATTTAAAATAGCAGATACTTCATAGTTATCTGTGCGAAGACCATCTTAGTGAACAACAAAACCAAAAACTCAATAGATTCACGACAAAATTCACGTTTTTCTAAGATTGACGGTAAGATTGGCTGCATTCAGCTTAAGATACAATTTATTAAGAGTTTTCCTATGAGTATATGAGTAGCGATAATGTCATCTAAATAAAAAACAATACGGTCTAACAGAAGGATCAATAACTATGTCCATTAGACGAGCCATAGTTTTGGGGGCATTAACTAAATCGTAGGGAGTTGTAACAAATTCAAAAAGTCCTACACCGTACACGGCGAAAGCTGTTTTCGGACGCAAAGATTCAGGCAGGGCTATTTGTAGAAAAGCCTTTTTTAAATCAATTGACGTCAGAAATTTCGCGTCTCGAAGTTTACTAAGAATAATATCGACTTGCGCTATGGGATATGAATCAGAAATGGTGACCTTGATCAATTTCTGACCACCAAAACTAACTCGATATTCTCCGGACTTCTTAGGGACAATCCAGGGAGATGAACAACAAATGTAGTGCGAATGTTGAATACCTCTGAAGTTTAACATCTCATTTACTTCTTTCACAAGAAGTTTTTGCACGGCCGGAGACGACGGATATTACGTTGCGCAACTTGCTTTGCATCGCCAGTGTCAATAACATGCTCACCGAAATTAATTCGATCAATTTAGTCTGAAAGAGCAAGTGTAGAAAATAAATTAATAATTTTGTCAAATTCATTTTTTTCAAGTGAAGTTAGACTAGAAACTGACTAAATTGTGTATAACACAAGTAGATGACAAAAGAGAACACGATAAATCATGGAATTTAATGTCATTTTAAATAGACTCAAAAAATCCAAAACAAGACGATGATTAATCGAAGGTATAATCAGAATTTAAATTAATTTTGTGACATTATTTACAGTAACGGAAACTGTGATAAAGCCCATAAATTGCTGTGGTATATTATCAGCAGTAGTAAAGCTTGTTTAAGCATCATATTCGATAGGTACATGAAGATAATTAATAAGCGAGAACCCCGAGTTTTCAAGAATACTAGAATTACTTCTTCCTGTATCAACTATTGCAACAACATCAATATTTAAAACTTTGACAATCATATAAGTATGATTATTATTTGGTTTCTTAACAAACAAAGGACAAATATTGGTAGTAACAGAATTGATAATATAGTCAGACAAAGAATTAACTACAGGAGTGGGAACATAGGTAGGTAACACAGATAAAACAGGCACATCTAAATCAATAATACAAACATTCTTAGATAATTCAACATCCGGCAAAGAAGTGCAACGGTACAAGAAGAAAATTGTTTGTCAAGATTTACAGAACGATAATATTAGGAAGATGAGGAATATCTGACAAAACTGAGAATAGCTTCAGTAGCCGAAGGAGAAAAATAAGTTAATTTTGACTTGTCGAGGGTCTGCTAGATTTGCGTTTTGAACTTTTTGACTCCACTTCCGAAGTGATTTATGTTTGACTGGAGACTACAATTTGGTTTTGTAGTATTTTAAGCCCCACAACCTAAACTAAAAATAGACTTAGGAGGACGACATTTCGTGAGAATTTGACCAGTTCTACCACAATTCCAACATAAACTAGGAGATACAACGGAAACGTGAACGGAACTTTTTATATTCGTGGAAGAATTAGATGGAACATAAAGACAGGCTAGATCAAGTTCAAGTAGACGGCATTTTTTGAAGGGGGTGGTCACTAACGATAAGACCAAACCCTCGATTGTTCAACTGTTTTACAAAGCTCACTAAGTTCATCAACAGTATTGGGACTGTGCAATGCCAAAGTAAAAGAGACACATGTTGAATGATTAAAAAAACATGTCACAGAAGAAATATAAAGGGCTCATTCTCACACATAGTTCGATTTAAAATTTCTAACTCTAAATCTATTCAATAAATGTAAGGAAGCCTTTTAATTTATCAACAATATGAGACCAAGAACAGAATTTACTACGAATATTAAAATACCATGTAGAAGCATTACCTTGAAACAATTCACAAGATTGTAAAAATAATTCAGTATCGGAAATACCTCTAGAAATTCTAAGAAATTCAACTTCTTCTAGAAAAAGATTAAGTGAATGATTTTTTCTAGAGAAAGAAATATTCCATTTGTATACTGGATCATGACGAGATTGTGGAATTGAAGGAGAAGATGAATAAGACAAAGCAAGAGGAACATAATTATTATTTGACTCTTCACTATGAACTGAGTGAAATGGAGTTATCTTCGTATCGAAATCAGATTCAAGGAAAAATACTTCCCTATTAAAAGACTTTTTAACTTGATGTTGTTCTTCATCACCTGGGTAATTTTTTTAGTCTATTGATTCTATAAGTTAAATGAGTTAACCTGGAATTTATTCTGTTAAAAACAGGTTCACGTTTATTTCCATTGTTATTATTAATTGCCTCACTAAAATCCTGTTACCAATTTCTAAATGATCCTCCTCAAAACTATAGTTATTTAGTGGCATTACTACGATTTGCTTTTTCACGAGCTAATAAACCATTAAGAAGTCTTCGTTTTTCCTCGACACAATCAGGTACCGTTTTATTTCTGATTTTTATTTCATATGATAGTTCATATGATTTTAGCGAAATGAGAGTTGAATAAATTCAATTTAGAATATAAATGAAAACTAACTAAATTCCGTTTTAAAATAATTTAAAGAACTGAAAATTATTCAAAGTTTACTTTTGAATAACCCGGTATACTAAATATATTAACAAAATTATTTCATATCCGAAATAAACAATCTACTTGCAAATAAATTTAAAATTAAATAACTACGAAAAAATTTTGTATTGAAGGAAGTCAACAAGCAATTAAACCTTATCAAACAAGGCGAAGCAAAAAAATCCACTATCAATTATTAACTTAACAAATAACTAAACAACAAAAAATGTACTTGAAAATTCAAACGATATTCTGAGAAACAAATTGTGTATTGAAATAATATTGAACATTGAAGCTTTAACCAATAACGAAACTTTATATTAATATGGTGTCACAAAATCTCAATCTCACCAAAAAAATAACTTAACAGGGCGCCAAATTGCTACGTGAATGTTCTTCCCGGCAAGGAACTTTGCTCAGGTAGTGGTATTTGATTACTTCAATTGAGATGAGGTGAATCAATAGAAAAAGTTTAGGGAATAATGGATTCAATAATCACACAAAATAAATTCACATTAACTATGTATTCACAATACAATACGAATAAAAATCAGTCTAGCAATAAAAATGTCCAACTCAAGATTTTATATATATCGAAAATAAGTTTGAGGCCATATCTTGGAGAGATGTACAGCTCTCAGCGATATCTTGCAGAAGTGGTACTCGAGATGGCGATGTTCTGGAACTCTGGAGAGTAGGTATCGGCTTCTTGAAAGCATAAGTGCCGGTCCAGAGGTCCAAGTTTCCACGGTCGACGTACGAGGTGCAAAGCAGCATACCAAATGTCACCACTCATAATAGAGATTTAAAGACTGGAGAAATGATTACTTCTTTAGCGAAGAACGATAAAGAAAAAAAATGCGGTTGACTCGGAATTTGCATGTTAAATAGAAGGCTTGTGAATTTGAAAGCAATAATTCCAGTTGTTTTTAAAATATCGAACCTAATAATTTTGGATTAGAGGAGGAAGAAACTGAAGAATAAATAACGCTACGAATTAACTTTTGAAAAATTCGTAATATGTCGATGGACATTTTACAATTTTTTCTCATGGATACATACATGGGACTGATATATTCATATTCATAAAAGTGTTGTTCATATTTTCATGAACTTTTAATTGAAGTAATGTTCAATCAACATTATAACCTCAACTCCTTAATTTTACATTATGCTTTCAATTATACTTATTATACTTCATTTTCATAATTATAATTTATTGATTCCATTATGTTGAATAAAAACACGATTTTTGATTCAATTTGTTACTTGGAATATAATTTCTACTTCAATAATAATAATAACATATTGTGATGATCTCGAAGAAGACAGTATTGTAAAAAAAGACATTTTCATAGAAAAAGATTAAATTGTGTATATTATATTTTCCAATGTTAATAGCGGCCATCGATCTGATTAAGGTCAGGCGAACACCCAGAAATCACGTTTCTATTAAACGTAAACATCGCGTTCATATACGCGGAAGGTCGAACCTACCGGTGACTGACTTGAATGTGTCTATAAAAACAAAGTGTAATTAACCAATGATTCATTCACTGTTATTATTTTGAATAAGTTAAAAGGTATATGATATTTTAATCTGTGTTAACTCTAAATATACTAAACCCAGTGATTTTTATAAATGATGTTGTTTATTCAATCCCCGAAGAACGGCTACTAGGTAAGTGTTTCTTCAAAGATATAATGGCTCTATGTTAAACGTGGTTTATACGAGGGGCACTTACTAAGTAACCACCGCATGGCGATCCTGCAAAGTGAATGGTAAAATATACATCCTGCAAATTAAATGGTAATGAAAAAATTAATGGTATAATGGCAATCGCCACCACATGGCGATCCTGCGAACGAAATGGTTATGGTGAAGTTAATGGTATAATGGTAACAAATGGTTATGGTAAATGATCCTGCAAAGTAAATGGTAAATGGAAATGGTAATGGTATAGAACAAATGGTGAGGGTAAATAATCCAGCTAATTAAATGGAAAATTGATGGTCAAATACACATCGCCACTACATGGTCATGGTAAATGGTAAATATTCTATCTAAATTTGGGACCTCGGAGAAGAGAAACAATGGGAGGTTCGTCAACCAAACAAGAGGCAAAAGAAACTGGAATTGTCAATAATACTTTTATGGTACTGCAAGACAGTTTTGCGATGCACATAATGGTTCTATTGTATATCATAACAGTAGCTTTCATCTTGAAATTTATTTGGTTATTGTGGAAAACGAACCGAAGAGCGTTGAAAAAGGACATCAACCGAGGCATTGCAGCGAAGCAGACATCAGGAACTCTTACTGTGTAAAAATAATTGTACTTATGCATTGTATTCTTATGAACGAATTTTATAAATGTCAATAACGTGGGAAGATTTTGAAGATAAGTTACGATTACTTGTGGAAGAAGTTAATAAACAGGGAAAAAGGGTTTTGAAAAAGGAAACTCCCAAAAATCCTGATATACATATTGAAGTAAATGATAGTATAATAGGTCTTTATAATAATTTTGCTAAGTTAATAACCAAAAATTGGAAAAATTTGAGTTTAGTACAACTAGAAAGTTGTAAAAATTATTCAGATAGGATTAGAGATAAAACTGCTAGGACATTTCAAGCGTTAAATTTTATTGTTAAAATACCTACCTCTATATTCGAGGAAATCGATACTATTGTATTACAAACAATAAGCAAACATTTGAAAATGACGACAAGTATGAATGATTTTTTTTAATCTTGCGAGTAAAGTTACCGACCGAATTTAACGGTGAAGCAAGCAAATTACAATCATTTTTGGACTCATTAGATTTGCTAGAAACAAACACGACAGGTAACGAAGAGAATGCTATTCTACTAATTAAGACGAGATTAACGGGAAAAGTCAGAAGTTTAATCACGACGGAAAACTCCATTACAGAAATCAAGAATAAACTAAAAACGGGAATAAGAGGAGACAATCCAAGCCTTCTCTTAGCAAAACTTGGTAAAGTAAGACAAAATGGAAAATATGTAACACAGTACGCAACGGAGATAGAAAAATTAGCAGAGAGACAACAGGCAGCATACGTATCGGAAGGGATGCCCGAACGACTAGCCGAAAAATATACTAAGGAAGCAACGATTAAGGCAGTAACTACGAATGCCACAACGGATGCAACTAAAACAATAATCGCAGCAGGAAGTTTTGAAACTACGCAAGGAGTAGTATCCAAATTGGTTTCAGTAGAAGGTAGAGTAGGACAACAACAAGTTTTGCACATGAAGGATAACAGGAATTTCTTCAGGAAGCCAAACTTTGACTTTAGGAATAATCATAGGAGAGGATACAACAAAGGATTTTACAATGGTAATCATTCAGGAAGGACATTTCGACAGTATAATCAAGGAAACAACTATGGCGGATACGAAAATTTTAATAAAGATAGGAAATACAATAATAATGGAAATTACAATAACTGAGTCAACAATATTGTGAGAATATGCAAGATAAAAGATAAAATTGAGGAAATGAGTAGACAAATAGCACAATTAAAGAAGGAAAACTACAATTTAAGGATGGAAAATATGGAACTAAAGGAAAAAACAGAATTTTTGCAAGGAAACATGAAACAGACTCAGAAAAATTCTAGAGAGAAGAATTTGATAATACATGCTATAGAGGAAGGAAACGAAGAAGATGAGGAACAACTAGAAAATAAATTAGAAGATGTGATAAAAAAGGTTAATAGCACAGTAGATGTTAAATCAGATATTTTGAAATGTAAAAGAATAGGAAACAGAAACATTAACAAAAATAGACCAGTACTAATAATGATGAAAGATTCGAATAAGAAAGTGGAGACTTTGAACGGAACGAATAAATTGATACGAACAAAGATATATATTGATGAAGATTACCCAAAAGATAAATTGGAACAGAGAAAACAGTTAATAGGATACATGAAACAGGCGATAGAAAGTGGAGCTAAAGCTAAGATAATTGATAATACATTAATGATTAATGACAACGTGTACGGTTTAAAAGAACTGGAAGAAAGGAACAATCAATTAGAAATACATACAGGATGGAATAAATCAACATATAAGGAAAATAACGAAACTAATCCGAAAATTTTGGATAAAATTTTCAGCGAAAGAAGTTTTAATCAACCAAGAGGTAAGTAAATACATTGTCTAGGAAAAATAATAAATTTTATCGATTTGGAAGAATATGATTTTGAAATACAGTATGTCAAAGGTATAGCGAACTACGCAGATAGCATATCGAGAATATCCATAGAAGAACTTAAGGATTTATATATGAATAATTCACATGTCTTGGCAATCACAAGAGCACAAACGCGAAAAGGAAACGCTTCAATCAGAAAAGGACCTAAGGATTAACGAAGAAACAAACGAAGTAAGAATACAAAAACCTTCAGTAATAAAAGTTTTAAATAATCTTGAGACACATAAATTACCAATTTTACACTTTGAAAATAACCGTATCTCACTAAGGATGAGCAATCGGATAAAAAATAAATTGAAATTTAGTGAAGCCTTAATTACCGGAATACACAACTTCGACCTAGGACGAACGTTAGAAAAGCTTGAGGAGATATCGGTAAAAAATGAAGTAAAAAGAATGAAGATATATACAAATGATGATATATTCGAAAAGTGCACAGTAGAAGAATTTATAGAAAAAGGAAGTCAACGGTTTAAAAATAATCAAATATGTATATGCGAAGTACCAAAAACGGTACAGAAAAAAGAAGAGATCCAAAAGATTTTAGAAAGATACCACAATGATCCAATGTTTGGAGGACATGTAGAAAATAATAGATTATTGAAGAAACTAAGACTAAATTTCAGGTGGAAAAACATGGAGAAAGACGTAAGGAAGTATGTAAAGAATTGCCATAAATGACAAATGAATAAAGCAAAACTAAATCATACGGAAAAATTCATCATCACAGATACATCTATAAAACCGTTTGATATTATTTATATAGAAACAATAGGTCCGTTTGTAAAAAGTAACAACGGGTATGGTTATTGTATTACAATATTATGCGAGCTAACTAAATACGCAGTTATGATACCGGTCAAGAACAAGGACGCATACACAATATCAAAAGCAATATTTGACAATTTTATACCGAATTACGGACTGATGAAGGAGATAAGAACAGATCAAGGGACGGAATACAAGAATGAAATAATGAAGAACTTAGCGGATCTTTTGAATATAAAACATAATTTTTCAACAGCATACCATCATGAGGCCAGAGGCAGTTGTGAAAGATTACATAAAACATTTAATGAGTATATAAGAAACTTTATGAAAGATTCTAGGGATAACTGGTGTGAGTTTGTAAAAATGTTTGCATATTGCTATAATACAACACCAAACACGTATCACGGATACACTCCTTTTGAGTTATCATACAGGAGAAAACCCAATTTACCAGAATTCTTAAACGTAGAAATAGAGCCGTGTTACAATCTTCAAAGATACGATAAAGAGTTAAAATATAAGTTACAACACGCAAATGAAACAGCCAAACAGTTTTTAATAAGAAACAAAATAATTAGAGTCAATAATAGTGAAAAGGAATCTTCCGCTGTAAACTTTAGAATAGGGGAATTAGTTATTTTAAAGAATGAAGGGAGAAATAAGTTCGATCCACATTATTTAGGTCCGTTTAAAATAACGGAAATAAAAGGCGTAAATTGTCAGATTACATCTCAGGACAGTAAACCACAGACCGTTCATAAGAATAGTTTGTATAAATACAACAGCAGAAAACAATTGTAAACAAGTGAAGTGTGTTTATAAACGAACAAGTAGTGTTTAGTAAACAAAAACAATCAATGAGAACTGTTATGGTTATAAGTAGTATCGAAAAATTAAGACGATAATTTTTCTCTTCCAGGAGGGGATGATGTGATGATCCCGAAAAAGACAGTATTGTAAAAAAAAAGACATTTTCATAGAAAAAGATTAAATTGTAAAGATTATATTTTCCAATGTTAATAGCGACCATCGATCTGATTAAGGTCAGGCGAACACCCAGAAATCACGTTTCTATTGAACGTAAACATCCGGTAAACTACCGGTGACTGACTTGAATGTGTCCTATAAAAACAAAGTGTAATTAACGAATGATTCATTCATTATTATTATTTTGAATAAGTTAGAAGGTATATGATATTGTAATCAGTGTTAATTCTAAATATACTGAACCCAGTGATTTTTTTAAATGATGTTGTTTATTCAATCCCCGAAGAACGGCTACTAGGTAAGTGTTTTCCTCAAAGATATAATGGCTCCATGGTAAACGTAGTTTATACGAGGGGCACTTACTAAGTAACCACCACAATATGGTTATGTCAGTGTCAATGACATACAGAATGACCAACTTGAGAAAACGTGAAATGTTCAACTTTCAACTAGGATATAAATATTTTTTATAAAAGTTACTACATTTATTTTTTACAACTGAATATCATTTTAATAAATGATGTAGATGATATAATTTTTAAGTAAATAATAGAATAAAATTGCGAGTGAGGAAAACGACGAAATTTTATGAATAAAAGTGTCTGCAGTCAATCGCATCATGACATAGAGAGAGAGAGAGAGAGAGAGAGAGAGAGATAGATAGAGAGAGAGAGAGACAGTGACATAAAGAGGTATAGGGCTGAGGCGAGATGTGACACGGCCCGAATGACGAGCAGTCACTGTTGATCCAAAAATTGTGTATAGGATTCATTGTTTGAGGAATTCATTGCATTGAAATGCAAAGATCTATTCTGGAATAAAATCAACGAATTCATAATTTTCATTGGTTAGGCGGTTTACTTGATGTGAGACATTAGATGTCTGAGGAATTCTATAAGTCTGTCCGCGTTATTATTAACTTTACTTTTTTATATAAGATATCTTCTAAAAAGAGTCTCCATCTAAACCGTCTAGATAAGGGATATTACTTTTCCGCCCAGCCCTATATAATTGGGAGGAAAGTACCCAGACAGCACACAATATCCATTAGACATCCACAAGATATCCTTTATGGATATCCAGTATATCCATTGGATATAGATGGATAGCCTATAGATATACAATGGATATCCATATGTCCGCCTATATCTAGGATATATGTAATATCTTATGGATGTCTTTGGAGACATCTACTGGATATCTCGTTAATATCCCATGGATATCCTTTGTTCACATTTGGTATATCCAATTAACGTCGCATGGATATTATTAGAATATTTTATATTCACATTTGGTATGTCCTTCCTCCTCAAACATGGAAATCTGAGAATCTATGACTAGTATCTACTGATGGAAATACAAGGTGGTCCAACAAAAGAATGTAAATCAAAAGTTTTTTATATCTACAGATCTGGAATAAAATCAAGAGAAAATAGTTTATCCAGTCAACCTGCACAAAATATAATAGATACACAGGGTGGATAGTCTAGTATTTGAGTGGACGACTGTAGAATATTGTGGTCCAGTGAAAAAGATTCAAATACTCATCGCGTATGTCTGTTGTATTTTGTACTGATTGACCAGAACCATTATTTCCAGTTAATTTTATTCCAGATCTGTGGATATATACAACTTTTGGTGAGCATTGTTTTTGTTGGCGATCTTGTATTTCCACCAGCAGGTACTAGTTAGATATTCATCTGTGAGTAAGAAGGTATGAATGGAATTAAATTCTTCATAATAGTAGTATTATTTGACATATAATGAAATGATATACTATGGAATAGAATGATAGAAAATACTTCATTTTATATAATATACATATTTGTATATACTCAATAATTCTTCCTTCTTCATCACCCAGCTCATCTACTCAGCACGGTTATTTCTGTAAGAACGAGAAAAGAAAGATTGTCGATTTTCAAGGTCAACTAAAGACCCACCTTTTTTGTAAAATAACATAACATTTTGAAAATTGGCCCGCGTCATGCATTCGAGCACATACCTGTAATAAGAACATTTCTTACCACCTAAACACAATTATTATTATTGAGCTCAAAAGAATTTTCACTGAAATCAGCCAAGCCACCAACTCAGTTTATCATGAAACAAAGTAAAAGCCGAGGTAAAACTTATTTTACATTTTTACACCATGCTTTTTTACATTGTATGATTATACAAAACGCTTTTAATGTAGGTAATCAATCATAAATATGAATAAAATATAGGAGACGTAACAATATTCAGAATTAAGGTAAGAGACATATACATACCTTATTTTTTCCAAATCCAAACTACCGATTAAAAATAACCAACCAACGCAGACAAAAAAGGCGACAGAAAATAATAATAGATATCCATGGATATACAATGGATATAATATCAGGAGATTAAGACATTTATGCATTGAAGGTATTATGCATTAGAACTTCCTTCTCAATCATTTTTTATGTGATTATTCAATATATTATCAGTAAAATAGAAAACAATTTTTTCCCATATCTATGAAATACATTCAGTAGATATCCATTAGATATCTTACATGGACTGGATATTCAGTGGATATTGGGCTATCCACTGGATATTCAGTGGATATTGGGCTATCCACTGGATATCTAGTGGATATTGTGTGTTGTCTGGGTATTACTTCTGCCCGCTAACCATAAAAAAGTTGGAATTTTGGATTTTTTAGTCATTTTTCGTGATAAAGCGAGGAAAACACGAAAAAAAACGTTTTCAGAAAAAAAATCCTGTGTGTATATCGTCGTGGTTGTCATCGACAATTTTTTGTAACACGTCTTGTTGGCACGATACAGCCTCCGGAGTGCAACAAATCACCAATTTTATGATTCGGTATTATTCAGGATATCTCACAGATGGACTTTATTGGTTTTCAGCTCACCATAGCCAGTACAACGTGTACTATGATACTTGAAGTACCATATTTTTGGTAATATTTTGAAAAAATTCCGTTTGTTGACGCGATAGAGCCTCCGGAGTGTATACAAGTGACCATGCTCACTAGAGCCAGTACAACGGGTCCTATAAATCCAGATATACCACATTATTGTCCATTATTGGAGAAATTTCGATTTGTTAGCACGATACGGCCTCCGGAGTGTATAAGTGCGGAAAAGTTAGTTTTAATCCTCAAAACCGTTCATTTTAAGTCCATGTTAATGATTCATGGTCAGTAATAATTGTAAATTTCTTTCCTTAGAGGTAGAGTCGTAAATGTTTATTACTCCATACAATTGCCAAAACCCTTTATCTCTGGTGGAGTAATTGGTTTCGGCTTTATTAGGAGTTCGGCGAGCATATGCAATCAAGATACTGTAACAGAAGTTCTGAACAAAGAATTTCTTTTAATTTATCTAAAGATAATACTGACATTTTCTATAAAACGTCGGTATTATTCAGCTAGGTCGAGAAAAGCTTGAATCTTTTTTGGATTTGTCGAGACAGGTTTCTTTTGAGCAGAGGAGATTTTCTTAGGGTCTGGTTTTGCACAGTTTTCAGTAATAAGGTGTACAAGAAATATTACTTCTCGGTGAAGAAATTCACATTTATTGAAATGGATTTTGAGACGATGAACAGATAACCTTTGGAATGCTTCTTTCAATTTTTTATTGTGGTTTTCTAGGTTGCCTGCAAAAACAACAATGTCATCTAAATAAACATAACATTGGCGATTTTGAAAACCTGACCAAATTGTATTAATTGATATCTGAAAAGTAGTAGGTGTCTTCTCAAGACCAAATGGAATTCTATTGAATTGGTAATGTCCTGTTTGAATAGAAATGCAGTTTTGTCGGCATCGTTAAGCGATATTTTGATTTGATGAAATCCAGGAGTTAGATCGATTGTAGACAAATAAGTAGAATGACCCGATTGATCTAAAATATCTGTTGTATTGGGTAAAGGGAAATAATCTCTAAGTAATTTCGTTCGGTTTTCTGTAATCAATGACAATACGATATTTCTTTTTATCCGAAGCATCTTGTGTTTTGGGACGAACCAAAATGAGGGTTAAAAAGGGGCGTAGAATCTTTGATGATGTTTTGTTCCAGCATTTTAGATATTTGATTATCGACATCGTATTTGAAAATATACAGATATCTATTGTTAGAGTCTTAGTCTGTCATTAGGGTTGCCCTAAACTTGACTAAAGAATTATAAAGGTTACCGGTGGATATATTAACCATTATGTAATTAACCTTTACCCAAAATAGTCGATTGTTACTAGTGATATTGAGAGAAAATATAAGGTGACAAAATTATCAAAGACTACCACATGTTATTATTAAAATATAATTTCCACAATATACCGAGATAAACTATCCGAATAATATTGTAAACCCGTTATATATAGTCACAACAAAGAAATATCTAACTAGTTTCTTTTAAGAAATACTGGAGTGAAAAAAATAAACAAATAATCGCTGCTCATGTATGGCGTTATCGTCGATGATTGCCCATGCTAAATAACAGAATTACACTGATTAATCTACATCTGGAGAAAAATAATTGAGAACTATACCTCAGGGAATAATATAGGGTTCTTTGTATAATTGTTTTCTTGGTCATATACTTAAATCAAATCCGTGAATAGGCGCCACCGAATCCAAGAAACTATAATGCTGAAGGTGATCGTAAAAAACATTATACAAGTAGCCAAAACGCGAAAAAATATAGTTACACAAATAACGTATAAATAAATAAATAGTCCAACTTATACAGGCACTCGTTTATTGCTAATAACGACATCGACAATCTTGTTACAAGTAAACATAAAAAAATAAGTCATAAGTATCTATTACTAAACCAAAATATCGTAGGTATGAAACAAAAGAATAATCGATTCAGTAGGCGATCAAGTTCTAGCGTAGTATGATCATACGAGCTTTACATGTACCTGTATCTATAAATATCACAAGCCGAATAATAATCTCGCACTTGATAAATACCACACTTATCAATGCTTTGATATGGGATTCCAGCCCAAATCAAGCTGCAATTGTACTAACATACAAATTAACATTACTAGATATAACTAGTAGAAAATCACTTGATAATCGCGAGTGATAATGAGAATCATAGCACGATAATATAAGTCTTTATTGAGAGGTGATTCAGCAAAACTAAATTCTCTGTTATACTTAGCTGGATGCACGTTTTGGGCTCCAACCGAAACGTCCACAAGGTCACAATCGGGAGTACAAATCTGGTAAATCTCCAGGAACCATCTCGGCTGGGAATAATATCTGCTAGTATATAGCATGTCAAACCAGGTGTGAAATCTGGGACAAAATCCAATCCAGATAATCAAGACGTTCCAAAATAAATCCCAAGAATAGACGGGAAAATAAAACGTAGAAGTAGGAAACAAAAAAAAAATAAACGCTCAATTCACCAATGAGGGTTCTCAAAATTCCGATATCCAGCGACGTGGAATAATCAATCAAAATCCTCCACCAATAGGCTTACAAAATGGCGGATTCTTGCAGGTGTTGAAAGAAAGTTGATTCGATCTTAGTGAATCATGGTTCCAGTGCAAAATAAAATCCCTTAACTGCTGAAAATCGACTTCAAAACTAATTACTTCCTCAAAATAGTCGGATTCCAAACAATTTGTGCAAATTTTATCTCCTAATCAGGTTAAACGAGAATTAAACCAAGAAAATAACTCACACAAAGCACCGAACCCTGTTCGTTCTCCAAACCATACAATACACACCTTCCTTCTCGTCGTTTCCAAAGAAAATATGGCTTCAAACCAATCATACAAACAATATCAAAAGTTTTATAATTGTAAATATTCAAAAGTCCGTTAGAAAAACTATTATATTCTAGGCTTTAATTTATTCCAGTTGGTAAACATGTAGTTGTAGAGCACAATAGTCCACAACAGTCAACAAAAGAATGCATATTAAGGATAAACATTAATACTAACATAATTACCTACAGGAATTGGATGTGCAATATTATTTTTATTGTCCACTGGGATTTATTAAAATACAAATTTAAAAATTGTTCTTAAATCAAAAAAGATATCTAAGAAATATAGTAAGTAATAATTTTATTCTTAATTCGGACAATAACACTATATAATTTGGAGAAAGGGGGGGCTGAACATGAGGTTGGAATATCATGTATCTTCTTGTCTCCTTCAATATAGAAAAATTCGCTGAATTCATGGCATAGGGAAATAAGAGAAAAATTTTCTTCGTCATTTAAAGTTTTACTCAGAGGAGATTCGGAATAGTTTCAAGACGGTTTGGATTATAATTTGAATGAGAAGTTGTTAAGAATATGTTTTCGTCATTGTTATGCTAGGAATCAAGGGGAGTTTCGATTTGGAGGTATTGAATTGGAGTAAGATTTTGATGCTTAGTTTGAATTTGTGAGGGAATTGCGATCTTTCTAAATCTATTGGTTTGTGTAAATAAAATATAGGGATTCGATTGTACATTATTTTATAATCTATATTACATTAGCATTTTTTAATGAAATCAGTCCCTTTCAATCCGTCAACACGAATTGGAAAATGATCAGGGACTATCTAAAATTAATGATTAATAATTTGGCCTTGAAGAATTATATCAATAAAAGTATAACAAATCATCAAAATAGAAGTTGAATTATTATCTATACCTTTTAATGAAATTGGACTGTCTTCGCAGAATTTAGCATTGTATTTTAATTATTTTAATTTTATAAGTGAAATATCAGCACCAGTAACTAATAAAAATGAAGTTTAATTTTTAATTAATTGAGTACAATCTACTTTCATAAAGGTAGTTACGCAAAAATGTTTTATTGAAATGCGGCTGGAATAAAACCTGCGTCTCTCGATTCCGCATGAGTTTATATTTTCTTGTTCTGATAGAAGATGATTGATTCGAGGGTGATTATAAATTGGAATTTCGGTTAAATGTATACGAGTTTTGATTCTTACTATTGCTATTGTATGAAATTTCCTACATTCATTAATTACCTGACCCTTCTTTTTTTAGAGTAATTGAAAAGTTCAGAGAAATTTACGTGATTAGACGAATTCTGTGAATTATAAAAAAATGTATTATGATTATTATTAGCACATTATTTTTGTTATTATTCTGCCTATAGTTACTTTGTATTGTTGTTATTTGACCTTTTTCGATTTAACAAACTTATTACATCTATAATGCATCATGTTATGATTGGCAGTTGCTACAATACTTTTTATTAAATTGAATATTATGAAACTTAGAAATTTCTATTTGATTTCCATAAGAGCTATTGAAATGGCGGTTTCTAATGAATCTATTCTATGACTTCTAACTTATATTAATAAGTCCGGTAACAAAAAAATGGGGGATATGGTTTTCCAGTACTTGAATAACGGCTTGTTCAGCTTCTTTAGTGTATTAGAATCTAGTGAACTTATAACTTATTGCTTTCACGTAAAATTCTTCTATACGATACACTTTCGTTATTGGATTGAATGCAAGAATTTAATTCTAATTGCCATTGGGACAATGTTTATTTTTCGGAATAAATTCAATTTAGACATGATCTTAGTTTGCTCCAATTCGAAAAATGTCGCGTAATGGTTCTGGCACTAGCATTATCCGTTAATTTTGTTAAAATAATAGAAAATGAAATGTCTCTAAATTCAGGTCTAATTAGTTTAACTATCAGATCACAATTCCTAATAAATTCTTCTAGTTTACATCTATTTCCATCGAATTTAGTTAACATTTTTTCAGCAATTTTAATAGATAATAATTTCACTTTTATATTCAATATTATTTAAATTCGGGTACAATGAAGTCATAAATTATAGATCGTGATCTACAAATAAACTTAATAAAATAATAGGGAAAATTGTACTGGATAAATCAGCGAGTTGTTTGTTGATCTTCAGGAATCTGGAACCTCGATGTGGATTGAAGTTGAAGTGACAAACTAGTTGAGTTTCTTTGGAGAGTTTTTTGAATTTGGAGTGTTGGATAGAAGATGACTTGATTTTCTTGGAATTTGGATGATGATCAATTCATGGAAGCAGGAGTTTTCTTTGAAACAATTTTTATTCAAGAACTTCTATTTCACACACCTTTTTGTTGAACAATTGTTCTTCTTTTGAAAAACAACACAATCCCTTTTTCTTCTGACACCAATTTTCAAATTGATTTCTATTCAAACTAAAACTGCTGCACTTAACTGCCTATTTTATAATATTTCGATTTCACACTTGAGAGGGTTGACTTAATACTGAATAATGACTTATCCAAATAGGAACCTAATATTCATTCATTTACCATAGACAAAGGACCGTGTGAAAGTTCTAAAATTGTGTTTATTATTTACGTTAACTAAATTAGAATTTTAAGTACAATTTATAATTAAATTGATTAGATTGTTTAAATATTTAAGAAGACTCTTGTCTCCGGTAAATTAGATATAATTACCTACTTATTTAAATGAAACCAATGATCATATCATAACAATATAGGAAAACAATTTAGGAGATTAGGTGCTGGGTGGCCCACTAAGAATAGACGCCAGCCATATCTCAGGAACCAATAATCGTACAATTTCTGTAATAACAATTTAATAGGTAAATTGGCCAAGGGAAATCGCTGGAAATTATTTTCAAGTTCTAAAGATGGTCGCTAGATGGCGCAACTGCTATGGCTAATCATAAAACGTGCGTTTCCTCAAAAAATATGCAAGTGAAGATATATTTTAAATAATGCCTTTGTGAACACTGGAAAATTTGTAACATTTTTTGTTTGAAGTGTTTTACTCTATTTTCTAAAATGTAGTGGTGGGGAAATATCAAATATTTTTTTATTAAAATGGCAATAACTCCAGTATGGGTTGCGGATTTAAACAAATTAGGTCTCGTTCAATATCGCTCTCTTTACTTAATAATCTGCTATATAAATTGTTTCCGAATATATTTTGGAGTGGTACCTGGAAGGCACACTTAGACATCACAACAGTTATTGCGCATTATCCTGGAAATTTTAAATAGTAGGATATGTCTCTTTCACATAGTTAAATAGAGGACGAAATTCCTAAGAAGTTAGTGCAAACCGCAACTTCCTGTATTTTTTCTAACTGGGGATATCAATAATAGAAATATCTCTGGAACCCACGGTGGTATTATTATAATAGTATTATTTTTTGTAATAATAGTCGGGGGCGAAAGTCAGAAATTATATTTATAAATTTACTTACATTCTAGTGCAAGAAGAGGAGCTAATTTATTTTGTTTTTATCCGAAAGCTACAAATTCTTAGAGCTCCATCAAAATATTAAAGAAATAATAATACAGTAGTCCCGGAAAAGAAAACTGACTCCAAGATGTCGAAATATTAAAACATTTTTGTTTCGCGTCAGCGTCATAGAGTTACTATTTTTCTAAGCTTGTTCTTAACTTTCCGAATCGTATTCAAACATTTTCTGTTATTGTTTGAGTTTTTCGTGTTCTTTGTGTTTTTTCTTGTTCCTTGTTCATATTATTCTTGTTCGGTATTTTTTTCTTGCTTTCTCTTTTAGTTTTACAAAATGTTTCATACAAACGAAGAATTATTTGACATGATATGTGTTTATTTGTTATCCATGAGACATGCTTCAGTTGCGGCGAAGGTATATGCGCAATCAATATCCTGATAGACGCCGCTCGAGTAAAAAGTGTTTCTTCGAGTTATCCATCGTTTGCGAACAAGCGGAAATGTTCATCATCATACATATCGCCGAAAGCGCAGAGGGCGCACCGAAGATAACACAATAAATTTTGAGTTGGCTAGGTTGAGTTTAATCCTAACCTAAGAACTATAGCTATTGGGTAGTATCTTGAAGTAGCTCTAACTATGGTTGCAAAAATTCTCAAGGAGCAAAATTAAGCAATTATTGACTTATACAATTCTACAAATTGTATTGGTATAAGCGAGGCAAAAAATTGTAAGTCCGGCGTTTCGATTCTGAATCTCAACTATAAACTTCAGTAGTCTCTACTGTGTTTCAGGATACACCCATATCACTTAGTCCTGCATCAAGCTTTGACTGCTAAAGATTGTGATCGAATATTAGATCATTGTCACTAGATTTTGGGTAAGATGAAGAAGTGGGCCGTGGGTAGCTGGGGTAGCGAAGCCACTTTTCCCGTATACTGCGCATGTTTTTCCTTACAGACAGACCGTAAATGACGCATTTTATCGTTCTGCGCAGGTCTTAAGGGCATTGACGCATATCTCTGCTATTATTGGTCGGATTTTCTCCGAACAAACAGCATTATGATGGCTAGGTTATTTTCATATACAAGATGAGAAAAGATGTCATTAGGGCACTAACATATATCTCTGTTATCCAAAACGGTCGTACAGAGGGGGTGTCAAAACAGCTGTAAGACATCGTAATAAGTGCATTAAAACGTAAAAATTTCATCGGACACAAGGGCGTTAGAATATCGAGGACGCGAAAACTCTACTACTTTTTCGAGCCAAAAGGGCGGTGGTAGCAGAGCTACTTTTTCCGTATACTGCGCATGTTTTTGAGACCGCAAAAGACGGATTTCAACGTTCTGCGCAGGTCTTAAGGGCATTGGCGCATATCTCTGCTATTATTGGTCAGATTTTTATGGAACAAACGACATTATGATTACTAGATTATCATCATATACAGGATTTGCAAAAAAAATGTCATTAGGGCACTAGCGTATATCTCTGCTATTATTGGTCAGATTTTTACGGAACAAACGACATAATAATTGCTAGATTATTATCATATACAGGATGTGCAAAAAAGATATCATTAGGGCACTAGCACATATCTCTGTTATTAATCAGATTAAAGTCGAATAAACGGTATTATGTTACGACGATATACAGGGTGTCAACATAAAGATGCCATAAGGATACTCTGCTATTATTGATCAGATTTTCCCAGGGCAGAGGTGATCGACGTGGTAGCTAACAAAAAATATGTCTATGGAGATGCATCATGATATTGTTCATTTAGAAGAAAATGGTTCTTTCACGATATGTATGTTACTCTCAGATACGGGTCAGAGGTGATTCTCGTGGAAGCAAATATGATGTGTAGATAATATGATAGTGTTTATTAAAAAAAAATTATTGTAATAGTTACAATAAGTCTTTCAATAACTGATGTCATTGCTGACATGGAATATCAAGTGACATTGAGACAAGTTTGATTTGATAATTCAGGAATATTTGAATACACGTTTCTGTGGAAGATGTATTAGATACAATGTTTCTTTATCTTGTGGTGGTGGTAAGTAAACCATATTTAAAGGCAAGTAAAGCAACTAGAACATCATTCTGCAACCCGCATTCGAATCTGTGTTGTTGCTGTTGCTGTGGTTAGGTGTTCTGAAAAGTGAGTACTTTTTTTTAATATTCATCTTCTTATTCCCGAATTTGTGGGGGGAATTTACATATCATGCTTTGCTAGTGTAACCATATCATTATTAAATTTACTGGTGAACATAAAAGTACAGTTTTACCTTATTATTAATTTGTTTCTTTAATTATCACGCATCATAAAAATTGCTGTTCTTAATTTTAGATGAATCTGTCATAACTAAATAAAGTTTCTTTGATAGAAGAGACAAAAACCAATAACCAAGTTGGTCGATCTACCGATAGGGCAACCACATATCATCAAGGGGGCCAAACAAGTCAATACGAAGTTTGGGAAGACAATTCTGATAGAATTATAGGAATTCGTTGTGTTCCTGCCCTGTCGAGCTCTGCAGACATACGCTCCCTATGTTGAGCAGTTCTTGATCAAGAAATTCTCACTAGTGTACCGGGGAACGCGAGAAGTTGGAAAGCAGAATCCGGCAGCATCATTCGAAATAATCGAAATGTGAGAACATTATTTTTTTTTAATCGTACTTACACCTCATATAATGAAAACTGATATTATTATTAAACAATCTGAAAATCTCGTATTGGCTTTACGAAAACAAAAGAAAATCCTTTTCGATAGCTTCACAGCTAGAGATGCTGAAATCTGTTTGAATCGCTTACAATCACAAATAAGGTCATGCAGCAAATTGCTTCATAAATGTAATAATTTGAATTTGTCAATTGGTATAATGAGAAAACTTCAGACTAACACTGGACATTTGAAACATTTCAAGAGTTTAATTCTCAATAATCATATTGGATCGGAATTGCATTTTGATTTGAGGCATAGAGTGAAATGGGAAAATGTGGTTTCATGTTTCTCCGGTAGAGTTAAAACAGGTTCGATAGTAAATTTGAAACAAAAGGATTTGAGCTCATTTTTAACAGATGCATTGATTGTCTTCAAAAGCAAAATCATCAAAGTTTTAAAAAATTTCTAATGATTAAAGTGAGTGTGTAGAATTCATCAAGAAATGTGGAGATAGCGAAATTACAGATTTGAAATATTTCAATACTAGATACACTATTATAGACGTAGCGACAGACATGAAACGTTGGTTTACTGATAATGTACGTGATAAAATTATAACTAAATTATAGGAATTTCAAGAACTAGGTTCTGGGTGGGCATCAAATAAAGTAATTTATTTAGAGGTGAATATCAATAAATTTGAGATGGGAAACGACTTATATTTCATCAAGTTTCCAGAACAAATCAAAAAGGAACATGCTTGTATAAATATAAAGAATACTGACCAAGCTTGTTTTTATTGGTCGATCGTAAGTTCTCTGTATCCCGCTAAGACGCATACAGAGCTCACTTCTTCATATCCATAGTACAGTACAGTTCTAAATACAGCGTATTTGGAAGAACCAATGCCACTACACAACATTTCTATGTTTAAAAAATCAAATAATATTTCTGGTAATGTTTTTGCTCTGGAATTTGAAGAAATAATACTACTTTTTACAAGGTGGTACCAGCTAGACTAACAAAAAATAAATTGGACCGACATGTCAATTTGCTTTTGATTCAAAATATTTACTTTCCCAAATTGAACGATTACGAAGCTCCTCCAGTGGATATTGATGATTCAGAAATTAAATTTCATTATTGTAGGATAAAAAATATAACTGGATTATCCAGTGGACAATTGAACAGAAAGCAGCATAAAATTTGTTTGTGTAATAGGTGCATAAACTATTTCTTATGTGAGTCTAAATTGAAGGAACATGAAAAATTGTGTTCAGAACTCAATGAATATAAACTTTATTTTCCAAAATATGATCAAGTAGAATTTAGAAATTTCGTTTATCAACAAAAACCTCGTTCGTAATATCTGCTCATTTTATGATTTCAAGTTTATATAAAAAAGGTCGCTTGAGCATACGTCCCGCGAACAAGGAAAAATACATATCCTTCACTCTGTTTGATGAACATACTGATATAAAATTCAGATTTATAGACTCATTTCGGTTCATGGGTACATCTTTAGATCAATTAGCTTCTATCATGTCACCAGATGATTTTGTAATATCAAACAGCGAATTCAATTCTGTAGATGATGAGAAATTTGAATTGTTAACTATGAAAGGTGTATTCTGTTATGACTATATCGATAGTCTGGAAAAATTTAATGAGAATTCACTGCCTCCCATAGATTGCTCCTATAATAAACTGAATGACGAAAAAATCAGTGAAGATAAGTATGCTCATGAGCATAACGTTTGGCATTCATTTCAAATTCAAAATTCAGGATTATACTCAGATTTGTATTTGAAGACAGATATCTTGATTTTGGCTGATGTATTCGAACAATTCAGAAAAAAATGTTCTGCGACTTATGTCCTCAAGTCAGCATGGTATTTCACAATGCCAGGATATGCCTGGGATTGCATGCTCAAGTACACCAAATATAAATTAGAATTATTGCATGATGTAGATATGATAATGGTCATAGAAAAAGCAATTCGTGGTGGAATTTCCATTTGTAGTGGCAGATTTTCAGAAACTAACAATAAACACATGATTGAGTATGATCATAGTAAACCTTCCAAGTATTTGATGCATCTTTATGTTAATAATTTTTATGAGTGTGCAATCTGTGAATCTCTACCGTACAGAGACTTCGAATGGGTTGATGACATCAGTGATTTCGATATAATGTCAATTCAAGATGATTCTTCCGAACGTTATATATTACAAGTGGATTTGAAGTATCCTCATAATTTACATGATTTACATAAATATTTTCTATTCGCTGCCGAACACCGCATAGCTCCGGGATCAAAATTACCAAAATTAATGACTACTCTGTACGATAAGAAAGAATATACGACACATTATCGGAATTTAAAACAAATGTTAGCTAATGGAGTGATAATAACTAGAATTCATAAAATTCTCAAATTCAAACAATCAGCGTGGTTGAAATCATATATCGATCTTAACACGAAATTACGAAAAGCCGCCGAAAATGATTTTGAAAAAAATCTGTTTAAGCTGGCAAATAACTCGGTGCTCGGCAAAACCATGGAAAACATCGGGTAGTGAAGCTAAAAATTTAATATCTAGTTTTAGATTTCATAGCCTAACAATTTTCGATCATGATTTGATGGCTATTCAATTGAAAAAAACCGAGCTGATATTCAACAAACCTTTATATGTGGGTATGGTAGTCCTAGATCTTTCCAAATTATGCATGTACAATTTTCATTATGATCATATGTTGATGAAATTAGGTCCCGAAAAATGTAAACTCATGTACATGGATACTGATAGTTTTATGTACGAACTGAACTGTGATGATGCTTACGAAGAAGTGATAAAATCTGATCTTGCAAAATTTGACACTTCAGATTATCCTGAGAATAAGCGCTATAATATTCCTCGAGTGAATAAAAAAGTTCTGGGTATAATGAAAGACGAGGCAAAAGGTACAGTTATGACCCATTTTGTTGGATTGAGATCCAAAATGTACACTTATAAATTGGAAGTGACAGACGAAGATAGGAGAAATAGGAAAACATGTTTGAAGTTAAAGAAATTGAGTAGGGATAGGATATACTTTGAACTGAGTGATATGAGTGTAACCAAAAAATCCAAAGGTATCAAACACAATGTAGTGAAGAATAAAATCACATTTGAAGATTATGTAAATTGCTTGAAAGATTTTAGAAGACAAACTGCAAAACAACGCTGTATACGTCGTATGCTCACGGTGTTTCCAGTATCGAACAAACAAAAATTAGCTGAAGTCCTCATGATGACAAACAGTATTTATTGCCTGGGACTATCGATACTCTTCCTTGGGGTCATTATAATTTGAATCAATATAATATTTCTTCTTTTCAGCCTAGCACATCTCTATAGTATTATTCTCCATGTCTATCTTGTAATACATTTTCATGTATATTTAACATAGTGATAATAACATGGTGATAATAATATTTTCAGATTGAGAAATTGTACGATTAAAAAAATTATATTCTCCATGTATATCTTAAAATACATATTTATGTTTATATATATTTTATGAATATGTTTAAATATATTTTAATAAAGAAAACAATGTATTTATTCGTTTCATTATAATCATTCGAAAATATGATACAAACATCTTTTGTATTCGAAGCGTGTATGAAAATACGTCAAACATACGTCGAATGTATGTCAAATGTTTGAGACGTGTGTCGAACGTTACTACCAAAAATAATTGAAACGAAACAACATTCATTCATTTCCTTTATTTAGGATCAAGATATTTCAGAACATTGCTTTTATGGAAAAACAAATATTCTCTCAATGCATTACCTAATAGACTACGATTGGACATCTCACAAAATTCATGAAGTACATCTAAATAACCATTTTCATCATTATGAAAATGAGTACTAAAGTTTATGTTCTCCAGCATGGCCACCCGATGAATCACTACACCTCGATGAACTTCGAGGATTTGATTGGCATCTTTATCGTCGATGTAGAATTCAACACCAAATTTTCTCACCATTAGAAATTTCACTTCGTGTAACTTTACAGTAATTCCCACATGAAAACGTGACGGCTCCACACTCTTGGCTGGTTGGCGCATTGAAGAATTTTTCCAATTGTTGTTGCAGCAAATCAGTGAATACAGACCACTCCATCAATCCAAAAGATATTCTGTATGATGCACATGTTATAATAATAGCTGGACTGAACGATGTGACTGGGCTTAAACCAACCCCGATATTGAAACACCCTGACGAGAATGATGTGTGGAGTAGGTAATACATCTCATATTTGGCTGTATTCTGGAACATTTCCAACAACTCATCTAATTCTCCATCTGATTCGCTGAATGATGCTGGAGGTGATAATGATGGTGTCATCTCGACGTCACTTACATCTGACATACTAGCGTGAACACTATCTTGACTCGATATAGCTGGATACAAACTTGACTGAGATTGGAATCAACTTCATGCAGATATTTATATTCCCTTCTTCTTTCCCAGACTTGAACTGTGATTCTGTTCTTGATGATAGAGATAGAAAGGCCCCCACGACTACAGAATTTTGTGCGTGTTTTTCATAAAATTCTATACCAAATCGACGTCTTCTATCCAAGTGTTATGTTTTTTGTCAAGTCCTGGCCACTTGATGTACATTTTCTTTCCCTTTCTCCTTAATACTTTTTCAATGGGGTAAATGTAAGGATTTTTGGTTTTTTGCAATTCCTCCTCATAGAAAGCACCGCTGATGGGCTGACCGCGCATGTCTTCAAGTAAGTATGTTACAGGATGGGTTATTTTAACTGTGATGATTTTGAATAACTCTGTCATCCAATTTGGCGTGTACCCTTTTTCGAATATATATTTAGACTTGGATATCCGCACGATATCACCAACTTTTAGCTTACGTGGACCAGCAATTTTCAAATGACTATATCACTGACGTAAAATCTCTCTCTTGTTAGATTTGTTCACTTCAGAAGGTTTGAATCTAGTCCTACTGTGCTTGGTGTCATAATATTGTTTGGTAATTTTTGACAATACATCAATCCATCTGTATTTTCCATTCAGACTGAAATACTTGTAGAGAATATTTTTGAGTGTTCTTATTACCCGTTCAGCAACTGAATACTTCTTTACCGGAAATGTATTATAGTGGTTTATATTATATTTTTCATCAAGTTCTGAAATTTGCTATTGTAAAATTCTGTGTCTTGATCTGATTGCAGATTTTTTGGTATACGCTTAGCTTGGTGCAGTATATCCGCAAAAGATTTAGTGATCTCTCCACCCATCTTTGTTTTGAGTGGGCGTGTCCATAGGTATTTAGAAAAACAGTCGATAACTACCAAAATCATTTTGAAACCTTTATTTGGGTGTGCATAAGGTCTCATTTCGGCCAAGTCAATTTCCCATATATCATCTTAGCCCTTGATAATGGTTCGTCGTATAGGGTAAGTCTTGCGGGCTGATGCATGAAGCTCATCAACGAGTTGAATCTTGTCTGTGGAAGCCATACTATCAACGGGTATTTTTACTATCAAGTCTATTTATTGATCCTTCGATATTTTTTCAAGGCATTCATCATTTTATTTTGTAGTGCGTCAATGCGGTTTGTAGTACTGTTTGCGTGACTACTGATTCTATCATGAAGTTTTGTATTGAGCCTATCAATTTCAACTTTACCCACTTTTCCATCGAGTACCTCTCGCAGTTTTTTAGTATATTCATCATTGGTCAACTTGAAATCAAATTTAATTTGTCAAATCACATCATCTACATACTTTTTCGTTAACATGTGTTCACTGACCGTTGGAGGGTTCCGCAAAATGAATTTTTCAAATTTAAGTATTTTTTTGTCCATAATTCAATGCATCAGTTAAATTCTTCATCATAATATCATTAGATACAAATTGTTTCCTTAAATGAGTCAATTCAATACTGTTATTGCTGCCTTCATGTGGAGCATATCTATGTCCGAACTTGTTCAGACTCATTGTTCAAATGACTCATCATTGTCAGTGTTATTAGTATATATAGCCAGCTTCCCGAAGTTCGTTGATTATGGCAACTATTTCATTATCGAGTGAGGTGTTTCTAGCTGCCTTGGAATCTATCAACAGCTTCAAACGGTCAACGAGCTCATTTGGATTATCCCAATAGATATACTCCACTGGTTTTTCATTTTACGTTAATGTCAATCCATTACCAGTCGTTGAACCTTCTACCTTTTCGCAACTCCATTATGAGCAGTTTTATGATTTCTGTGTATTACCATCTCGTAGAACCTTTTAGTCTTCCATCTTTATTGATATAGCCATCACTCAATTTTATTAGCTCCCTGTTAGCTTGCACATCTTCTTCGTTAAAATCCGTAGGATCATCATAGAAGATGAGCTTATACAGTCCTGGAATTCCTCGTATCTGTTTAACTTCAATCTTGATAATGCCAGTCCTTTTATCAAAGTCAATTTTTTGTGTTCCTAGATATCATTCTGACGTTTGGGGATCATAAGTTGGTCCATACATTGTATCTATTTTATCACTATATGAACAATGATCTTTGATATATGGATGTACCATGACTGGATATTGATCTAGATATTCACCCATAACATTATCTGAAATATTTTGTTCTGGTATATTTTCCTGAAATACTTCATCATAATCATCTCGTCCACTCGTGCTTGCACTTATTCTGCCAACTTCTTCCATTGGGAGAAATTGTGTTTGTTCTTGTCCTCCCCTTTCCTTTTCTTCTAACTCTTCTTTCTTCATTTCAGGTGATTATTCTTTTTTCATACTTCTCAATGCATAATTGATCTCTAAGGATTTAACAATCTCATGTAGTGGCTCCGAAATGGGTTTGAACATTCTGATGAGCGAATCATCTTTTTCCGATCTACGCAGTTTCAATGCCAAGTTTTTCCTAATGGAACTGGTGAGCTCTGCAATTTTGCGTTTGCTTGCAGCTATTTGATCGTATTTGTCCAAATCAGGATGAGAGAGGGAGGCAGCACGTTTAATCAGTTTGCTGCACTGTTTGTATTTGTGTGTACCAACACGAATTGACGACATCATTATGGGGACTGATCTGATGGTATACGATACTTATATTTTTATATATTTATCATACCCTTGACGATATCTACCATCATTCATATCGAAATCTTTGACAATCACAAATGTACCATATGCAACATTCCAACATTTCGAACACAAGCGTTTAAAGTCTTCGAATGGGACATATGTCAGAAATTTGTAACTCCAAGATATCAAAACAAACTTCAAACTACTTTCTCCCACACCATTGTGTGATCAAAGAGTCTTCTGCCACAACTAAATTACTTGTTGTATTTGACGATAGTGCAAAAACAACCACAAATCTATCATTAAACGACGTTCTCAAAACCGGTCCGTGTATTCAAGACTCAATATTCTCTATTCTTTTGCGTTTCCGAACTCATGAAATAGTTTTTACAGCGGACATTGCAAATATGTAACGCTGCGTGAAAATTCATGATAAAAATCAAATTTATCAACAGATAGTATGGCGATCAAAAACGTCTGATCCTCTACTTTTTTACAAACTACACACAGTCACATATGAAACTAGTCCTGCATCATTCTTAGCTACGAGATGTCTTAAACAGCTAGCTCTCGATAACATATTGCTATTTCCAGAAGCTTCTCAATCCATTATGCAAGATTTCTATATGGACGACTGGTTGTCTGGCACAAACGATATTCAGTCAGCCATCTTGCTAATAAAAAATGTAGGAAATCTTAAGTTCGGCAGGGTTCCATCTAAGACAATGGTCGTCTAATGATGAGAGAACTTTAGACGGTCTTCAAGAGTAATCAGACGAACAAAGAATACGAAATAAAAGACAATCAGAATTCCAAAATACTGGGTATCAGATGGAATTCTTCAAACGACATGTTACAATACGTGACAAATAACAACAAACGTGCAGTGCTATCGATCATAAGTCAAATATTCCACCGTCTCGGACTAATTAGTCCTGTAATTACCAAGGCTAAGCTGTCTATGCAACGACTATGGCAGTTAAAAATAGGTTGGGACGATACAATTCCCAAGAAGTTTCTAATTTCTTGGACGCAATTCTACAATCAACTAAACGCTCTTAATGACATAGAAATTCCCAGGCATGTTTTCATAAAACAAGCAGCTCAAATCGAAATTCATGTCTTCTCTGATGCGTCTCAATCCGCTTATGGAGGATGTGTCTATTTCCGATCGATAAATTCCCTAGGTCAAATCATGATCAAAATAGCTTGTTCAAAATCTCGTGTAGCACCGCTAAAGGTCATATCTCTTCCACGTTTAGAGCTATGTGGTGCTCTTTTAGCTGTTCAGCTAGCTCGGGCCACAACAGATGCTGTTAAGGGTAACCATATGGTGTGTTTTTGGTCCGACTCAACCATAACATTGGCTTGGATTCGTTCAGATCCTAGCCGTCTCAAAACGTTTGTCGCTAACCGTGTGGCCAAAATACAGAATCTATCTGAGCCATCTCAGTGGCGATATGTTCCTACCAATTTGAATTCCGCAGACTTCGTTTCCCGCGGAATTAATCCCAATGAGATGAAGCAACTTACTATGTGGTCCAATGGACCAGAATGTCTATATCATAATAAAGAAAGCTGGCCTATTTTGAAATCCTTGCCATCCAAAAACGATTTACCTGAAAGCAAAGCGGCTACTGTTACATTAACCAATACTACTGTTCAAAATCAAATAATATCGGAATATTCCTCATTCAATAAACTTATTCATGTAGTTGCTTATCTACTCAGGTTCAAACTGAATTGTCTTCAAAGGTCAAAGGAGTTGAGAATTACTGGTAATCTTTTGCTGAGCGAATTAGACGACTCGATTCACAAGATCCTTAAGATTGTTCAACGCGAAGCCTTTTCACAAGAAATCAATAATAATCTGAAGAGGTCAAAATCAATACCTCCAAACCGTTAATTGATATCTCTAGACCCGTTTTTAGACGAATTTGATATTTTGCGAGTAGGAGGATGCTTAAAAAATGCGGAATTAGATTACGAAAACAAACATCCCATGATAATACCCTTGAAACATCATTTTACAAACATTCTCGTTCGTCATGAACATTTTAAAAATTTGAATGCGGGTCCTCAAACACTACTGTCTATAATCCGTCAAAGATTTTGGCCACTAAGTGGTCGACGCACAATGAGAGGTTTGTTAAGAAAGTGTATTGTATGTTTCCGTGCAACTCCATCTATTACTCATCAAAAAATGGGCGATTTACCTCCCGCTCGAGTAAGACCTGCTAAACCATTTGCTACATGCGGAGTTGACTATGCCGGACCGTATCTCATAAAAAATAGTTACTCAAGAAATACAAAATCACTCAAGATATATTTATGTATATTTGTTTGTTTTGCTTCGAAGGCGACCACCGACGGATTTTTAAATACTTTGAAAAGATTCGTCTCCAGACGGGGTCTCTGTAGTAATATTTACTCTGATAGTGCTACTAATTTTGTAGGTGCAAAAAATGTGCTTGATCATGTCAATAACACTAAATTTCAGACATTTCTCTCAGAAAATAAAATTGTGTGGCAATTTATTCCCCCCCCCCCCCCCCGATCACATCATGTCGGAGGCCTGTGGGAGTCGGCGGTAAGACTTACAAAATTTCATTTAATAAGAATATTGAAAAATAATTTACTTACATACGAAGATTTGTACACCGTGTTAGTTCAGGTGGAGGCTGTAATAAATTCTCGACCCCAAGTTCCCCTCACCGAGAACCCAGAAAATTTTGATATTCTGACTCCTGGGCATGTTTTGATTGGTAGCTCGTTGCTATCTTTATCTGAAGCTACAGCTGTTAAAGCTAAACGCACTCCTACTAAACTATACAAACAGATGCAGCTTCTGTTTCAACAGTTTTGGGTAAACTGGTCACGAGATTATTTACACACGTTACAACAAAGACACAAGTGGCAGCATTCGACTGATATTTTCAAGATTGGACAGTTGGTGCTTTTACAAGAGGATAACCTACCCCCACTCCAATGGAAGATTGGTAGAATCAGTGAAGTTTACCCGGGACAAGATGAAGAAATTCGGGTAGTGACAGTAAAAACTAGTAAAAGGTATTTAAAACAATCAGTGTCCAGACTATGTGTATTACCTATTGAAAACGAACTGTAATAAGTTAATCATGTTTAAAAGGTATGACCTTTTAAGGCCGGCAACTATGTGAAATCTCATTATTATTTCTATTATTTTCAATTATTATTAACTATTAGGAATAATGATTTATTTTATTCATTTACATCGGTCGCATGTGATAACCTTCTCATATATGTCAAAAACAGTGCTAAATACAACAAGCAACATTTGTATTTGACGTCTGTCATCATATGTCATATTGATTTTTACGTGTCACTGCAAAAGGTTCGAAATAAAACTAGTTAAAACTAAACGAATAATAGTTTCAATTAAATACTATTAAACAGAACCAGCATTATTCGAGTGAGTAGTTTATCAAAAGCGATAAACATCACGAGATTTGACATGTCTGGAGATACGTGTTCATCAAATACGTGCTCCAAATTGATTTCATCTTGTTTGAATAGTACAATCAGGTAAGAGTTGTCTCGTATGAGCTGTTTAGATATTTTTGAGTAGGTCTGACAAAGGTAGACAGCATCAATATCCTTGTGTCTACATATTGAAAAATATTCCCGGATTATTTGTTCAGAATCACACGCTACATCATCAAATAGGAATATAGAGTTGGGTTTTGCATCTGATAGGCTTATAATTCCATCATTATCCTTGAATGGAAAGTACTCCATTCAACACCTCTTGGAGTCGTTGATATTTCGGTTGATAAAATGACTTGGAATACACCCACACATTTTCGAATTTCGCGCCATTTGGATTGAAAATTACTGACAACATGACGTTCGTCTTACCGCAACCACTTTCTCCTCATACTATTGCTCGAAATGAATTAGGCAATATTTTACCATGTTTACCAAGTATTGATGATGTGTGAAAATCAAAATTTTCAATAGGTAACGACTGTTCTTGTTGAATGACTTTCATCTGTGACATGATTGGCGTTTATGTTAGCTTATAAATATAGGTGCAACAGATCCACTTTATGAGTTTCGATGTCTTTGTACAAGGGAGAGGGCGTTTTCAATTCCCTGATAAACAAGTTACCTTTCGAGCTCCACTTACCCGGAGGTTATCAGTATTGTGGACGTAAGTCGGATTACTGGACGATGCGAAGGATTGCTAGTATTTCATTTATTTTACAGCTGGTACTAAACTACAAAAACGATTGTCATTAATCCTCTAAACGCTGCATGCAAACAACACGACATTGCATACTCGCAGCACTAGTCTCTGGAAGATCGTCACAAGGCCGATTCAGTACTGGAAAACGCTGCTTGGCAACGATTGAAATCAACAGACGCCAAGTTTGGTGAGCGAGCTGCAGCCTTATTAGTTACTTCCAGAATGAAAACGAAACGTAAGCTTGGTATGGGTTGCTCATTCCAAAGACATATCGTGAGTAAACAGTCGATTGCTCTGAAAGCTGCTAGACTTGCCATCAAATCAGAAAATCAGAATACCACGCAGTATACCTTTCAATGCAAAATCTGGAGGTATTCTACCACTATTACCAATTTTTGCAGCTTTTGGTGCTCTCGGTAGCATTACAGGGGGAAGTGGTGCGACAGCGAAGACAATGATCGATGCGAGGAATGCGAAAAAAAAATTGGAAGAAGATTATCGACACAATGAAGCCATGGTAAAGGACTGTGATTGCGTTAAAACGCCAAAGGAGGTTTTGGCTTATATTTAAAAAAACAAAGAAACTCCCAATGAAGCTACCCAATAGACCGTTGTACGATACCTAGTTGTTACAGTATGTAAAATTCTTGAAGATACCACATTTTCGAGGCGTTTTCATGCGAGACAATTTGCCAAGCAGTGGTCCTCGTCAACTGCAATTCTAAATTTAGATGTGTCGAAGAATCAAGGCACTCATTGGGTAGCTTATAGAAAGATCAATGATGGTGTTGAGTATTTTGATTCATTTGGATGTCTGAAGCCACCGAAAGAACTTGTCCGATATCTGGGTAAAATCAAACTATACTACAACAACGATCAGTTCCAAAACTATAATCAGTTCAACTGTGGACATCTCTGCTTGAAGTTTTTGTACAATAATGGAAGCCGTTTTAGCATTCCTACATGGTGAGAAGAGGCTGCAAGACTTTTCCAAAGATTAATTGAAAGAAATTCCGATCAAATATTTGATACAACATGCTAGATCATGGGAATTGTTGAATGCTGGGCATAAATTACCAAATGATTATTAGTTTAATTTCGATTTGAGAATTCCTTTACCATTGTAATGAATACGAATACCCAAAAGATAATTTTATTGTAGAAAATTTCAGAACACACGGTAAAACATATTTTATTTTGAATCATAATAAAAACTGGAATGCGACCCACATTTTGTTTAAAAAAATAATACGAAGTCAAAACAGACTAGAAAAAATAAAAAATCATACTGGGTCAAAGCAAAATAATTGTTTTGAATACAATTATTTCGATAACGAAAATTAGCACGCTTCAAAACACAAAAAGTTGTTTTTGCAATTCGACAAAAACCACAAACCGAAGTCGAGGGAAAAGAAAAAACGGGTGTAGAGAGCAGCAGCGGCAGAGTGCCGGTGGAACACGCGAAGGTTAATTTTGTACATGGTAACACAAAGGCCGGAGCGTATGATTTTCCATTTTTCGTGGGTTTCAGCGAACTTGCTCTGATAAGTAATTTAATAGAGAGAAAATTCTTATCATTCTTTTGTTCAGAGGTGATTCGAAAATTTCTTAATTACCAGTGAAATGCATAAATTATCGTAGGTGATTTCATTACTGGGAATTTCGCAACTTGTAACGCCAGTGTCGATAAATAATTTTATTGTTTCCTAGCTCAGCAGAATTTTATACGAATAAAATGTCACTTCAATTTTCTCAAGGTCAATGGCGACCAAACCGACGTAAGCTAAAACATTATTACGGTTAAAAGGTAATTACACATAATATTTCATTTATTGTCTCGACACCGGTGACTAGGAAGTTTGAAACAGAAAAAATAAACCATACGCCTCTCATGCACTTTGAAAAGGCCAAGCCGATAAAGGGGGTAGTTTAGTCGTTCCATCGCAAAAACGAGAACTCTGTCATAACTTTGGTTTTCTTTGCGGAATAGTTATATGATATACAGGGGTAGGATTAAAAGGCACAATTTATGAATAGATGTATAGGTAGGCTTATACCAGGGAACTTTAGTTATTTGGGTCATACGGGATTTTATTTTTGTGTTAAGGTTTATATATATATATATATATATATATATATATATATATATATATATATATATATATATATATATATATATATATATATACGTGTATACTCAGAGAATTTATTTTTTTATTATATATTTTTTTATACAACGTTGTGGTCCTACGTTATTTTTATTTATCATCCCTACCCCGTAATTCCTCTTCTGGAGAGTGTAACAACCGTGTATACTCAGAGAATTTATTTTTTTATTATATATTTTTTTATACAACGTTGTGGTTCTACCTTATTTTTATTTATCATCCCTACCCCGTAATTCCCCCTCTGGAGAGTGTAACAACCGTGGAAGTGAGACAGAACCGGGAGAACAACCCTGTCCTGGCAAAGGAAGATCAAACCGTTTTCAATACCAGGCGAACCTAGGTCAAAAATCGGACGGGATTTGCCTTACACGCTAAGTCGCTCATTGGAGACAGAAACTGGTGACTCGAAGGTCGGGATCGATATAGAGTGGAGACAAAGTAGGGTTCCTTTTTATTTCAGGTGGTGACAATTCCACTTAAGGAGGTTTCTTTACATCTGTTGACCGTAGATTTTGTTAGACTGGTGACAGCTGAATAGTTACTTAGATTTTATAGCACGGAATGAAGGTCTAGAATTATATTACACTGGGGACAGCGGTTTGCGGATCATCCCCTATTGGAACAACCTCACCCAGGGAAGGTGACAGCGGTTGTCCAAAACCATTTCTCTCCGAGAGGTAAATCCGGTTGTCTGGAACCACACCCCACGAGCGGTGACAAGCGGTTCAGCTACACTACCTAGGAGGGAGAAAAATTGATGGTCGCAACCAGGATCTAGTATAGCGCTACATAGAGCCTACGGGACCATAGCTTCCACTAGATCAAGACCAGTGTGCGTGGTGAAGAGCCACAACCTACACGAGGTGTCACTGCGGGCGCAGAACACACTGGATCTAGACCAGAGAAGGTCGAGAAAAAATCCATACATCAGATAGAAGGCGAAATACCGATCTGAGGTGAACATGCCAAACGGCGTAAGGTGGAATACTTCGGTCAACTAAGTATTGACAACGGAGTTTTTCTAACCAGGGTCTAGTAATTGCGCAAAACATAGCTTCCACTAGACCAAGATCAATGTGCGTGATGAAAAATCACACCACAGCTCCTGCAAAACACACTGGATCTAGACCAGTCAAGGTCGAAAAATAATCCTACTCAGCAATCATCGACTAAGTTGATAGCTCCTTCACAATAAGAGTGTAAGAATAAGGTCAAGAATTTATTATTACATCTGGTGACAGCGGTTCCCCGATACAGGGTTGTTTGGGTCAATTCTTCGCAGCGGTTCTCCAATACAGGGTTGTAAGTCAGCAGGGACGCCAGATCTTCACACAAGATATTTCTGTCAGGCCAAGATTATATGCCAATCTTGCTACAGCACAAGAGAATACAGGAAACGGTGAAGCTGTACGGTCTGTAACCAGAGGCTGCAAAAGGCAGTTAACGGGGCATACAGGAGGGTAAAAAGGCTGGAAAATATCGAGATGTAGCCGATAGTCCCCTACCATCATCACAGCTACCCACAGGTACGATAGTCGTCAATTGGCGGGACGCATAACATCAAAACAAATCAGTTTTGGTCTAGTACTCCGTCATACAATTGATTCTTTTCTCTCTTCGTCTTCAGTTCCAGTCGTTAGAATGAATCAGACTCCCAAACGACATAAGCTTCAATTTCACAAAGGGGGAAGGTAACCCATCCAAAAAAATCCTACCCGTACACCGAAAGCTATCCATTTCAGGCGTCGTAGAAGCCAGAAAGGTAGGAGTAATATAAGTTTATAAAAGTAAGAAAAATTCATCTAATAAAGATAAAAAATAACCAAGTTCACACAGCGATATGCCACTCGATTCGCAAAATAGTTTAGGTACAGGCAGTCAAGGAGGCTCAGAAGCCATGGAAGATGCAAGCAACGTGCCGCCCACATTAAGGGTAGCACAAGCGCAACCACTAGGGGTTATTGCTTTAACTCTATCCGATTTCACAGGTGGAGGCTTCATGATACATAAAGAAACTGAAGTTAAGGGCAAAAATTAGACGATTGATAAAAATTATAATCATTAATATTATTAAAATGTCAGCTAGCAAGCACATAGTAGAATTCTTTTATTTCATTTTATACAATTACTTCGAAAAATAGCAAAACTCGTTATATTATGAAACATTGAGAAATTACGACAGGCATCAGCTAACAATGTTATAAATATATGTTCGGTACAGAAATTAAATACCTATTTTAGTATAATAATAACAAACATTCAATTGAAACATGAGTTTTTCAAATCAGTACGTAATTACAATGGACAAATTGATGACACAGTAAACGATATGAATAAAAAGTATAAAAAGGTGAAAAATATCACTTTTGATAATTAGAAGTTGCTCAAGAGAAGTTTTTTTTATATTTCTGTTGATAGACGGACAATTTTCGAATAAGCAATTTCATATTCAATATAATTTTGAAAATTATCTAGTTTGCAGATATTAAGAATCCAAAACGGTTTTTCGTAGAATATTTATGTATTAGGGCTATACGGTAGTTTAAATAAGGTTATGACTATTCTGTTCTGGGCTAATTATGGTTGGTTAACACTATTTGGCTTATATGAACATTAGAAGTGACGAAGGGAATCAGATATTAGGATACAATTGAAACGTTGAATTGAAATTTAGTTTTGTTGAACCGCACAATGCTGTGTTTAAAGCATAATAAGGATAGTCAGTTTTGTACATGGTTTGGAGATACGGTTTCCGAGTGTTGTTTAATGTCGAATATTATGAGCCAAGGAATATAGTATATAGACGTAGCGAAGATGTACGGCAAGAGAGGTATATTGAAGAATACGGTGGCCAAAAGAAGCCAAAGTATATAGTATATAGACGTACCGAAGATGTACGGCAAGAGAGGTATATTGAAGAATACGGTGGCCAAAAGAAGCCAAAGTATATAGTATATAGACGTACCGAAGATGTACGGCAAGAGAGGTATATTGAAGAATACGGTGGCCAAAAGAAGCCAAAGTATATAGTATACAGACGTACCGAAGATGTACGGCAAGAGAGGTATATTGAAGAATACGGTGGCCATTAGAAGCCAAAGTATATGGGATAAAGACGCACCGAAGCAGTGCGCATATTTAGAGTACAGTGGCCAAAGCAGCCAAAGTATATAGTAGAATTATGGAGGATATATTGGCCAAAGGAGCCAAACAGAAGAAAATGGAAATATGGAGCATAGAATGGCCAAAAGAGCCAACGACAATATATATGGAAGCAAAACTTATCGAAGGGTACAAAACAAAGGAATTACAAGGAACACAGTAGCCAGAGGCAACAAAACACAGAGAAAGCAAAAGAAGAAAGGATAGCCAGATACAATGAAAAAACAGCACTAAGAGAATTTGCACCAAGAGATTTAGGATATTTACTCGACATAAGCACGAAAGAAAATAGTACAATCTATAGAAACAGGATAACAGAGTTAAGAAGAAAATGAATATTTAATCTACTAAGGTCCACATTTAGTCCCAAAACAAAATTGTCGCAAGTAACTAAAAGGGGAAACTAAATTAAGTAACGAGTTAGAAGTATAGGATAGTTTTTTCAAAGTACTAGAGGAATAACACAGATAAAACGCAGTTAAATTGCATATAAAAAGTTTAATTTTTTTCACAATTCGTAGATTACACATAATTTTTGGTTTTTTCACCAATAAGTTGATTGGAATAGGAGAATAATGATAATTAATTGAATTACTAAGCGAAACACATCAACAATAAATATTAAGTAGGTCACTAAGAGTATCTGAATAGGCAAAGTAAGGTTATTTAATTTGTATTACAAAAAGATTTATTTCAAAAAGTACAAGGTGGACAAATAAATGTATTTATTCTATAATAAGGAGTTACATAAGTGATTCGACTGTAAACTCCAAATATGGAATTCAATTGATAGTCCTTATTGTTGGAAAATTCGGTCAATTGAAACAAAAAGCAAACGTAGCACTAATATAAAAAGTGAAACTGTTTTAACATTATGAAGAAAGATATTATTCTAGTAAGTTATAAAATATTGGTAGCGATGAGCTTGAAACGACGTAGCTAATACGTTACAATCAAGCATACATGTATATATTAGTTTATATTATTAATCAAACAGATTCACGGGTTCAATTCATAGGTTAAGTCAACGTAAGTGAATAGGAATAATTGAGTAACCTACGAATCGGAAAAGGGGAAGGGGTAAAAGTCCATAAACCACTATAAGCAAGCAAATAGGCAAAGGATACTAGTAGTACGATTATTTAAATGATTTCACGCAAGTAAGTTCTTTTTCAATTCAAAAATACAAGGGGACTACAACAGTATTTAAATATAGAAATAAATAATGGGGAAACAAGCTCACAGGTCTTAGGTTTCAAGAATTTTTTTTCTCTTCAAAGAAGAGAGCTCAGTTGACAGTCGTAATAAGTGTAAAGCTCGGTCAAGTGAGGAAATGTCATATAAATATGACGAAATTGTAGGTAACATAGTAATGTAATAAAAATCGTTTGTACCAAAGAAATTTTTAGAAATATTGGTAAGAAAGATTAGTGTATTAACAATTGTAAATTTTTATAAATTTTGAAAAGATAAACCAAATCAATGGCACGACACAGTGTTATCCTGACCTGGGTGACATTCGTCATGTGCGGGATACATATAGCAGACGAACTAATCGGGTATCAGTGATATCGGAAAAAGTCATTTAAAAGTGCGCGGAAACAGAAAAAAACGCAAGTGAGAAAAAATGGACATACAAGCTATTCAACGGAACGAGATGAATCTACAAGAAGTATGGTCATGCGTAGTAAAAGTAACAAAATTATAGAAGTATGGCAAACATAGTATCCATGAATTGTCATAATACTTCAAAACACACAAAAATTACATACGACAATGCCAATTCTAACACAAAATGTCGATCTAATGAATTATGTAAATAGTAAACTACTCTATATTGAACAAGCATATAAACGAGACGTAAACATGCTTTACACAGATACAATACACCGAAGATGCTTAACGAAACGAGAAATACTCAAAAACAGACTGCTAATGGCACATACACTACCTAATGCAGTCAGCCAACTAATGGAAAATGAACCTGGACACATAGGCAGAGTATTAGGCGAAGTACTTTATATCATAAAACGCATACTAGTAACAGTCGAGATAAGACGAACAAACAGATGTTACAACGAACTACCAATAAAAGTAAACAACGGAACAAAATTTATGGCTCCACTAACCAGAATAATACAAAACCACGCAAAAGAGATAGACTGCAATAACATGATACCACCACCAATGGATAGGTCTAACGCCGCATCCCACAATAGCCAACCAACCAAAAACAATAAAAGTAGAAGAAGAAATAAACCTCCATTTCGACCCCATTCAAAGCAGTAGAAAACATAATCACTCGCAGAGCAGCGGGAATGAATGCCAATAGTCAAGGCTACACCGTATCAAACATATTTGATACAAAAGAAATCAAGAACCTCGCAGAATCCACCCTAAAACACATATGGGCATGATTAACAGAATTAGGTTCAGTCATAAGTGGAATAATTGGAATATACTTCACATTCCAAACCATTAAATATATAGCAGGCACCATACTAAATGGAATTCGTATCCACCATACAATAGGTTGCAGTATAGCACTAATAGGCAGCATATGGGACTCCCTAACGGCATGGATAATTCACTCACATCAGACGAGGAAACCAGAGGAAGAAACAATAGAGATGGACCAAATAACGCAGCAAGAGACGAGCCACCCAAGGTCACAGCATTGGACAGACAGAAGGCGCCAGATGAACGATCTACTGAGCAGCAGTGTCGCGAGTGTAAACGGTCGCGACCTAGGTCAGGGATAAAAAGAGCAATAGCGGAAAAAATTGCCAAATACAGTGCCGATCATAAATATTGAGAGAATGTAACATAAATATGTAAAATGTATAAAACTGTATCACTAATTTTAAGATTATAGGCCACTATTGTAAGCCGACGGCCACATATAAATTAAGGGTAAAAAATAGTTGTACAGGGGTTTTGAAGAAAAGGTATTGGACCAGGGAGGTCGCAATACTTTTACAAAGGGGGAAGTAATGTAATGAATACGAATACCCAAAAGATAAGTTTATTGTAGAAAATTTCAGAACACACGGTAAAACATATTTTATTTTAAATCATAATAAAAACTGGAATGCGACCCACATTTTGTTTAAATAAATAATACGAAGTCAAAACAGAATAGAAAAAAATAAAACATCTCACTGGGTCAAAGCAAAATAATTGTTTTGAATACAATTATTGCGATAACGAAAATTAGCACGCTTCAAAACACAAAAAGTTGTTTTTGCAATTCGACAAAAACCCCAAACCGGAGTCGAGGGAAAAGAAAAAACGGGTTTAGAGGGCAGCAGCGGCAGAGTACCGGTGGAACACGCGAATGGAAAAGTCCTTCCCTTGTGACGGTAACGGTACTAGTTTTTTTTAGTGTTAGCGGTACCAGAGGTAAAGTTCTCTCCGTTGTGTCAGGGTGTAATAGGGATACTGAGATTGTTCCTTGACGGTGAACACTGTCCCCCGTTTCGATACACAAACGGTAGAATTACCCTCTACGATAAATTCTTCTCAACATAGCACGATACCGTTTATTGGCACTACTCGTGGTGACCAAAAGATAGCGAAAATCAAGCAGTATCCAGGCTAGACGAAGGAAGTTTGCCAACGCAGTAAGTTTTTGAACAAAATTTAGATTGGGATGATTTTTTTTTCACTAGTGAGACATTTATTCGTTCTTATTTGCGCTGGATTCTGAACTTGGGAGTATATTCCCATTTGCGGTACATAAGGAGTAGCGATAGCAAATATATTTATTTGATTTTTTCTGATTTTTCAAAGGGACTGGACACATCTGGTCATTCTCAGTTAAACTTTTCGTCCTAATAAATATATAATTTACCGTGTGTGCTGATATAGTTAAATTTTGCAGAGTTTCGCCAACCTGACAAAAGTTAGGTTACATTTTTTAATTAGGAGTTATTATTTTGTGGTGCCGCATATTCTCTTCCACCGCGTAGGTAGGAAGGAGATAGAAATTTAGGCGAGGTTAATTTTGTAAATGGTAACACAAAGGCCGGAGCGTATGATTTTCCATTTTTCGTGGGTTTCAGCGAACTTGCGCTGATACGTAATTTAATATAGAGAAAATTGTTATCATTCTTTTGTTCAGACGTGATTCGAAAATTTCTTAATTACCAGTGAAATGCATAAATTATCGTAGGTGATTTCATTACTGGGAATTTCGCAACTTGTAACGCCAGTGTCGATAAATAATTTTATTGTTTCCTAGCTCAGCAGAATTTTATACGAATAAAATGTCACCTTAATTTTCTCAAGGTTAATGGCGACCAAACCGACGTAAGCTAAAACATTATTACGGTTAAAAGGTAATTACACATAGTATTTCATTTATTGTCTCGACACCGGTGACTATACTCGATAGTCGAAATTGTGTAAAGTGAGTCAGAGCTATCTAATCAACACTTTGGTTAAAGCGCAGTTGCCATATGTATTCTAGAGAGAAATGCTGTATTTTATAAATACACTTCAAATCCATTGTGTCAATATTTCAGGTACAAAAGATGCAATGTAATTAAGTCAATACCAATTTAATATATTTATTTCAAATTTCAAGCAGACTAATAATAATTAGTTTACTTGAAATGTGAAATAAAGTGTTTATGTATATTTCTTGAACGCAAAGTTTGTTGTGAAAAACTCGCCGATTTGACAATGTTGGAGAGTCGCTTCAATGCTCCGGCTTTGAGAACGAGATAGATAGATCGAGCTACGCGAATGAGACAGTGATAGTAAACAGTTATGTGAGGTGTTTATTCTCTTCATGAACGTAACATCAGTATTTGTGTTGTGGTTTTGTGTGATAAATCGGTTATTATTGGTATTTATTGTAATATTTATATCGGTATATTTAGTGACAATAATGGCGGAGTGTAGCGGTGTTGGCGATAAAAAACGGCGTCGTAACAATTTAATTCGGGAAGAAATAGTCCTCATATTAAATGTGTACGAAGGACTGCGTGCCATGGACAAACAGTTGGGTGTTAGTGACGCTGTGATTAAGTGCAGTTATTTAACTAAAGTTTCTGAGAGTACTATATACAATATTCTAAAGAAATCGCGGGACGGATCTTTGACAAGAGAACGAGGTGAAAACTGTAAACCGGAAAGTAGGGGAAGAAAGAAAATTGTTTTGGACGACCAAACACGGAATGCTATACGTAGGGAAATACATTCTTTTTATTTTAGGAATGAAATCCCCTCGGTAGCTAAATTGAGCAAGGTAATAGAAGCTGATGATACTTTACCAAACATCAGTGATAAAGTTTTGAGACGAACTTTAAAATTAATGAATTTTCGTTACCAAACAAGAAGTAGAAACAGTGCCTTAATTGAACGAAATGACATTGTGGAATGGAGGAGAAATTATTTAAAACAGATACGACAGTTTCGTAACGAAGGACGGCACATATATTATCTTGACGAAACATGGTTAAATGAAGGCCACACTGTGTCAAAAGTGTGGCAAGACATGAATATACGAAGCAATCGACAAGCCTTTATGGAGGGTTTCTCTTCCGGTTTAAAAGCTCCCTCTGGGAAAGGACGTCGACTGATTATCACTCACATTGGCAGCGAGGAAGGATTTGTAGAAGGTGGATTACTAAGTTTTCAGTCCAAAAAAACTGTCGATTACCATGAAGAGATGGATGGTAACCGGTTTGAAACATGGTTTAGATCAATTTTAACAAAGGTAACTCCTGGTTCAGTGATAGTTATGGATAATGCTTCATACCACTCTCGTCGACTGGAGCAAATACCTACTTCAGCTAGCCGCAAGAGGGTTATAATTGATTGGTTAGAGAGTAAAAGCATTCCGCACAACGAGGCAATGCTAAAAGTTGAATTATTATCTCTCGTACGGAAACATAAAAGCAGTTATATTAAGTACGTTGTCGATGAAATGGCGAAAGATTTCAACGTCTCAGTTGTTAGACTTCCTCCCTACCACTGTGAGTTAAACCCCATCGAGCTGGTTTGGGCCCAAGTGAAAAATTATGTTGCGAGAAAAAACAGTACATTCAAAATGGCTGACGTTGAGAAACTGTTTGACGAGGCGCTGCATACCGTTACTGCTGAGAGTTGGCGTAAATGTATTCAACACGTATTAAAAGAAGAAATAAAGTTTTGGGATTTAGACATACGTGTAGAAGTAATGACGGAACCACTCATTATCGATATAGGAGGAGAAAGCGATGATTCTGAGGAGTCGTCAGGGAGTGATACCGCTTCCAGTTAGTCAGACATTTTACAAGTGACCTCGCAACATACCTATACTTATTGGTAATTTATTTTGGTCTTGACAAACAACTTTTTTTTAGTTTTAGTAGTAGTAAGTTGGAATTGACTTTTAAACATTTTTTTATTTTGTTTTAACTTATTTATGAACAACTTGTGATAAGTTATTATTTCAAATGTTAAAAATTGAAATTCCAGATATTTCAGTATTCGCACCCTTAAACTATGATACGCTCATGGAGTTCACTTTAAATCGGTAGATAACCGATGACGTCACTTTACACAATTTCGACTATCGAGTATAGGAAGTTTTAAACAGAAAAAATAAACCATACGTCTCTCATGCACTTTGAAAAGGCCAAGCCGATAAAGGAGGTAGTTTAGTCGTTCCATCGCAAAAACGAGAACTTTGTCATAACTTTGTTTTTTTTGCGGAATAGTTATATGATATACAGGGGTAGGATTAAAAGGCACAATTTATAGATAGATGTATAGGTAGGCTTATACCAGGGAACTTTAGTTATTTGGGTCATACGGGATTTTATTTTTGTGTTAAGGTTTATATATATATATATATATATATATATATATATATATATATATATATACGTGTATACTCAGAGAATTTATTTTTTTATTATATATTTTTTTTATACAACGTCGTGGTCCTACCTTATTTTTATTTATCATCCCTACCCCGTAATTCCCCCTCTGGAGAGTGTAACAACCGTGGAAGTGAGACAGACCCGGGAGAACAACCCTGTCCTGGCAAAGGAAGATCAAACCGTTTTCAAGACCAGGCGAACCTAGCTCAAAAATCGGACGGGATTTGCCTTACACGCTAAGCCGCTCATTGAAGACAGAAACTGGTGACTCATAGGTCGGGATCGATATAGAGTGGAGACAAAGTAGGGTTCCTTTTTATTTCAGGTGGTGACAATTCCACTTAAGGAGGTTTCTTTACATCTGTTGACCGTAGATTTTGTTAGACTGGTGACAGCTGAATACTTACTCAGATTTTATAGCACGGAATCAAGGTCTAGATAATATTACACCATGTTACATTCATTATAATAGACCAGATGCTCAAACACATGTGGATGGACCTGTCAGTTCACAGTACGATTCTCACGGTTGTAATTATTTCTTGAAATGTAGAGGGACCGTAATCTATCAATAAATAATAAATATGAGGTTATGTCGATGATGGTTTAAATATTCCTGTACCACTCGTAATGGCATAAGTCATGTCTCAGCTGCTCACGCTGACTAATACTACCAACGAGTTCCCTTTCACACCTTCCACACCGATCATAGTACATCCTAGGTTATTAGTTATTATATAGTTATAGTTAGTTATTATATAGTTATTGTATAGCTGTATTAGGATTTCACACTTACCATTCCATACCAAACATCGACGGTGAAAAATTTTACTACTAAGAAAATAATAATCGTTCAATTTTGATGGAAATAAAGCTGCCAACAGGTTGTTATGGGATTGAAAACATTGAAAGTTATATTCAGGAGCATTTGAATAATACAGATTTCGCATTGAAACCAAACAACAACACCTTAGAGTCTGATATATATAGTCTATTGCACGCCATCAGTGTCGAAAACGATAATAGTTTTGGAGGATTATTAGGATTTTCGAAAAGGATCTTGGAGCCTGGTATAGTATACTCTTCAGATCGACCAGTGAATATTCTTAAAATATCTAGCCTACATTTCGATTGCAACATTACCGAAGGAGCCTTCTACGGGAACAGACCGGCCCATACTATATTGAGCTTTCCCATTACAGTCGATCCTGAGTTGGGAAGCATATACTTCCCAACGATGAAAACAAACTACAATTGATGCAACCCTTCAGGAACGATACACCAATAATGATTCCATTCAGAAAATGGAGTCTCAGCGAATTACCTGCGCTCACAAAAAGTGCAAAGAATTAAATTTGGGCAGTTAAAACCAGCGCCGCGGTGGAACGCCTACGTTACGTCATCGTTTGTTTCCAGAAGAATATACGCAATAAACTCCACAGTGATGTCACTATCTTCGATAACATTAACATATCTAGCATCAGACTATCATTGAATGGAGAATATTGGCCCAACGAAAGAATGCAATTAGATTTCGATAGGAACGATTATGTCACTGCGTACTACAACTATACCAATTTATATTCGAGCTATACACGTTCCACACAAGTTCATCCAATTTTGGACTACTCAGCGTTCAAAGATCATGCATTATTCGTGATTGATTGCTCCAAGCAGGAAGATAGCATGAAATCATCAACAGTGGATATAAAGCTGTAGATCGAATCCGCTAAAGGCTTTCCTGCTGACAAGGCCTATTGCATCATCGTGCACGATTGTCTGCTAGAGTACTTCCCTCTGACGGAGGTTGTGATAAACATAATATAAGTGGTCAACTACCGTTCGTGCTCGCCATTTCACCGTTGACCATCATGAGAATCGCATTCGTTGACATTCAAGGTTTCACGCTCGATGGCGTCTTCCATCTGAAAGAATTGACAATTCAGATTGGTCGTCCCAAATCCAACTTTTTATTTAAGCCCTATGCTGACGTGAGCGGAAAAGATAATAAACTGTACACTACTTGGAAAAATGTATTCATGGAATATCATATCATTCTGGAGATGTTGACTATAGTGAAATGAATGTCATTTTGGAGAAATATCTACTTCATTCAGTTGAATGTATTTATGTAAGAGGAAATCAGAAGGTTGACTTTTCGGAAACAAAGTGTGCTGAGCTTGCAGTGTATCCAACTAATTACGATGTCACGCTGTATGATGACTCATCCTTGACTACGGACAACTTCCAGGCCACCATTACGTATTGTCCTAACCACGCCAATGGAAAATACATGTGCACCCAACGAAATGTTGATCAATTACGACAATGGTTTACATATGTTGTATTACCCAAGTAGAAAAATATTATGAATTTTTGTTTCTTCAATGAATATATTATTATCTAATTATTGAGTTTTATTAAAACACCCTTTATATCTGTCGAATTATTTATTTTCTCATGTACTACAAGATGATCTATAGTTTTTCATAGTTTTTATGAAAAAATGTATTATTTAAATGATCATAGTTGCCAATATCAAATATAGTATTGAAAACATTTTATAAATTTCATTTCGTATGTTGGTATCTGTTGTCTTCTTCAATGGTATAGGTTGCCATTCGCTTTCCTCTTGAGTTCCATCAATAAATAGGAATTTCATTTTGTAGAATGAGTTATTTTCTTCTGGTATATCCTTGTAAAATACTGGTAGTAGTCCATTATTCACTACTTCATGTTTCATTATTGTCCTTAATGATTGACTGCAGTTTTTTCTTCCATCATCGAAGTATATCTTTGTAATTTTTTTATCAGTGGGTACGTTTGTATAGAATACATCATTTAAAACGGTTGTCAGGATGATTAATGATAGTCGTGACATTTTTAGAGTTGTTTTCTATTTCTGACACAGGTACTTCTGGTGATGGTCTTTCACTCTGACAACTGAAAACTTTATCCCACAAACTCAGATTCTCCAAATGCTTCAATATTATAGTTTTTTCTTCGTAGAAAGTTATATCTCCACTCAACTGACGGACACGTTCGCCGAATTCTTCTAGTTTCCTTCTGTACTCGTCTGAAATCATTGTGATACTGATGATTAAATCACCATAGTTCAAGTTCTTATAGCTTTGTTAATACATCATTTGTCGTTATCATCTATCATACTTCATAATATGTCATAGAATAAATTTTTTAATGCACCCTGCATATTTTACTCGTATGCACTCATTTCATCCACATATCATATTTGCTTCCATGAGAATCACCTCTGACCCCGCCTGTCGCCTCCATATTGAGAAATGTAGTAATTAATTAAAAATTGTTTCTCAAGTTCCATAACTAGCTTTGGTGTTTTTCTGTATTTTACTATAGGTTCCGGAGAAACTTAATAGCCAGCGGCCTAACGTTGCTACTTTTATTGAAATCTGCGGCTAGAAAAAAGATAGGAAGTTGCGGTTTGCGCTGACTTTATAAGAATTTCGTGCTCTATTCATCTATGTAAAAAGAGACATGGCCTACTTTTAAGAATTTTCATGATAATTCGCAATAACTGTTGTAATGTCAAACAGTGACCTCTAGTTACCGCACCAATATATTCAGAAACAATTTATACAGCAGATTATTAAGTGAAAAGAGCAGTTTTAAATGAGACCTAATTTGTTTAAGTCCGTCCATACTGGAGTTATTGCCATTCAAATAAAAATATATTTGACGTTCCACACCCACTACGCTTTATAAAATAGAGTAAAATACATCAATCAACAAATGTCACTAATTTTCTGGTGAATGCGAGGGTATCATTTGAAGTATATCTATACTTGCTTATTTTTTGAGAAAATGCCCTCCGTTTTATGATTAGCCATACAGTTACGCCTCTTAGCGGCCATATTTCGAACATGAATATAATTTCCAGCGATTTCCCTATCACATTTTTTCACAGAAATTGTACGAATATCGGTTTCTGAGATATGGCCTGCGTCCATTCTTAGTGGGACACCCAGTACATTGCTCAGATAATGTTAACATGTAAGGGAACCCAGAGCGTTACGATCACTCTTTCGCAGAAGAGCTGATGTTCGATTTTATATATTTAGTGGACGATGAAGCGTGAAGAGGCTGTATATATACAACGTTGCGTCTCTTGTTATCGATGAAATGACCTTGAATATATGATATATTAAGCCGCTATATACTGTTGGTGTAGAGATCGCGCTCGAGTCAGCTTCCGCCTATTTTAGAAAACTGGAGTTATTTATACATATTGAATGAGATTATTATTTCGACCGTTGATCTTCACACCTGGAGAAGTATCTATTGAATGTTTTATTAGGAACTACAGTGGAAACTTTTGTGATGATTCTGTTGGTTTTCAGTTCACAGACTAGCCATAAAGCTACACTACTGTCCAAAATTAACGCATTAATTGTTTTAAGCTATTTTTCTTCTGAACCATTGATTGGATACCGATCATTTTTTTTCACGTCATGAGACTACTTCTAAAGAATTACTGTTAGAATGTTTTCTGAGGAATGTCGACGTTTCACCCATATACGAGGTGTATAAATAAAGTTGTGTTTTTCCATCTTACTTTGGAACACCCTGTGGAATTTATTAGAAACAGATACTAAATCTCATCTACATTGCGAGATAGCTTCATCATTTCTCGACATTCTCGTGAAAAAGTAATCTGGATATCTCTCTTATCAAAGTAAAAGAGTAAGCCCAATGCATAACGTGATTTTATTGAATTGTAATAAGCATAAACTTTATCCACATTCAAAGCAACTAAAATGTGAGGAAACACATCCTAAATAATCTTAAATAACCCTCTCACAAAAAAACACTGCTACCATTTTTAATTACCTCTTCACAGAGACTATGCATAGCTAAAATCAAGCGTCTTATTTGTTCTTGCTCAATTGCACCCTAACTTCTATGTCTTCAAGGAAGACAGGTGATGGTTGCCAGATCCTGAATTCACGATCAATAATATTCCCTATGGAATTTAAATCAGGGCTGCAGGGTGGGCAGTTCATGGTTTGTCTACTGACCTGGTCCAAATAATTACGGATCCTACGTGCAACATGTAGTCGTGCATTAACATTCATTAAAAGAAAGTTATTTCCTCTGTATGGAAAATAATTGCCTGCACACATTCATCGCGGCTCAGATTTCTTGAAATACTGTCCATGTTAATTAACTAACATACGCAAAGCAGCAAGAAAATTTATTGAATTTTGAACAATATTGTCAGTTTTAAACTGACCAGACAAATATTCTGCTTTTCCATAACAAACTACCTACTTATATTCCATTAATTCCATTACAATACAATAAAATGACGTTATGCTTTCAACGTAATTTTCTTCTTTAATAATAGAGATATCAACATGACTTTTTTACGAAAATGTTGGGGAAAGAAGAAGCTATCTCGTAATATTTATAAAATGTAGCGTATGTTTCTGATAAATTCCACGGGGTGTTGCCACCTAAGATGAAAAACACATCTTTATTTTTACAGCCCGTATATGGATAAAACGTTAACATTTCTCTGAAAATATTAGTACAGTAATTCCTCAGGAATAGACCGATAATGTGAAAATCGGAATCCACTCAAGGATAGTATTGGCGATATCTGTTTTTCTTACTCAAGGAATGCTCTATAGGTTTCCAATGCCGCACTTCATTTGCAGCAACCGAAATTTTTACTATTAAGGCATCATTTCCTACGACTGCAGGGAAGTGGCCACTAAACGGTGGAAACAATATATAAATACGCATCATTTTAAAATATGAGCAATGATTTTTTACTCACTACCAATTTTGTTGATTCCGTTTACTTGTTTAGTACATTTTCCCTTTTTGTAATTAACAAAAAATAGTTCCATATCTAGTAGTCTAAGCAATATACAGGGTGATTCATAAGCAATTGACCAAAGTGTAACTACAGATTCAGAAGACAAAAAGAATAGTATTCTCATTAACATCAATGGGTCTAAATCTGCTCGTTAGTGATATACAGGATTATGAATTGAAAAAAATTAAATAGATTTTTATTAATAGAACAGTTATTCTTCGAGATAATTACTTGAAAATTGGGTATGAACAAGTTTCAGCTTGGACAAACAAGGATATGAGAGAGGATTTGAGTAAACTCGTAGATGTCGCCATATGCGCCATATCCAGTAGATGAAATCAGCTACAAATTTTTTGTCACTCATCAATTAATAACTCACTTGTTTAACTCGGATAGCCTCATAATTTCTGTAGAAAAAAGGTATACTTCTTTGATCTTCAAAATATTAACCGTTTTTGAGATATTTGAATTTAATTATTTCACCGCGTGGCCCCAATGGCAGTACTTTACATTTATCCAACCGTAATTCATATTAATATTAAAATGAAATGATACAAAAATTTTGTAATAATAAATATAAAATATAAATATATATATATATATATATATATATATATATATATATCGCGATAGCGGTAGAAGTGGCGTCCGTATAGATTTGTAGCGCTGTGGCATCCTCCGATATACACAATATGTATATATAATAGCCCCAATGCATAGAGATCACGCACATAGTGGCTTCCTATTATTTGGCAACACTGGGACCTTCATCGATTATTAGTAGGTAGATTTGATTTTCTTTAAGAATCGGTGTGTTCTGTATATTGTATATAGATCGCGTTCAAAGTGACTTACAGTAATTTTAAATATGTATTTATTTTTCTTTTGAGAGAGGAGAATGAAACATATTTTCTAGTAATAGGGATGTTGACGGTTGGTACAAATCCATATGAAGATATATTTTACACATAAAAAGATAGTTTTTAGAAACCTAAAATAACATTCTAAAAAACTCATTATTCGTTTTAAATTAAACTTATTTCTCATAACCCAGTTATGCATATGAACTATTTTTCTTGATAATTTGTTGGAATAACGATAATATTTTACGATTTTTTTCACAATGGAGACTGGATCCGTCAAAAGATATAGCTGTAACTTACCGAAGATTGATTCTATAATGGTGCGTATATTGACATACTTTATTACAAATGAGAGAGACACATTACTCATTTTATATATTCTTTTATCATATTTAGAGCTACTTAACATCTATATCAACGAAATGAAACTTGAAATCAGCTCTGTAGACAAACAAACTACTAATAAACTTACCACAACCCAATATATCTAAAATGATTTTCAATTTGTATTTGTAGTTTATCAGAGATTATAACTCACATTAATGTTAATGAAAAAGACTATCCATCTCAAATATATTATGCAAGGAAATAGCAGTAAGTAAAACGCAAAATACGTACTACAGCATATATTATTGCAAGTTATAGGGGCAACTAGTTTCGGCACACTGAGCTATCATCAGGGCTTAAATGTATATATCATTCACATGAAAAGTATTATAAAAGGAAAGTTGTCACATGCCCGTGGCATCCAGCAGAATCCAAGATGTGTCAGTAGGTAATATGGAAAATATATTGTAGGAAAATTTTATTGAAATCAGGAAAATTTACATAATAATGCAAATGTCAAACAAAATTAAAATTGGATAACGTTAAGAGAAGCAATTAAAATCAAATTAATGTATAATTAAAAGAGAAAGAAAGAAAACATGGAATTCGTCTTACGGCCGGAACCGTCTGAAGCAAGAAGTCCAGTAATTGAATAGTCGTATTAGGAAAATGAGCAATAGGGAGGACCGAATGCGGATTAACGAAAAACAACTTTTCCGTTCTGTTACTCCGCATGATAGTAATTATATACGCAGAATTCATATTTTAATACTCATAATTCACACCATTTGTATATTCATGGTCGTAGGAAAAATAGAGTGCATAGCTCGTTAGAAATTGTATTTCCTGCACTCGTCCGGAATATGTCACTTTCCACACTTGTTATAATACAATGCTATTCAAATTCGAGTCTATGCATTGGGATCATGATAACGGTAAGAGATATAGAGATAGTTAAATGGGGGCAAACTTGTGTATTTCAGAGGTCATTTAAATGATTCAAGACAATTTAGCTTCTTTAGTTCTGGAGTAATACCGGATAAATTGAAAATTTTGAAATTCTTCTTTTGCCTACATTTTTTTATTTTGCGAGGATTTTCCAAAACTTTGCCATAACAACTTTTTGTATATTGAACTAAGACCAGAACAATTTTAACCTCTTTAAAAATTCATAACAGCTGTAATTGAGAAATATCAGTGAGTAAGAAGTGGATCAATGCCAAGTTGATCATACAACAAGATCTTGTTTAATCATTGTAGATTTGAAATTTTTCCGGTAATAGTTCAATATTTCCAAAACAGTCTGTAGTTCAGATGTAAATACTACGCCGATATGAAACATGACTCTTGGCATTTGAATCAATGCAATTAAAAATATAGATTCGTATTTGAAAATAAAAACTTGAGGGTGGCACAATTTTAACGATACTTTGTATGTAATTTTTTTCACATAGAGCATGCTGCAAAATTTTTTAGTTCGAATACAAAAGCTTTTCAATCTGTAACCTACAGAATAATCCAAGTTATACATCCAAAGAAATTATTTCTTACTTTCTAGCGCATTTGAATAAATGTTTGTCATTAAAAAGTTTTTTAATGATTTTATTTTATGCTCTTAGTCGTCTCGTTAGTCTATGCATCTCTGATACAGATTCATTATTATAAGTTAATTTTTCCGTGAGTTCTGAGCTATTATGATTAACTAGTTTGCCATCGTGGAGCCACGATATTGAATTTTGACAATCTCCGGATAAATTCGTAACCTCAACCCATAATTGGACAATAATCACAAATCTCGTCCGCCATTTTGGAGCCGCCATGTTGAATTTATAAATTTTGACATAAAGATTAATATTTCAGGTATTCAAACATATGACTATAATTTAGGGTTCAAACGGAAATTCAGTGAAGTTTTTTTTTCAAATAGAATGACCTGAATATTTTTTAATATTTGGATTCTTGAAAACTTGAAACATGTATCATACTTCATATTCTATCTTTAGCTATGACGGTTCCAAGACATGTCAAATGAGTCGCTCATTTTATCAGTTTGAAATAAAATAAACTATTATACCAGAAATCCTAAATATATAGCTTTGTAATTTCGGCGGCCTTGTATGTTCCAGTACTGAAAACATTCCATTCGATTCTAATTCTCGAAAATTTTATATTCAGAAGCTGATTTTGAAAATAACCTAAGTCCCATATTCAGAAAATAGCGGACTGGCTAGTAATTTCGTTGGCAAACTATACATAAAAAGAAAACATGTTTAATTGGAATATGTACTGTTTATTTTTTGTACGATTGTTTGTAGTTTCATAAAATATTTTTTTATGTCTATTAACGCACAATAGAAAGGGCATTAATGCTGAAACTGATCTGAAAACTTGTACTCGGTCATCATGGATTCCTCACTACTTCATTATCTCTTTAGATTTCTTATTCTTTTGGTATGATCTTCATTAGCGTTACACCTAAGTCTAGCAATTGAAGTGAATTCAAGGCTTCGTTCAAAATTTCGTGTTCACACTTTTCTTTTTGAAATCCGGTTCCAAATTTCCTCTTTAAAATTCAGAGCCTAACTTTTCACGGGTTTCGAATTATTCAAAAGTATGAAAAAACCTTCATCAAACTCACACGGCTCAATAGAGCATATAAAGGAAAGTTGATTTCAATCGCCCTATTTTGATCTCTAGTTCACTCTGTAGGATTAATTGTATGTTGGTCTGGGCCACCCTGTATATAGACATCACACCAGTAGAACCATTAGCACATGTTCAAGTTTTGCATTTATCAGACTCCCTATATATTGGAACATAGCTCTCATTTTTGCTCCGCACTGTTAGGAACCGGTGGCGTAGTAATGAACAGACCAAACCGCTATGGTGTTGAGAAATAAACTCTAGTGTATACATAGCTTTTATTGCCTCCACAACTTTTATTTAAGACATTTTTTGCCTTAGATCAAATAAGGATGCAGTTATCGTCCATACAGTTATCATTAATACACCCTGTATATGCCAGAGAGAGTTTCGACGTCTCCGAAATTTTTGTGAAATTCAATATTCTAGGTCAACTACTAACAATCCACCTAGTAATCTGATTGCATTCAGGTTTTCGGAATTTTCACAAAAAAACTACTTCTGCTATAGTGAAGTAGAAAAATATACCCATTCGAAAATTAACCTGAGAATAGTAGTAATTTTACTTCATCTCGTGGTTTACGTTGGAAAATTCAATTCATTTTCCCCTTATTTACGGAAATTCAGAATTCTTTAGTTTGTTTTATCGCCAGCATTATTCATTTTTATCGCCAGTAGTTTTTTATTTTGCCTCAAAATCAAATTTAAGTGAATTGTAGGACGAAAATATAATTTTTCTATTAATAACGGTAGATATTCTGCAATAAGTAGCATCCTCCGCACTGTCAACAATGGTATCAATAAATTAAAACAGATGTAAATCATCACATTCAATGTTGAACGCTTTCTATAGCCAAAAGTGAGATCGGCGACACTGCCAGGATGCCACAATGCAAGAAAAATACATATACAGACGCCAAACTATACCGTTCTTCGATATGTATACTGACGGATGCCACTTTGTGCGTCAGATGTATAATAAATATATACGTGTGCTACTATAACGCCGCGTACGGAGAACCCGCGAACCTTGGTGTATATGTTTATACAAAAAACGACCAAAGTGACGTCCTGCTGATTTCATCAGCAATAGATTCCCAAACATTCACTGAACCGTTTGCGATATTTTGAAGCTCGATGCACTGTGACGTCCGTATATCGGAAGTCATAGTGCCGCGGACGCCACAGCTACCGCGATTTTAACATGGGCGGATGCCACTTCACGCCGTGAATGTATATATATATATATATATATATATATATATATATATATATATATATATATATATATATATATATATATATATACTAGCTGACCCGGCCACGCGTTGCTGTGGCTAAAGTTTTTGTTATATTACATTATAGTAAACAATCTAAGAGGAACAATAAGAGAACATCAGTCACGGAGACCACTCTGCTTTTTCACACAGATGGTATTTGTAAAAAAATATGTTGATCTCCTTATTTGACTTTCTACTACTATAACCCTTTAGTACAATGGAATTATTTACGAACAAAGACGAAAATGTTGATGTTGGTATACAAATTCACTGGATTGAGATTTGAAGGGGAAGTACGTTGAACACAATTAATTAAAATGTTCTTACACTTGATATCAAGCAGAAATCAATAGGTACAAAATAAAAATTCATCAGATTTATTATTTCCATTTATTTTTATAACAAATATAAATATATTACAGTATAATACAGTAAATAACATGTGACGCTTAAACTCATGAATGAGGTAGGCAAGGCAGACAGTCTTAAACTTTTAAACATTGATATCTATTTTTTTGAATTATAAATACTTTCAATTTCAATTTAATTTAACACCAATCGGTGCACAATGTTTTTGGTTAACCTGTCTTTAGCTAACACAAATAGATTCGACGGTTTCCCAACACGTGAACACGCAACATATAGTTGCCCATGAGAAAAACATGGATTTTCCAAATCTAAACCACAAATGGACATTGTTCGACCTTGAGATTTATTTATAGACATGGCGAAAGCTAAACGAATTGGAAACTGTAGCCTGTTGAAGGGTATGGTAGAATCTGATGGTATCATCGGAATACATGGCAGCAGGACCACTTTTCCTTTAAACTTCCCAGCCAAAATGGTTGCTTCAAGAATGTTTCCGGTGATCTTTTTGATGACCAAACGCGTATCGTTACATAATTGAGGTGGATTCAAATTACGGAGGAGAATAATAGGGGAACCAATCTTTAATCGAAGATTATGTGGTGGCATTCCAGGGATATCTAATGAATTTAAAAATTCAATCGGAAAATTTACACTTTCATTTTCATCAACAACAGTATCGATTGATTTAAAAGACATCAGACAATCATTCTAATTAACTTTTATAATTATGTGATAATACTGACATGTACATATTTAAATTATAGAGTTTAAATAATAATTTCAATAAGAATTGAAATACTAATTTAATCGTTTAAGAAAAAAAATCTGAAAAACTTGTTATCATAGCACATTGAAATAATAAGTGCTAAATATTTTTTAATAGAGGTTAAATAAAAAAAATAAAAAAAAATTTTTGTTCAACTATTGAAAAAGTGTAGGAAATTGTGTATCATTTTTGCATTGACATTTTAATTAATTTTTATAATTATGTGATAATACTTACATACATATATTCAAATTAAATTATAAAGTTTTGATCAATGAAGCACAAATAAGTAAAAAACAGGATTAATTTCACTGTATTATCTTCATGATAATATGAATTCAATTTACACTTCAGTCTAAGTAACACGTGGCCGGCTATGCTAACACCAAAAATTTAAAAAGTGGAAATAATTGAATTATACGGTATTTCGTTTTAATAATTCACTACAAAATAAATTCAATTAATTTTATAGCGTCAACAACACGTGGTAATTATGCTGTTAAAATGTAGCTTATATGACACGTTCGTAGATTTACCATAGCAGCGCCATCTATTGATTACTTACTCAACCCAGTCGAAAGGTATCAACATCTGTTAGAATCATTTGGACTTAACAGATTATTGTGAATAGTGACTAATAAGAGACAAATAATTAGCAATAAATTAAAATTGCGACTATAACTTGAGATTTAAACTATCCTATCTCTCAAGATGGATCGAACTGCACATGGTGTTCGAATTTTATTATAATCGGTTAAGTGGTTTAGGAGTCCATTGAGGACAAACATTGTGACACGAGATTTATATATATTTAGATATATATAAATATATATATATATATATATATATATATATATATATATATATATATATATATATATATAAAGACAGGATTAGCGGGCATAGCACGCAAAAGAGGTTACAGAGAATGAGTGGTAACCGTAGACATGCATGTTTCTGGCTCATTAGCCTTCATCGGTACGGCATAACCAAGAAAAGGTGTACAACTTGGGAGCAAGGATGTTAATTGAAACATGAGAAAACACAAACAACGGATTTCAACAAGATAACCAAACGCACATTTGTGCCTTCAAATGGAAGATCCCGAGATTTCAGGACAACAACCAACAGAGACACGGAGGCGTCTATAGCTCTCCTGTCTGAACCTTCCGACCCTGGAATTAATGAAAAGATGAAAGAATAACGCGCGGAATATTCCACGCGCTATTCTTTCATCTTTTTATATATATATATATATATATATATATATATATATATATATATATTATAATGTAATATATGGCTGTAATAGTTGCATGTGACAAGTTTTGGCGAAATAAGTTATTTGATATGAAAGTCTTATCGTTTATTTTGTAAGAGACAAAAACCTAAACTAAAATGGCATTGTCATGCCAAAAATAACAATAAATTTTCAAATTATAACCAAATCTAGTCATTATAAGAATTCAAATGAATCGTTTACGATATTTCTGGTTGCAAGAAATGAAAAATATACAATTAAAACCAGAATATGAGTGATATATTTATTAGATCATTTTGTTTTCAACTAGCTTTAAGGGGTGTAAGTAATGATAAAATGATTATTGTCAATTTCTGAATATAATAATAATATTTCGAAGTGAACTTTACCAATCAAAATCTAAAAATACAATAGAAAACTTATGAATATTCTAAGAATTTGACAAATGTCAAACCAAAAAGAACCTTAACTTATTTATAAAGAGGAACAGGAATTACTCCAAGTAGTTCAGAGTAGTCTTCTTAAACCTTATAGGTTGAACATAGAAAAAAAAGACTACATTGTTGCTAGGCGACAGTGATGTTTTTTGGAGAGAGGAGAGCAGCCATATTTTTTTTGGAGTGGTAGGATATTTTTGAATGTTTAGTCTCGAAATAGAAAAAATTGATTGCGTTTAGTTACATTTCACCAATCATATGAAAGTTTATGAGTCCAAAACTCAACCAACATAATAAAATGGTTTACACTGCCAGTAGCTGAATCCCGATATCTGACGACAGAAGGTATACCTGAAGGAAACACATATATGAGATCACTAGGTATGAACTATTTATAATATTTAATATTTTGCAAAATATTCGCACATAAGTACGTACAATTCCGTTATCTTGGCCAAATGATATATAAATGAACATTAAAGTGAATTTAGCTAGATTTTGAAAACTTTTCTTCGCCGCGAAGAAATTGTGTAAAATTAGAACAGAAGACTTTGAATTACATACCTAGGTTCGAATTAATATTTTCATAATTTTAATTGCAAAACAATTATTAAATTAATTTAGATTATTAGTTAGTACGTATAATTTGAGCTTGAAATACGTTTTGCTGCAAATTTTTATCTTACTATTTACTAAAATTATTAACATACATAACCTCAGAAAAAGTTCGGAAGCACAACACGAATTTCAAGATCCACGTTTATTTAATACTCATAAGTTGGTTTTGGTTTAATATTCTGAAATATTTTTGAAACAAAATTGCATTACAATGTACTTACCTGATGTTCAGGAATAAAGTCACACATCAAATGCAATTTGCGTAGGTGACACATATCACGTAAATTGGTTGAACAACTTTTATAAACACAATTACATATTTTTGTCATTTCAAAATGCTTCCAAAGAAGAAGCGAAACGTTAAAATTTTTATCCATTTTCAATAGAAAAATGTGAAATACAATCGTATTTTAATTATTTAAAACAACCTATGAACCCAAGAATATAAACATTTCCAAATATATATATATATATATATTATATATATATATATATATTATATATTATATATTATATTATATATATATATATATATATATATATATATATATATATATATATATATATATATATATAGAAATGTAGTTCGGAGCACTTTGTGACTTTTGAAAAAACAATTTTATTCTCAAAAAATACACTAAGTGGAATTTCAATAGCAAAAATAGATTTTATTAACAGAGCATGTATAATAAAGATCTTACTACAAAAAAGCCGTTAAAAAATGGGTGAACTGAATTTATAAGATTCTATTTGCTGATTATGCATCTAGGTCGGCTATCATCTTCCTCCTCGCTTATGTTTACATTGCTATATATATATATATATATATATATATATATATTGTGATGTATATTTTAATGTGAGTCACTTAATGAATTTTATTCTTCGGAAGTTTAATTTATCTTTTATTTGCCACGGCCTGAGATCTTATCACAGGTGAGTTCCTTCGGGTGCCAATTTTATTATTATTTTTAAATTAAGTGAATGAAATTCTTCTTCAAATCAGAATAAATAACAAATCCTTTAATATTTAAATAACATATTCCAAAATTTATTGTACACATAACATTTTAAGAAAAAAATTGAAAATGTCGAATGTTAATTGCAAATAATTGCTAGTACAATCTCCAGGATTATTATTTCTATACAAATTGAAACTAACTATACACCTTATAACTAAATCTTAACTACAGTCCCGGAATAGAATGGAAAATATAAAAAATACAAGTATTGAAAAGATTTTTGAATAATTCACGCACTGATCCAATTCCATTTTAGTTTCTCAGTGATCGAATTCTATTTAAGAATCAGCATGCTTATTATTTAATCGATTTCTCTTTTAAACTTTTTGTATATCGATATACTATTGAAAATTTTGTTACCAATGTTCCCTCGGTGTCCTTAGTTGATTCTATAGTAGTAATTTTATCTCGGTCCAGACAGGTTTCAAAGTGGCTGACTGCAGCATACAAAATCTCTCACTTGAGAATTATTTAGTGGATACTTATCTGCTACAGACTAATTCTCCTTCCCCAAATATTCTTTCAATTAGGACTTTCGTTTAATGTAATTGATTACCTCTACTTTTTAAATGATTATCAATAATACTAATCTCAAATTACAATTCTCCTTTCATCCCAAAAAAAATCTGATACTGACATTTTATAATAATTTTTTTCCTCCTAACGTTACGATTATCTCCAATCAGATGAATCATTGCAATCAATTCTAGAGATCAAGCTAAAATATAGTTGTCACCTTTAAAATATTCCAGTTGTCAAAAATGTTTGATTTAGTCTCGTCTTGTCACTTATCCAACCATTTCATATTTGATAACGTCTTATTCTATTCAATTATACATTGTTATTTAATAGTTGTTCTATTTATGGCAAAATATGATTTGTTAAACTTTTTATTATCATTTTATTACAATGTGACATCGTTTCAATTTCCTTTTATTGACTGGATAAATGAAAATTTTGGAATTTACCTCTGATGGGATACGTTCACAATTACGTGGAATTGTAATAACCAAATACTAACATTTGTAATATCTACCACTCCAAGATTTGTTTATCAAATGATCCCATGAATATAGTTACTCAGATAAAACCTTTCTAATATACCGAATGTCTCCTAAATAGCCAAAAAAAAATTTACCATGAATTTTTTTGTTTTTAATACTAATTTTGTTATGAGATAAATGTTTTCAATATATATATATATATATATATATATATATATATATATATATATATATATATATATAATTAAATACTGTACGCCCGTTAAAAAAGAGATGGACATTATTGGAACAGACTTGAGCTAGAGCTACTTACGAGAACTCTTTTCTAAAACCTAAAAGTTGAAGTGTTGTGAAACAGTAAAATTCAAATATCTCGAAAACAGTTAATATTTTGAATATCAAAGAAGTACAACTTTTTTCTACAGAAATGATGAGGCTATCCAAACTAAATAAGTGAGTTATAAATTTATTGAGTGACAAAAAATTTGTAGCTGATGTGGCGACATCTATGAGTTTACTCAAATCCTCTCTCATATTCTTGTTTGTCCTTACTAAAACATGTTCATATCCAATTTTTGAAGTCGTTATCTCGAAAAATAACTGTTCTAACAATAAAAATCTATTTATTTTTTTTCTATTTAACATTCTGTATATCAGTAAGAAGCAGATTTAGACCCATTGTTGTCAATGAAAATATTATTCTTTTTGTCTGCTAAATCTGGAGTTACAATTTGGCCCACTACTCATGAATCACCGTGTATATTTTTGGACACCTCGTAAAAAATGCCAGGAATTACAAAGGATCTGTCTGTTTTCATATCAATTAATTTAACTTGAAATTCATTACCTGAATCTCTCTCATGATATATTAATTTTGTTGTTTAATAAGGTTATTTGTCACAAAATACAGTGAAATAAAAAATGAATTGTTCACTTTTATATATAATAAATTAGTACTGAAGATGTGATTATTAAAAAATTATTTTTTCAGTGCCTTGAATTTGTGCAAAAATGTAAACTTAAATCTCTAATAGCAAATTGGGTTTATGAAATGGAAAGTACTTAAAACAAATGCATGCCACACAGCCGGAAACACCGAAAATGGTGTATATGGCAGCCATCAGGTACTATAAATGGGTAAAAACAATGCTGGAGGCCACGAGCAGCGCATAAGTGATCGCAAGGTACACTTCATGCGGCTGTGGAGAACTGTGCGGTAACTGCACAAACTATGATGTATAAAAAAGTACAAAAATCGGTCGGTAGGGCCTCCGGCTGATATTTTGCTAAACAATAGCAGTGGTCCATACCAATTACCAGCGCTTCGGTTTTTTTTGAGATTGATTGTGAAATATTGGAGAAAAAAGAAGGCAGGAGTTGTGATTCTCTCAGCCGTAGAGGTACATCGTTTGCTTCGCAGCTCAAATCATCCACCGCGCTTGATGAAAACATCTGAATCTACAGAGGAACTGTGTTTAGAACAATGTTTAGAAGTTTCAGATCTATTTTGTCCGCTGACATTGTAAATAGGTCTACTGTAGTTTCCATGGTGATATGGTGACTCGTATCAGTTTTCTATCGAATACTATTACTAGAATTACAAAGTGATCCATGGTGAAAATATTTACTTTGAACTTCATTGTCAAGAAGTTCACATCTATTCTCCTAGATCATTCATAAAGAGCATGAACCATTTTTCAAACTAACTAGTGATGGTATTTCGCCCAGAGAAAAAGACATCGTCGGCGTAGGAAGCAAAAAGTGTAGGTGTTCGAATGATTTTGTGTAAGCTGGTGATATATTCCCTTCAATATGACTGAGATCATATCCGCCTATGAAAAATCGAAGAAGCCATTTGCGTTCGTTCAAAAGAGAGAGTATGGTTTAAATTGGTCTACTATGTGCATGATCAAATCGTAGAGCTTTCATTTCTTCATGATTGTGTACTTGGTTTATTCAACTAATGATAGAATAGTTTCTAGAAGATTCATCATATTCTCGGAAAAAAACATATGCTCATAAAAGTTAGAATAACTTCAGGGCGAACAATTAAATGCAGACACCACAACATATATCATGAAATGCAATTACATAAACGTATTCCCAAAATTTCTTCAATTTGCTTGGTTCCGTATTTCAAATTTACGATATAAATCAATTTTTTACAATCAAGTATTAACAAACTCAATCTATAATATTCAATACACTGATAAGTTATATTCAATAGCATAGTGTCGTTTTAGTAGCGTTCTCATTCGATATTTTTGTCGCAGCTTCGTCGCCACCAACATCTTCACCGAGACCCACAACAACTGAATCTTCCACCAAATTAAAGGTCTTGTGGAGCAAGGGAAATATGAACAATTCCGTTTATGGAAATCCCCCTTCCCACTCCGTTCACCATGTTGCTGATAAAGGTACACACTTTTTTATCTATAATTATGTTTGTAACAATAGTCAACATTTTAGGATTATTAGTACTTTGATAATATTTTTACTAACGTTTTAGTAAAGATGTATTGATGTGAAATATATTTTCTCGTACAAATAACTTGTTCCCAAGTCCAATTACCATTTGAAACACAACTTTTATACTTTTATGAATTAATACTCTGTTATTCCAATTTTTTTTCTAATTTATTAGTTTTGACCGCTGGCGCTGTATGTTTCATAGTTTGTTACCCTCCAATTCTCTCACCGTATTTTCACAGAATTTATCATTTTTAAACAATTCTTATAGTGATCTGATTAAGATAACATTGTAAATACAGTATTTGCAGGTTTACTAGAAAATCCAAGAATGCATTGATGTATCTTCATCTAGAAGTATAGGAGGTACATCACGACTGCTGTTGACCGTATGGTACTACTCATACTCACATGTTTCAGGCAGACTATTTTTTATCCATCGTAACAGATAAAGGTCAAATTCTGCGTCATTATGGAAAACAGTGGGGCCTAATTGGCGACAAAAATTTGTTTCAATGATCATTTCTCGATAACTATGTGTCTTATTTAAAGATGTACTATGAAAATATAGCTATTAAATCAGGAATCCCTCAGAATTAATTATCTTCCTACATTTCGATAGAAAATTTATTTTATAAACCTTTTCATTCATTCACTTATGAATGTCTGGTCGACTTACAAATTTCAAAATTTATGAGAGAAAGCATAAACGAGTTTAGAAAACAGTAATTCACCACTTTTGGAATAATACTCATTTATTTTCCGACTGAAAAGTTCAACCTCTTCATGATTGGACCAGAATATGAGAAGTACATTTTAAAATAGCTTGTGTTATTTCATAAACAGAATTTTTAGTTGACCATCTAGCCAAATGATTTTTAATAAAAGGTTTGGAAGTCGACTCAACTCCAAAAAATTTTAAATAAATTTTACTCCAGCCTCTATTCAATAGTAATTGCATAAAATTAATGATTTGAAGAAGCTTTTGTGTAGCTATCCCTGAGCAATTTACCACATCAACGTAAACATTTGATCGGCAAGTTAAATACCTAAACTTATTTGGATTGAATTTCCTGCTCGAAATATTTCATCGTTATGAAATTTATAAATAACTGGTTGGTTTTTCAATTCAATAATAGGATTTTCAGGTTGAAACAGCGATAAAAATAACCAATGCATTTGAAATAAATTGAGAACAATAAATGCATTATTGTTCTCAATTTCAATTCACAAATTTTCATGTTAATTCTTAAGCGAAGATGAATTGCAACAACATTTTTTTATTAAATCTTTACGAAAAATTGAAAATGTTTAGTGAACTTTTTCCGAAAACACCTATCTACATCTATACCAATTAACCTTGGATTAAATCATCTATGGTATATGTCCAAGAAACTGTCAATGTACCTGATTTGATTGTGAAAAATGCCTAGATTCAATAATTTCTACGAAAATTATAACTCATCAAACAATTATGAATCCAAATTTTGGTCAATTATATTATCTGCCATTCTGTCATAAAATTTCGTGTGCAGAAGTAATAAGACTTACAGTTAATCGGCAGCGAACAATTAAAAACCTTCTAAATGACGCCTATCAACTCAGCTAAAACCGGAAAAAGTACGTCTAAAGGGAAGGTGATATTGAGTGTTTACGATGCCCTCGGAATTCTTGCCAGAACTTGGGACGGTGAATAAAGAATATCATGAGAACGTTAAGGCTGCTTCAGACGCAACCAGTAGTTTAGTAAAGTAATTTAGTCAAGTGAGTATCCTGTTCACATGATCCAAGTAAATTAGTTGAGCATTTATTTAATTCAGTCGAGTAAAAATAGCGTCTACATATAACCAGTGTTTTAGTGTTGCGGCTGAAAATTAACTTCGAAATAGGTAAACATTGTGTATTTTCTACTGAAAATAGTGCTATGAATCGAAAAGTGCAATTGAAAAAAAAGTTCTTCTTCGTTCGATTTTAAAACTTGTGATTCGTGAAACAAAAGAAATATGTTTACAAGTAATGCAAAAACCTTAACGAGTATGGGTAAAAAGTTGGATTCTTAGAAGAAATGACCTAGAAACATCTGTCTTTTAAGGGAACTGGCTTTAGAAGACCCAAAGGAATATTTTCTAGCCCAGAGAATGTCGAAGGAATCATTTGATATTTTATTAATTAAAATAAAAAAATATATTCAAATGAATAATTCTATAATGAGGGATGCTATTCCAGCTACTACAAAATTGCATGCAGTGTTTTATTTTCTGGCTACTGGAAACAGTTTGCGAAGATTACAACATTTGTATAGGATATCAAAGACAAGCTTGTCAGAAATGATTCCAGAAATATGTAACGCAATTCTTGAGGCATTGAAAGAATATGTTCCGATGCGTAGTTTTTAATAAAAAAAATAATACATATTTTATGCTATATCTACACTCGACTATACATATACATTTTGCCTAAAAAAAAGTACATTAGACATTTCGTCATTATATATATCATCATCATCATATGCAGCTTATACAACCATTTTGTTATGGTGTAGCCTCCCTTTACATACTTACATGTTCCATTTTCATTTGGGCCCATTGTTGTCTATTGCTAGCTATGCGGCCCCATAGAAATATTCTTCGAGACACTTTTAACTTTTTAAAAAATATTTATTTGAATTTTATTTACAAACAACTTAGAAATACAAAAGCAAAGAAGGTATTTCTAAAATATTCTTTTTTTTTAACTTTACGAAGTCTTTTAGCAAATTTTAAGTGTGTACTTGTTGTGTTTTGTTTATTCGTCTTACCGATAATTCTTGTTTTATTTTGTTTTTTCGGATCTAGTCTAGAATAAGGGGAGCTCAATTTAGGTCGATGTTTTTTTCTGGTTACGTAGAGAGAGGAAGAGGGATCGATTACAGGAATTGATTCGGCTTTTTCATTTTGTTTATCTAAAATCTTCTGACGTTTTTCTTTTTGTTTATTATATAGGTCAGTTATAAAGGGTTGCAGTTCGTCTTTATGTCTTTGATTGTATGTTTCGTATAATGTATCAAAATCAAAATGTATTTCTTCGGCATAAGGGCCATAGAGAATTGAAAAAGGTGAGAAGTTAGTAGCACTATGAATGGACTGATTATAAATTAAAATGGCATGTGTGAAGGTATCGTCTAAGGGGTCTTCTGGATTTTGTTCTCGTAATGTTCTAAGTTCTATTAGGGTAGAATGGAACCGTTTAACAGGTGAATTAGAAGATGAGTTATTGACTGTTGTGAAATGAATTTCAATTTTATGAAGTCTCATAAATTCTTTAATTACAGCAGAATTAAATTCAGTTCCATTGTCACAAACAATTTTTTCGGATAATTATGATGAGAGAAATAGTGTCTTAATTTGCTTAAAATTGAAACAGAAGTTTTATCAGAAATTTTATAGCATTGGGCATATTTGCTGAATGAGTCGACAATTGTTAAGTAGTAATTTTTGTTACAGTGGAACAGATCAATATGGATTATATCAAAAGGTTTTTGTCCTAATAATGGACCTAATTGAGGTAATTTATACGGGTGCCATTCATACTTATTTTTTAAACAAATTTCACATTGGTTAATGAAATTTGAAATTGTAGTTTGCATGGAGGTCCAATAAAATTGATTTTTCAAGTGTTTATAGGTTTCAACTATGCCGTTATGATTTTCGTTATGATACTGTTTTACACACTCTATTTGTCTTTGTTCTTCTTCTATGTCCTGTAGTAATTTATTACAAAAAACGGCCTTAACTGTCGTGTCAAAAGTTTTCTTAAAGTATTCACAAATAAAAGGTCGAAATTCATGTGGTACGTGTAACGCAAATTTTTCATTATGTTTAAATATGTTTTTAAGAGCATCAGATATTCCCATTCTCCAATCATCAGTGACAGTTACGGTATGTCTATGTTTATTAAAACATTTTTTATAAATAATGTCATATTCGCTGGAGCTAGGAACAATGAGAATTTGATTGGTAGCAGAATTGATAGGATCTCCAGATATAGGGATTCCGGAAATCGGATTTTCGATTGCAGTGTGATTAGAATCATCGCTAAGAGACTGGTTTGTCTCGAAATCTTCAAGAAATTCGTCTAAGTCAAAATTGTCTGGAGGTTCAACACATATAGAAGAAGATGGAAGAACATTGACCTGTACTCTAGAAAGACAGTCGGCAACTAGATTTTCTTTGCATTTTCGTTATTTTACGTAAAAATTATAGTCTTCAAGTTTCAGTCGCCATCGGGTTAATCGGAATGTGGGGTCTTTAATTTTGCAAATCCATACAAGGGGATTGTGGTCACTTTCGACTGTGAATTTTTGACCATACAAGTACGGACGGAAATGTTTACAGGTAACTAATATTGCCAAAAGTTCTCTTTCGATAGTTGAATAATTTTGTTCGGCTGAGTTTAAAGTTCGAAAGTAGTAAGAGATTGGATGATTATTTTGTGATAATACAGAGCCTATGGCTATATTGGAAGCGTCAGTTGTTAAAACAAAATGTTTTGAAAAGTCGGGATATTGGAGAACTGGGGCATTGCATAAGAATTGTTTGCACTTCCCAAAGCACTCTTTATAATTGGCGTTTGTTGGGTCTATGACAGCTCCTTTGCAGGTACATCGAGAAAAGGGGGATGTTATTCTTGCAAAATTTGGAATTAACCTTCTATAATATCCAATACGTCCTAAGAAGGATCTCACCTCTTTGACCGTTTTTGGTATTGGAAAATTCTTAATAGCCTCTATTTTGCTAGGATTGGGCTCAATGCCTTCGGGAGTTACGATATGACCAAGAAAAGCGACTTCTTTTGTCAGAAATTCAGATTTGTCTAATTGGATTTTTAAGTTAGCTTTCGAAATATTTCAAAAATTGCGGCAATGTGAACTAAATGATCCTGAAGAGACTTAGAAAAAATAATGACATCGTCCATATAGACGAAACAACATTTGTGGAGAATGGGTCTAAGGATGTTATCCATTAATTTTTCGAGAGTAGAGGGTCCATTTTTAAGACCAAATGGCATTCGCAGAAACTCATAGTGGCCGTGGGGTACGGAAAAAGCTGTTTTCTCAATTGAATTTGGATGAACTTCAATTTGATGGAAACCTTGAGCTAGATCAAGAGTAGTAAAATACATGGCTTTTCCTAGGTTATCTAGTATGTCTTCGATATTTGGGAGGTTATATTTATCTTCGACAGTGTTCTCATTTAATTTACGATAATCAATAACCATACGGAATTTTTTCTTGCCAGAAGCGTCTGGTTTTTTTGATCCAACCCTGAGAGAAGCGGAATAAGGAGATATTGAGGACCTAATAATTTTTTTATCGAGTAATTGATTAACCTGTCTAGTAATTTCCTCCTGCATCGCTTTCGGATGTCGGAAACCTTTAACGTGAATAGGATTTTCATCTTTTGTGCGGATTTCGTGTTTAATGGCAGGAGTAGAAGTTAAGTCAGAGTTATCGTCATAGAAAATATCTTTGTATTTATTACAGAGTTTTAAAATGTTTTCTCTTTCTTCATGGTTTAGGTGTTGAGTGCGGATTATCGATGGGTCAAAATTACTTGGACCATTAGATATTTCGTATTTATTTAAAATTTTGACATGTATTGGGTCTAATGACAAAGGACTTGGTAAACAAATATCATTAATGTAACCGTTTTTGGCAGTATGAATTGATTCAGGAATTTTAATATTATTTATTGTAATTTCAGGAAGGATGATGTCGCCGTTGAGAATGTCAACAGGAATTTTATTGTATAAGGTATCAAAAGGAATAGTAATATTAAGACGTTTTAATGTTAGTAATTTATTTTGGTAATCTCTCAAAGCATGTAAACGTTCTGAGTGATAATTCCCTAATAATATGTCAAAGTCTTTACTCCAGTCGACAATTCTAGGGTCAATAGGTTCTAAAATTTTAAATTCTTTAAGTAATCGTGTTTTGATATTCTAGTTATATTTTCGTGTAATTTTCATGGACGTCAGTGTAAATGGTTAATTATAAACATGATTTGAGTTGAAGAATGTGGAAGCTTTAGGAGAAATGATAGTATCGGATCCTCCTGTATCTATTAAAAGTTTTAGTTTAGAAGTTGGCATAATGAAGTATGGTAGTTGCGGATCGTTGCGAATATTATTAAGGTTTATTGAAATGGCATTTCGTAAGTGGCCTCTTGAAAATGTTCGTCTTGACCGTCTGCGTTAGTTTCAAAATTTTCGTTAGTATCGTCAATATCAAAGGTATCATGAGGATTTTCGATATTTTCATTTTGGTCGGTATTTACATTAAAATTCAAAGTTCTTCTTGTCGAAGTGCTCATAGGTTGGTTTCTGGTAGAAATTGTTTGTACACTACTCATTGGTCTTGGAATATTTTGTGGGGTTTGATAATTTCTTTTGAATTGCGGTGTATGAAGATTTGAGTTATTTCCGAAAGAATAAGATGGTTTATTAAATGATTGATTATTTCCAGAAGTGTTATTAGACTGGGGTCTGTTAAAACTATGATTATTTCTAGGAGGGTTATTATTATGAAATCTATTTATTGGAGAAATCGCGGCATTTGGATGGAAGTTATTCCGAGAAGAAAATGTAGTATTCGGGCTAGTACGGTTCTGCGTAAAAGATTGATTGGATTTATTATGATTGGGGTTGAAAGAATTTTGTTTCGGTTTATGAAGAGGAGGTAACTTTTTATTTTGTTGACTTCTTAAGAAGTTCATATATAATTGTTGATTCTTATGATTATCGTAAGAGATACATTTTTGAAGAGCTTCGTCAAGAGAATTTATTTGGAAATGTGATAAATATTCACAATAGGGTTCGTTAATACCAGTGCAAAAAGTTTTTAAAGCATAATTTTTGAAGTACGGGGTTTTGAAATTTACAGTTTCCACATTATCGTTTAAAACTATATGTTGAAGCAAATCATTAATATTATTTGAAATTCTTTGATGATATTGATCATACGTTTCGTTATCGTACTGTACTGTAGTAGATAATTGTGTTGACAAAATATCTTCGGAGCGTCGATCTCCGTATTTAGCTAGTAAAGATGCACGTACATCTGTCCAAAGCGTTAAATTTGAGTAATTTAAAAAATATCTAGGTTCACCTTTCATACGAGAAATAATGTTTGCGTTTAATATAAACTCTTGAGGTTGAGTAAGATTTGGTGTTCTAAGAAACGTAATTAAGTTATCTACTGATTTTATAAAAGTCGAGAGATTATCTCCCGTATTAAATTCAGGAAGGGTGGCACAAAGACTAGAAATATCGTTATTTTGTAGAGACATATTTAAGCTATTAATGTTTCGTGTTTCTGAAATTTGATTTTTAGAAGATCGAGAACTATTAGCCGTATTAGAACTATCCAATGGATTTATTGAAAGTTTTGACAGCAATAGATGTAAGTTACTTTCAGAAATATCACTAAGAGTGCTCATAAAGGAGAAGAGGAACGTTGTACTTACAAGAAGATGATCACTGGAGATGTGTTCTGCATACTACGTTGTTTTCACCTCGGTTCGTTGGATTTTCTCGTCTAACAACTAAAGTTGACCAGGAAACTTGGGTTTCTGTACGAAGTCGATCCTGTTCGCAGCGCCAGAAATATTCTTCGAGACACTTTCAACTTTTTGAAAAATATTTATTTGAATTTTGTAGTATACTACTATATTGTTTTTCATTCTAGTTTCCCTGATGATGAGGACAAACATCTTCGAAAGCTTGGACATTTTCCGCTAAGAGTATATATTTTCCAATTTTTTGCTGCAATCCCCAATATTCACTAGTTTTATTCCTAACTAGTCAGCAAAGACTATCTTTCTTATATATATATATATATATATATATATATATATATATATATATATACATATATATATACATATATATATATATATATATACATATATATATATATATATATATATATATATATATATATATATATATATATATATATATATATATATATATATACATATATATATATATATAGTTGAAGTAAAGTTTTTGGACCTCTTTGATATATTGTTTTTTTTTATATTCTTGGGACTAGGTCCTTATTATAAATCTAACGAAAACTTAGTTTTACAAGAAACATGTTTATTAACGTTTCGGCTATACGGTGTAGCCTTTATCAAAATACACAAAACGATGCATATATATGTCTCCTAAATAGCCTCTGATTTTGATCTTTGCTGTCTTTGCAGGTACCACCGATGCGATCTGGACAAAATGGTTTGTATTTGCTCCTGTGCTTCTAAGCGCTAGAGGCATGATTCGCAGCTGTATCGACAACATTTCTAACAAATAATTCGCACTCATTTTCTTGTACTGAATTGCTTAAGTTTTCATTAAGTCCCTTTAATTTAGAGACAATATTTTGAATTTTCCGTACTCTCCGTTTTCGGCCCAATCGAATATTTTTTTATTCTCCTACTGTTGTGGATGTAGATCTTCCGTAACCATTTCATTTATATATGAACATATAATATTTTACATCCTATAACCTAATAATATGTATGTATTTGTAATTAGCAATTTTTTAAACGTGATGCACCATAGATGAGTGGAAACAAATCGAAGAGGGATTTCGCGAGCGATGGAATTTTCCCGGCTGTTGTGGAGCAATTGACGGCAAGCATACAGTAGACCGCCCGATTCTGAAAGTATGAATTACAATTACAAATAACAGTATTATGCTTATGGCCATTGTAGATCACAATTACTGCTTTAAATATATTGACGTCGGCTGGAAAGGAAGAATATACGATGGTGGAATTTTTTGGAACTGTAATATGTTTACGAAATTGGAAAATGGTATCCTTCCAGCAGGATCATTTGAAGGTGTAGATGACGATTTTTGAAAGACCAATGCCATTTGCTTCTGACAAAGTAGTACGTGTATGCTGTGGTCTTCATAACTGGTTGAGATTAACAGAAAGAAATGGGTATTCGACTCCTGCATTTGTCGATGTAGAAAATTTGGAAAACGGAAACATTATTAATGGCACTGCTGAAATGAAACTGTGTCTAGATAATTTCACAATATATTGTGAAAATGTTAAAAATTCTGAGAAATTAAATTGACAATTGTTTGGATATTGCAATCATCGTCAAAATGACAGAAGTTACATTTCGTGTGATGCCTACCTCATGTTTAATAATTATTTTTGGCTAGACCAAGAAGTGACCTACCTTTTGATTGACTTAATATACATTAATAGAAAAAAGAAGAAGATATGATATGACAAATATTAAAACTTATATATTATTAGCCCTGTGGGGATATCATGCAGCATTACATTCTGGACATATAAGTTTATATATACCAGACTTCTTCAATAGGGATATTTTTGTTTTTACATTTAACAATTTTGTACTCACATTACTTTCTGACGATCCAGCGCCTTATTTTTTTATTCGCTTACGTATTTGTTCCTTTGAGAATATGTCGATCTAATGTTTTTAATCTTTTGAGCAATTTCTTTTTGGCCAATACGTTCTATTACCATCACTTCTTGTATGTTGTTTGCTGTTTTTAGTTATTTTTGTAGTTTGTTTCGAACATCCCACAGGCACTCATATTTAATATATACTTCAACGAAATTTAAAGTAGTATCTTCCTCTCACTTTAGATATTTAATTGTATTCACCACAAACAAAATCTTCAGTGATCTTTGAAAACTCGAAGTGACTACACTGCTTGCCCGACCTGTCCAGATGTGGCAAGTTAGTGCACATGTAGGCTTTTCTGTGGTGGGAGCTGCTACTCGACTAAGAAAATAGAATAGTGTTCTATTCACTAAACTCGACTGCCAGTGAGCTCGTCTGAACAAATATGTTCAAATGGGTCAAGTCACTAAACTACTGGGCCACTTGACTAAAATCTACTGGTTGCGTCTGAACCAGATTTTATGCTGCGTTAAAGAGTAGAAAGGCTATATCGGGCTATGAAATCCACAAACATCATTGAACAACCACCGTATTCTTTAATATGGCTCCGGTCGACTTTTTCCAAAACTCAAATTACGCGGAGATTCTAAAGTCAATTTCTGAAATCGGGTTCAAAAATATGTTTATTTTTGGTTATCGTAAATAGGTATAAGTAGGAAGCGCTTTACCTAGGACCACCCCACCACTCTCCCTCTGACGTCATGACCACGCCCACCTCCTCTCTGATTGGTCCGCCATTTTTAGTCCACGCCCCCACCTCCTCTCTCATTGGTCAGCCATTGTTTAGTCCACGCCCCCACCTCCTCTCTCATTGGTCCGCCATTTTTTAGTCCACGCCCCCACCTACTCTCCGATTGGTCCACCATCCCCTCAACTGATTTGTCCACCATCTTTAGGCCATCCTCCTCTCTGATTGGTCCACCATGCCCCTCCTCTGATTTGTCCGCCATTTTATTAGGCTATCCTCCTTTCTGATTGGTCCGCTGGTTTGGGCCATCCTTGTCTCTGGCCGGTCAGCGTACTGGTGTCTGATTGGACTCGTTCTCTGGTTGGTTAGCGTCCTCGTGTCTGTTTGGCCAAACTACATAATCCACCAGATGTCGACAATACAGGTACCTTGCCATCTATCGTCGTCAACCTACATTATCCACCAGGTGTCGGTAATACAGTTACCTTGTCGTGCTATCTATCGTCGTCAACCGACCTAACATAGCAAACCCCACGTAGGATACAAAATCGTAAAAGATTATACAGGGTGCAGTCGTGAAATATTATACAGGGTGTAGTCGTAAAAATATTAGGGTGTAAAGGTATACAGGGTTGTAAAAGAAGCAAACCCCACGAGGATGAGTCAAGTCGCCGTGACGACACCAGAAGGTCGAATGGCGATAACCTAACATAGCAAACCCCACGAAATCTTGTGTAGCGGAAGTGAACCCAGATTATTATCGTATACAGGATGTGCAAAAAAGATGCAATTAGGGCAGTAGTACATATCTCTGCTATTATTGGTCAGATTTTTAAGGAACAAAAGACATTATGATTGTTAGACTATTGTCGTATACACGATGTGCAAAAAAGATGCCATTAGGGCACTAGCACATATCTCTGCCATTATTGGTCAGATTTTTATGGAACAAAAGACATTATGATTGTAAGATTATTATCGTATACAGGATGTGCAAAAAATATGCCATTAGGGCACTAACGCATATCTCTGCTATTATTGGTCAGATTTTTATGGAACAAAATACATTATGATTGTTAGATTATTGTCGTATACAGGATGTGCAAAAATAGATGCCATTAGGGCACTAACGCATATCTCTGCTATTATTGGTCAGATTTTTATGGAACAAACGATATTATGATTGTTAAATTATTATCGTATACAGGATTTGCAAAAAAAAAGATGCCATTAGGGCACTAGCACATATCTCTGCTAATATTGGTCACATTTTTATGGAACAAAAGACATTATGCTTGTTAGATTATTATCGTATACAGGATGTGCAAAAAAGATGCCATTAGGGCACTAGCACATATCTCTGCTATTATTGGTCAGATTTTTATGCAACAAACGACATTATGATTGTTAGATTATTATCGTATACAGGATGTGCAAAAAAAATATGCCATTAGGGCACTCGCACGTATCTCTGCTATTATTGGTCAGATTTTTATCGAACAAACGATATTATGATTGTTAGATTATTATCGTATACAGGATGTGCGAAAAAAAGATGCCATTAGGGCACTAGCACAAACCTCTGCTATTATTGGTCAGATTTTTATGGAACAAACGACATTATGATTGTTAGCTTATTATCGTATACAGGATGTGCGAAAAAAATATGTCATTGAGGAACTAGCACATATCTCTGCTATTATTGGTCAGATTTTTATGGAACAAAAGACATTATGATTGTTAGGTTATTATCGTATACAGGATGTGCAAAAAAAAGATATCATTAGGGCACTAGCACATATCTCTGTTATTATTAATCAGATTGAAGTCGAACAAACGCGCTGGAAGATGGACTTATACCAATAACAGAACCATTTCGTGACAACATAATGCTTGTGATGTTATGCGGCTTAGAGGACCGCGATGGAAATTCTAAACATGTTAAAAAAAGGAATATGTGGTTATTTTAATAGTTATATACGTGGAAAGTTTGGCGAATTGGTTTCTGCAAAACACGGTGTTAAGGCTAAGCTGTCTTTCCTCTTACTAAGTAACAAAAATCGCTTGCCCTTGGAACAAGAGAAGTAGTCGGAGAAGATTTGGAAATTATTAAAAGGAAACATAAAGAAACTGTAGGCATTCCATACACAGTAGAATTGTCGGCCGTTAAATTCGATAGGCTACTTAAAGTTATACCAAATTTTCCGACAAACAACTTCAACTTTTGCATCAAAGAAGAGTGCAAGGAAAGGTTCAACGTTATTGTGAACAACGATAAAACAGTTGGCATAGATTGCCTCACTTGACTCACATCTAATGCAAGGTTTAAAATATACAACAAATTTATTTATCAAATAACCAGTCCTGGATTTAACAAGAGCATTGGAAACCATATTATAGATATCGTCGACTGCCCACACGCAAGATTAAAGGAAACTTTTCTTTCTGCATTGGCCAAGAAGCACGGCAATAACAAATTGGGAGCTACGATATATAATTACTCTATTCGAAATTTCCATGTAGAAGGCTATACTCCTTTAGAAGATTGCATAACTCTGCTACAAGATAGTAAATTGTACTTCCAGGATTCTCCGTTATACTCTGTGTCGATTGCAAAAATGTGGGGAAAGTTGTCAAAAAGTCTGCAAAACAGTTGCTGTCTTGTGTTTTACAATATGCTGCAATATGTTTATTGGGGTAACAGCAATAAAAGACAGTTGACGGGATTACAAATGAATTTACTAAAAGAAATCGACGCAAGGAAGAAGGTTATAAATTACATTCTCTCTGCATGCACCTTTAATAGCCTCCCCTGTTAACCATATAGAAATTGTAGAAGAAAAGGAGAACAGAGACAATTTTCGAATTATACAAAAGTGTTACATTATAGCTGGAGAGACTTACTTGTCTAGAGCCAGCACCTAATTACCATAAACAATAAAAAACAAATATATTTTTTAAGTGTTTACAACAATAGAGCAGTTCTTATTGCAGATGGTTATGTTACAATACTTTATAATAAATGTATGGAGATAATATGTTTGCCTACAGAAGAAACGTTTTTAACATTTACTACAAATCGTAGTACGTCTTACCAAGGCAACACATTCGCTAAGATAGAAAATATTTAAAATTTTGTGTAACAGAGTAACATGGAATGTATCGGGAAAATTGTAACTTAATTGTGAATGATAATAATAAAACAGTTGGCATAGATTACCTTACTTAGCTCACCTCTAATGCAAGGGTTGAAATATTCAACAAATTTATTTGTCAAATAACCAGTCCTGGTGTTAACAAGAGCATTGGTAACCATATAATGGAATTAGTCAACTATCCACATGGGAGATTAAAAGACACATTTTCCAACACTTTAGCCAGAGAACAGGGAATTACAAGATTAGAAGTAACCATATATAATTATTCCATAGCCGATAACAAAACAGGGGAATACAATTGCTTAGAAGACTGTCTAACCTTACTGGAGGTAAGCAAACTTTGTTACCAAAATGCACCATTATACTCAATCTCGTTTGCTAAAATGTGGACAAAGTTGTCTAAAAGTCTGCAAAACAGTTGCTGTCTTGTATTTAACAATATACTGCAATATGTTTACTGGTGGAACAGTAATACAAGGAAATTAACCGTTCTACAGATAAGTTTACCAATGGAACCCAACGCAAGAAAAAAGTTGTAAATTATTGTCTTTCTGTATTTAGTTATAACCTCTCACCTATTAATTATATAGAGATCGTAGAAGATACGAATAATAATGAGAAAATTGTTCGAACTTCTCAAAAATTCTATATTAAGGCTGGAGATACATTCTTTACATCCAGGAGCTCGGACGGGTATATACATGTAATATTATACCCAAAGTTCTGAGAAAGAGAGAGTGAACAAAAATAGTAAGCTAATGCCTTTTGTGCTAAAAGAAGTAACACCAATTTCCCATATTTCTGTATTATCTGTGAAGAAACGGAAATTAGAAATGGAGGAAACAGAATTAAAGAAAAGGAAGATGGAGTATTTAGAAAATACAGCTACGGTTAAAAAGGAATATGAACATTTTTTTTGGAGAAATATTTCTGTAGTATCTGTAAAGAAACGGAAATTAGAAATTGAGGAAACAAAATTGAAGAAAAGGAAGATGGAGTATTTAGAAAATACAGCTACCGTTAAAAAGGAATATAGACCGACGAAGTGGATGTGGAGAGGGTTAACGTCGTTATAATGCAAGAAATTGCGGATAGCAAAAATGTAGGTATTGTCATCTACTAGAAGAATTTGTAGAAGGTATAGAAGTGGTAATATCTAGAATTAAAGTAGTTATGCATAGAGGTAGAATCCGGTACATATTAAAACTAGACAATATAAATGTTTTTTACCTTTCGAATTACTGGTTAGAACAAGAATTAGAAGAAATAGACTTAGATTGAAGGATTAAAATAAAAATTGACGTGTCAAAACATACACTCGACAGAAACAAAGAAAGAGTTGTATTTTGTGTATACGTTTTGTTAAACCTGTATAAATATTCTAATAAAACATTTTTAAAGATATCGCTGCTTTACAAATTTTCCCACCTTTGTTCTTATTTAATGTTAAACCATCTATCTGGAATTGGTTCCTGCAAAAAATTCAACCTGTCAAGGTAACGAAAGCGAGAGTCTTACGCAACAGATAAAATTATGTATGCAGATAGTTATTCAATGTAATTGCATTCTCTTAAAGGTTACGCATTTGAAAAATAAAAGAACGTCGTAGTGACGTATCTAACATAATACCGTTTGTTCAACTTCAATACGATCAATAATAGCAGAGATATGCGTTAGTGCCCTAATGGCATCTTTTATCCACATCCTGTATATTGATCGAACGTAGTAGTGCCGTTTTGACATCTTTATGTCGACACCCCTGTATATTGATCGAACGTCGTAATGACGTATTGTTTCCGTTCGATGGAAATCAAACCAATAATAGCAGAGTGTCTTTTTTACATCTTTATGTCGACACCCTGTATATTGACCGATCGATGTAGTGCCCATTGTTTTTGTTCGATAAAAATGCATCTCATTGGTATATAGACACAGATGTTAAATTTTTATAAAATAATTAAATACATACATATTTTCCACTATTGCGTAAGACTCACGCTTCGACTACCTCAGGCAGGCTATTTTTTTTGAAGGAACCAATTCCAGATAGATTGTTTAACATTAAATAAGGACAAAGGTGGAAAAATTTGTAAAATAACGATATCTTTAAAAGTTTTATCAGAATATTGATACAGGTTTAACAAAACGTATGTACAAAATACAACTCTTTCTTTGTTTCTGTCGAGTGTATGTTTCAACACGTCAATTTTTATTTCAATCCTTTAACCTAAGCCTATTTCTTCTAATTCTTGTTCTAACCAGTAATTTGAAAGGTTAAAATCATTGATATTGTCTAGTTTTAATATGTACCGGATTCTACCTCTATGCATAACTTCTTTAATTCCAGATATTACCACTTCTGTACCTTCTGCAAATTCTTATAGTCGATGACAATACCTAAATTTTTGCTATCCGCAATTTCTTGCATTGTAACGACGTTAACCCTCTCCACATCTACTTGGTCGGTCTAAATTCCTTTTTAACGGTAGCTGTATTTTCTAAATACTCCATCTTCCTTTTCCTTAATTATGTTTCCTCCATTTCTAACTTCCGTTTATTTACAGATAATACAGAAATATTTCTCAAAAAAAAATGTTTATATTCCTGTTTAACCGTAGCTGTATTTTCTAAATACTCCATCTTCCTTTTCTTTAATTCTGTTTCCTCCATTTCTAATTTCCGTTTCTTTACAAATAATACAGAAATATGGTAAATTTGGTGTTACTTCTTTTAGCACAAAAGGCATTAGCTTACTATTTTTGTTCACTCTCTCTTTCTTAGAACTTTGGGTATAATATTACATGTATATACCCGTCCGAGCTCCTGGATGTAAAGAATGTATCTCCAGACTTAATATAGCATTTTTGAGAAGTTCGAACATTTTTCTCCTTATTATTCGTATCTTCTACGATCTCTATATAATTAATAGGTAAGAAGTTAAAACTAAATGCAGAAAGACAATAATTTACAACTTTTTTTCTTGCGATCCATTGGTAAACTTATCTGTAGAACGGTTAATTTCCTTGTATTACTGTACCACCAGTATACATATTGCAGTATATTGTTAAATACAAGACAGCAACTGTTTTGCAGACTTTTTGACAACTTTGTCCACTTTTTAGCAAACAAGATAGAGTATAATGGTGCATTTTGGAAATAAAGTTTGCTTACCTCCAGTAAGGTTAGACAGTCTTCTAAGCAATTGCATTCCCCTGTTTCGTTATCGGCTATGGAATAATTATATATGGTTACTTCTAATCTTGTAATTCCCTGTTTTCTGGCTAAAGTGTTGAAAAATGTGTCCTTCAATCTCTTATCTGGGTAGTTGACGAAATCTATTATATGGTTACCAATGCTCTTGTTAACACCAGGACTGGTTATTTGACAAATAAATTTGTTGAATATTTTAACCCTTGCATTAGAGGTGAGCCAAGTGAGGTAATCTATGCCAACTGTTTTATTATCATTATTTACAATTACGTTACAATTCTCCCGATACATTCCATGTTACTTTGTTACACAAAATTATGAATATTTTCTATCTAAGGGAATGTGTTGCCTTGGTAAGACGTAATACCATTTGTAGTAAATGTTAAAAAACGTTTCTTCTGTAGGCAAACATACTATCTCCATACATTTATTATCACGTATTGTAACATAACCATCTGCAATAAGAACTGCTCTATTGTTGTAAACACTTGAAAAATATATTTGTTTTTTATTGTTTATGGTAATGGGGTGCTGGCTGTAGACAAGTAAGTCTCTCCAGCTATAATGTAACACTTTTGTATAATTCAAACCTTGTCTCTGTTCTCCTTTTCTTCTACAATTTCTATATGGTCAACAGGGGAGGCGATTGAAGGTGCATGCAGAGAGAATGTAATTTATAACCTCCTTCCTTTTCCTCCTTGCGTCGATTTCTTTCAGTGAATTCATTTGTAATCCCGTCAACTGTCTTGTATTGCTGTTACCCCAATAAACGTATTGCAGCATATTGTAAAACACAAGACAGCAACTGTTTTGCAGACTTTTTGACAACTTTGCCCACATTTTTGCAATTGACACAGAGTATAACGGAGAATTCTGGAAGTACTATTTACTATCCTGTAGCAGAGTTATGCAATCTTCTAAAGGAGTAAAGCCTTCTACATGGAAATTTCCAATAGAGTAGTTATATATCGTAGCTTCCAATCTGTTAATGCCGTGCTTCTTGGCCAATGCAGAAGAGAAAGTTTCCTGTAATCTTGCGTGTGGGCAGTTGACGATATCTATAATATGGTTTCCAATGCTCTTGTTAAATCCAGGACTGGTTATTTGACAAATAAATTTGTTGTATATTTTAAACCTTGCATTAGATGTGAGTCAAGTAAGGCAATCTATGCCAACTGTTTTATCGTTGTTTACAATAACGTTGCACCTTTCCTTGTACTCTTCTTGGATGCAAGAGTTAAAGTTGTTTGTCGGAAAATTTGGTATTTCTTCAAGTAGCATATCGAGTTTAACGGCTGCCAATTCTACTTTGTATGGAATGCCTACAGGTTCTTTATGTTTCCTTTTAATAACTTCCAAATCTTCTCCGACTACTTCTCTTGTTCCAAGGGCAAGCGGTTTTTGTTACTTAGTAAGAGGAAATACAGCTTAGCCTTAACACCGTGTTTTGCAGAAACCAATTCCTTTTTTTAACAAGTTTTGAATTTCCATCGCAGTCCTCTAAGCCGCATAACTTTGCAAGCATTATGTTGTCACGAAATGGTTAAGTTATTGGTATAAGTCCATCTTCCAGCGCGTGTGTTCGACTTCAATCTGATTAATAATAACAGAGATATGTGCTAGTGCCATAATGACATTTTTTTGCACATCCTGTATACGATAATAATCTAACAATCATAATGTCTTTTGTTCCATAAAAATCTGACCAATAATAGCAGAGATATGTGCTAGTGCCTCAATGACATATTTTTTTGCACATCCTGTATACGATAATAATCTACCAATCATAATGCCGTTTGTTCCATAAAAATCTGACCAATAATAGCAGAGATATGTGCTAGTGTCCTAATGGCATCTGGTTTTTGCACATCCTGATAAAAATCTAACAATCATAATGTAGTTGACTCCATAAAAATCTGACCAATATTAGCAGAGATATGTGCTAGTGCCCTAATGGCATCTTTTTTTGCACATCCTGTATACGATAATAATCTACCAATCATAATGTCGTTTGTTCCATAAAAATCTGACCAAAAATAGCAGAGATATGTGCTAGTGCCCTAATGGCATCTTTTTTTTTGCACATCCTGTATATGATATTAATCTAACAATCATAATTTCGTTTGTTCCATAAAAATCTGACCAATAATAGCAGAGATATGTGCTAGTGCCCTAACGGCATTTTTTTGCACATCCTTTATACGATAATAATCTAACAATCCTAATGTTGTTTGTTGCATATAAATCTGACCAATAATAGCAGAGATATGTGCTAGTGCCCTAATGGAATATTTTTGCACATCCAGTATACGATGATAATCTAACAAGCATAATGTCTTTTGTTCCATAAAAATCTGACCAATAATGGCAGAGATATGTGCTAGTGCCCTAATAACATCTTTTTTGCACATCCTGTATACGACACTAATCTTACAATCATAATGTCGTTTGTTCCATAAAAATCTGACCAATGATAGCAGAGATATGCGTTAGTGCCCTAATGGCATATTTTTTGCACATCCTGTATACGACAATAATCTAACAATCATAAGGTCGTTTGTTCCATAAAAATCTGACTAATAATAGCAGAGATATGCGTTAGTGCCCTAATGGCATCTTTTTTGCACATCCTGTATACGACAATAATCTAACAATCATAATGTCGTTTGTTCCATAAAAATCTGACCAATAATAGCAGAGATATGCGTTAGTGCCCTAATGGCATCTTTTTTATCACGTCCTGTATACGATAATAATCTAACAATTATAATGTCGTTTGTTCCATAAAAATCTATCCAATAATAGCAGAGATATGCGTTAGTGCCCTAATGGCATATTTTCTGCACATCCTGTATACGACAATAATCTAACAATCATAATGTCGTTTGTTCCATAAAAATCTGACCAATAATAGGAGAGATATGCGTTAGTGCCCTAATGGTATCTTTTTTTTTGCACATCCTGTATACGACAATAATCTAACAATCATAAGGTCGTTTGTTCCATAAAAATCTGACCAATAATAGCAGAGATATGCGATAGTGCCCTAATGGCATCTTTTTTTTTGCACGTCCTGTATACGACAATAATCTAACAATCATAATGTCTTTTTTTCCATAAAAATCTGACCAATAATAGCAGAGATATGCGTTAGTGCCCTAATGGCATCTTTTTTGCACATCCTTTATACGATAATAATCTAACAATCATAATGTCGTTTGTTCCATAAAAATCTGACCAATAATGGCAGAGATATGTGCTAGTGCCCTAATGGCATCTTTTTTGCACATCCTGTATACGACAATAATCTAACAATCATAATGTCTTTTGATCCTTAAAAATCTGACCAATAACAGCAGAGATATGTACTAGTGCCCTAATGGCATCTTTTTTGCACATCCTGTATACAACAATAATCTAACAATCATAATGTCTTTTGTTCCATAAAAATCTGACCAACAATAGCAGAGATATGCGTTAGTGCCCTAATGGCATCTTTTTTGCACATCCTGTATACGATAATAATCTGACAATCATAATGTCTTTTGTTCCATAAAAATCTGACCAATAATAGCAGAGATATGTGCTAGTGCCTTAATGGCGTCTTTTTTTTTGCACATCCTGTATACGACAATAATCTAACAATTATAATGTCTTTTGTTCCATAAAAATCTGACCAACAATAGCAGAGATATGCGTTAGTGCCCTAATGGCATCTTTTTTGCAAATCCTGTATACGATAATAATCTAACAATCAGAATGTCTTTTGTTCCATAAAAATCTGACCAATGATGGCAGAGATATGTACTAATGCCCTAATGGCATCTTTTTGCACATCCTGTATACGATAATAATCCAACAATCATAATGTCTTTTGTTCCATTAAAATCTGACCAATAATGGCAGAGATATGTGCTAGTGCCCTAATGGCATCTTTTTTGCACATCGTGTATACGACAATAATCTAACAATCATAATGTCTTTTGTTCCTTAAAAATCTGACCAATAATAGCAGTGATATGCCCTAATTGCATCTTTTTTGCACATCCTGTATACGATAATAATCTGGGTTTACTTCCGCTACACAAGATTTCGTGGGGTTTGCTATGTTAGGTTATCGCCATTCGACCTTCCGGTGACGTCACGGCGACTTGACTCATCCTCGTGGGGTTTGCTTCGTTTACAACGCTGTATACCTTCACACCCTAATATTTTTACGACTACGCCCTGTATAATATTTTACGACTGCACCCTGTATAATCTTTCACGATCCTGTATCCTACGTGGGGTTTGCTATGTTAGGTCGGTTGACGACGATAGATAGCAAGACAAGGTAACTGTATTACCGACACCTGGTGGATAATGTAGGTTGACGACGATAGATGGCAAGGTAACTGTATTGTCGACATCTGGTGGATTATGTAGTTTGGCCAATCAGACACGAGGACGCTAACCAACCAGAGAACGAGTCCAATCAGACACCAGTACGCTGACCTGCCAGAGACGAGGATGGCCCAAACCAGCGGACCAATCAGAAAGGAGGATAGCCTAAAAAAATGGCGGACAAATCAGAGGAGGGGCATGGTGGACCAATCAGTGATGAGGATGGCCTAAAGATGGCGGACAAATCAGAGGAGGGGATGGTGGATCAATCGGAGAGGAGGGGGGCGTTGACTATAAAATGTCGGACCAATAAGAGAGGAGGTGGGGGCGTGGATTTAAAAATGGTGGACCAATGAGAGAGGAGGTGGGGGCGTGGACTAAAAAATGGTGGACCAATGAGAGAGGAGGTGGGGGTGTCTACTAAAAAATGGCGGACTAATCAGAGAGGAGGTGGGCGTGGTCACGTGACGTCGGAGGCCGTGGTCATGACGTCAGAGGGAGTGGTCATGACGTCAGAGGGAGAGTGGTGGGGGTGGTCCTAGGTAAGGCGCTTCCTACTGGTACATCATTTCGAAGCACGACACATATTTTGATTTCATTCACAGTCAAGTTTTTGCAATATTAATTTCTTTTTAATATACTCTGTTCATTTTTAGGTATTTGCTTTGAATTTGGCAATCATATTTGTATAACATCAATTAATCTATAAATTTTTATTTTCATAACTTTTTTCTTTCAGGTTCAAAATATCAATCAAATTTGAATGAAATTGACAAATCTGAGCAGAAATCGAATGGTGATTCAGACACTAAGGGTCATGTGTATGAAAATTCTCCAGAGAATATAGGGGAATCAATCAAGTGTGAGTATTTTCGAATATATATGAATATAAATCTAGTTATCATGTGTTCGCGGAACATATTACTGTGTGGTCAGCTAAATAAAGCGTGATTGCAAAAAAAATTGATGGTTTACTTTAAAAAAATCGGATGATTAGTATCTGATATCACTTTAATGTTTCGTCTTGTATGTTTAATTTGCACGTACAAATGGTGTGCCACTATAACTTTATGATAATTATAGTAATCATAAAACAAATCATTCTTTTTTTGTTAGTAAATCATTACAGCTGCTTTCGTCGTAAAAATTGCACAATGCCTAATATAACATTCTCCGCACACAAAATTACATTTGTATTCCAAATTTATTTGAGACTAATTGATATTTTCATCTATTGCAAAAATCTCCAAACAAACTTGTGGTGAACTGACAAAAAAGATGATCGTAAAAAAAATAAAACTCCGTTATATAGGGGACATACGTGCCAAGTTAGCGACTATAAAAAGTCTCGGTACGTCCTTGACTGTATGTAGACGTCTTGTTTCAAAAATTATTAGTGAAATAATTTTAAAACTTGATTGACTAGTTTGATCTCATTAGGTTCGGATAGATAAGTGGTTAAAATTTATCAAATAATAAGGTATTATTGTCATCATCAAAATGTGATAACAAAAATTTGTAAAAGTGCTGGTTTTCTACAAAATTTGTAAATAAACTTGATATTTCATTCTCTTGTGCTGGAAATCAATAGGCCAGACTGTCTTCTAAGCTGAGATTTACTTATATATTTTGTTTCCATTTTTTCTATTCCAAACTATTTTTTGTGATTTTGGTAACCAAGATCGCATCAATATGTCGAACCTCCCCTCCCAACCACTGTTCTCAAAACCACCACTTCTTCAACCTCCAATAAACAATGTAATTTGGTAAACAATCCTGTTTACTCGCTTTTCACTTCAACGACTAATCTCCCTACTAACCCTCGAACAACTATAATAGTATATTCCAAATCAAGGGTGAAATAAGCAAAATTTTATACGACTAGATTTGAAACGATTCTACGAGTGTAGAATTTTTAATTTCACCCGTGTGATAGACTATACTTTTTTTACGACTATAAAATAGAAACAAAAAAAAAACATATATTGAATTGCTAACTACTTAACTTCTGGAGGAGTTGTGGTGAAATAATTACTGCTGTCAATATCAAACACTAAAAAGGAATGAAGCCATGTAATAACTATTATTTGGATAAAATTATATAAATTTACTTACTTTTTATGAAGTATTATTCAATTTTAATTTAAAAATATAGATAATTAAACAATTTTGACCATCGACATTTTTGACAGTTGACAATTGTTGTTATTCTTTTTTCTTAAAAGTGCCACAAAATACACTTATACACAATTAACACTCAATGACCATATTAGTCATTTTACGTTTACTTTATGAGGATTTTCTCTGCATTTCGATATTTCTGCACTACTTCTACTCTACGTAGAGCAGCTGATCTAGATAACGGAAGACGCCTCTTTCTGTCAAATTTACCATGACATTGAGAGAGCACCAAAAATTTTCATTCCAAACCAAGGGCGGCAATTAATATTCTTGCCCTAGGGCTAGAATGAAACTATTTCATGTTCAAAAACTGCGTCGGAATATAGAAATTCCATAATAGTCGTAGAAAAAGCTATTCCTTAATTGCTCACACCTCTACCAAAAATATTCCTATAATCGATACCTCACTTACCATTTATAATAAGTATGAATCTCTCAGTGCCCTTGTGAAGAAAGCATTCCTGGAAATAGTACCAAAAAACCTTACGATTTAATACTCTATACCGATGCCTCAAAAACTGACTCCAGTGTTGATTGTGAAGTTATCTCGAACCATTAGAACGCATAGGCTCCTTCTCTTTGCCTTTAACGTGTAGTTATCACAGGTTCTCAAATATATCTCCCTTCCCCACAAAAATATTTCCATATGTACTGATTCCCTTTCTTCGATTCAGCAAATTCAAACCATCTTCACTGGCTACCCAATTGTCCACAACTTATATGACATATATCAAACTCTCTTTGCTCGTGATGCAACAACCTCTCTCATATGGCTTCCATTTCACATTGGAATCGCTGGAATCGAAACTGCAGATCACCGCGCCAAAGAAGCTGTATCTAGCAATAATCCAAAACTCATAGTTGAGCTTGCAACCGAACCAAGTTCAACTTCAAAAACTTTATGCAATAATCTTGCCGATATCTATGGCGCAATAGTATGACAATCCTTTACGATTTCCATTCACCTACTCCTCTTCTCTCCCTAAACTTTCTAACAAGGAGGGAAGCTACTATAATCAGAAGAGTTCAAATTAGCGACGCTTAACTCACACATGGTTATCTGATGTCTTCAGGAAGTCGTCCTGTTTGCCGTAGCTGTAATGCAATATTGACCGTTAACCACATACTCTCTGACTGAAGACAATTTTCCGCTATGTATCAACAATTTTGCCTACAGCCTAACCTCAAGAAAATACTCCACTGTCCCACCAAGCTCAAGATAGTTTTAGAGTTTCTCAAAGCTACCATAAAATATAATTTAAGAATAGTAAAAGTTGTTAATTAACTCATGTTTATATTTGTAACTATTTCTTCTGTGCCAATGACCAGCGATGTCGAGGCACGTTAAACTAAAATAAAAAAAAAATGTCGTCGACTATTATAGAATTTCTATATTCCGACGTAGTTTTTAATCATGAAATAATTTCATTCTAGCCCTAGGGTACGAATATTTATTCTACTCCTTGGTACGGAATGAATACTTGCGGCGCCCTCTAAATGTCATGGTTCATTTGACAGAAATAGAAAATAGGCGTGTTCCGTATTCTACACCAGCTGCTCTACATGGAGTTGAAGTAGTGCAGAAATATCAAGATGCGTAAAAAATCCTCTAAAGTGAACGTAAATTGACTAATATGGTCATTGAGTATTAATTGTAAGAGCCAGAAGTGCAGCATAAGTGTATGTTGTGGCAATGTTTAAGAAAAAAAGACGAACAACAATTATCAACTATCAAAAATGTCGATTGTCAAAATTGTTTGATTATTATCTATTTTTCAATTTAATAGATGAGGCTTTTACTTTATGAAGATCTATACTGAACGATGAAAAAAACAATTTAATTTGTTCAAAACTTCATTTACGTGAACTAATGTTCAATGTAAACTAGTTGACTCTAGTTAAATTTAATAAGTAAAAAATATATTTTTTAAAAACCTTTTATTAAACTTTATGATTAGTTACAGTTGGAGTTACAATTATGTATGACTTCTTTTTTTGGTTTACAAAAATAAGGAAATTGTAATATAATGCTGAGTACAGAGGAAAAAAATGTATGATAAGAAAATTATAACCATTTTGTAAACAGGATGTCTCCACATGTTTTCTGATTAAGGTTAAAATGATAAATCCAATAATGTGGGAAACGTCCTGTCAGCAATTTAATAATAATATTATATGAGTTTAACAGGATGTCTCCATATGACTCCTCCCCTCTTTGTTAAAGGTACGACCTCGTGGCTCTGGCTTCAATAGGGATTGGGGTAGCTCCATTGGTTCACCCTGGGATTGTTCTGAATTTTTGATTTTTCTAAAATATTTTGTACACAGATACAAAAATAAACGGTTGGTTTTAAAGATTGAAACTAACTTTTTCGCATATGTAACAGGCCCTGAATCATATTCTATCATAAAATTGTCACACTTCGGGGAATGAATCGTGCTAACTAGCCGAAATTTCTCCGAAAATAACGAAATATCTGGATTTATAGGACTCGCTGTACTCGCTCTAGTCAGCTGAAAATCAATAGGGTACATCTGTGAGACACCTTGAAAAATATCCAATTACAAAATTGTTCACTCCGGAGGCTGCATCGTACTAACAACCCAAAATTTCTCCAAAAAGGACCAAAAATGTGACACTTCAGGTACATTAGCACCCATTTTACTAGCTCTGGTGAGCTAAAAATCAATAATGTTCATCTATTGGATGCCCTGAATAATATTGTTGATGAAAAACGTAAAAATAATTCAAGAGAAAATTTCTAAATTCCACCTTTTTTTGGGGTAAACCAATACTTTTCTCGCAAATTAGATAGGTTGGGCGGAAAAGTAAAAATCCTCTGTGTACGTCGTCATCATCGTCGTCGTCGTTGTCGTCGGCCACTTTTCGTTACATGTCTTGTTAGCACGATACAGCCTCCGGAGTGCAGCAAATCACCAATTTTATGATTTAATGTTATTTAGGACATCTCACAGATGAGCCCTATTGATTTTCAGCTCACAATAGCCAGTACAACGGGTGCTTGAAGTACGACATTTTTGTCATTTTTTCAGAAATTTCAGTTTGTTAGCACGATACACCCTCCGGAGTGCGAGAAGTCACCGATTTTATGATTGAATATTATTCAGAACATCTTACAGATGAACCCTATCGATTTCAAGCTCACCACAGTCAGCACAACAGGTGCTATAGTACTTTAAGTACATTTTTGTCATTTTTGAAGAAATTTCAGTTTGTTAGCACGATACAGCCTCCGGAATATATACAAGTGACCAATTTTATGATTGTATATTATTCAGGGCATCTCACAAATGAACCCTATTGAGATTCAGCTCACTAAAGCCAGTACAACAAGTGCTATGGTACTTGAGGTACCAAATTTTTGTAATTTTTGGAGAATTTTCAATTTGTTACCACGATACAGCCTCCAGCGTGTATACAAGTGACCCATTTTAAGACTAAATATTGATTAGGGCGTCTTATAGATAAACCTTATTGATTTTTAGCTCACCAGAGCTGGAACAGTGGGTGCTATGGTACCTGAAGTACCACATGTTTGTCCTTTTTGGAGAAATTTCGGGTTTAGTACGATACAGCCTCCGGAGTGAATACATGTGGCCAATTTTATAATTGGATATTTTTGGAGGTGTCTCACAGATGTACCCTATTGATTTTCAACTGACTATAGCGAGTACAGCGGGTCGTATAAATCCAGATATACTGAATTTTTGGTTACTTGTGGACAGCTCACTAAATCCAGTACAACGGGTGCTATGGTACTTGAAGTATCAAGTTTTTGTAATTTTTGGAGAATTTTCAGTTTGTTAGCACGATACAGCCTCCAAAAAGTATACGATTGATCAATTTTATGATTGAATATTTTTCAAGGTATCTCACAGATATACCCTATTGATTTTCAGTTGTATAGAGAGAGTACAGCGGGTACTATAAATCCAGATATACTAAGTTTTTGGTTATTTTTGGAGAAATTTCGGTTTGTTAGCACGATACATTCTCCGAAGTGTATACAAGTAACAATTTTATGATAGAATATTGTTCAGAGCCACAGATGCGGACAAGTTAGTTTTAATCCTTAAAACCGTTTATTTTCAAATGTATTATGAATTTCGATTAGGTCGTTTTGATCAAGACTCCCTGAAATATATTTTACTACTGAACCTAGGCCGTCTATTAAACCTCTTTTAATAACTTTATTTGATCGAGCATACATTTTTAGTTTATTTATATCTTCTGAGAGTGAGTCGATATCCATGTTATAAATTTCTGCTGAAGTTTTTGTTGAATCGTCAAGTCTACTAGCTAAATGAACTTGATTTAATACTAATTTACTATATGAGTTTTCAATTTCTTTAATACTTATAACTAAAATAAATCTTATGATAATTGGTCTTATATTTAGCTAATCCTAAACTATCTAATATGTTACCTGGGGGTTCAATTGCTTTGACTTGAAGTGCCTGGGTGGCTATCATCATGGTTAACCTGGAAAGATTTAGTATTTTTAATCATGTGTTTGCTAATCTTTTTAGATTTTTGAGAAACCAACTTATCGTTTGATTGATTTGTGTCTACTAATTTTCTATTATATTTAGACTCAATTTTATTTCGTGGCTCCATATCTAAATATACGACATCTGTTTTTGGGATATCGTCTGTTCGTTCACTATTAATTTTATTTAATTGATCGGTTCTTTTTGTTAATTGTTTTTGATGAAGATCATCGAGAAATGGGATAATTTCTGTTTTTCGATATTCGTTGTAATTTTGGAGTACTTGGTTAAGGGGATCTATTTCGTGAAGGTTTAGATTTTTATATAGCCTATAGAGAAGTGAAAATGGGGTGAAATTTGTTACTGAATGAATTGATTGATTATATATAAGAATAGCAGTTGTAATTAAGTCAGTAATATTTTCTTTTGATTTTTGTCTTAGAATTCTTAATTTTTCGATTAAAGTTGAATGTGCTCTTTCTAGCGGAGAATTGCCGGTATGAGATTGGGGTGTTGTATGAAGAATTTTTATATGAATGAGTGACATGAATCCTTTGAAGGTTTCGCTAGTGAATTCTCTGGCATTGTCGCAGGTTATTCGCGAAGGTTAGTTATGATGAAAAAAATAATGACTGAGTTTACTAAGTATAGTGATAGAATTTCAGTCATTAATTTCGTAAGCTTGAAGGTACCTAGAGAATAAATCGAGTGTTGTAAGAAATTGTTTATTTTCTATAGATAATACGTCTATGTGAAGATTTTAAAAAGGTCTTTTAGAAATGAGTGAGCCGGAAAATGGAATTTTTCGAGGGAGCATATTTTGAGGTGAGACATAATTCGCAATTATTAACGTGATTCGTTACTAATTCTTGGATTTTTGGAGAATAAGGGAGGGACTTTATATGTTTAGTAGTAGTTATATGTTTAGTTGTTTCTGTATTACCTTTATGAGTTTCTGAATGATAATCTGAAATTAATCGGATTTGTTCTTCCTTATTAATTATGTCTTTCGGATAAGTATTTGTTTTAATAATTTTTACGTTTGTTTCCAAGATTTTTGAACATTTTGTAGAAGCAATATTAAGTAATAAATCATCGGGGCAGCCTATATAGTATGTTTTTGTTGGATCAACTATTTCTAAAACCATATTACTTATAACGTTATTGTCGGATTCTTTTCTAAAATTAAGAATATAGCGATTTTTGCCAAATGGCTTAGAATAATCTATGTCGTTTTTGTCTCCGTGTTTTAGGATTATTTGAAAATGGGCGGAATTTAAGGTTTTTTCTGAAATTGGGAAACCAATAATTGGATTTTATTGTGCGGAATGTCTAGTTTCACCTGAAGCGGTACTTTTGTAATCGTTGGATATTTTACTTAAAATTTAGTTAGCATCACTTAATGCTAGATTTGGATCGGAATTTGCTCTTGCCGTAGTTGAAATGGAATCGATATCATCAGGGCTTTGTTTGAAATCTTTAGTATTTGTTTTTGAGATTGGGGGAGTAATAACTATATCACTAATTATAATAATTTTTAGATCACGTTCAGGAAGTACTTCGACCAAGTTTGTCGAGAATTTCATCGATACGAGTAAGGGGATACTTATCTTCGATAGTTTTTTCATTTAGTTTTCGGTAATCGATAACTAATCGGAAGTTTTTCTTTCCACTGGCGTCCATTCGTTTGGGGACTAGAAAGGTAGGAAACTGTACGAATATATACTTGGTCTAATTATTTTATTGTCTAGGAGTTTTTGAATCTGATTTTGAATTTCTGGTTTCAAATGGTGAGGGTATCTATATGATTTTTGATATATCGGTACATCGTCGACTGTTCTAATGTGATGTTTAACTACATGAGTAAACGTTAAGTCGGAGTTTTCGTTATAAAATATATTTTCAAATTTTTTACAAAGAGAAATTATTGCATCTTTTTCTTCGGGATTCAGATGATCTGTTCGAAGAAGTCTGGTAATATCAATATTATTATTATAAGATGATAGAGGGAATGTTTCATCAAATTTCGATAGGGGTTGGGCTAGAAGAGGTTCATGAAAATTTATAGAAATATTATTTAAAGAGATTTCTTGTTCTTAAGGTATTTTATAGTAACCGTCTTTCGCTAGAGCTATACACTCAGGTATAATTATGTTGTTTAATTTTAATTCTGGAAAAACTACTTGTCCATTATCGACATTCACAGGAATATTCAAAATTCTTTTATCTAGAGATTCAGAATAAGGGGTAAATAAGTTGGGATTGACTTCCAAATAGAATGGTATTTTAATAGAATTAATTTGTAATAAATGATTTTCGAAAATAATGAGTTCCTTCAATTTATCCAAGTCCTGACTACCTATTAATACATCGAATCTATCGTTCCAAGGTACGATAAACATATGGAACATGTATTTAATGCCGAATTCTTCCAAAAGTGAGTATTTGCAGCTAGAATTGCCATTGTAAGTTATTTTAATTGATTTAACGGAAACTTTTTATTCATAAATGGAATCTGAAAATAATCTATAGGCTGGTTCTGGATTTATAATGGAATTGCTTGCACCGGGGTCAATAAATATTTTTAAGTCTAAATTTGAGAGGTATATAAATGGAAGTTTTATATTCCCTTGAGACAACATGTTTTCGTAAAGGAATAACAATTATGAGCTTACTAATATTTGCAACTATATCCTTGAAATATAGTAAAATAATATCATTGGATTTCTACATTCCTATATATTTTTCTTGAATTAAGTCGCAGCTAAACTTTAGTATTCTGGGATGGGAGAAGTGTAAGATTCATATTTACACGATTATCTTGTAATACAAAATTGGATTCGTAAATGAAATTATCAAAAACTTATCGTTTATCCAACTAATCAGTTATACACGGTGTTCCAACGGAAACTTGACCTCACCCTTATTTGGCTCCTCGCCTATATTCATTATTACCTTGCACCTTAAAGAACTTTGACAGCTATAGTTTATTTAAATTGGTACCAAATGAGTTTATTTTATCTGGCACAGCGCTGGCCTCAGAGGTTGAATTCTGCGACTTTTGGGTGTCCAGTACTTTATAATAACTAAATTTCAACACTCAACATTTTCATTATCACAAACTATGATTGCAAATAATTACAATATAATATCGAATAAAGTGTTAGCAAGTATAAAGTTACGTGTGCTTCTAATGGCGCTGCATACCGCTTTCTCGTAGATAACCTGTTTATGCGCACACTCGTCTGCCGTTTCCTTTACCACGTCAACGCATACTGCGCTGATACTTCGGCGTATAAAACTCGTAGGTTTATATCATAGTGATGGTAACCGACATTTCGGGGTTAATTTGGTGCGGAACATGACAGTTAATTGTAGGCATAAACATACCGCCGCCCTCGAAAACACTAAGGTTTCTTTCAAAATAAAATAAACTTCTGAGTATAAAAGTTACGTCAATTCCTGATAGGTAAAGGGCACAACTTGACGATACTTCGTTTCAGTACAATATTTGGCATGATAACACTCACTACGCGCACTTGCCCATCTTGGCCTGGGTGCACTTCGGAAACGCTACCTTGAATCCATTTATAGGGGGGAGGGTTGTCTTTCTCCAGCAGCACTATGGCGCCAATAAGATTGGAAGTGTCTGTAGAAAAACGCCATTTGGAGAGTTGTTGTAAGGTATGAAGATATTCGTTCTTCCATCTGGACCAAAAACCTTGCAACATGTGTTGCAAAAGGTGGTATCTTGTCAGTCAATTTATAGGTTAGTTTTGAAGATTGAGGTGAGGAGGTAGGTTGAGAGGACTGCCAATCATGAATTGGCCAGAAGTTAGTATTTCCAGGTCATTGGAATCGTTACCTTAAGGCATTAGAGGCCAGGAGTTCAGAACACCTTCGATCTGTACTAGAAATGTGTACAATTCTTTATAAGTTAGCGGATTGTTATCATTAATTATTCGGCGTGAATGTCCCTTGACAGATTTCACCGCGCTTTTCCAAATTCCACCCCAAAGTGAGGAGATCTGGGAGGACTGAAATGCCACTGAATTTTATTGCGTTGATCAAAATATCGTAATATTCCATTTTGGAGGATTTCAAAAATACCTTTCAGCTCGACGTAAGCTCCTGTAAAATTAGTTCCGTTACCTTGATAAAAATTACTACAAAAGCCGCGCTGGAAATAAATCTACACAACAAGCTTATGAAGCATTCAGAAGTTAGTGTGCTAGCCAATTCTATATATATTGCTTTGGTTGCTAAGGTTGGGTGGGGGGCAGTTCGCAATTCAGAAAAGGTACATGGCTTTTGGAATAAAAAGGAGAGTGAAAATCATATTAATGACCTAGAAATTACATCCGTATTTTATGGCCTAAAGTGCTTTGCCAAAAATCTTAATAACTGTAATATATTGCTAAGAATTGCTAATACAACCGCAATCAGCAATATTAAGAGAATGGGGGAGTCAACTATTTAAAGCTTCAAGAAATTACGAAAGAAATATGGCAATGGTGCGAAAAGAAAAGTCTGTGGGTGTTTGCATCTTATATTTCTTCCAATGATAATGCTGAGGCTGATAAAGAGGCCAGATCTTCATCCATAGAACCAGAATAAGTCTTGAATGCTCAACTTTTTCAAGACATAGTTAACGCATTTGGTAAACCAACAATAGATTTATTTGCATCAAAGTCCAATGCGAAATGTAAAAACTATGTTTCTTGGAAGAAAGATGAGACTCAGTGTTCGTTGAAGCTTTTACTAAACCATGGTCCCTTTTTCTTTTGTGCCTTTCCGCCCTTTCCTCTAATATTAAAAGCCCCAAATAAGATTATTATAGTGAAAACAGAGGGTATAATGGTAGTTCTTGCTTGGAATACTCAACCCTGGTACCCATTATTTTCTAAGTTATTTATTGAAGAACCCTCAGTTTTTGAGCATCATCCAAATTTAATTATATCGCCTTTCTGAAAGAGTCACCCTCTCTGGAAAAAGCTCACCCGGGCTGTAACGTCCTTTCCAGGGTAGCGTATCGCAGAAGAGACATTTCAGAGGCAGGAATAAATATTTTATTAGTATCATTAAGCCAAGGCTTCTTGAAACAATATAATACCTTTTAAAAATATGTTGGATCTTCATTATTAATAACAACATTACCTGAGAAAAGCCGTCTATACAAGATATTTTACAAGTTCTTACCGTAGAATTTGGTAAAGAAAGCAGTTATGGCTCTCTTAATTCGCATCGCTTAGCATTAAAACTATTATACAATAAGTTTGAAGATGAAAATATTCTTAGAGCCGTTACACATGCGCCTGATGGTCAGAACAGCATTGCTTAGAGATTTAGATTTTTATTAAATATTTTTACTTCAACCTTTCAATTGCCCCCCGTAATACTACCTGTCGACAGCAGTCGATTTCACGTTGAAATATATATGCAACAAAATCAGTTCGTTTCTTGTCGTACGTCTTTTGGTTTTAAAAAAAAAGGAAAGAAAATCCTGGCTCTCATTACTATACATTACCTGAGAAAAGCCGTCTATACAAGATATTTTACAATTTCTTACCGTAGAATTTGGTAAAGAAAGCAGTTATGGCTCTCTTAATTCGCATCGCTTAGCATTAAAACTATTATACAATAAGTTTGAAGATGAAGATATTCTTAGAGCCGTTACACATGCGCCTGATGGTCAGAACAGCATTGCTTAGAGATTTAGATTTTTATTAAATATTTTTACTTCAACCTTTCAATTAGCCCCCGTAATACTACCTGTCGACAGCAGTCGATTTCACGTTGTAATATATATGCAACAAAATCAGTTCGTTTCTTGTCGTACGTCTTTTGGTTTTTAAAAAAAGGAAAAAAAATCCTGGCTCTCATTACTATATGTAGGAGAGAAATTAGATTCAGTCGACATTTTTGTTTTAAGTGGATAAAGGTTTTCCTGCAATTTGTGGAATCTGAGTTTAATTTTAAATCAACACTACAAGTAAGTCGTAATGATTCCAAAAATTATTTTCTTTATTGAATTAACCGGTTTTTTCTTTCTGGTTTATTATAGCCTTTAAAAATGAAGACAGTGCTCTTCGAAAGCTTAGATAATGTACTAATTGATTCACTTCATCTCTAACCTGTAAAGTTTTTTTGGCTGCTATCCCCATGAGTTTCAGGGTTTTTTAACAAAGACCACTCTTGAAGTTTTATTTTTTAACTAGTCAGCCGTGACTAACTGCCAACGTTTGGTTATATATATATATATATATATATATATATATATATATATTTATATATATATACATATATATATATATATATATATATATATATATATATATATTTATATATATATACATATATATATATATATATATATATATATATATATATATATAACTTGTTATTAGCAATCATTTCAACGAATATTTATAAAATTGTACGAAAAAGACATGTTCAAATCAATTATAGATACCTATAGTGAAAACAATGAACGAAATCCTAGTTATATTACTGAAGGATTGTGTGTCTATAAGCAGTGACAGTTGTGAAACAATCAATATTTCCAATTGTAATGAGAAATTTGTTAGTGTAGGTCCTACACGAAGCTGTGAAACTCACGTAAACGTATGAAAAAAGTCTTCGGAAATCAGAAATAAGAATTGTGTTAGCTAAAAATTATTATCATTTGGAAAGAAAATGGTATATTCAATTCAAATCGAAGATTGAGATGTTTTGTCCAATATTTTCTACATTTTCATCACCAAATTCATTCATACTTCTTGTATATGTCGCATTTGCTCTGTCATTTCTTGTTTACCAATTTATAATTTTTTGTTACGTGCCCAAACTACTTCTGAAAAAATGTTTACAATATCGTCTCCATATTTTCCTATCTTCATTATATAGTCAAGTTTTGTGGTATGTTTTATTACGAATGTCAGTAATGAATATAGTATGCGATGTAATATTTGTCGATAGATAGATCTAATGTATAAAAATGGAAATCCAACTGTGCTGGATGCTTGTCGAATGTTAATGACAGCAACCTGTGGATTTATCCAGTTATATTTTCCATGTGATAGAGGTTTGGTAAACCTCTAAGATTTTACCGTCACATAGTTCTATTTGGCTGTCAGTTTTACAGAAAGCTAGAATTATAATTTATAGAAGTAAGTGAGGATATTTACGATGTTTTAAAGTTTGACAGTACATGACAGTGATTAAAATAGAAATGTATGCAAACAATTCTTTAAAAATTAGGTAGTTAAGTTAGGATGGAGCTTGTTGAAAATTGTAGCTAGGTACTTGACATAATTTTGACGGGGAGAAAATTTTTGAACAGAAAAAATGGAGATTAAAGATATTGGAGAATATTGAAATATCGACCAATTAATTCTATCGTATTTAACTGGATAACAATTTGAATGGTAATTTGAAATTAAGACATTATAATTGATCATTACCTGAATATTTTGGAATGATAGAAGAAGTGGACGTTGCAGGAGTTTATATATAAATGTGAAACACATTCAAAAGATTTAAGAAAGAAATTCACAAGAAGTTCACGTTGCAGGTGTTTATATAAATATAAAATAGGTGGAGAAGATTTGGAAGAGAGAAGAGAACAATTTAAAAAAGGTTTGGTTAAATTTTTTTATCAAATTCTGAAGTAGTGTACGTCGCAGAAATTTTTGTCATTATGTTTTTTTGTAGATAGTAATATATATTAAGGATAATAAAAAAAACATCTTTGTTTGGGGAATATAGGAGAAACAGTTCCTGTATTATTTGAAAGGTAAGAAATTTTGTTATCAAATTTTGAATAAATTTGAAAAAAATTATATATAATTTTGGTTACACAAGAAATAATTATAGACAGGGTGTTTCTCAAATAGAAAACTATATATTAAAGATATTGGAAAATATTGAATTATTGACCAATTAATTGTATTGCATTTGACGGGATAACAATTTGAATGGAGCCGGGGCAAATACATTTACACTTATTTGAGACAACTACAACAAATTCTGAATCATATTAATAAATTTTACTTACCTTTTGAATGGTAAGTTGGCGCCCTAAAACTTTTTTAACATAATAGTAATGCACTTTATTTATCTAAATTGAATTTAAAAGAAGATTGTATACTTACCATATTAATATTTATTACAATATATATATATATATATATATATATATATATATATATATTAAACTTGATTTTTATTTAATTAATTATAATTTTATTTGTTTAGATAGATATTTATTTATATTTGTTTGAATTTTTGTGGCTAGCTCGTTTGTTTATTATTTGATATATATTATTATTTTATATCATATTGGTTCGGGAGCATAAGACTTTCTCTACTCTTTGAGTCCTGGCTTTGTTTGAAGAAATTTCGCTCATTCACAATAAAAAGAAACACAAAACACAATATTTTCAATCATTTTATTTTATAATGAAATTTTTTATTTAAATATATTTTATAATCAAAACGGTTACGCCTATGGAATTTACCAAAACAGAATTATCAAGAATATACACTATCTTATGCGCATGCCCAACTAATAACGAACATAATCGAAACGGAACGAACGTTTCTTAACGACGCTTTGCTCCTGCGTAAATATTAGATACATAGCATCATTTTCTTTATAATAATGCTGATGGATTCGCATAAAAGAATTTACGTTGAGAATTATATACATACACTAAATAAATTGTTCAGAAGAAATATGTTACAAAATTTATATATACAAATGGAAAATTATGTGAATGAAATAAGATGCATCTTTCTTATATGATTTGAAAATACGTAAGTACAAGCACTGTTATATCATAGAATAGGTCTTTTTAATTAATATTTAGAATTTGTCTAGTGAATAAAATACATAAAGTCTTTTTCTTTTTTTTATAGATCGATCATATAGACTCAAGAATTCTTATATATAAATGAAAATAGTCACTGAATTTATACTCAAGAGTTATTATTCTTATTATTGGCCAATAATATCTAAAGAAGCACTTACCTGATGCCTAGATTCTGGAGATATGTCCCGTCTGGATACAGGACTACGCCTTCCGAAGTTCTAGCTGCTCGATTTATTGAGAAATTTGGATATTCTCACGGGAAAAACTGGTTATAAATACATGTAAGTGTTCTAGGTTTTATCTTTGTTAAGAATTTGTGGCTTTTATTATAAAAATTTGTAATTCAACTTGAAATTTCGGGAAAAGTTTCTTATCACATCCTCACTATTTCGACGCCAAGAACCAACGTCTAACGCTTCTATTTGATCCTCAATTGTTTAATCAACAACCAATATATTGTTTCTAAGCACACTAATTATCAATAAGTTTTTTGTTAAATTTTATTTAATCGAAATTTGTCATGCCACTTTCCACCAATCACATTGTTTCTGGAGCTGTCGAACTATTTCCACAATTGCTACACTTTAGGAGTTTTTTGAAAACATATATAACTGTAAATTCCACCCGAAAAGTATCTCTTTTCTTTTACTGTTCAACTAATTTCAATAGAACAAATCTTTTACTGATAGTGAAATTCCTTTTATATGTCGACATGGCAATGTCTAATTTTGTTTTGACATATACATATGATAAGTTGAAAATAACATTTATTTTTATGAACATAAATTCTTATATAAGATCTTTTGCTTTGATTATTTATACTATTTAAGTTCTTTAGTAGCAAATATTTCTTTGAATCCATCATCATTTAATAATCATTAATTTCATAAAATTTTATATACATTATGACATATAAATTATCTTTATGTCTTGATATTTTTCTATTATAAATTTATCTATTTCTTAATACTAAATATGAAATTGATTTATATTATTACTGTTTCAACTAACTACTTATTAAATTGAATAACTAAACTTGTTTAATTTCAGGTGAAACAGCTGATTTCTTCATGACAAATAAACATCCATATTCGGGCAGATTCCATGTTCTCCATTATACTTGTTAAGCATTTTCTAACTTAAGAAAATTATTGAGGTAATTTCTTTATTTTATTGTTGTTCTTTTAATTATTATAAACAAATGATTTAATATATTCTGAATTTATATGCATTTTTACTTATGATTGTGTTTTTCTTAATATGTTTCTAACTACATGGTTTCAATTCATTTCAAATAATAAGCAAAATATTTTCAAACAGCTGATACTCTTTCGTATAGAAGATATATGGTTCAATATATATATATATATATATATATATATATATATATATATATATATATATATATATATATGTTGAACTAGTCATCTAGTTTTACAAATATATTGAAATAAATAAACATTATTGTAACGGAAGGAGTGTCAGTAGACACAACCATTAGAATAAACTCAATAACAAATCAAATATTAAAATATAAAAAGATTGAAATATGAATAAATCGGGTGAAATATTGATAAGAATGTTTTAAAAAGGGATGAAGAATAAAAATTCCAACACTATATTAGTTAAATAGATAGTAAATATTACCTGAACCAGTAATTCTGATTGGTTGTCAAAGTCACGGAATTACGTATTACACTGAACACAGCTATAGCAATTTCTGCAGGATGAAACGTCATATAATAGCTTGAAACCTAAATTAAGAGAAGAGAATAATTAGTTTATCTATAACTTAACATTGTTTAAATAATTTTTTTTGTAGTAGCAAAGGTTTAGAATACCATATTTGATTCATTAATTTCAAAGGGTTGAAACTAGATGGAAAAGATAGTTGGAACACAGCCCAAACGTATAAAAAGGAAATGAATATTTACAAGAAGTAATGCCTGCTAGGGAATTTTCATTACCAACTTAAAATTATTGCTTATTGCTTATATATGAAATTTAATTACAAAAACAAAAATAATCAGGAGTTTATGTATAATAAATGATAAAACAGGACTCAAACTAAATTAGAATCAATTACATATAGGTTGTAATATTTGTAAAAATAAACATTTAGCTAAATAACATGAATATAAGAAAATTGACTATTGTAGGAGGAAAAGAGGACTTAATTAAAATTCCTTAATACAATAGAAATCTAAGTGGATCAGTGTTATTACCCTCCAGGACAATATATTTATGTTTTTTTAAAATAGTAACTAAAAGACTGGAGAATAACAATTTTAGTGATAAAAAAACAAATAAGTGAGCTATGGACTAGGGAAGCCAAGAGACTTGTTGATTTTGAAAACAAAAGAGGGTGGATTAATGGTGGTGATAGAGGATGCGTCGTTAGAAGATTGCTCTCTGTATAAAATTGTATAAATGTGTTTAAAAGTTGAAATTGTAAAAATAAGTTAAATAAAACTAATCATAGGAGTATCCTATAAAGTGTAAGGAGTGAATAGTGTAGTAGGAGCGTGTCTCTTATAAGATATCTTCAAAATTTGAAGATGCGAGTGCAGCCAGCAGTGATAGCAAAAATAAGGTCTGTGTAATTTGTTTAAACTTATTTGGAATTCCAATTAACATTTTAAAGTGTACACTCAAATTTTTAGTTGAACATTCGAATCACATAACACATAAAAAGGCCAAAAAAATTAAAATATGATGCATCATAAATTTATATATAGAGAATTAGATCTTTAATATCTATAAAATTAATGTACTCACCTTGTGTAAATTTATCCACTTGAAATATCACGTGTATCATGTATGTTACATTAAATCCTATACCTTCCTTCCAGCTATTGCATGCATAACTTTAAACTATCACTTTCTTGACCTTTAAAAACACACATATATAGTTTATAAAATATCTCTTATATGTAATTGATTGTAGAAACTTGATAATTTTAAAAAATTTATTTATCACAAGCACGCTAGCGTCGTGTTGACTGTGAAACGTTGTTTATGGAAGGAAAACCTCCTTCTTTCATGTGTATTGTAGTAGCGCATGCGTTTGGAGATTTAGCGCCGACGCAGTAGTGGGAACATTTTGTTATAGAGAATACATGTATGATATAGGGTGGCACAATTCCATAAAAATAAATGTATAAACCAAATTAATAGTTTCAAAAATATTTTATTATGTTCCAATCAAGTTAAAAATTTTCAAATTATTTTATTAAATAGCTTTACATTTATGTGTTGGTTTTTCTTTATTCTCACATCCATGATTAAATTCTCAATATCTTAGTTGTCGTATTTCAATCGTTTTATTTAACAGATATTGTTTCTTTCAGAGGTTGTAAGTTAAAGGTTAAGATTAAGAATATATTTCCTCAATCTTTGATTATTATCTCCAGAACTCAAAGGGAGGATTCTCATGCTTCCGACTCATTAAATAAACATTACAAATAAATAATTAATTAAAAAAAAATCTGAGCTAGTCAATCAAGGAAATAATTATTAAATGGCGCCCATAAATAAATATAAACTTAAATATCCAAAACTAAAATTAATTAAAAATATATATAAAAATTAATAATAATATATATATATATATATATATATATATATATATATATATATATATATATATATATAGGTGGGGATAACGGGGATTTCAGTCCAAAGAATCAACGCCAAGATCTTTTATTTACAAAATGCCGCCAAGCTTTCGTGTCCTTTTGACACTTCTTCAGGGCAATGTAAAATATTTTAAGTAAATTCAATATAAATAATCATTAAAAAATTTGTAAATGTAAAAATAAATATAATTATAATATACTTGATGTCATATTTCACATAAGACAAATCGATACATAATTTGTTTGTTCGTTATATATATATATATATATATATATATATATATATATATATATATATATATAGGATGATTGACCTCATCATCAGGGAGAAACAACAGTTGACTCATGTAATCGTTCAGAGGAATAATATTAAGAAAGGAATTCACACCACGTGTGTACTTACCTCCGAATTGAGGCTAGATTCCATTATGTTGTATTGAATTAAACTACGGATAACTGAAATATGAACTAGTTAGGTAAAAAGGAAATTCACATTGAACAACCACATCAATCATGGCTAAAAAAGTCTCTAAAACGGATGGACTATTAGACAGACAATGTTACCAACTGTCAAAGAATTAGTCTAACATAAGATAATGTTCCCATTTCCAAACATGGCCTCGGTTATATTGCCAATACTTTAAACTAGAGTATGGAATTGTGGACGGGAGTAAATGTTATATTATAGAAAATAAGAAGAGTTGACCCATTCTCATATACGATAGGGTTAACAACAACGAAACATATACGGTGAAAGTAGCAACAGCTACCCACAAGATAATAATAATAAAATAGTAATCATTAAAATATATAATAATCATGTGAAAATATGTATTATTTGGGTGTATTTACCAACACTAATACACCCAAATTTTAGAAGTTATTAAGTTAAAGTGATGTTTGAGACAGGAAGGCTACAGTTAACATCTAAGGACAACAAACAGGAATCTCTTTTCAGTTTCGGATTTCTAGGCTGTTTATGTCAGCTTTAACCTCTTGTAGCCACGTCGATTTTGGTCTCCCTATTTTCCTTTCGCTACTTGGCTTCCACTCAGTTATTGCATAAATTATTGTATTTGGACCTGCTCTCGAAACATTTCCCAACTATTATACACTAATGATTTCACTCAGGATGTCCTGTTTTAGTTCTTTATTTGCTCTTTTCCTATATTAATCTTCCGCTATTTTCTCGGATCCTAATATGGTTCTTAGTATTTTTTTTTCGTTCAAAAATTATTAGGTCCTCTTGTTTCGTTTTGATCATATCATAATTTCAGTTACATATTTTATTGTTGGTATAATTATTGTTTTATTAATTTTCATCCCTGTGTTTTTGCCTAGAAATTTACTTCTCAATAGTATTTTCCTTGCCTGGAATTCTCTGTTTGCCACCATTATTTTCTCTTTAATATTCAGATCTCCATCCATATCGTTAGTTATTGTCACTCCTAGATATTTTATTTTATGAACTTCTTTTTCAAGTATTTTCCTTGCCTGGAATTCTCTGTTTGCCGCCATTATTTTCTCTTTAATTTACATATCTCCATCCCTATCGTTTGTTATTGTCACTCCTAGATATTTTATTTTGTGAACTTCTTTTTCAAGTCGCCAATTTTGGTATTATTTTTCATTAGGTGTTTGTTTTCAGTCATTATTTTTGTTTTTGAATCATTTATTTTTAGGCCCATTATTTTACCCTCTTCCACAAGTTCTCTAAACAGTCTTTCCATAATCTCTTTGTTTTTTACTACCAACAATAACTCGTCGCATATGATATCAATTGCCCACCTCTTGTTCTTATGTTTCCTTTGTCCATATTTCTGACAACATATATTCCAGCGCCAGATTAAATAGAGTTGTCGACGGATAATCTTCCTATCTGACGCCTTCGTTAAATTCGAAACTTTCCGTTTCACCTTTTTGTGTTTTACAGTAGCTGTTGATTGTTTCATAGTCATCCAGACTAACTTTCTTAGTTTTTTGTTGATCTCCATAATTTTCAAGTGCTCTCATCAGTTGTTGTCCATTTATTGAGTCAAAGGCTAAATGCAAATCTATGAATAGCATCTCCATTCCGATATTATGTTCGTACGTTTTTTCTCTTATTTGTTTCAGGATATGAACGCGTCTATGATTGATTTACCTCTATTAAACCCGTAATGGTATTTCCATAATATTGTTTTTATTCTGCTTGGTAGTCTTTTTTGGATGAGCGCAGACAATATTTTATATGTCGTGTTAAGGAGTGTAATCCCTGCATAATTTATGCAGTTCTCTTTTTTATGTATTGTTACTATTTGACCTAGCCCCCACTCTTCTGGCATCTTTTCATCCCTCCATATATGTCTTATTAATTCGTATATCCATTCCGTTAGTTTTTCTTCTCTATATTTTGTCAATTCAATATTTATCCCGTCAATTACTGGCGCTTTTCCGTTTTTGCTTTTACTGATAATTTCTTTCATTTCTTCGAGCATTAGTTCAGATATTTGTAATATTGTTTTTGTTTGATATAACAAAAACAAAACAATCACTATCCTTCCAAACATATTGACAGAATTATTAAACAATGCACACATAAATTTTGCAATAGTCAAATCAAATCAACACAAACCAATACACTACCCCTCTTACATACAACGCAATGCCATACACAAATCAACTCTCAGAAAAACTAAACTATATAATATCTAAACATAACATAAAAGTTTGTCATAGGGCACAAAATACTCTATAACCATTGTTCTCCAAATTAAAAAGTCAAATAAATGATTCAAAAAAATCTAACGTCATATATTCTCTACCATGTTTCGACTGTCCCAAAAAATATATAGGTATGACAACCCATTATCTTTAAAATAGACTTAATGGCCATAAATATACAAAAAACGCCTCCACTGCGCTTCATAAACATGTGAAAAATGAAAAACATAAATTTGACTTTAATGATACTAAAATAATAAACCAAGATTCTAATTACAAAAAACTAACAATAAAATAAATGATACATATAAAAAAGGAGAACAATGCAGTAAACGATAAACAAGATATCAAAAATCTAAGCCAGATATATTATAATTTATTATAATAATAACAGCAACTTGTTGAATGTCCCTTTTATATTGTAAACCGTTGTTTCTAAGGCAGGTACTTTCGATTCTATTATTTTTGAAGTTGTTTTATTAGTTACCAGTTTTTGTCGTCTCTGTGTGTACATTTAAATTTAATAGTTCAATCGTTTTTAATTTATTGTTTTAACATCAATGTAAACATTTTTGAAAATGCTCCGAACTCGGGAGCGAAACGTTGAATAAAAATATAATTTAATACTTAATTTACGATTAACCTGATGCCCAAGAACAATGAAAGGAATTTATATACAAGATTAAAGAAAAACAAATACAAATATATACAGTATCCGCCAAAATAAACAGTACCGAAAATAAAAATAAAAATTTTCAATTTCTGTAATGTAAGTGTTCAAAATATTCACCATTTCGACGCAAACAAGCTTCATATCACTAATGTTGAGTTTACATGCAGTTCTTACATGACTTCTTTGAGGTGATTGCACAACTTGGTTAAAAACACGTCCTTCATTTTCGTTAGTGCATACTGTTTTTCGACGACCTGAAGAACCTTTACGTTGACACAATACACTACCAGTGCGACGAAATTTTTCAACAACAGCTAACATCACACTTTTACTAGGAGCTGCTTTATTAAATTTTGGTTGATATTTTATTCACACCTGTTCTAAGCTTGGACCATCATTACGACCTTTTCCGTATGAACGAAAATGATGCTCTACCAAAAAAACTTTTTCTTCCGTTGTTAGAACCATTTTTAAATTAAATTTAACTGCAGCGTACTATTAATATATCAACTAATGACAATTAAGTCAAATATGACAAATCCACATTACATAAACAACTCCACAGCACTCTCTGTTTCGGTACTTTTTATTTTTGCGGATACCGTATATATATATATATATATATATATATATATATATATATATATATATATATATATATATATATATATATGTATATATATATGTATATATATATATATATATATATATATATATTTGTATGGAAATTTCTTGGATTAAGGTCATTAAACAAACGTTGGACGTTTCTTTTAATACATTTTTTCATTGATTACGTACGTTTCGACATAATCCTGTCATTATCAAATCACCTACAATAAAATTAAAATATATCTTTACAAACAGAAACTACACTATAATTAAAAAGTAAAAACAGTAAAAATTTTAACTCTTGATATAATCAAATTTGTTCAATTGACAATGAAATGAATTACCTGTTTGTTGGGACATCACATGGTTAAATGATCTTAAAACTAATTTAAAATTGCTTTTTAAAAATATAAGTTTCCATGTCAAACATCATCCTTCTCTCATCATAGCTTAATTAGTTAAAAATAGTATTTGCAAAACATGCATTATTGGTTTTTAACTCATACCCAGTGCACTTTGAAATTTTTATTGATAGTACAAGCGATATTTCACAATTTTCAGTATATATTCAATAGTAAGGTACAAAAAGTTTCAGAGGTGGTACTCAAATACTTATTTCATTTCATTTCATTTATATATATATATATATATATATATATATATATATTTGTAAAACGTCAAGTTCGGCGTCCAGTATATCGTATACTAGTATATACTTATACCGGTATATAGCGGTATACGTTTTGTGGTAAAGTGGTGAGTTCGGCTTCACTTGTTTCCATCATATACTGTCAAGTTTGGCTACTTAGGACGTAGATACATTTAATTTGTTAAGGGGATAATATAAACGAAATTTGAAAGATAGAACTATGGTAACAGAAGTTGTTTTTGCGAGAGTTGAGATCCCTATAGGTAGTTTGTAATATGCCATCGTAAAAAGGCAGCTTTATGTGTATTATTAAGAACTATAGATATTTGAAGTAGTTAATTATTAAAACTAACTGTGGAAGCTGATAGGTAAAGACACTTTTAAAAGAGTCGAAGAAAAGAAGAAGTATATGATTGAAGAAGTATATAATTTAAGCTATAAAATTTGCAAAATTTGTAATTGAAATTATTATCATTGGAAAATTAAAAGTAATTGCTTAGTATTTGGAGAACATATTATATAAACAATATAATTGCAAAATATAAGTAATCGTTAATACCTGAATAATATATGAAAAACAAGCAAAGGAAATCTATAATTTGAAAAATTCAAAGGAATGTATAAGGTAACTGGAATATGAATCGGGAATTAACGTTAAATCACACTATACAACACCTTTTATCAGGAAACGGGGTGAAAAATGGATGAAGCATATAGATATTTACAAAAGGAGTAGATGCATACAAAAGATTGGGCTAGTATTAAAACATGAAATAGTGGTTGAAAAAGAGTTAAGAAAAGTGATGGGATCTAGGACAAACAAACTATTACATTTTTATCCACAATATACAAATAATCTACATGAAATGTAATTAGCTGTTTTGTTTTTTAGAATTGTGTTAACTTTTAAGACATAATTAATATTTTAACTAATATACCTCTCATGAATGGATATTTGCATTTAACAATAAAACTAATTATGAAAGTGTAACTAGTAAAATTTCATAAAAGTGTTTTTAATTAGATCAGTGTAGCTCATTATACATATTTACCAAAAGTTCAAGAGTTTTTTTATGTTAGCCATAATGTCAGTAATGTGTAAACTATCTGGATGTTTTTCAGTACCTACTGAATGTAACTATATATGAAAAACCAATTTAATTATCACAAAAATTCTTTTGAAAGGTGAATGCTGGTATGAAGAAATAAATTTGAAAGATAAGTATATAGTAAAGGTATAAACATATATAGGTTGATAATAATTTACTATTTTATTGGTTTTTAAATTTAGATAAACGTTATAATAATAACTAATAGTTAAAAACTTATTTAGCTTCTTGTATTAATTTCTGCTATGTAGAAATAAATGTCCAATTGGAGACTTTATTTGTTACTTGTCTATAGTACAAATTAACAATATTCCTCTCGGCTTAGAAATAATACGAGTAATATCCTTTACTAGTATATATGTAATTGTGTGCTATTATATTCTGTCTAACCAATTCATCCTTCCTGGTACATAAATGAAATTTAATTTTTGTTTATTATATGGTAACAGTTAATATAGTGTAGTCATTAAAATGAGTAAGTTACAATACAACACAAAATATATGTCAGTTTAAATTTGGTAACTTTCAAAATAAAACTACACAACTAGTTTAAAGTAATTCTGGATCAGACAATTTTTATGCCTATATTTTTTTTAAACCAAGGTACCTACCTGGATACTTGCTTTCATATAAGTAGATACATGTAATAACATTCAGTTGAGGTCCAAATCTTTATAATACAAAAATTACATCATACATAAGAATTTAAACCAATTCTACTAACCTATTACAGAGTGAATGTTGAAAGTACCTGATAAAGGAAAAAATTGACATCTAGTTTTTAAATAGAAATAGGAACGTAATATGTTTAAGCTTGTTCTTCTATTACATGAACTATTCATTTAATCCTGTTAGATTTACACTCAACCTATGGTTTTTTAACTATACAAATGGTATCTTTTGGCATACATTTTTAAAAGTAAAGACATGTATCCCTTGGGATGAAAACTGATATCTGCGTATAAATTAATTTATCATCAGCTAAACAACTGCCAGTGCCCCACTGTTGGTTAGTTTTCATTTGGAATCAGCTAACATTTCATTTTGGTACTGCTGCTAATTAGTTTTCCTAGTAATGACATTCCTTTTAGAATTGATCCTGCATTTTCATTTATATTTAAAAAACAAAATATCTATTCTTAAACATTATTTTCTTCATTATTATTGATTTTCCATGAACAAAATATACCATTTCAGAGATAATACAATAATGGGGATGGGAGTAATAGTGGGTTGGTTCGATGTACTCATCTCATATATGGAGATATTTCTTGTGTATAAGTAAATAATACTTGACATAAAGAACATTGTAACTTGATTTGATGATTACTTTTTTTAAAGTAATATGAATAGATTCCACAGAGTAAGGGTTGAAACAGTAAATTTTGTTGAATTGATGATGTTTCATATGTAGCTTAATTTACATGTTCTTGGTAAATTAGTGCTAAATTAGGTAACACTATGTAGGTACTTAGATACATTATAATCATTTCATATACATATTATATTTTTATATTAACTCAAATATCATAAGATACACCTACATCAGTGCACCAAATCTTTATATTCCAACATTTGATAGTTTATACCACTCAGTTTTTCATTTTTATTTAAAAAAATGTCAAAATAACAATATTGCTTTGTTTTTGTTTAATTTTTATCACTTGAAAATTTACATTCCTAATACATATTTTAAAAAATGCATTACGTATATTGTTATGTTGGACTAAAAATGTTTCTAGTTGGTCTTAAGGGCCGTCGTTGATTGGAGTTTTTGACGCTTCTCTAGCATAAGTGGCTAGCTCCTTCAGAGAGGCTTCCATCTCAAATGGCTGCGTTCAAAATTTTAGATAGATGCACCTCTGAAGAATCTAGCCACTCGTGTTAGCAAAATGTCAGAAAGAAATTCCAATTAACGACGGCCCTTAAGCCCGTTTTTAGTCCATTGGTTTTTTTGTTTATTTATGTATGGTATGTAACAGAACACTTTATTTATGTTTGGTTTTTTCCCAAATTTACATTATAAACATTACTAATACCTAGATATGAACAACTTGATAAGAAATTTTAATGGGTCAATAAAGTGAACAAAGGAATAATACAGGTAAAGAAATCAATAAATAATAAAAATTAAATAAAATAGTTGCCCACAATGTTTTGCCTTAAATTAATGACACTCCTATTGGCATTGGGTATCAGATTACCATTATTATTAGCTTCACCATCATCATGTCTACAATATCCATTATCCTCAAAATTGACTTCTCCATCAATGTTGTGTAAAGCTGCACAAACGTTTACAAGTTTAGATAAAAACTCTGGATCATACCGAGCATTATGCTCTCTTAAAAGGCACCGGAAACGCATTTTAAGCACACCAAAACATTTTTCAATCACATTTCTGGCAGATGCATGCACTTCATTAAACCGCATTTCAGCTCGATTTGCAGGATTTCTAAATGAGGTCATCAGAAACCCTGATAAAGGGTAACCAGAGTCGCCAAGATCTTTCACCAGCTTGAGTCATCACAATATTTAAATAATGATTTATTTGAGATTGCCTCCAAATAAAACTGTCATGAGAGGCTCCTCCAAAGTTGCTTAAAACATTTCTTATTCTCAATTTATGGTCACATAAGATTTGGACATTTATTGAGTGGAAACCATTCCTATTTCAATAAAGATGGGGATCTACTTTGGGCTTTAGAATCGCAATATGAGTACCATCTATTGCACCTATAGTACCTGGAAATCCCCAACTATTCAAAAATTCCATTTTAATTTCATTCCTTTCTTCTCGGGTATTTGGGAAATTGTATCTTGTAATTTAGTATAATATCATGAATAGCATTTTAACAATGGCCCAGAATATTTGATATATTAACAAATTGATATTATTTAAAAAAAAGTCAATTTATTAAAAGAACAACAAAGACGAATAATAAACATAACCTCATAAATTTAATAATTCGATCCAATCGGTAACTTAGGAGTCGTCGAATGATTTCAATCGAGTCGAGACGTCGAGAGAAACAATCGAATTTCGTGGATGACAATTTTGATCGACTTGCCAAAATCCGTGGAGTAATCGAGTTTCGTGCTCCCAGTTCTTATTTAAAATGTGTTTAAAACATAAAATTTGGGTGGTCGTCTCAGGAGAGACATAAATATGATCTTACTAAAATTAAGAAGAACAGCTGATGATGACATTAGTATAGAGTACCATAATATCAAGAGATCGATTATAATTTATTAGAAATACAGCAAAAGCTTATTATTGACATATAAATTCAACTATGTAAATGATTTACGTCATAGATGCATTTCTTTTTCTCAATAGGTCCAATAATACTGCTAAATGAGTCGCAGGGTAGTTACAATATTAACAAAATAAAATTGAAGGATTTAACAACAATAATCCGAATGGCAACAGTTAATAATAACTTATATGAATTAGCCGGAGTCGTGCATATCAACCTCAGAGATATGCACGTCGTATGTCCGAATCTCATGTCGGCCATTACAGGTGTTACAGCCGAATGACAAATAATACATGGTATGAATCCGACGATCTAAAGAAAAAGGTGGAGTGAATCCGTAATGACACATTCACAATCGCATGATTATATTAAGTGAAAAAATAAAACTATGTTTTTATACGATTTACCTTTCCCGATCAATATACTTTTTAGTTCTGTACTTCTGTGTTTAAAATTAAAGGACATACCACTAGGAATGCGCGGTTTAAGAGATAAACTACGAATTTGAACTAATTTCAATAATAACTTATAAGTATTGATAATACCTATAATTTAATTAAAATATATTATTTATATCACTCAAATTATAATTCATTAACCCCGAAGGTAATTCAATAATTAATTTGAGTTTTATTTAGAATTTACAATAATTTAGAAGATGTAGTCAGCTGTGGTATTTAAATTCATATTAGTCACAGTTGATATGTCTGTTTGAACACCTCTAAAAAGTAGTTTGGCTGGGTAAATAAAATTAATATTCAGTTACTTTTGATAATTTCAAATATTTTAACGATTCACTTGGAAGTTAATAAAACAGGTGGTCTAATTTACTATCATCTTTTATAAAAATGATATACTTAATAATGAAAAATCGATTTTAGGTACAAATTAGTCCTTAATTAAAGGTTTAAAGGTAAGCTGTTGAAATTTGATTTTGTAAAGGTGGAGGTGTTCAAGCCAGCATTCCCACATTACTTTTACAGGGAAAACTGTGTGAGTACAAAGTTTAATTTTTTGGGTAGAAATTAGTCCTATATTCGAAAATTAATAATATTTAGTTATCTTTGATAATTTCTTGGAAATTAATAAAACACGTGGTCTAATTTACTATAATCTTTAATAAACAAAATGATATGATAATGAAAAAATGCTTCTGGTTACAAATTAGTCCTAAATGCAAAGTTTAAAGGTATGCTGTTGAATTTGGATTTTATAAAGGTGGACATGTTCAAGCCAGCACTACCACATTGAAACTCCTTTTACAGGGGGAACTGTGTGGGTACTAATTTCATTTTTTGGCTACAAATTAGTCCTATATTTGAAAATTAATAATATTTACTTATCTTTGATAATTTCAAATCTTTTAACGATTCACTTGGAAATTAATAAAACACGTGGTCTAATTTACTATCATCTTTAATAAACAAAATGATATAATAATGAAAAAACGCTTTTGGTTACAAAGTAGTCCTAAATGCAAAGTTTAAAGGTATGCTGTTGAAATTGGATTTATAAAGGTGGACGTGTTCAAGCCAGCACTCCCACATTAAAACTCCTTTTACAGGGAGAACTGTGTGGGTACAAATTTCAATTTTTTTGAGTACAAATTAGTCCTATATTCGAAAATTAATAATATTTACTTATCTTTGATAATTTCAAATCTTTTAACGATTCACTTGGAAATCAATAAAACACGTGGTCTAATTTACTATCATCTTTAATAAGCTAAATGATATAATAATGAAAAAACGCTTTTGGTTACAAATTAGTCCTAAATGCAAAGTTTAAAGGTATGCTGTTGAAATTGGATTTGTAAAGGTGGGCGTGTTGAAGCCAGCACTTCCACATTAAAACTCCTTTTACAGGGAAAACTGTGTAGGTACAAATTTTTAACTTTTTGGGTACAAATTAGTCCTATATTCGAAAATTAATAATATTCAGTTATCTTTTAACGATTCACTTGGAAATTAATAAAACACGTGGTCTAATTTACTATCATCTTTTAGAAACAAAATGATATAATAATGAAAAATGCTTTTGGGTACATAGTCCTAAATTCAAAGTTTAAAGGTATGCTGTTAAAAAAGTTGGGAGATAATTTCTCTAAGTAAATCATACCTGTTATAAACGACATATAATGTAACTTGAGTTGATCATGATTGTATGTACCTAGTTTAGATATTGGCAAACTAGGTCTAAATTAAAAAAAACGCCTTTGATATGTACTGAAAATTATAATCATTTAATAATGTTACATATTATATTCATATTTTGTTCAAGTATCATAAGCAAATTAATTATGAAGTTTTAGTTTGAAGGTCTTATTAAGAGCTTTCAATATAATTATACCAAAGTGATTACAAAAACTAAAAACGTTCCTGTATTTGGACAAGGTGCAAGTTCCAATTGGATAGGTAGGAACTTATAGTTTTATTAAATGTGTGTGCATATACTCATACATTATTGTAAAATTCAACATACTTATTTAAAATACAATGATTCACATAATTTGTCTATATTTAATACTTAAAGTTTTATTTTATCAATACCTACACCCAAATTTAAAAAAGTTTGTAAAAATAATAATCTTGCTTATGAAAACAAAATTCACTGTACTAATTTTTAATTGTATTAGAGGAGAGTACATCAAAAAACAAGTTGGGGTAAGGAAGAACAGTAAACCCCTGAAGACATGCATATGTTTTGTTTTCTCATTATATATTTATAATGTTAACCTGAAACAAACTTGCAGGTACCTAGGTACGTACTTCTACATTAAATTTTAATTCGTAAATTTATAATTTATTGAGTACCAACATCTAAATTAAATTATTTAACCGTAAAATTTACTTTCCTTATTGTAGGCAATTATCGCTGTTTTTAGAAATGATTGCATGTGTAGTTTACCATATTTTAGGGTTTGCTTTTTATTAAATGTGCCTGTTTTTTGTGGTAATAAAAATTGCATTATAATACAAGTTTTTGGGAATAAGCATTTTTAAATCATTAATTTAAAAGGGCCTATCATATAATTTTAAAGTTCATAGTAAGTTCCTACTTCTATTATCAATTAACATATTAAAACTGAATGTGGAAAAGTGCCTTCCAGTTTGTTTAACGGAGGAAAAGTGCTTTTCCGACCTGATGCGATGGAGGAAACTATAATTTTTTATTTCATTATAAATGCAACATTAGGACCACATTGACCACAGTTAAGACATAATATTTGGATATAATTGGGAATGCTTAAACAAATTTAAAACAGTGGTTAGTTGTTTGAACCAATAGAAAATTATTATGAATCAGAAATAGGAGCGGTAGAACAAAGACGCATATCATCTAAGAAACAAAAAATATCACCTTTCGGTATTTGCGAGGGTAACAAAAAAATGTTTTTAAATTGTTTGTCTATCAGAAACGAAAGTCTGACATGATATCATTGCACATCTTTACTAAGCCGCCAAGCAGTAAAAAAAAGTGACACCAGAGTATGATCATTATTTTAACCGCTGTGAACTATTTACGCATTATTACACACGTGCACTAGGGAATTTTTTTGTCTGGTCAAAGGATCGCCGCGGTTATCACAAAAGATCTCACTGAAAATAAAAATAAGAGTTATAGTGTATCTATAACAAATATGGAATTATATTAATATAGTATTTTATTAGAGACAAAACAATACCTAATATATGAAAACAAAAATTTCTGGGAAGTGCCTGGTTAGGTAGGTGCCATGTTTCATAAAAGATTTCATCTAAGAGTTCGTCTAGTTTTCCATCCATTTTTAACTTTAATCGCGATTAATGCTGTGAGGTGAAGCACATTAAAAAGCCTTTTTTATATCCGAAAATTGATAATACTTAGTTACTTTTGGTAATTTCACATTTTTTAACAATTTACTTGGAAATGAATAAAACACGTGGTCTAATTTACTATTATCTTTAATAAACAAAATGATATGATAATGAAAAAACGCTTTTGGGTACAAATTATTCCTAAATTAAAAGTTTAAAGATATGCTGTTAACATTTGATTTTGTAAAGGGGGGGTGCTAGCTTGAGCTTAAGCTAGCACCCCCACTTTAAATAGCGGTTTTTCAGAGAAACTGAGTGGGTACAAATTATGATCTTTTGGGTACAAATTAGTCCTTACTTCAAAGTTTAGATTTATGCCAATAAAAATTTGATTTGGTCAATATGGGGGTGTTAACTTGAGCTCATGCTAGCACCCCCACTTTAAATAGTGATTTTTCAGAAAAACTAAGTGGGTACAAATTAGTACTAAATTCGTTCTAAATTACACATAAGTTTTTTTTTAATTTGAAAAAGTGGGGGTGCTAGCTTTACTGACGTCTTTTTTTGTATCCTTAAGTCGAATGTTGGAATGAAGGGATAAAATTAGAATCTCAGTCTATCTAGGATGCAACCAGAGTGAGTAGTCAGTGTTATGATCATTCAAAAATTATAAAATATTAATGGTTTTTAGGTATGCATAATGCATTTCAGGGATGATACTTATAGGTTTGCCACAAGATGCAGTTAAAACCCAAAATACTACTATCTATCAACTTTTCTTGTGTACGGCAAGTTGATGAGAATACTACTGTACATCAAGGTGTACACTATATTTATAATGATAAAAAGACATTTTATTGTAGATGAATACACATTTATAAATTATAATGCTCCATTAAACGAAATGTTTTTAACACTGATGAAATTACGATGGAATTTCGATTAAGAAACCTTGTCAGATATATTACTAATAGCAAAATCAGTATTATGAAGGATGTTTCGAGAACTGTTCTAGGAGCCAACGAGTTAACACGTAGGTACCTCTCGTTCTGTTTTTTGTCAAAATCATTAAATACGCGTTAGTTAATGTGTATTGTTTTTCAAGTTTTATCGTCGAGTTTTTGTTATACTTGAACAAAAAGTGTGGGGCAGAATATCAGTAAGAAAAAGTTTTCTTTATTACGATCGAAGTGTACCGATTCCACATTAAACGACCAAGGTCGTTCGAGAGACCCGTACCAGTGAAATAAAATCGCAGGCCAGGGCCGTCTTCGGCGACTTGCCTGATGAAAATTAATTCAAAATGACCGATCTTCTACAGAATGCTTCTGACTTCAGGGGTTTCCAACATATATTACTCAAAATAGTAACACCCAACCACAAAACCAACCTACAACCACCTACTCATCTGTTGTCAGTAAACAACAAGCACTAACTTTTCCCACCAAAAATCAAGCAATAATTTTCAACTCCTCGAATGATACCAAACTCGAAGAATATCTATTAGCTCTTGGTTCCATTATTGGCCCATCAAACATTCTATTTTCATCAAGAATATCTAGTAATCGGATTTGCATTTACATATCCAGCAAAAATATTGTTGACGAATTCCTTAAAACATATAATGGGTCCATATCTATCAATAATGAACGGCTCCATGCCCGCCGATTAATAACACCCAGCGAATGACTTCTGTTATCAAATGTGAGCCCCACTATCCCACATGATGTGATAGATGAAGAACTACGAAAACTAGGCATCAAAACATGATCGCCAATATATTTTTTGAGAATTAATTCTTCCAATCCCTCCTACAGGCATGTCCTAAACTTCCGCCGACAAGTGTATATATCCTCTTCTGAAATCCTACCTGATTCCATACTCCTATTACACGATAACACATCATACCGTATATTCTTGTCCCAAGAAAATCAATCATATTTCAAGTGCAAACAGCAAGGCCATGTTGCAGCCAACTGTACGACTGCCACATCTCAATCCAACAACGGAACTAATGAAATTGAAGAACCTGATATAATATCGGAAACCTCTACCTCAGAGAATACTGTTGCAGAACCTCAAAATACCACATCACCACTACTGGTCAATGCTCCAAGTGAAAGCCAAATCTCATTACAAAACCTCAAAAAGAAACATCATCGAAATCATAACTCCCCCTCCTCAACAAACTTCGGAGAATATATTCATCAAACCGGCACAAAAACCTTCAAAGAAAAGTAAAACCAATATAACTTTAGACCAATCATCAGTAGAAGAGTTATTACTACCAGCCAAAGCATTATTTGAAGACAAGACCTCCAGCCCTTTACTGAGCTTCGAACAAATCACTGACTTTTTCGTAAATGTATATGGTTCTAACGACCCCCTCAGCGTGGCTAGAATATATACCTCAGATATCCATGGTTTATTAGAAATGTTGACCAAAATATACCCATACCTAAAGGAGAGAAAGATAAAATTCAGATGCACCAAAGTCAAACTCAAAACCATGAAACAACTAAAAACGGAAACAACTGATAACATAGATAGCAACTCATCATTAGACTCCTCCCAAGAAACCTTTTAATATAACATTCAAGTCAATCATTCAGTGGAACTCAAATGGGCTATATGCACATTTGGAAATGCTCTAAACCTTAATATTTGAACAGCACCAGACTATAATCTGCCTACAAGAAACAAATTTTAAAGGAAATCACCACTATAAACTTCGAAATTATAAATGCTTAAAAAAAACAGAGAACAACAGAATATAGCTAGTGGCGAATGTGCTATATATATAGACGAAAACTAAGAAGCATGCTCGATACCGCTTCAAATTAGTTTAGAAGCAGTTGCAGTGAGCATATCATCAACTAGAAAAATCAATCTATGCAATATTTATATCCCCCCCCCAAAGCAGAAATTGACACCGAACAAATTAAGAACCTGATTGATCAAATCCCTTCACCACGAATAATCCTGGGAGACTTCAACAGCCATAATACATTGTGGGGATCGAAAGGAACTAACTCAATGGGACAGAAAATCGAAGAGATCATAGATGAATTCAACTTCAACCTTCTCAACGACGGATCGAAAACCCGATTTGACCTTTTCACTGGGGAATCCTCTGCTATTGATCTATCCTTTTGCGAACCAACTGTATCACCTTCGTTTAGCTGGAACGTGATACCTTTTTTATATGGCAGCGATCATCACCCAATAAATATTTCCAACGAACAAAACAGAGGAGAACGCAATCTCCCAATTTACCAAAAGTGGAGCACAAAAAATATGCCAATTGGCCAGAATACTCAATTGCGATTGAAAGAAAGGTTGACGAACTCAATGGGGTCCATCAGAACTCAGATGTTAATGACCTATTACAAATCTTCTCCAATATAATAATCTGGGCAGCTGAGGTCCATGTAGGTAAAACGAACCACATCAAACAGCACAAGCCAGTACCCTGGTGGAATAAAGCTTGCGAGAAAGCAGTTACCTGAAACAAAAAAGCCTTCAAGGAATACAAAAGGCACAATACCACAGAAAATCTCCTGGAGTTCAAAAAACGTAGAGCCAAGATGAGGTACATAATTCGAAAAAGTAAGAAAGAGAGTTGGCAGACATTCGTAAGCAATATAAACAGTTCTACTCCTGCCTCTACTGTATGGAAAAATATTAAGAAAGTCTCGGGAATTTTGAACACTCAATGAAATAAAGTTTCTTGCTAAAAATGATCACATTATATCATCCAACGAGGAAATCACCGAAACCTTAGCAGAAAATTTTGAAATGCATTCAAGTAACATAAACTACAGAGAATCTTACAAATCACTGAAAACGAGTGCTGAAAAGATACATATAGATTTCGAAGAAGAGGTTCCCAACCCACTAAATGCACTAATAAACATTGAAGAACTCGAAGAATCACTTCAACAGAACAAGAACTCAAGCGCAGGACCAGATGATATTCCACCGATCTTCCTACAGAACCTTCCTTTGAATGCAAAAAAGTATCTCCTACAAATCTACAATCATATCTGGATAAACAAAGTATTTCCTTGAAAGTGGTCCCAAGAAATCATTATACCCGTTGTACATGTGCACTATTCAAAATACTGGAAAAAAATTGTAAACAATAGATTAATGTGGTTCTTAGAATCAAAAAATCTAATAATCACCCGAGCCTACGATACGGCGTAGAGGCAAGGAATTTTAAAAACATTACACAAATGGGATATATGAGGCAATATATTACAATTCATCGACAACTCCCTTAAATATCGCCACTTCTGTGGTAGAGTAACCGGTATTACGTCGTCGGAGAGAATTCAACAAAATGGAATACCATAAGGATCAGTTTTTAGCGTCACCCTATTCTTGGTAGCAATAAACAACATTCTGCACAATTGCAGACCCCCAGTTAAAGCAAGACTATGCAGACGATTTAGTCATTTTTACAAAAGGCAAAAATATATATTCAATGCAAAAACAGTTACAGAAAACACTCGATAGTCTTGGAAAATGGGCAGAAACCAATTCTTCCAAAAGAAAACAAAATGTCTACTGTTCTCAAAAAAACATAATCCTGAAATTCCTCGTTTAACCTTAGATGCTCGACCACTGAATTTTGTTGACAAATTGAAGTTTTTAGGAATGATATTCGACAAAAAGCTGAACGGGAAAGATCACATTATTAACTTGGAAAATGTATGTCAAAACATACTGAACCTGATGAGAACACTTGCAAACAGGAACTGGGGTGCTGATTACAACAGTCTTATGCTGATATACAAATCCTTAAACAGATCTAAGCTAGACTATGGCTCATTAGTATATTCATCTGCAAAAAAATCGATTCCGAGAGACCTGGATACCATCCACAATACAGCACTAAAAATCGCATTAGGATCATTCTGCCAGTGCCCACTGCGAAAAAGGAGAATATCCCCTACAGTCAAGAAGACAATTTTTAAGTCTTCTATAAGCTGCTGCAGTATCTTCAAACCCCACTAATCCTGCAAGACACAACATATTCTCTAATCGCTTCAAAAACCTTTATGCTTCAAAACCAAAAACAGATCCTCCTTTCTATGAGAGAATCAACCGATACCTTGCAGAATTCCAACTAACTTTTCCTCAAACATTTTCCAACAATATCCCCACCACACCTCCTTGGATAATAAACCTTCCAGAAATAAATACAAACCTATTACAGTACAATAAAAATGAAACCAACCCCCTCCTAATCATTCAAAAATGCAATGAAATAGTGGAAAATCAGCGTGGATTTTATGAAGTATACACGAAATCGTCAAAAACCGAAGATGGCGCAACAGCAGCTTTCATGAGCCCAAATTACGGCACCACTTATAAACTGAATAAGACCTGTAGCATATACCACGGAGAACTTCTGGCTATACTTAAGGCACTGGAGTACATAAAAACCATAGAGCAACAAAATATAATTATTATATCGGACTTTCTGAGTGCACTTTCCAGCCTCTCCCAGGTATTTCCGAACAACCCAATCCTTCTTTCTATTAAGACAGTGCTCTATAATCTGCAACTGCAGCACAAAACAGTAAAGTTCTTATGGATTCCATCGCATATCGGAATAAAAGGCAATGAAGATGTAGACAAATTAGCGAGAGGGTTAATTGGTGATGATACGATCCCAACTATACAGGAAATTGTACACACTGACTATAAAAAGACAGTTAAGGATTCTATCATCAGAGAATGGCAATCTCAGTGGAATAATCCTGAATATAATAGTGTACTTTTAGGTTCAATATTAGGTAAACAAATTATTACTAACAGTGGACTTTTAGCTCTTTTTAAGCAAAAAATACAGAATAATGGAAATAAAATACTTGCAGACAAGTGATTGTAACATAAGACTTTTTTGAGAAGGTGGCAATAGACATTAATATTCCAACATTTAAAATCACTGGATTACAATTCCAGTCACAAGATATAGAATACATAAAAAAAGCTCATGAACAAGTTCATGTAGAGAGGGCCATAAGACTGAAAACATTTAAAATGTTATGCAATAGAATACCTATTTCTTTGTTAGGGTGTGTAAATGAATTATAAACTTTTTGTGCCTTACAATTTTAATGTCTCCAATAAAATGAATACACATAAATTTTATAACAGTTTCTATTTATTAAAAACAACATATTCTGCATATCTGTTATTTGATTGAACCTTACTTTGCAAAATTCTTCATAAAAATGTACCCAAACAACACAAATTTCATTAGATTTTTAAAATATGAGCATAAATCGCCACACTTCAGTCCAATTAGTAACATTTACCTTTGTATCTGGTAATAATAAGTATGTTTATTATTAACTACAAATTCTTTATTCTCGTCTTTAAATAAAAAAATTTTGCTGTGAAGCATCTTCCAATGTCTCTTTTGTTCCATAAAGACCTTTAAATTCCATCAGTCCAATATTAGATTCTGTAGCAACATAATGATGAATAATTAGACCACAGGAATAGCTGTAGTTGTTTAAACAGGTCCTTTGTAATTTTCTCCCATGTTCAAGTGATCTTACATGTCTCTAATCTTTCTCAATCTTGTAGAATCCAAAGTATTCAATAATACTTACCCGAATTTGAAAAAGTAAATATCCACATCTAGTAATAACTTTTAAAATATTAGTAGTTCCATGGGTAACTCATCTCTCATCAATTTTTTTCAGAGACCTTCTAAATTTCATAAGCTTTTTTTGTTTATATATATTGGCTTTTATGTTCGTTTGAAACCTTAAAAGCTTATAACTTCATGGAGTCTTTGTAGCAAAATTAGCTAATGCAAATTTTAATAATAAATTCATATCACAATTCTTAATGTCAATTGTCAAATCTAAGACATTTCATTTTTCATTTAGAGGTCTAAAACTATCAATAATTATCGATAGTTCTGACTATCGAATAATATCGACATTTTTTATAGACCGAAAAAGCTATAACGTCATAGACATAGCCGCTGACAGTTACTGAGGGAAAACAGATATTTATTAACGTTCATTTTACGTTTGTAATATGCTTAAACATGGCTATTGTTAATATGTCCAGCATTGCAGAGCAGTTTTGTAATGAAATTAAAGTGATAAAGAAATGTAGACAGTTTAAACAGTGGATATGTCGTTGATATAGAGTATATGATGGATGTTTAGGAGCGAAGCAAGAAGGCATAATTACTTGATAGTCACTGCAGTGTCATTTTACAAATGAAAAAACGAATAAACTTTTGAAATATTACAACGGTCAAGACAAGACATAAGTTAAATATTAGAATTGCTTCCCCTCAGCGGCCATTTTCTGACGTCATACTTTTTCGGTCTATAACTATCGTTAGTTTACGATAGTTTTATAACGTTATTTTTCGCTTGTAATTGAAGCTGTCTCTCTGAAGTGAAGTAACGCTACCATGCCAAACTCTCATTCTGTCAATTTTCCCCTATTCTATGCGCAAACTTCCAAATTTGTATATCGTGTTTTGAAATCTAGAGGCGGCATTTGGTGACTTTGCGATTGCACGGCATGTGCGCTTACTTACTTCACTCAAGGTGGGTCCTCATGTGCGGACTATAAGCAGAGCGAACTGGCGTTTGATGATGGGGTTGCTTGAAATAATCACGTGATCTATGATCTATCAAAAGTGCGCTTTCACTAATCTGCGCGGATTATGCAAACAGTCCGTTGAAAAGTAGAATTTGTCTTCTCTCTAGTTTGATAGCGCATACGCCCGTGTCAGCGAACTGGATCCTGACGATTTCTGTTTATTCCATTTCAGTGTACAGTTTGTTTACAAATAGAGCGTAGGTAAAACCTTAATTGAAAGTTGATTAATATTGTGTTTTTTATTGTGCCTTCAGTTGAATTCTCATCAAATGGAAAGCGATTTGCATCTACCTAATTTGGTAATCAAATTATCGAAATGTCCTTCGTGACGAAGGCCTGCCATATATAATATTTGCCTGGTAAAGTCTGGTAAAGTTAGTTCAGTTACATTATTTAATTCATCAATTGCAAAAAGAAGTAACAGTACTTAGTAGAAGAAAGAGATTTTGGGTAATAGAAATATTTACAGCAGAACAAAGCTTCAATACTATGAAAAAAATAAATGGAACTGCAAACAAACCGCAACCATTATAACCTGGTCAACAATGCCTTTCTCTAGCACATGCTCACTACTGTCATTAAACGCCAGGAGTACGCCGAAAAAGTAGAATTTGTCTCTAGTTTCCGGCGTACTCCTTCCGTACTTCCTTTTTACCAGGAATAATGCTTTGACCATCTTGGTTTTAGCACGAAACGATACGTTATCTTCTAAAAAGGTTTTCTTGACTACTAAGTGAAAACACTTATGACAAGCTAAAAGAGTATACTATCTGAAACTAACGATAGTTATAAAACATATCGATATTATTCGATAATCAGAACTATCGATAGTTTTAGATCTCTATACGCGATATTAGTGTAACGTCACAATTTGAAGTTGTATCCAAACAAAACTATTTGCCACAGGAATTTCCATTTGAGTGTAGATTTTTCATTATTTAAGCGTTTCGTACGTGTTTTTGAAAGGAATAAATTGTTGAAAAGTAAGTAATCGTGTTTACTAAATATAAAAAATAAGAGTTTTGATAATGTAAGTATATCCTGCAATTCGTATTTTTAATTTTAATAGCTATGTTTGAGCTTATATTTACTGGATTATTTGATTAATGTGAAAATATAAGATAAATAATAGTGATTGTTTGTTCTAGTGTCATCAAAACATGTTTCAACGTTCTCTTTAAACCTTTTTTAATGAAAATATGCTTAATTGAAGTGAAGTGTCCTTTCAAGTATCCGAATGACGAAAAAATAAAACCACTCAAAAGACAGTAATTACATAATTCATATTGATGAAAATATATTAGTGATAATTGAAAAATATAACTATTATCACCATATGCAAGGTGCATTACTTATTGCATGAGAGGACATGTACTATTTAATATTATGGATACCAAGTGACATTATTGTGGGAATTATTCGACATCAAGAATGGAAGAAAAATTTACATATTTTAATAACATTCTACCTTTACAAATTTGTACTGTTTATATTAACATAATAAAATGTTTTCATAATTATAAATTTTTGTTTGTTTCGTGCTAAGAAAATTAAATTGAGGAAACGCTGCAAATTTACATGACAGAAAATATGCCATTTAGTCTGAAAGCTCAGAACATCATGTCACAACTTTGCCTCAATCAAATCATATTTGTATGAGGTGCAGAGTTTATGTTGGTTGCTTTCCAATTTTACTTGGCGTGTAGAGTTTTAGTTTTGCTGGGTAAAAGCATTTCTCTCGCACTAGATGCTATTTGTTTTAAGTTATATGTTCTGGTATATTCATTTTTAAGCAACCAGGACCAATTATTACTTATTTAATCGACGCTCTCTGAAACATTTACAAATTTCAAACATCTACGTATCTATGACAACGCAGAAGGCAAAGATACTAATATTTTCAATTGCAAATTTCACTAAATAAAATATATGTTCCTAGACATGTTTTTAATCGAACATGAAGCTAAGTATGGTACTCTTACATAATCAAACTTGACTCGTCTTTATTATCGGCAATTCGACTCGTCCATTGAAATCTTAAATTATGTACTTGTTACATAAATAGCTATTAAACGTTTATTATACAGCATAAAAAAAGAAAAAATATATAAACTTAAAAGAAAAAATATTAAGCTAGTGTAAGATTATCTTTAAAACCCTGCTTTCCTCGGCATACTATGTGTTCAGTTAAGACTTTAGTGATTTCTTCACAGTTCACTATATTTATGTCCGAAAAATCAAGATATATGAAAGCGTTCTCTCTTGCTCTCGAACGGGGCATTGAATAATTGTCCTCACCTATTCTTTGTTACAATCTGGCGACAAATTGTTTCTCAATCTCAGTTTTTGTCGTATAAAAACTTGACAACTACAACTTTTCCGGACACCAAACCGTCTTTAAAGTTCCGTGGCTGTTTTATATGTTGCCATGCTTCTTCCTCGACGTTCCTGACATGATTTGGTTGGTCTTATATTATTGCAGCTATTACTTCCGCTTGGTCATTTTCTGCGTCTTCGGCTTGCTCATTTTCTATTTCATGTTCTATAACTTCTGCTTCAGATTGCTCTTCTGTATTGTCGGCATTCGTTATATCAGTTGATGTAAATGCTTTACTTGGTGGCACATGAAGTTTTTTTCTTCGTTTCTTAGGCATCGTGTCAGACATTCTTGCCTGTTTAAGATATTCAGCAACCCCACTCCGGACCATCATCAGTTTCTGTGTCATCAACAGCATCTGAGGGTCTTTTCAGAACTTGTTGTTTATCTAAGGGAAATATTCCACAGGCTCGAAATCCAGCATTTATATTTGTTTGCCCAATTTCAGAAATGGACTGCAATGTACTTTTTAAAACAGAAGGAAATGTTCTTTAGGAATTGTCCCGCGATGCCTTTTTTTCAAATCTAAAAGATTGTTTCTCCAAGCTCGTTTTAAAGGCCTGAAATATGCGACGTCGAGTGGTTGACATAAGTATGTTGAATTAACAGGAAGAAAAACAAATTTAATATTATTTTCTTCACACTTGTTAATAATATTGGTAGACATGTGACTAGCTAAATTGTCCCCAATCAAAACTTTCAGTCCTTTCTGTTTTTTTTTAGGTAGGGTAATGCTAGTTTTCCGAACCAGTCTTCAAAAATGAATCCTTGAAACCATCCACTAGTACTTCGATTATAAAATGTACCTCTTGGTCCAGTTTGAACCCATGTAGTGTGCATTATACACTACGTGAATAGGTAGGCGCTCTCCTGATGCTGCAGCATAAAACATAACGGATGTACTGCTTTTAGAAGAGTCCAACACTCTGTCTGCATGTTTTTCTACTCCTCTAACGATAACCTTTTGCTGCCCCGGATCATCGATAAAATTAGTTCCATCGTAGTTTATTATATTAGCAGCAGGGACGTCTTATAATGTTTCACCTAAATGTTGAAAATACTGCTGGATGACTTCTTTCGATACTGCTGCTCTCTTCCGTTTGATATTTCCACTCAATCGGGCTGAAAGTGTATCTCGATGGCGTCTCATAAACCCACGCATCAATTTGGCACCTGGTGTATTATCGAAAAAACGTGTTTTAACTCTTCCAACGCGGTCCAAAAATCCCTTAATATTGTTTTTCAGGTCCAGTGTCGTCAGAGAATACCCCCATTTTGCCGCAATCGAAAGACCCGATACTATATTATTTTCCTCATCTTCGGTAAATACAGTTGGCCTCCCACTACTGCGGGTATGAACTACTTTACACCTATCGTACTAAGTTGATGTTGCTACTTGGTATCTCTCAGATGGTGCTCTGAGACTTAATTTGCCATTAACTACTTCCACAGGTGCCTTTCTACATTGTTCTCAAAGTAACCATAGTATTTTGCCTCCCGCTTGGAATGTATTTTTTGACTGAATTTCCCTTTTCCTTAACAGGGGCCATACCGGAGCTGTCAATGAAAAGCATAATGAACTATGTAGCTATTAGAATTCAGGGCTTATCTGACGGAAGTTATGAATTTTAGCAATTGTAACGCCTGAAGTTGGGTATTGCGATGTCCGAAGTTAGGGTACAGTCGTATTATTTTTACTTATCCGCCATAACAATGAACACTACTTTTTTTCTGCTATGAATAAAAGTGAAAAAATAAGGATAATGCCTAACTCTAGCTCATTCTTGTCCCAATATACCGATTTAATATATGAATTCTGGACTTACCACAAAAGAATTAACACAATATAAGTCTTATGGATCCTACTATACACGTTTCACTTCACACTTCAGAAGCAACTGTTATTTCGTCAACGAAAACAACTACGGTGATAAACCGTTAGATGAGTAAGTCATCAAGACGAACGCAGCCGGAATCGCTCAGAGTTAAAGGTTTGATTTGGTCACGTGTCCGGTTGTGGTGAACGCCCGCTGTCCAAAGTTAGGAAATTGTAATAAATGCGAATATCAAATAGAAAAACGTAAATCAGTAACTTTCAGAACACACGCTAAAATATATTTCTTATTTCAAATATAATAAAAGTAGAAGTTGACATACTTTTGTCTAGCAAAAAAGAGACAGAACCATAACAATTTGCAACAATGAAATACATTTTACTAGGTCAAATTTGAATGAATGTTTTGTATACAAACTAGTTGGTAACGAAAATTGAGGCCATTTCAAAACAAAAAAAAAACATTTGCAATTCAACAAAAAAACCCGAACATAATTTGGGGGAATAATAAAAACTAAGTTGAAAGCAGACAGAGCACAGAGTCGGGCGAAAAACGCGAAGGGTAAAAGTCCTTCCCTGCCACGGTAACAGGTATCAGTTTTCTTTTGTTTTTGAGTGTTTGCGGCTTCGTAGGAAGAAGTTTCTCTCCGTTGTATCAGGGCGTAAAAGGGATATTCAGATATCCTTGACAGTGAACACTGTCCCCCTGCGGTGGCACAAAACGAGAAAAACTCTACCTCTGCGCGAAATCCAGCATAGCTCGACACCGGTTACTAGAAATTTAGCGTCATCCGCAGTTTCTAGATAGATAGTGGAACCAGGCTGTAAGCGGAGGCAGGAGAAGGGAGGTTTCCACGCAGTAAGTTTTTAAACAAGTCTGGGATTTTTTTATTGATTTTTTCTATTTTCTTATTGCGCTGATTCAAAACTTGGTATTTATAACATAAATATATGCATAGGTAGAAGATATAACAGTTTTTTTTATTTTCTTTCAAGGGGTTATTGGACAAGTTCGCAGGTTCAGTTAAAACTGCAGGTCCGGGCTCATAATATGGGCACCGCTCATTATATAGAATATTATTTTATCGTGTGAGATAATATAGTAAGATTTTACACAAGATTTAGGAACGTTGTGTATCCTTTTAGGGTATATGTAACTTGACAGGATTTAGGTATTATTTTAATTTTTTTTGTGTCACATAATTCGCACTCACCTCGTAGATAGACATTAGACAGAGTTACAATAAAATAAATTGTAATTAGTATCAAGAGCCCGGAGCGTATGATTTTGTCTCCGTAAAGTCACGTTATCAGTGAAGTTTCGCTACGATAAATAATTTTGGTTTTTTCAGGCGTGGTTAGGTAGTCTCCTCATAGCAAGTGAAATAAATAAACAATATAGGTTATTCAAAGAAACGAAAACTGCAACTCGGAAATTTTTGTAATACACACTCAACTGGTGTCGATAAACATTATTACTCATAAATCAGCAGGATTTTAAATTCCTCTACTTTCATCTTCTGTTTACATAAAGTACAATGACTTGCAACAACAGTCGATTTGTACAGTATTTATTTTAAAAATAAATAAGTATTTCTCGCAGCGAGGCAGGTCAATTTACGGAATAAGGGCTAAATCATACGGCCCTCGCACACATTGAACATATTTATAGATAAGTGGGTAGTATTTTTATTGTGAGGGATTTGATATTTGTTTTGATATTGGGATTATTTTATACAGAGAAACATTTATTATATTTTACTATACAACTTTGTGGTTTCCGATACTTTATTCAGATCCCTACCCCGATCTTCCCTTGAGAGTGTGCAGTGTTTCTGGATTCGAGGCCCAACAAAGAGGTCTATCCTGGCCTGGCAAAGGTAATTAGGCCGGATTAAGTCCAGGAGTTCCCAGCCTAATTCGGACCGGTTTTATTTTATTTTCACACTCGGCTGCATTTATGAAATTTAGTCACAGCAGTTATTACAGTGGTGACAGCGTTATTTCATTGTAAACTAGACATTTGTCACACTGGTGATAAAAGTGGTCGAGCAGTTATTACACTATCGAAGTTCAAATAATAGACGAAACATGCCAGAAATGAACTGGGATCTTTTAAAACTTACAATTGATAACATTAAACCTTATGACGGCAATAGTAATATATTTAATAAATTTTTGATAAGATGCGAAGACCTTATTAATAACTATAGACAACTTTATGATGCACAATTATCTAAACACATTTTTCAATCAATTCAAGAAAAACTTATAGATAACGATGACATATTAGTAGGTAATCGTGCTGAGTTAATAGATTGGCCTAAATTAAAAGAGGCCCTTATACAATGTTTTGCGGATCGTAGAAATATGGATTGTTTAGTCCAGGAACTAACAAGGATGAGACCGTTAAGGAACAAACAACTGATAAACTTTGGTAGCCGCATTCAATTGTTAAGAAGTAGTATTGCACAAAAAATTAGTGATAATCCTAACCTTACTAATTGCAGAGAGAATTTCCAAATAAACCATTATGATAAAACTGCACTTAGCACCTTTATCGCTGGTTGTAGTTGTACCTTGAGGAATAACATCTTATAAATCCAGCTTCACTGTAAGATGGAATGGCCTAGGTAAACGAGTTTGAAAAACTATACAGTATTCTAAACGATAATAATAGAATAACGACTTCTAAATTTAACAACAAAAACAATCATACTCACAACCAAGATTATCTCCTCATAATCAAATGCAACCAACTCATCAACAACCCCATTATTCGTCGCAGCCAAATTTTATGAATAATAATGTATTCGACAATAACAAACCAACTAACCAATTCCCTAACCAATCTATTGATATTGAACCTTGACAAATGCCTCCCAGATAATACCCTATAAGCAGACAAGTATTTGGACCCACACAAAACGTTTTTAGACCAAATCAAAAATCCATGAATCAACTTCCTAAACCAACACCTATGTCAACAACCTCTTGAGATCCATCCATGTTATTACAAAGACAAAGATGGCAAAATCATAACAATTATAATCACAATCATCCATTCACAAAAAATGGACCAAAACCAAAATTTTCCTTCCGAAGAACTATTTACAAACGAATACAATCTATCAGATCCATACACAGATGAACAATATTATTACCAAAATTACGATACTTTTAATAGTGACGATATTAATCCCGATCTAGACGTAAATCAAACGTCCAACTTTGAAAATGTAAACTATGATGAAAATTTTATGGAAACGGGCCTACAACAGGAAAAGCCTTAGTAGAAATTAATATATTTTCTGATAGCGCATTACCGTACATTCAAATAATAATCCTAATTTGAAATTACTTATAGATACCGGTAGCCCACGTTCTATTAATAAACCTAATATTATGGAGAAATTGTATCCAGATTCTGTTAGTCAAATCAGTGCCCAAATTAACACAGCGTTCGGTAGTCAAGACATCCGATATCAATCAACACTTAGAGCATTTCCAGAATTTCAGAATCCAAACTAAAATATCTCTTTTCTCTTATTTGATTTTCATGAGTATGTCGACGGTATTATGGGATTAAATGATTTAAAAAACATGAATTTCAATATAGATTTAATTAAAAATAAACTAATAGGTCCAAATACAGAAATCCCTATCAGCTACAGACAGAAAGAAAATCTTAATACATACTTTTCCATAGAAGCATAGTACAAAATTCTCAAAAAATTACCTGTTTCCATTTTCAGCGGAGAAATGTTAGTAAATGAAGGTAAATTAAGACCACTGTATATACCTCAAATTTTGACTAGTGCCGAAAACTGATTTTCTCTTATAGAAATCCAAAACAAAACCGATAAAACTATTTCAATAAATATTTAAGAACCTTTTCAATCAGAATGATTCGAAAAATGCAGTTATGATGTATTCAATATTAATTCATTCCTTAACTTAAATGATAAATAAGATGGAGAATTAAAACGAAAAATAGATATATCGGATTTTTATTAGAACCAATCACATGAATTCGGAGGAAAAAACAGATCAGATATCTTTTTCAAACCAGGTTATCCTTCTCGGCGCGGACAAAATACGAAATTAAGACAACGGACGAAGTCCTTATACATTCATAGTCATAGATACCCCCACATATACAAACAAGAAATAAATATACAAATAAATGAAATGTTAGATAAAAATATAATTCGACCATCAACTTCACAACGGCTATGTAGAGTCTGGATAGTCAACAAGAAAGAAGATCAATCGGAACAACAAAAATATAGATTTATTATCGATTATCGTAAACTGAACGAAAAAAACAATTCCTGATCAATATCCGATACCAAATAGCAATTCAATCCTCGATAAACTTGGGAGATCAAATTATTCAACTATACACCCTTTGGTCCGGTTTTCATCAGATTCAAATGGAAGAAATTTCTATATCAAAAACAGCATTCACGGTTGATAACGGGCATTATCAATTCTTACGAATATCATTTGGTCTAAAAAACATACCATCTACATTTCAACGCGTTATGGATGAAGTTTTAACAGACCTCCAAAATAAAGTATGTATGGTCTATATGGGCGATATCATTATATTTAGCACAGGAAATTTAAAACTTATTTTCACATAATTACGCGAGGCAATACCAAAAATTCAACTGGATCAAACAGAATTCTGTCGAAAGGAAGTAGAGTTTTTAGGACTAAATGTTTGAAGCAAAATGGAAAAGTAGTTCACACAAAAGATTTCATAGATTATTTTGAAACATGTATTAAAATCTGAACCAGTATCAATTTACCCAGATTTTGACAAAGAATTTGAATTGGCAGTAGATAGCTCCAATTACGCAATAGGCGCAGTTCTTTAGCAAAATAACCACCCTATCACGAACCCTAAATTCAGCCGAAATAAACTATTCAACAATTCAGAAAGAACTTCTCGCAATAGTCTGGAGTTTCAATACTTTCGCTCATATCTTTACGACCTGAAGTATATTCTGACCAAATACAATTACAATGGCTTTTCTCCACAAAAGACCAAAATTCTATGCTCGTAAGGTGGAGACTAAAATTAGAAGAATTTGATTATTCAATCAAATATAAAAAAGGTTCGTCAAACTTAGCAGCAGACGCTTTAAGTAGAAATCCATGTGTAGAACTAAACACCATCGAAAACGAATCTATGATAAATAACGCAGGAGACGCGGATGAATTGATAGAAAATTTCCTACGAAGTCCTGATGAAATGTCTCCAGTCAGTAGTCCTGATCTGGAAGATATACTAGACATTGTAGAGCCGAATAAAAGCAAAAAATGAACGTAATTACAGTTATACAAATGGAACCAGATAAATCTCAAGACTCAGACTCCGATTATGACGTTGAAAGTAAACATACATCTGCAGAAAATCCTATTTTTTCCATACCAAGTACTGAAAGAATATTAATCACATACAAAAATCAAATATTCATAACAATGGGATATATATAATCTACCCAAACTAGAATTTCAAAAATTTTTGACAATACGATATTATATGTTACACTACCCTCAAAAATTTCATAAATTGATGTAATAAATTTCGTAAAAGAATATACCCAAACAAAAAATATGCTATTTTTTCCAACACCCTGAGCTACCTCGGGCTTTCACAACTATAATTTGTTTAATATTATTCGTAAATTTAGGTGGTATGCTGTACTTTAAACCTTTATTTAAAAGTTCTATTTCACTATTTGTAAAATTAGTGTCTGAAAGGTTTTTAAATCGTGGTGCAAAGTGTGTTGGTATGTAGGTACTTACAGTTTCATGATGTTTTGAGTATTGAATTTTATGTTGTGTGTGTTCAAGATTCTGTAGCTTCTTTCAAATAGAAATAGAATTTTTAAATAAAGGTTTAAAGTACAGCATACCACCTAAATTTACGAATAATATTAAACAAATTATAGCTACAGAGTCAGAAATAGCTTTGAAATCTAATTCAAATAATTTTCTTTATGAGAAATTAAAAATTGCCAATTTAATCAAAAATATTGAACCTTCAAAAGTTAAACGTCAAACAAAAAATGACATTACAGTTTTAAATGCAATAAAAAAGAAGATAGAGAATAATAACCTAACCGTTACAAAATCTGATAAGGGGAACGCTACTGTCATTTTGACGACTGAAAATTACAATTCCTAAGTATATAACTTTATAGAATCCAGCGATGTGAAAGTTCTTAAATCAGACCCAACAAAGAAGTTTTCTAATAATGTAAGAGATATTGTTAATAATTCAAATTATCTTTTAAATGATTACGAAAAGAGGTCTATCATACATAAGAATCCTCATTGTCCACAATTATATGGAACAGTTAAATTACATAAAATAACGAAACCAATTAGACCTGTAGTCTCTTATGTTAATGCTCCTAATAATATATTGGCAAAGAAACTCAACAATATACTTAATACTTACGGATATGAATCTCAGTACTCAATTAGAAATTCAATAGAACTAATAAAAAAGTTGAAAGCAATCCACTTGCAAGATAACTATAAACTAATTTCGTTTGATGAACCTAATATGTTTACTAAAATTCCTCCTAAAGAATGTCTAATACTTGTAAGAAAATTACTAGAAGATAAAAATATTAATCCAGGAATAATATCAGATATACTTAATTTATTTGATGTATGCATTAATCAGAATTATTTCACTTTTGACAATAAGATATATATTCAAAATGAAGGTTTACCAATGGGAAGCCCTATATCACCTATTTTAGCAAACATTTTTATGGACAATTTAGAAAGAAAGATCTTTGAAAGTAATATTTCGAAAAATATTTTATTTTGGTATAGATATGTAGATGACATATTAGCTTGTTTAATGGGTAGTGAACGACAATTAGATGTATTTTTCAACCACATCAATAATTTACACCCGAAAATTAAATTTACATCAGAAATTGAAGAAAATAGCTCAATCAATTTTCTTGATTTGAAAATTCAAAGAGTTAATAATGTACTTGATTATTCAATTTACCGAAAACCAACACAGACTGATGTGACAATTCCATTCAATTCTAACCACCCTGTGTCACACAGACTAGCAGCATATAATTCAATGATACATAGAGCTTTATCAGTTCCTATGAACAAATGTAATTTTGATAGAGAGATTAATACAATTAGACAAATAGCAACATCTAACAGTTATCCATTAGATATGATAAATAAGCTAATTAGTAAAAAAGAGAAAAAAGTGGCATTACAACTAATATATCCTAAACAAGCTTATGAAATTAAAACTTATAAAACCATCACATATGCAGGAAATATTTCTAATAATATTTCAAAGATAATATCTTCAGCAACTAATACAACAATTTCTTTTAAAACAGAAAGTAACGTTAGTACAAAATTGTTAAATGTAAAAACAAAAATACCACTATTAAAGAAGTCAGGTATATATAGAGTCAAATGTCCAGAATGTAATGCTGTCTATTTGGGTCAGACCCTTAGGAATTTTGAAATACGATACAGTGAGCACTCACGAGCATACAGATTAAAACAACCAGATAAATCCCACTACGCAAAACATCTACTTGACACCAATCATTCATTGACACCTAACACAGAACTAGAAGTGCTGCATATTTGTGAAAAGAAACAAGAACTGGATTTCCTTGAAGAACTGGAAATAAGAAGACATTTAAGAAACCCACAATATGAAGTTGTCAATGAACAGTTAAATCTAGGGAATTCTCCACTAATAAACTGTCTTATTAAGTGATAATTGTAAAGATCAGCAGATATAGTTTTCCTGGTTTTCTATATCATTGCACAGTTATACTGATCTTAATTGGAAAAATGATATCCAGGATATCACCATAGGGCTAATAATATCTAAGCTTCAATATTTGTGATATCACATCTTCTTCTTTTTTCTATAAACATATATTAAGCCAATCACAAGTTAGGTTACTTCTTGGTCTAGCCAAAAATAACTACTAAACATCAGGTAGGCATAAAATGAAATGTAACTTCTGTCATTCTGACGATGATATTGATTTATCGAAACAATTGTCAATTTTTCAGAATTTTCAATAACTTGTATTATATTGTGGAATTAACTAGAGACCGTGAGTTTCATTTAAAAACACTAAAATGGAAATATTTTCTAAAAAATATATTATGGATCAAATTTTTTGATGTTGTTCATATACAAACGTAAAATTACTAATAATCGTATCTAATTTTTCTTCATTAAATCCATGTGCACCTTTTAAGTAATTTACGTCACGTTACACATAATACAAATGTACAAATAAACGAAATCAGAAACTCCCAATTATTAATGGTCGTCACTAATATACTATCATTTGTATTACAGTTTACGTTTTTCCAGCCTAGTTGTGTCAATGACATATTTATACACAACAGAGATCTAACTTGCAAACCGGCTATTTTACATGGAACATACAGAAAAGAGAATAGTAGTTCCATCGTAGAATATATTTAGGATATTTAACTAAAGATTATATGTAATAAGATTCGTAAATCAGTTTATTCTACACAATCGTATTTAAGTCACATTAACCCGCTTAGATTTTTTCATAGCATGTATAAATATTTTCACTGCATCAAAATTATCAGCATATTACATGTGAGACAGTAGCCCAATTATCCAAAAAAAAATAATACTGGTTTTGACATGTGACAACACCTCTCTAAAGAGTTGAACTCCTTTCGATGCTTCTAGAAATATTCCTCAAATAACCTGCCACATAAGTATCTCAAAATTATATTGAAGAATCAATCAAAATATGTCAGTTATAAGACGACACAGTTATAAGTTACAGTTCGATGACTCACGGTACGGATGGTACTGAACTTCGAGCTTCCGTTACAATTCGCAGACGCTGATCCATGTTTCAATGATATGACACAACAGCTGAAGATTTTGCAGAATTGCACATTTTTAGTTTATAGTTGCATTTACTTTTGTATATAAGTTCGATTGATTGATTAAATTAGATATATTTATTGTCAATAAAATATATTTTTACGAAGTGACTTTTATGGCAGTAACCCTTTAATTAACGAATCGTTCTTTACAATATTTCGATTACTTTGGAAACCCTTCATAACAATAGCCGTTAACTCAAATGATTTCATTTCATCAAATAACATATTTTTTGTCCGGTCGCATATTCTGTATTTAATTTATCTTGTCCAAAATCAGTCGAGCCTTCATTCTCTTTTAATTTCTCTGAAACCAAAATTTTGCTGGAAATTTTTTGGTTAAAAAAGCCGTTATGTATCAAAATCATGAGACTGAAAGTCCAGTCGTTCACATAAATTAACTGACAAAATTAGTTCGTTAAAAAACTTCATCCTATAAAATAAAAATAAATTTTGTTTCAGGTTCTCTCTCAGTGCTGCTGTTATCTTTCGTCTGGCCAGTTTTGTTGTTAAGGGCAACGCGGTGAATGTGATATGAAAACATTTACTAGTTACTTCCAGGATGTGAATTTACTCAACCGATGAATGCTTATACCTGAACAAATCCACGTACAATGTACATTCGGTAGTTACCTATTTAACAAAGACTTAGCTATATGAGTAACTGAGAAATGTGGTATAAATTGATTTTGAAAATAGTATATATTTTTTTGACGTGTATCAAGTACAATATTTTCTTTTTCATATAAATCAAGGAACATATAAATTTATTACCTTGTTTTTCAGTGATGGTCAGTATAGATATGCATATATTGTTAATCGTTAATATTCAATCAATCAAACTTCACATCATTATTATTAAAAGTTTCCTTCATATGTATATTATTTTACAGATAACAAATTTCACTGAATCGGGTTTACACTAATTCATTTTGAAAATCAATGTAAAACCGAAATGTTCATGTTTATCTTCAATATGTAGTTGTTGAGGTTTTATTTAAGACATTGTATAATTTTAAATTGTATGAACTAATTCGTTGCGGTATTGAGTCAGTTACAGCAACATATAATGACATCCTGAAAATACTACACTAACATAAAACAAAACTACCCGTGTGAAGTTATCCACGGATTTTTTTCCCATCCACAAATATTTTTTTACAAAATAAACTGTACTTCTGCAAAAAAATGTTAATATAGAAAACATATAATGGCATTTGATAGGTTACATAATTTTACTACCAAAAATTGAGGATTAAGTGAATTAAAAGTTTTCAAATAGTTGTTCTTGTACATATTTCACGATTCTGAATCGAAGACCCAAAAATAAATTATTCAACTATTACGAAGAATATCTAATTAGAAACCAACTAACAAAAAATTTTGATGTATTTTTTATCACGTCAAAACAAATTCATAAAGATTACGATAGTGCGCCGAAGCGCATCGTTCGTTTTGAAGTCGAACCCCAAAATGTCTTTAACTATTCCGAAGGATGCTTAATTAGGAACCTATTGAAGAAAAATTGTGATGTAAGTATTTTTTATAACGTCAAAAAAATTCATGAAGATTATGATTGAGAGCCGACGCGCATCGTTCGTTTTGAGCTCGAAGCCCCAAATTCTTTTTAAATTTTCTTTGATTATTTCAAATAACACTTAATTAGGAACCTACTAACGAAAAATTGTGACGTAAGTATTTTTTATAACGTCAAAAAAAATTGATAAAGATTACGATTGAGTGCCGACGAGCATCTTTCGTTTTCAACTCGAAGCCCCAAAATTTTTCCAAATTTTCTTCAACTGTTTCAAAGAACACTTAATTAAGAACCTATTAACGAAAAATACTTACATCACAATTTTTCGTTAATAGGTTCCTAATTAAGTGTACTTTGACATAGTTAAAGGAAATTTGAAGAAATTTTGGGGCTTCGGGTTCAAAACGAACGATGGGCGTCAGCGAATAATCGTAATCTTCATGATTTTCTTGACGTTATAAAAATGCCTACATCTCAATTTTTCGTTAATAGGTTCCTAATTGAGTGTCCATTGAAATAGTTAAAGAAAATTCGAAAACATTTTGGGGCTTCGGATTCAAAACGAACGATGCGCCTCGGCGCTGAATCGTAATCTTTATGAATTTTTTTGACATTATAAACAATATTTTGTAACTCTTTTTCGGAGTTGATAAGCTCCGGTGGCTCTTCGTCTGGTGAGCAGTAGTCGCAGGATCTTGCGAGTCACAAGAATCGACAGAAATAGGGCGCCACTTATTTTTTGGTAGTTTTTCAAAAATGAGAAATTACACCAACTCCCTTCTTGTCTCAATTCAACTTAACTTTGTAACCATAATGATATCAATACAAAAAATGAAAATCAGAACCTCACTATATGGTTTTATTTTAATCAAGTAAGTTACATGCACATGTAATCAACTATTTATGATGCCAAAACAAAAATATTCATTAGGTGCATTAAGTGTAAATAAAAACCATAATAACCCCTAAGTACAGCTATATTTAAGTTCACATCTGGTGAACAGTTTATTTAAATTGAGAACTATATATATATATATATATATATATATATAGTGCTATTCAAAAGTCCCCACCCCCCTCGTATCTTTTGAACGGCTACACTTACATTAATAAAATTTGGAGGGTGAAAATAAAGTGTTGTAAACTTTTTTACGAATGGTAACAGGTGACGTAATAGTAATAGATGACGTTACAGTGCCACTCTGGCCAATAATTTCAAATAGGACCTTATGGCTAGTGATATCTCGTTTGAAAGGCATTGACATTGGCTACATAGCCATATTAATTTTGTTTGGGTTTAAATTAATTTTGACGGATAAATTAAATAAATACCGACATTATTGAAATTATTTTATTAAATTTAATTAATCGAATATCAACAATTGAATCTTATAGCAAGTGTTCGAAATGTGCTCCGTCTACTTCCTGACAGTAATACATCGGCTGGCGAGGTCCTATAGAATGGCCACCTCGGTCACCAGATCTGACATCATTAGATTTTTTTCTATGGGGGTACTTGAAATCCAAGGTGTATACTACGGCACCAGATAGCATTGGCGTTTTGAAAGAAAGAATTACTGAAGAATGCAATGCTATTTCAGCTGACACATTCGAACGACTACGACAAGAGTTTACTAATACGATGTATTACTGTCAGGAAGTAGACGGAGCATATTCCGAACACTTGCTATAAAAATCCATTGTTGATACTTTATTAATTGAATTTAAAAAAATAGTTTCAATAATTTTTGTATTTATTTAATTTATCCGTCAAAATTAATTTAAACCCAAACAAAATTAATATGGCTATGTAGCCAATGTCAATGCCTTTCAAACGAGATATCACTTGCCATAAGGTCCTATTTAAAATTATTGGCCAGAGTGGCCCTGTGACGTCATCTATTACTATTACGTCACCTGTTACCATTCGTAGAGAAGTTTACAACACTTTATTTTCACCCTCCAAATTTTATCAAAGTGTAGCCGTTCAAAAGATACGAGGGGGGGAGGGGACTTTTAAATAGCACTGTATACAGGGTGTCCCGGGACTAATGGGAAAAAAGTCAGGAGCGTATAATCTGAGCCAAAATAATGTTAGTACTTCATATAAACTTTTTCTATCCAGGCCCTCGTTTTCGAGTTATATGCCTCCAAAGTTTTAATTTTGAATTTGGTTTTTATTTTTATTTTTTTTACTAGTCATTTGATCTTTATAAAATTTACGCCAAAGCTACAATATACGTGTATGTTTATTTTGGAAAGTTAAACAGTTTTACAGTAGTGCCTTGAAGCCAGGGACGGACTACTCGCAATGGTTAGTGATCCAAAAATTTTGCAGGGATGGCACACCCTGTATGAATTTATCGAAATTCACTTCCCCACACATTTGGCTAACGAAAAGGTACTCTTGTTGGAATTCTACAAAATAAGCCGTTTGGCTAATATTTACAGTTTTATTAATGTACTACTAATTGATCAACCGTATATTCTCTGGAGGCTATATCGTGCTAACAAACTGAAAATTCTCCAAAAATGACAAAAATTTGGTACTTCAAGTACCAAAGCACCCGTTGTACTGGCTTTAGTGAGCTGAATATCGATACGGTTCATCTCTGAGACGATCTGAATAATATCCAATCATAAAATTGGTCACTTGGATATACTCCTGAGGCTGTATCATGCTAACAAACTGAAACTTCTCCAAAAATGACAAAAATATCGTACTTAAAATACTGTAGCACCTGTTGTATTGGCTCTGGGGATCTCAAAATCAATAGGGTTCATCAGTGAGATGTCCTGAATGATATTCAATCATAAAATTGGTGACTTGTTGAACTCCGGAGGCTGTATTGTGCTAACAAACTGAAATTTCTCAAAAAATGTCAAAAGGCCGTACTTCAAGTACCATAGCACCCGCTGTACTGGCTCTGATGAGCTGAAAATCAATATTGTTTATTTGTGACATATCCTTAATAATATTCCATTATAAAATTGGTGACTCATTGCACTCCGGAGGCTGTATCGTGGCCGACGACAACGATGTCGAAATACACACAGGATTTTTTTTTCTAAAAACCGTTTTTTCGTGTTGTTGTTGATGGAAAGCGTGAAAATAACTCAAAAATTTTTGTCAAAATTCCAACTTTTTTGGGGTAAACCAATACTTTTCTCGCATATTAGAAAGGTTGGGCGGAAAAGTAATGATTTGATGATAGCAGATGATAAAAACATTAAGAACTAATTCAATAGGAATTGAATAGGTACGCAAACAACGTAATCAGTTGCTTTTAATCAAAATTACGAACACAAAATTATTAAACTATTAAGAAAACCTCAAAAAACACAATTTATAAAACATTGGACTAAAACTAATTCCTAAACAACAATAAAAACTAACGTTATTCTAATAAATGTTCAATATGAGCTCCTCCCACTTCCACGCACATTCTAAGTCTACGAAGGTTGTTTCTTTGCACTTGAAAGAGCAGTCCCATATTATTTCTAATAACATTGCAGTGTAACACAATTCTGTCAATTAAATCTTGCCTTGTTTGCACGGGTGTTGCGTATACCTTACTTTTGAGATAACCCCAGAGAAAGAAATCCATAGGATTAACGTCTCCTGATCGCGGTGGCCATTGAAAAGGGCCTCCACGACCAATCCATCTATTAGGAAACCTTGTGTGTAAATGCTGTCGAACATCTAAACTGAAATGAGGAGGAGCCCCATCTTGCATGAACCATAAATTCCTACGAGTTTGTAGTGGCACATCATCAAACAGGTTCCATAACTCATTTTGCAAAAACTCCAAATATCTCTGACCGGTCAAAGTACCGTCAATAAAATATGGCCCTATCAAATGATTGCCAACTATTCCTGTCCAAACATTGACCATGAATCTATGCTGGTTCCTAGTTTGGATAATGCCATGTGGATTCACATCATCCCATAAATGCATATTATGAGAATTTATGACTCCATCTCTGGTGAAACCGGATTCGTCCGTAAAGAGAACGTTACTAATGAATGTATTGTCTGCTTGTTGTTGTCGCAGAAACCACTGGCTATACTCAAGTCGTGCAGGATAATCAGCCACTGTCATACTGTGTACTTTTTTCATATGAAAAGGATATAACAGCTGTTCTTTTAGGACGCGATGAACGACTGATTTCGAGACGTTATGTTCTCTTGATAATTTTCGTGAACTCGTTGATGGTTCATTATCAACTGCATTTAACAAATCTTGTTCAACTGCCACAGTACGTACGCTTCGTACTGGACCTTCTCCACCTTTTTTGGCAAAAAAATTCCTAAAATTTAAAATTTTGTTTTCTATACATGGAAAATTACATTTACTTATTCATACCTGTTTCTCGTAACCTGAGATCAATACGCTCAAACATTCGTCTGTCTGGCAACGCTCTAATTGCAAAATGTTCTGCATAAAGCCTTCTGGCCTCTAAACAGTTTCGAGAAGCCAGTCCATACATTAAATGCATATCTGCATACTCAATAAAAGTGAATTCTGCCATTGTAACAGTTAAATTAAGGACTTATGAATAATTGACAAGTAATGACAACGAACTATTCTACACAACGTTTGACAACTAATCCTATGGTTACTTGATAAACGGTAAAAACACTTTTAAAAAGTTTTTACCAACTTACGAATTGATACGTCGTTAATGTTTTTTATCTTCTTGCTATCATCAAATTATTTTTTTGTAGTACTGTAGGCAAATCTTGGACATAGTATTAATAAGTTAGTTTTACCTCGTTGTGTACTTATAAAAATGGTGAATGCGTAAATTGGTACGTAGTGCATTAATAAAACTGTAAATATTAGCCAAACGGCTTATTTTATCTAATTCCAACAAGAGTACCTTTTCGTTAGATTAATGTGTGGGGAAGTGAATTTCGATAATTTCATACAGGGTGTGCCATCCCTGCAAAATTTTTGGATTACTAACCATTGCGAGTAGTCCGTCCGTGGCTTCAAGGCACTACTGTAAAACTGTTTACCTTTCCAAAATAAACGTACACGTATATTATAGCTTTGCCGTAAATTTTATAAAGATCAAATAACTAGTAAAAAAAATAAAAATAAAAACCAAATTCAAAATTAAAACTTTGGAGGCCTATAACTCGAAAACGAGGGCCTGCATAGAAAAAGTTTATATGAAGTACTAACATTATTTTGGCTCAGATTATACGCTCCTGACTTTTTTCCCATTAGTCCCGGGACACCCTGTATATATAACAAATGCCTTGTATAAAAAAAAATAGATATGACAGGTTACGAAAGATTAAAAAGCAAATTAAACCCCCGTTGGGAGATTTAATAATTAACTTATGAATTTAAATTACGAAAAGTCCAATAGAACACTATACTATTATAAGAAGGTAGTATCACGTAATAAATTAGTGGTAATAAAAATATGCCGGTGCACTCCCCCAGTGGATTTTGTTAGGTTGGAATGAACTCACCGACTCCAGGGTGGCGTACCGCTTGAAACGTCGTTTTTTCGGGGAACTCCTCCCTCAAAGGATTTAAACGGTTTATCAAGGCGTAGATATAGCTACTTCGAGACCCTCACGTATGCCTTGTGGTTTATTCCCACATGGATGCATCGAACATCTGACCTGCTTTTGAAAAAAAAAACAGATACCGTGAATAAAAATGGCTAGGTTGGCGGATCTGAAATTAATGTACCACTCAACGACTGTACTATTTTAAGAAAAATGCGTAGTACGCTTAGCTCCTTGTTATAGGAAAATCTCTTTCTCTAATTCACAACGGCAGAAAGCAGCTTCTTAACAATGCCCGCAAACGAAACCTTAAAATCCGCTACCTCTTCTCGGTATTCCAAAACCGGACCAGTTAACCCGAAACTAAACGGACTCCTAGTTTTTGTAAGCCTCAACAGCCAATCAAGTTCTGATAATCCCTATGATACATTCTTATTTTCGGCTGACCAATGGAATATCTCCAATAGATATAATGAACTCCGAACTCAACCGAGCTGGCTTAGTGAATTTCAGATTTATGTAGTACCCTAGTACTCAACCTGTTTAGTGAAATGTGAAGTTTCAACGTCAATCTAATCAAAAGTAGTACCTACTATGACTGTCATTGTAAACGATATTAAAAACAAAACAAAATTCAATAAGGCGTTCGCAATAAAGGTATTACCAAACAACGACTAAAATCAACGACAAAGTTTATCTATTTTATGTCTGAAGCCATTCTAAAACTTTGTGTACTCGTTGTATGACCTGTTCACGAAATGCAACCTCACTCAAATATAAACATTGTAGTGAGAGAAACACCTTAATGAGTTTTATCACTATCCAGTACTGGTAAGTAAACCATACATTAATTGTTAATTGTATATTTAATCAAGGTCTCATTTTCTTTTAGGAACTTGTATAGCTGTTAACTAAATTACTGTTCAAAATGCAATCACCTGTGTTCATTAATAATAATACTTTGTGTACATAATTTAGTGATTGTCTAAGCTGATTATTGATTTAAAATAACATATATTCCAAAGTAGACACACATTCATTTCTCAATGCTCTAGGCAAGTTTGAATGTTACAACTTACATCACAATTTTTCGTTAATAGGTTCCTAATTAAGTGTTCTTTTAAATAGTTATAGAAAATTTGGAAAAATTTTGGGGCTTCGAGTTCAAAACAAACGGTGCGCGTCGGCGCTCAATCGTAATATTTAATAATTTTTTTGTCACGTTATAAACAATAATTACCTCACAATTTTTTGTTAATAGGTTCCTAATTAAGTGTCCTTTAGAATAGTTATGGAAAATATGAAAACATTTTGGGGCTTCGATTTCAAAACGTACGATGGGTTTTGGGCCATCAGGTTCAAAACGAACGATGGGCGGCAGCGCAGAATCGTAATCTTTATGAATTTTTTTGACGTTATAAAAAATACTTACATCACAATTTTTTGTTAATAGGTTCCTAATTAAGTGTTCTTTGAAATAGTTGAAGAAAATTTGAAAACATTTCCAGGCTTCGAGATTAAAACGAACGATGCGCGTCGGCTCTCAATCATAATCTTTATGAATTTTTTTGACGTTATAAAAATACTTACATCACAATTTTTTTGTTAATAGGTTCCTAATTAAGTGTCCTTTAAAATGTTTAAAGGAAATTTGAAGAAATTTTGGGGCTTCGAGTTCAAAACGATCGATGCGCGTCGGCGCACAATCGTAATCTTTATGAATTTTTTTGACGTTATAAAAAATAATTACATCACAATTTTTCTTTAATAGATTCTTAAATAAGTGTACTTTTTAATAGTTAAAGAAAATGTGGAGAAATGTTGGGGCTTCGTGTTCAAAACGAACGATGCGCGTCGGCGCACAATTATTGTAAACTTTATGAAATCTTTTTGACGTTATAAGAAATACTTACATCACAATTTTTTGTCAATTGGTTTCTAATTAGATATTCTTTGTAATTATTGAAAAAAAAATTTTCATTTCTGTGTCTTCGATTCAGAATCGTGAAATATGTACAAGAACAACTATTTCAAAACTTTTTATTCACTTAATCTTTAATTTTTGGTAGTTATGTAGCCTTTTAAAATACCATTATATGTTTCCCATATTAACATTTTTTGGCAAAAGTACAGTTAGTTTGATAAAAAAATATTCGTGGATGGTTAAAAAAAATCCGTGGATAACTTCACACGGGTAACAAAACTAACCTGTGAAGTATCCACGAACATTTTAAGGTGAGGATGACAATTTGTCGCCTTTTATCAATAACCAATTTGTCATATATACATTAATTGTGCAAGCTTGGACCTGAACGAGGATTAAGAATGGGGTGATAGACACAGCGAAAAGACGTACTGCTTTTCTTACGCATCGTGTCATCTTGCAATAAGAAAAAATGCATTGTCATTGTGATAAATGACAGTTGCCTGAAATCACGACATACCTATCAATGAACTACCTCGCATATTATTAATAATTATGAAATATTATTTCGTCTACTGATTATCCGTATCTGTTTATACAAAAATTAATATTGTCCATACTTTATTAAAAATTTGAACCTGATTCAGTGTCAATATCAAAACTACTTATATTGTGTTGTACAACAAGGTAAATATTAATATGTTCTTGGTTATTTTCTTGTAATTCTTTCAATTAGTACAGTTTTTTATTAATCATTGAAACGTTTTTCTTGTGTATTAGACTTAGGTCCATTTGAGAACGCTTAGTTACAGCTTCATTCCATCAATGTGCAATCTAAAGTAATCTTAGATTAAATAATAGTTGATCTTTTACTTATTAAATCTAATTTGCTGATTGATGATCAGACTATTGTGAATATTACTTTTATATATATTTCACAATTAAATTGAACTACATGGGTCTGTATTTGGGACTTTATAAGATCCAAGCGTTTATTGCCTTTGAAAACGTCATCGGTAACGCAATTAATTGTTTTTCCCTCCAATGTTTTGGAGTGATATTTTGAATGAAGTATGCACTCTTCTATTTTAGATACATCCTTCAATTCCTAACTTATTAGTAGAACAATCAGTTCAGTTGATTGTAGCAAGAATGTTGACATGTATAAATAAAGTCTTTAATATAAGAGACGTCAAATTGGCCAAGTAGTTTGGACAGATATAGGTGAAATTAGGAATATAACGGTCAATTCAAGTATGGGAATTGTTTCATAATTCTTTATATTGATATACAAGCTCGTGTGCGTTGGTATGGAATACATTGTTAAAATATGGACAGATCCAAAAGGTCGTGACAATTGTACCTCTACGATAATGTCAAGAATAGTTAACCATACTACATATTTTATTTAGAATTTTTTTTGTATTTATAGTTATTGGAAAAACATTATTCACAACTGTATAAAAATGGAAATTTCCAAATCCGGAAACCTGGAGTTTATTCAACATAATAAACAAATTGTTTCAATGATTTCATTGAGCTAGAAAACGGCAATGCAAATGTTAATCGAATTGAAATAACGCTTGGCATGTCGAAACTAAAGGCGTGCTTATTAATTTGTCCGTGGGTTAAAAACTGGCGAATATGATTTTTTAATTATTTTTCCTAACTAAAAACTTTCCAGATCCAGAATTTGACAAAACTTTAAGAATCTAGTAAGTTTGCAGGTGACTTAAGTCCCGGATGACAATGACGTGTTGATTCAATAACTAAGAGAGGTAGACTTTCAGATTGTGTCTTATAATATTGCAGAAACACGACAAGAACGGAGAAATTTACTATAACAACTTTGTAACCATCATCGACTAATTCAACATTTTCTGGCTTCACAATTTGAGGTTATCAACAGTATTAATAAGTAAGAGTACCAAATTTAAGTAAATTTTTCCGTTGTTTTTGTAATATTGTGCACTTTAAACACATATGCGTATAGATTATTGATTTCATTATTTAATCGACTGAGGTAATTTTTTTTTATTTCAAAATTACTATACTATAATATTATTACTAAACTATAATATTATCACTAAACTATATTCTAAAGATCGTTCTACTTTCATTTACATTAACAAAAGCTACCGAAATGTATAGTACCCAAGAAAAACACATTATCAATATTTACAAACATAAGGACGACCGTCTCCACATTCATTTTTGTCTTCCACTGTTACCAAGATATTTCTTAGTAAAATTAAGCACTTGCTACTGCTTAGAAATGTACAGGGTGTTCTTTTCTAGTCAAACGACTCAAAAAAATAACAATTTGCCGAAGAACTGATTAACGGCATGTGACTCTCTTAACAGTAATCTTAATTTTTGTACTTGGTTAATTATGAATAATTTTACTACAAATATTTCCATTTATCAAAACTTGTGAACGTAATTATTATTTCTTGCAATATTTTTACTTTGCCAAAAATAAGTACTTAATTACCTTAAAATGTATGCGGCATATCAGTCGTTCGCTTAGTGGCATTCCGATTGAGAAGAAAGTATTTTTTAAGAGATAGCTCAACTGGGGACATCATATATCGACTCAAAGAAAATACTGAGCTATGGAAATTGATATAAAAAAATCCGAGATTGTAGTAATCCTTTTTGTCGCTAACTTAGCAGAACTAGACTTCGAGCGATCAATTTCAGTGGATAAAAGATATTAAAGAGAATTCGCGGCGAGTACGGAAGTCGATTCTTAAAAATTCATTTATAAAACGTTATTATGAACAGATGATTGGAAACTTTACAGTAAATTTTGATAAACAATACATATTTTGTGTTCCATTGACAAATTCCCGATAATTTTTGTAGTCTGTCAGTTTTGTAGCAGTTGTAATGGATGAAGGGGATTGGTACATTCCACAGTTCATAAATATAGAAGTTGAGGATAAAAAAGTCATAAGTAACAGTCCAATTGGAAAAGATTATGTTAATATTAAGAAATACTATTGACATTGAGGATGTGGAACGAGCTCAGCAATTTTTTTGTTGCTATTTCCAACAATACAATATTACTCATAATGTGTAAGTAAATACACGCCAAATATTACAACAAAGCATATCTACATTGTCATAGTGGAGTAATAAATTCGGAGAAGGAGAAAGATGCAGTACGAGGGAAATACGGAGTTTGTTCAATAAGTTCTGTTGAGTTTTTGGTCAGAAGTTCATGTACTGTAATGGCCCTGCTGAGTGCCCAAGCAATCGTACGAATTAATCCACACTAAATAAAAGATAACTTTGCATGAGTATAGAGGACATTATGGCAATTTAGCGACAAAAAGAGTTTCGACAATTCTTTTACGCGGCATTTTTTAATGATCATTTCCTTATATAACTAACTACCTATATCTCATATTTTTTGGTATATTACTGAGTTATTGAAAAATCGTATTTTTATTTATGCAGACATTTTGTCATTTAGTTATCCTGCCTACCTCTGGATTTTAGGCAACCCTTAGTATCAGCAACTATCACTCACTCAAAATCAGTACAGTTGAGAAAAAGAACACTTTGAGTGTTGTCTGAATTGTAAAACATAATTACAACACTAAATTTGAAAATGTAATTTTATTTCCACAATTGACCCAAAATCAAAAATGTTTTATTATAAAATAGTTTCGTATTGGTAGTATATAGGTATTTTACAGTGTAGTTAGACATTAATATAAATGTCAAAGTGCGTTTCTATACATCAAGTTATATGTACATTGAGCTAGGCAAATAATAAATTTTGAAAACTTATACGTAAAATATCGTATATTATTTATGACAAACGCGATACTTTTTCCGAATATACAAATTTATCTATGTATGTCTGTATGAGATATTTTATATTCTATTATATTGTGGTTGGTTATTAAATATAAAAAAATTATAAATGTACAGTGGTTCAAGTCCCCTCCCCCTCTTTTATTTTGAACGGTGATACTTAGACTGATGAAATTTGGAGCGTGAAAATGAACTATTCTAAGCTGATCTACTAGTGGTAACAGGTGACGTAATAGGCATCGGTGACGTCACCAGTCAATTGAAACCAATAATATTAAATGGGATCTTATGGCAAGTGACACCTCGTTTGAATACCTATTCAATCATAGTAAGTCAGTGTAGTGTTCACAGTCATCGAAGAAGGTTACCAGTAAGTAGAAGCTCCCCTGGAAATTCGGTCACTGATGCAAACCGAATATTCCAGCAGCGGCTTGCCACCGGACTCTGCAACAAACTTGAGATTTTTATCTCACACCTGTCCTTTTACCAAATAAAAGCGAACAACAGAGCCAATTTATAAGAAAGCAGCATCCAAACAACTAAAATTTACGGAAGTATTCAGCTGAATATAACATACTAAGCGGCAGACAAAACGGGTCAGGAATCTTTTAACCGGGAGGAAACTCCCTCCGGCTGTGAGTCCGCTGCCGGCTTTTGTCCGCCACCCCTTCACATTAACAACCCCCCAACAAACGAAGCAACCTTCTATTTCGTTCACTTCCACGCCACAACAAACCAACAATGTCTTCTTCTCAACACTCCCCAATCGTAACCCGTAGCCAAACGGTACCATCCATGTCATATCACGATGTGTTCTCACCGATGGTACCTTCCCCCACATCGGCTACCTAGCTCTCTATCAAGAAACCCAACGTCAGCTTGCCGAATTGAAAGCTCAAAACGAACTCCTCGTGACAATGCTTGCTTCACGGCCCAATTCTCACATCTGTGTGCACTCATCTTCAACTACCAACCGCCAAGAACAAGAAGGGGACTTCACTCTCTTGGGTGCCAAACAAAGAGAACCCGAAGAATCCCTACCCCGCCTCCACCAACAATGCAACAACAACCAACACAACAACAGCCAACTCAACAACCCCGCCCTCCCCAACAACCACGAGCTGCCCAACAAACCCATCCGACACCTTCACTTCAAACCCTAAATATCCCCTACTTACCATCCAAATTCGTCTCTCAGAGAGAGTTATTTAACCTCCTCGACACAAACGAGTTGTATAGGGGAAATAATATCTCCTACTTAAAGGCGAACCCGAACCGAACCACTCTCCTTAAAATACCCGCCCATATACCCTACGAAACTTTTGCAAAAAAACTTCTCAATACCATCGGGGATGACCTAGTCATCATCGTTCCGCTTAACCCAACTCCCCGAGCCCGTTCACAATCAAGAACCCGCAATCCCACATTTTAATTTGTCTGCAGAAATGTAGACACGTCCATGACCGACAAGGAATTTGAGGATATCCTCAAAGACATTAACTTCCCACCAACCAGATCCTGGCGCATCATTTCCCGCCGTCAAGCCCGGCCCACTTCAATGTTCCGAATTCTATCCGATTCCGAACTGTCTTACCACCACGCCCTCTCATTTGGAATCAAATTTCAAGGTCTTTCACATCCGTGTGAGGCCTCAAACCCTACCAACCAACTACAACAGATGCTCCACCATAGGCCACCTTGCTGAAACATGTAAGTCCAAACCGGTCTGTCTCTCCTGTGGTACATCAGACTACAAACCTAACAATTGCCCTAAGGAAAACAAACCCTTCTGTAAAAATTGCGGTGGCTCGCACCCCACCTATCATCCTCGGTATCCAAAGCGGTTGGAAACACCGAAAACCCCCAAGGATCCGCTCCCATCACTCTTGAAAAACCAGACCCCATATGACCTTCCCACCGACTGTAAAATCTTGATCGAGATTTTAGCGACATCCATCATGAACGCCGTCCCGACAGCCCGTGGCCTAATGGCCAATACCCTTTCTCTCCTCGTCGCCTCATTTTACGGTTACAACTGTACTGTCACTAGTGGAGCAGGCAACCGCGTCCACTTTGCCTTCACTCAGAAACGCCATAATTAAGTCATGGACTTTAAAATCGGGATCGTGAATTGCCAGGGTCTGCCAGAAAGCGACATCTTTTACATTCTCAAAATATACAAATATAATCCATCACCGATACTCTTTTGAAAAATTCCCCTCGCTTTGCTGGCTATACCACTTTCTAACCTAACCCGCATAGACTACGAATACTTTATAGGCGACCCCATCACCTCAGACCATGTCTGACCACTACTGGTCAACACGTCTCTGCATAATCCAATACCACCACCGGCAACTACTTTCACATATCGCAATTTTAAAAAGCCGATTGGATTTCCTTCGCAAACCACGTCACATACCACAACCCGTCATTCATCAGACAACTGATAACATAGATAATCACGCAGAGGAATTCCAATCCCTCATAATCGATGCACAAGAAATTTCTGTACCTCTCACCACCATAAATACCAACTATTACGCTATTCCGCAACGAATTCTTCTTAAAATTCGTCACAAAAGACAGTTATATAGGTTATACGTCCGCACTCGAGATCCCGCTCTCAATACACAATGGAACCGTCTAAACGCCTTGGTATGGTACGAAATCAATGCTGAAAAGCAGAGAAAATGGAATGCCAATACCGCCGGACTGGACTTCAGACAAAGGCGCGTGTTTTGGCAAAAATTCTACCGCCGTGGGCCTTAAGAGGAAGGTGGACTCACATCTCGAAGTGCAAGGAGAGAAGATCTACACCCCAGAAGACAAAGCCACCGCCTTCAAAAATAACCTACAAACTGTCCTTACACCACCGAACAACCCAAGATTTCTCAGGGACTTTGCCATCGAAACAGACCTTCTCACTCGAAACATAACTCGTAGCCCTCACGTTCACATTCCGCTAAATGAGAACTCTCCGCTTCTTACACCTTTCATAATCGAATGAGTTCAGCAGGCGTGCGGAGCGGGGAGAAACAGTGCCCCAGGGCACGACGGAATCTGAAGACAGGCACTTAAAAACCTGCCAGAAGAGATTTTCCCTCCGCTTTGTGCCTTGATGAACGCCTGTTTGGCATTATTACTTCCCTCGTTGTTGGAAATTAGCCAACGTAGTTCTCATACCCAAACCAGGCAAGGACCCTACAAAGCCTGAATCCTACCACCCATTAATCAGTGTCCTAGGTGAAATCTTTGAACGATTGTCAAAAGAGAGAATCTGGGACATCTGTACCGAAAATAATATAATTCCGGCATTTCAATTCGGGCCAGGCTACTATTGTCAGAACGCCACCACCAACCTTCAACCCATCGTCACCCGAGCTTCAAATCAACGACGCTGTTCAGCCGCCATTTTCATTGACGTTCGTAAAGCTTTCGATCAAGTCTGGCACGCCGGACTAGTGAGAAAGCTACTGAGCATCCGACTGCCAAATCAAATCGTAAAATTATTATATTGCTACCTCACAGATCGATCGATTAGCGTCAAAGTTGGTTACAGCCTATCCAATTCATTTACACCCCAGACTGACGTTCCTGAAGGCTTGATACTCGCTCCATTATTATACATAATTTATACGTATGATACAACAATACCACGATACCTCCAGGACAATATCCAACTATATGCGGACGATACCGCACTAATCATTTTCGCCACTGACATTCGCTGTCTCAACATTCGATCCCAAAATCTACTGACTCAATTTTAAAATTGGTGCAGGAGATGGCGGGTGACTCTCAATACTCAGAAAACCCAAGCCATCGTGTTTAAACACCCTTCCACTATGAGCGAACGACTTCTACCAACAAACTTTCGCCTCGTGCTCTGGGGAGAACATCTCGAAATCCGCAGGGAAGCCGTTAATTTGGGTGTGAGATTTTCTCACACACTCAACTTGATGGCCGACCTAACAGATAAACTGAATAAAGTCCGACGACGAGCTAATTTGTTTAAGGCGCTCGGCGGAAGCTTCGGACGTACTCACCCAACCACCTTACTTCATACGTATAAGACATATATCCGTCCTGTAATTGACTATAGAGCAAATGTCTATTTCACCCTTCCCGACCATCTCGTAAAAAAGCTACGATTTCGTGAGCAGTCAATTCTTAGATACTGCCAATACAAGGCACCCTACTCCCCCAGCAACACCGTATATGTCAATATCGACATCGAGCCAATTCCTTTCCGTCTGAAGAACCTACATGTCCGATACGTTAGTCGCACTATCGAATCGGGCAAGGAAATCTCAAAAAACGCCCTTCTCACACCGTGGATCGCAAACAGACGGCCTCTCGGCAGAAAACCCAAGAGGAAGCTCCCATTTCCTCCACTGCGGCTACTAGCTACGGTTTACGACGACCTTCCCGACGTATACATCGACTACCTAGACAAATCCCCGATTTCCATTCGATAATCAGACATTATAGCTTCCACTCATATTTCTCTCAAATGTATTTCAACTATCTAGACTGCCCATAAAACTCTCCATTTCTAATAATCTGATATTCAATAATTTTCAATAATCCTCATAATTCTCACAACTCATTAATTTGTTAAACACGTTGGGAAAACTCTATATATTACAAACGTTCCCACCACCGACATTGGCGTTACAGGTTTTTCTGCGGTTTTCCTCTAACACGGTGAATTTATTGGACCGACGATCCTCGATAGGGAACAAATTCAGCTGCAGCTGTACCCGCCTTATTGCTTGTTAAATATCCCAAATCCCCGCAGGCACGTCTCCATAACTCATTTTCAAACGATTTTCCATCATAAACACTCAATTCCATACACTTTTTAAAAAAAAGTCCCCTATACACTTTTCTCACTCAAATTTCAAAAACTCAAATAAAATGGCAAATTCTTAATATCCCTCTCTTATAACATTGGAGACATCCCAAATTCAGTGAAAATCATCTATCTCGCTTATAATAATTTCCGACACCTAGCCAGCTCAACCACGTATCATATGTATCGGCAGCGATGCATGGTTCGTCTTCCACCAGAACGTTCCAATTCTAGACAATTTTTGTCGCACCATTCCATACACTTTTCAAACTTCGATGCTCCCAAATATCAATTCACGACATCAATCGATAGAACCTTTCCTCCAAATACTTTCTAGCGAAAAGCTGACTCCAAAATATCGATTCTATCCACGTTTTTAAATTTCTTCCTAGCCACTTTTCCAAAAAAATATTTCCGGTTATATCTCAATATTTTCAAAACACTGTAGTTTAGATGTAAATACTACGCTGATATGAAACATGACACTTTACATTTGAAACAATGCAATTAAAAACTTGGAATCGTATTTGAAAATAAAAACTTGAGGGTAGCACAATTTTAACGATACTTTGTACATAATTTTTTTTCACATAGAGCATGCCGCAAAATTTTTTTTGTTCGAATACAAAAGCTTTCCAAACTGTAACCTACAGAATAATCCACATTATACATCCACAGAAATATTTTTTTTTTACTTTCTAGCGCATTTGAATAAAAGTTTGTCTTTAAAGAGTTTTATCATTATTTTAGTTTGTGCTCTTTAGTCTACTCATCAATCTATGCATTTCTGATACGGCATCATTATTATTAGGTAATTTTTCTGTTAGTTTTGAGCTATTATTATGATTAACTGGTTTGCCATCATCGAGCCGCGATATTGAATTTCGACAATCTCCAGCTAAATTCGAGACCTCATCTCACAATCAGACCATATTATGAGTTTATGAATTTTGACATAAAGATTAAAGTCACAGGTATTCAAACATCTGACTGTAATTTACTGTTCCAATGGAAACTCAATGAAGTGCGTTTTTTTTTCAAATAGAATAACCTAAATATTCTTCAATATTTGGATTCTTGAAAACTTGAAACATGTATCATACTCTATCTTCAGCTATGGCGGTTCCGAAAAATGTCAAATGAGTATCACATTTTATCAGTTTGGAATAAAACCAACTAATATAGCAGAAATCCTAAATATATAACATTGTTATTTCGGTGGCCTTGTATGTTCCAGTACTAACAACATTTCTTCCGATTCTAACAGAAATGCTGTAAAATTTGATATGCTGATTATGAAAACAACTTAAGTCCCATATTCAGAAACATTCAACGTTATAATTGATTCTCATGCTGACATTAATTCCCATTATCATATTAATCAAAATCCCTACATTGAAAATAGCAACTTAAGACCCAGAACACTTTGGAAGATTTTGAATATGGGGTTTAATATACGACTTCCACTTGAAATAAATCTTTGACGTCATCCACATCTGACTGTCAGATTTAACAGCACCTTCTGTAGAACCGGGAGGAATGTTATTAGTACTTATCATAATATCGGATTTCTCGCACATCTTGTTAAAAAGGATACAATCTGCGACTAATGAATCGTCAAAGATAGTTCAAGGATATGATAAGTGTATAACATAATTTTTCTTAGAATCCAAATAACAATAAAACATTTGTGGAGTTCTTTTCGTTTTGATAAAGTTTCCGATTGAACCAGAATTGACAGTCCAATGTTTAAATACCTGAAATGTTCATCCTATGTACCCATATAAATCACCCAAATTGCAAATCGACCGCTCATTCAATAACACAATAGCGGGCTAGCTAGTAATTTCGTTGGCAAACTATATATAAAGAGAAAATATGTTTATTTTTTGTACGAACATTTGAATAAATTTCATTGAATATTTTTTTATGTGTATTCTATCTAAAACGCACAATAGAGAAGAGCATTAACGATGATACTGATCTGAACACTTGTACACAATCATGATGGATTCCTCACTATTTCATTATCTTTTTAGATTCCTTATTCTTTTGATATGACCTTCATTAGCGTTACACCTACCTAAGTCTATCAATTCCAGTGAATTTAAGTATTTTCTAAAAATTTCGTGTTCAAACTGTCCTTTTAGAAATTCTCCTTTTTCTTCTTCTTTTAGAAACACTTCCAAAGTTTTTCTTCGTGATTGAGAGCCTAACTTTTCGCGGGTTTCGAATTATTCAAGAATATGAAAAAGATCCTTCATCAACCTCACACGGCTCAATGGTGCATATAAACGTAAGTTGAGTTCAGTCGTTCTATTTTGAGCTCTAGTTCACTCTGTAGGATTAATTGTATGCTGGTCTGGGACTCCCTGTATACAGACATCATACCAATAGAAACATTTGCACATATTTATGTTTAGCATTTATCAGACTTTATTGGAACTTGGCTTTAATTTTTGCACTGCACTGTTTTGAACCGGTGATGTAGTAAGGAACAGACTAGAGTTTTTCTCAACACCAAACCGCTATGGTTTTTGGGAAATGAACTCTAGTGTATACAAAGCTTTTATTGCTCTCTACAACTTTTATTTAAGATATTTTTTCCTTAGATCAAATAAGGATGCAGCTATCGTCCATCCAGTTATCATTGATACACCCTGTATATGCCAGAGAGAGTTTCAACCTCTCCGAAATTTGTATAAATTTTTGTGATATTCAATATTGTAGGTCAACTACTAACAACCCACTTAGTGATCTGATTGCATTTAGGTTTTCGGAATTTGCACAGAAAAAAGTTGACTTCTGCTATCTACTATAGTGAAGTAGAAACATATACCCATTCGAAAATTAACCTGAGAATTGAGTAGTAGTTTTACTTCATCTCGTAGTTAACGTTGGAAGATCCAATGAATTCTTTCCTTATTTACAGAAAGTCAGCATTCTTTAGTTTGTTTTATCGCCAACATTATTAATTTTTTTCGCCAGTAGTGTGTTATTTTGCCTCAAAATCAGATTTGATCGAATTGTTGAACGAAAATATCATTTTTCAATTAATGACATTAAATCTTCTGCAATAACTAACATCCTCCGCACTGTAAACAATGGTATCAAAGAATTGAAACAAATGGGAATAATGACATTCAGTGCTAGAAGCTTTCTATTCAGAAGTCGTTATCGTCATTTTCATCTCAGAAATCCATCCTTTTGCAAGTTTCCAAATTTTACTGCAATGAACTAATATTTTTTATTATTCAATATATAAATTACTATATCAAGAGTGACTGCTCGTCACTCGCGCCATGTCACGTCTCGACTCCGCCCTCTTTTACATATTTTTGCGCTAGACGACAGACACTCTTATACCGAAAATTTCGTCTTTCTCCTCTCCCCGCAATTCTATTTTTTTTTAATTAGTTAAAAAGTATATTATCTACGGGCAAAGTATGCATACATTTGCCATATAATTCATAAATGATCTTCCATTTCCCGCATCAATGATAATTTTCCATGTATTTATTAAAAAGATATCCAGTTCTAAAATATAAAAGTTGTAACTTTTGTGAAAATATTTCTAAAGTTGAACGTTGATCATGTGTGGTTTCGATATATCGGAAAGAGAATCAATGTCGATACCAGTGATTCATTTCTTGCAGGTGTGGTGGTCAATGATTGAGTTTCATCCGCACTGATGCCCTGAATCTGGAATCGGGGCGTTATTCTTGACGTCGTTCCAACGTCATGCATACGCAAGCCTGTCAATGCTCTATTTGCGAATAGTTCCTAAAAATGATATTCTCGAGCACCGTTCCTAAAATCATCGAATTGTATAGTCCTCACAACAGCGTCAGTTGACGTCACAACACAAATGTCATTTGCCATTTTGTAACGTCAAATTTAAAAAATAAGTTTTTCAAATATGTTATCAATTTCTCCTACAAAAATTAATTCTACAATCAGTATTATTAAACCCAAATTGAACATTAGTATCCCGAACAACTTATGAAAACCAATTTGTTAATTATAAATACTAAAAAATATATGCCAGAGATGAACGAATTTACCTCAACATCTGTTTCGGTAAAAAGGAAAACACTATAATTATACATAAAATCTATGAAGTGGATAGACATTACAGAGAATGAAGAGATATTTCAGATATTAATTTCACAAAACTTTTGGTTGTGTTAATAGGAAGAATTTGACATAAAGATTTTGTCATCATAGGAGCCCAGTAAACACACTTACGTCTTATGTACGTTTTAAAAATGTATCAACTCGACGTAAAGCATGTCATATGTACGTACAGTTTTGTCAGATATACGTCTTGTGTATGTACATAGGTGGTCATATGGGCACACTAAAGTACGTACAAAAGACATACGGTTTAGGTCATTTAATAACCAAATAGAGACGTAACTTTACGTTTTAAATATGTATTAATTACGTACATTTTACATTTCGTGTTGGTTATATGTACGTACATAATCGTACGTCTTAATGACCTATTTAAAAAATAGTTTGTGACTATTTTTGGATGTCTAATATAACAGTTAAATGAACCTCTGAGAAGCTATCTATAAACAATTGTTTTTCAAAATTCATCAAATTGTTGAATATCATAATATGTGTCATAATAATTTACCTTTACTTATGTTCTGATATTCAACATTTTTATGGATTTAGAAAAGTGTGAATATTATCTACCAAAGATCCATCAAACTTTTATATTGGAAATCTTAAATAGCTAAATTATCTTTTTTAAAGTTATAATGTTGATAGGTATTTAAAAAGGTTGATTTGTAGAAATTATGAATAAAAAATGCATGTAATCCAAAAATAAAAATTTATACTTTAAAAAAAATAAAACAATATTCTTTAAAATATGCTTTAGAAGTAAAACATTTCAACAAAAATAATATAATGATAATATTCATACATAAAACTGTTAAATGAATAAAATGAAAACAAAAATACTTAAGTATAGTAAAGGTTAACTAATTCTGTACTTCTAACTGGCCAGTTTTTCAAAATTTTATTATCTTTCTCTACTTTTTGTAAAATCACATTCTGTTTTGTTGATATAATATTAATAATTACAATAAATTTAAAAACAAAACCAATAACTATATTTTTAACGTTTTGATCCATTTACTAGTGATCATTATCATAATTGTACATATATTATGACAAAGGCATAAATTAAAAACACTAAGTACAAAAAATATAAAATTCAAAATTGACAAGCCTAGAATAAAACTTCTTGAAATAACAAAATCTAATGTTCTCTAAGTAATTTCAAGCATTTAAAGAAGGTTTTAACCGATAGATGTATAAAGCTTCCTTAATATTAAGTATAATGAAGAACAGGCTCTATCAATAATCACATTTGGAAAAATAGAATCAAGAATTACAGTGTATTTAAATCAGTGAAAAATGATATGTTGTTGCTTTTGTTTCAAACTAATCAGTTTAACATCTCTTATCGCTGACGCTACTGTATCCGACTTGTCTGAAGTGATCAGTTTGAAACAAAAGTAATAATATTTTATTTTTCTCTTACAATAGACCCTTATTACCGTTTACCACTACAAAGTGTTTTTTTTAGAAACCAAAGACTGGAAAAAAGTTTAAAAATAAAAAATGTTTACATATTCTGATCAGTTCCTTTTTTTAAATAAATTTTGCACGGTCTGTGGATCTTCGTAACCATGAAGAAATACTCTCTTCTATAGCTTTTTGATCTCCCTTTTCAAGTCGAAGTGCTGCTTCTAAAATTTATTAAATAAATTAATATCAAAGAAATCTGAGCCAATAAATGTAAAAATCACTTTAAAAAAGTGTTATTTCAAATTCTACAGAGATACCATCTTAAGAAAGAGGCATAAGAATCATTTTTATAGAACAGCTGCTAAATTTTGTATTGATAAATGGCATAAAATTTGAATAAGTTAAAAATACTCACCAATTACTAGTTATGCTACTTTCAAAGTATAAAAACTTAATTTTTCACGTCTCCCCAACCAGCTATATCGTGCAGCTAATCCGTTGGTAAGAAGTTTGCACATTACCCTTCTAATTAAATCATATGTGTCTTTCCCTCCTATTTGAGTAATTTCAGTGACCTACAAACATAAAGTGTTAGACTATTGAAACTCTAAACCAGATTACTAAATATAAAATTAATACTGTGTAGCACTTACAGCATTTTTGAAATTTTCCTCATTTCCCAAATATTGGTTTAGTTTTTCTAACCCAGCGGGGCTATCACAAGGTAGTTCTAGTTTTCTAAACAAGCTGTCTTCTGGACTAATATTTTGCTGTGAAACTGGTTTGTTTAAACCTCTTACTTCTAATGATAAATCTGTTATCATATTTTTAATTATATACTGCTGCCGGAGCATCTCTTTAATATATTCACCTAAAAATAATTTCAAGACATTAGTTAAATACCCCAATATAAAAAATAGGACTATTAAAATATTTAGGTAGACTTACTATTTTTATCACATTGGCTACAATTTGTTTTTCCTGCCATTGGAGTAGATACTGGGGTACTAGTATTTAATTCCGAGGTACCTACTAACTGACCCAAAGTCACTGAGGGTGATTGAGATATGTCTAGAGGGGGAAGATCATCTATTTGTCCTGTAAAATAAATAAAAGCATAGATCAATTCTCTCTGGAAAATGGTTGTTGAACTATAGGTTATCTTCATTTATTATAAAAATAAAAATAATAAGTAACAACAATAAAAAAATTACCTCTTTAATTACTTGGAAACCTTTTATTCTTCTTAAGATTTGGTGGTGTTTTTAATAGAGTACAGCCATTATCTTCATCTGATGAAGATAATACGCGCCTTGTTTTTCTCACAGGCCTGTGTTGTTCTTCTCCATCGGTCGTACCAACATCACTCGTTCCTTCAGCTTTTATGCACTTTTGACGTGCTAATGCATAACCACCTGTAAAAATTATTTGAATAAATATATTTTCAAAACTAAAACTGACTACAGTACCATATGTAGCATTTCTAAAGATTCTTATTTTAAAAGTGGGCCAGCAGGTGTTTAGTGGGTGATGGTTCTTTAAAGCAGCCGCAACTTTATCTGCAGTAAATGGAGGCCAAACACACTCATCAGTTCCTATGATCCATGTAGTTGGAACAGCTGCAAGAGTAGCAAGAGTATTATCTATTTGGAAGGAAACAACAGTCCACGTCTTTGTCTCCATTATCCTCAAAATCAAAAAATAAATACAAAGCAGAAAATAAAACTATTAGTAGGTATACACTTCAATAAAAACTAGATATACTGTTTCTAATTTGAAATGAACAGTAAAATAAATCCTTAAGAAGTTGACTTAGTTTGTAAGTGAGAGGACAGGCAACAGAAAAAACAATATAGTTAAATTATGGCCAACGGCCACGTTTAGTCATAATATTTTGAAATCTTCACTGCTACAAAAATGAACAAGTAATAACTTTTTACTCATAATTAGGCCGGAAAATGTCACTTGTTCAATTTTGTATACTTGAAAATGTCAAAATATATTGATGAAATGTTGGGCAAAATTAAATTAGTTGTTTCTGTTGAGTGTCGTCTCACTAGCAAGCTAAGTCAAACAAAAATAAAATGAATTATGCAGGTGATACTATAAGTGTTTTAAAACAATTATTGCTAACTAAAAAATAAGAAATGATATGTAGAAAATTAATATGTATGTAACAGAGGAAACACCACAAACTTGTTATTAAGACTAATTTTAACACACTTAAATGCAATTTGATTAATATTCCAAAACTTCAGTTCACTCATTTTTTCATCAAGTAGATAAATATCAATATCTGAAGAATTGCACGGCTCTATGAAAAAATTTTGTTTAGTTAAATACTCATTCCCTATGATCAAAATTTGATTATCAGATGTTATTACAAAGTTTTTAATGTCTACGATAGTGCCATTAGATAAGTAGCAACAATTATCTGAAGGAATTAAACATAAAGTAAAATTTTTAAATAATAATTGCTCGTATTGAAAAACTATTTGTAAATTTGAAATAAGAGGTCCATTCTCATGTTCTTTTACAGTACAAGGAAAAGATTGTGAAGTTTGTAAATTTTTGTTCAGATTTTTTAATTCCTGTTGTCTATTAATAACTTGTTGTAATGGTTTGGCTGCTTTACGCACCATCCGTTTTAGAGTTTGCATGTAGTTTTCAAATTCAAATGCACTGAAATTATCTAATATTCCAAACTCTTTAAAATCCTCAGTAATATGTATTAAGTTGTGAATATTATGAGATACATTTTCTGCTCCATATAAAATACTAAATGTACTGACAAAATATTTCAATAACTCTTGGGCATATTCAATCATCACAAAATATTTTTCATTCGATAAAATCCGCACTGCTACATGTAAACACATAAAGTTACGATACATATCAGGAGTTAGAATAATTTGAAGCACCACAGGACCAGTGTAGAATAAAAATTGGCGAAATTCTGAAGCCTTCCATCTTTTACTTTCACTTATATTTCGAGGTTTACGACAAAAGTCTTTTGGAATATTTTTTACCTGTTCTAGTAATAATAGATTTAAATTACTTATCTCATAAAATGATAACTTGTGCGGTGGCTTTCCTCCTAACCATAATACAATTAGTTTTTTTACCACTCCTAAACATATCAGGTGCATGTAATCCAAAGGAAAACATTTAATCATATCAATATTAGGTATTTTTTCAATGATAGATGTTCCTGTATGATGATTTTCTTGTAATTTGTTGCGAAAGTCTAAATCTGTTCGTAGTTTTAAATTAGATAACTCAGGAAAACAAACATTATGAGAAATATAGCTGCCCTCTGTGTGGCATTTAGTACATGACATATATCCAGAATGTCCCTTTGTATATTTTATGTATGCTTTGGCAGGAGCATCACACACAAATCCTTTAACTTTTATTGGATATAAATTATTATTAATTACTATACCATCAGATAACAACTTTATACAATCATTTACAAACATACTTAAAAACAAGTTAGCATCTTTTGGTTTCTCGTAGCCATGATAAAGCCCCACTAGTTGAACAGTACATTTTTTGTTAAAAAGACTGCACAAAATGGGATAAAATTGACTACCAGAACTTTTAGAGATTGGCAAACCATCAATATTAACTAAAATTTCAATTTCTTTACAAATTGCCAATTCGGGTTGAAAATTAACAAGGAGTTCTTTAACACAAGCTTCAAGGCCAAAATGATAATAATGTCCTGGAGCAATTACTTTTACTTCTGTATGTCTAGGAGTGCTTAAAAGAGTTCTAGCGTTAAGTGGTAAATCTGGATGATATGGCTTCAGTGCTTTTAGAAGTTCATCAATAGCATTGTGCTTAATATTATGATTAAGAGCCCACCGCGAAATAATTTCAGAAATAGTTTCTTCATTAATTTTTTCATAAAAATAAGGAACTTCAATACCTGAACTCAAAGCATCTGAATCTTCAGAAATTGTGCTATCTGAATTATTATGAAGTTCAGAACTACGAATCGAATCAAATAAATTATCAGAATCATTAAAAGCTGTTACCAGAGTGTTGTTTAAACTAGATGTACTAGGAGTAGAGGCTTCAGAATTTTTACTATATCCTTTGGCTGCAGTGTCCAGCAGAACGGCTTCAAAGTTAAGCATATCTCTTCTTGCTCTTTTATAAGGCTTTCTAATTTGTTTACTCATTATAACATAAATCTAGGGTACTTACCGTGTAACCGATCAAAGATAAAAAAAGAAAATATCACAAGTCCCTAATTTTCAGTGTCTACACTGTCTACTCGTTCACTCTTAATGAGGGAGGGAAAACGTGAAGAAATGTGGGAAAATCAAAACCCGCCCGAATCATATTTACTCACTTCCATAGACATTCTATCTCACTTCACTATTATATTCGTCGCAAAAACAATAAAGAGAGTAGTTAGTAGAAATTGGCGGCATCGGAAAACAAAAAAGTTTGGTTATGTGGTTCTTCTTTTTTATTTCTTATTCATCTGATTCTTCTTTTTTCAGCAAAACTAATGTCTGGACTTATTCTTATATGATACACAATTTACAAACGTTTCGTTTAATAATTAAATATTTCTATTTGGAATCGGAAATGTTAGTTTGCTAGTATAAAATTTTCGTCTTTTCACTTTGAACACTTAAAAGTGGCAGTGCATTCTTTTACATACCGAAGAGGGCATAAAATGTACGTACATAATATGTATTTCTAAAACGTACATAATACGTTCATAAATTTACATCTTTAAGACGTACATTTTAGAGCCATGGACGTAACTCAGCCTAAATGACGTAAAAAGTACATACATAAAACGTATTGTGTTTACTGGGAGGTTCATGTAAGTGTTTATTTTTGGATTCAGATGTATGTGCAGGAAAGTTTGCACACAGAAAACATAATTTCTTTAAGTCAAAGATTTTGTTTATGTTATACAGTGCGTCACTAGGGCACATGCTGGAACTAGACATAATAATCTAAATAAAGCTTCTTTGTATAATCTCTAAAAGACCTATAAATGTTCTGGAAGCACATCCCCAAGACAATAGGCTATACCTGAGATGGCTTTCCACTAGACCGTAGTACAATATCTGCAAGTATTAACATTAAACATGATACATATATTTTTTTAAACACTTAAATTTATAAACCATAATCTCTAGTTCTCTAGTTTTTTTCTATAAAAAATATGTGAAGCTATTCTTATGGTCTAGAATTAAGAAATTGCAAATTATGTTTTATTAAAATTTAGAGTAATTAATTTATGATGAAACCAATCCTTAATTAACCTTAGATAATTTTCAACTATTTCAAATCATACCAATTATCTATTTCATACATAATGGCTGTATCGTCTGCGACTCTAATTGTATATATCCAGTACTGCTCACTGAAAACAATTCATTTATACAAAGATTATAACACAGAATCCAAAATTGTTCCTTTGTCATAATTATTTATTACATAACGTATATTTTGTTGTTTATAGAATCTTAACAATATTAACAAGTTTGGTGTTTTTAAATGTGAAAAATATAAATTTTTCCGTTTTAGTTGTGGTTTTCTAGGTGAAATGAATAAATAATTCTATTATGAAGTCTTCGGAAGGTTCTTTTATTACCATTGTTCATCCTTATTCTTCAAGTAATTGTTCGATAACTGTTTAATTTCTGGGTTGTCGGTCTCGAATTTCATCTTTCAGTATTTTAAATTTTTTTTTATGTATAGTTTAATAATCATACTTCAAAAATAGAAATTTTAATAGTGTTTTCAAAATTTATGAGAAGGTTTTCCATTTTAGATGTGGTTTTCTAGGTAAATTCAATAATTGATTGTATTATGAACTCTTCGGAAAGTACTGATATTACTATTATTGATCCATATTCTTCAAATAATTGTTCGATAACTACTTATATCATTAAATCTCTTTCTTCTAGTAATTACTGTTATTGATTTTTGCAATTGATGAATCAAATGTAACTTTACTAGATTGTGCTTGATGGCAGATCTTCTCCATGAAGGATATTTCTATAATTTAATTGCCGAATTAGGTAGGTACATATCTCTATCTATTTTATAAGTATTCAACTGAAGACACAATAAAAAATACAAAATTAATCAACTTTCAACTATGCTCTATTTGTAAACAAACTGTCCACGCTGAAACGGAATTAACAGAATTCGTCAGGATCCAGTACGCTGAAACGATCGTATTGCGCTGTCAAATAGAGTCCGTTTCAAATCCGCCCATGCAGACCCACCTTCAATAAGTACACTTATACCGTTTTCGATTTACCTGCTTCGGCTGAACTGAGTACGCACTCAGTTCAAAAGTTGTGTTCGATTATTGTTGTCAGAGTTGCACTCTTCCAGTTTCACGTTTTCGATTTACAAGCGGCACTGTCGGAGTGCGTTTTCAGTTCAATATTATTTGCCTTGAAATGAAAGACGGTGTAGTCCTGTTAATCCAGTTTTAAGTGGCGCCAAATACAAAAAAAATCGAATAAGCAATGCTAACCAAATTACTTTCATCTTCCGATTCTATAGTTCGTATGAAGAAATGTTTCTGATAAGTCCCGAAGAAAAAATCAAGATACTCGATTTTACTAATATGATAGGAAATATTCAGATAAAGATGAAAATGTACCATTTTTCGTTAAAAGTCATTTTACATTTTTATTAAAGTTTTTTCTCTCTACTTGAAGAGTTAATTTGTATGTTCCATTTATTATAAAATATATATTTCACATGCTACTGTTCATGTTCATATGGTGTCTTGCTCCTTGCTGTTAGTTTGTTTTCCGCTTTTTGACCGAAAGTTGGGTTTGAAACACTGCACTCGAAGTTGAATGGATGTTCGATTTAAGACGCACTTTTTAGTGCAATCAAGTGAACTAGCATGCCCTCGCCAAGTTTTGGACGTCATTTTTGGGCAAACTGAACTTGCCCTATTTATAATTTCCACTAATTTTTTACAAGTGCTCAACTACTGATCACACTTGGTGATCACGTAATGAGAATGCGCCTAGTTTCCGTCAGATATCACCGCACACTAAACATTGAAGAAATATGTATGTTTAGGGTACGAGTTTAACCATTAAAATGTGCGAGAAAAACATACAGGCGCAATATGAACTTGCATAGAATAGAGATGTACTACAATGAAAGGCGGAGTTCATTAAACATGAATTGCAATAAAGCAGTTTAAAACTTGTCAGGTGACGCTGGTGTCGACTGATTAATTAAATGAAAGTTTTCAAAAGATGAATTTAGCGCTTTTATTCTGAAATTGAGACAATAAAAAAGAGGGAAAGTTAACGACGAGGGTAGAATCATCATATGAAAAAAATGGTGAACGCGAGAAGATGTTTACACTAAATGGTAAGTGAATATCGATTTTCAAAAACAAATTTACGCCGACAAGTGCCATATTTCATGAAGGCAATCACAAATCTGATAGTCATTGTTACAGTATGGTGAAAGAAGAAAAATCCTCATCATGGACAATGATTGATGACGAGACAATCACAAAACAAGGATGGCCTGTTGAAAAAATAGAGCTTAGATTTCATTCACAGATCTGTAGAATAAATATTCATAAAAAAAGTTTTTATTAAAAATTTATTATATTGTACATTTATTGACACATTAAATTATCTTGGAATTAACATTCATGAAGAATCGATATACAGCAGTAAAAAAAGTTTATACTTGCCAGATTATCAATAACTGAGTTTTAGCCGACGATGTAGATTCATGTGAATAAAAGAAAAAGAGAACGATCAGTTTGCTGGATGGCAGTCAGTAATTTAAGGAAATAATGACTCCATGTTAGCAAACTAAAAATTGTTTGTGAGGGCTGTGGTGACTTAGAGGGGTGGAGGAGGCCACACTAAAATGGTCGTACAAAAATCTGAAAAATACACTTGAAATTTGCTAGAAAAAAAGGCTGGCCACACTTCATATAGTTTGATTAAACAATATTTAAACAAGTGAAGAAAATATTTTGTTGATAATCTAGTCTTAGAAAAAAAATATTTTCGATTACAAACTATAATCTTGTCACACGTTGAAGAAATGAAACTAAATGAACAATAGAACGACTTAAAAGATTAAACTACAAAAATAATTGAAATACTACCAAAACTTCTATCTACGGATATCAGTAAAACATTGCGCCATGTACACGTCTCAAGTGACTCTCGAAAGAATAAAATTCCATTTAATAAACAATTAAAATACCTAATTAAATAAAAATCACGAATATTTTTGAAATAACGTGAAATACCATGTCGTATATTAAATTTATCCACCTTTTTCTATTTTCAATTGATACTTACAAAGAAACATTCTTCCAAATAATTCTCAATTTATTGACTGAAATTTATTCAGATAAAATTTTTATATATACATAGTTATTTTCCAACTAATTTTAAGCTGATCTAAAAAATCATTTGGCAAAAAAAAAATTTATAAGACTTGGCCCAATTTTTGCAGTCTTATACCAAACATTTGGCCAAGTCTTATAAATTTTTTTTCTTGCCAAATGATTTTTTAGATCAGCTTAAAATTAGTTGGAAAATAACGATGTATATACAAAAATTTTATCTGAATTTATTTCAGTCAATAAATTGAGAATTATTTGTAAGTATCAATTGAAAATAGAAAAAGGTGGATAAATTTAATATACGACATGGTATTTTACGTCATTTCAAAAATGTTTGTGATTTTAATTTAATTAGGTATTTTAATTGTTTATTAAATGGAATTTTATTCTTTCTAGAGTCACTTGAGACTTGTACATGGCGCAAAGTTTTACTGATATCCGTAGATAGCAGTTTTGGTAGTATTTTAACTTACAGATAATTCTCTCAAATTCGCTCTGTCACTTTCTAACGTTTCAAAATTCAAATTTAAATTGTCATTTGGCAACGCACTCTAACTGCGGACAAAATAATTATGCCAATGTGTGGAAATGTAGACATCAGTAATCATCGACCTGTGAGCCGTCGGCCAATCAGATTTCTCAAATTTTTCATGCCGTTCGTTTGTTTCCGTGTTGAAATTGTTTGCAATTTAAAATTTTCAATAACAGAAAACTGTATGAAATGGGCCATATTTCATAGTGCTTGTCGGAAAAAATATTTGAAACTTACAAATGTTCGTACAAAAAAGGAACAGTACATTTTCCAAATAAACATACTTTCTCTTTATATACGGGTGTTTCCTAAGTAATCTAAAATACTGTAGTAGGCGTTTCGTCACTCCATTTTGAGACGAAAAGTCCTTATAAACATGTGTGATGTGATAAGTCTTGTCGTTGATGACATACAGGGAGTTGAATTGTTTCATTATTTTAACTTTGATATTTTATAACTCAGTTTTTGATGCCGGCGGAGAAGTGTCGTATACTTTTTATGATTGTACTTACTCCCCTCTTTCCATTTTTACTAATTTCATTCTCTCCAATTCATTGACGTAGCCGCTAAGGAATTTTTTTAGTGTAATTTTTAATACAAATTTTTAGCCACCTTAAAAAAATTTGTAGCGGCTACGTTTATGAATTGGAAAGAATGAACTTAGTAAAAATCTAAAGTACGTACAATTATGAAAAGAATACGGCATGTTTCCACCGGCATTAAAAACCTAGTTATAAAAGATCAAAGTTGAAATAAAACCATTCAACACCCTGTATCTCATTAACGACAATACTTATCACACATGTTTATAAGAACTTTTTGTCTTAAGATGGAGTGCCAAACCGCTCACTACAATATTTCAGATTACTTAGGAAACACCCTGTATAGTTTGCCAACGAAAATACCAGTCATCCCGTTATTTTGTTATTAAATGAGCGGTCGTTTTGTAATTTGGGTGATTTGTATGGGTACATGGGATAAACATTTCAGGTATTTAAACACCTGACTGTCATTTCCGGTTCAATCGGAAACTTAACGAACTTCATCATTACGAAAGGAACACCATAAATGTTTTTTTAAATCTGCATTCTAAGGAAAACTATGTTAAATATTTATCATATCCTTGACTCATATTTGACGATTCTTGAGGCGCATATTTTATCATTTTTAACAAGAATTGAAAGTATGTGCGAGAAAGCCGATATTATTTTTCTACGTTATGTCGGGGGATGATACGTAGGTAGATATGATGAGTACTACTAATAACATTCCTCCCGGTTCTACAAGAGGTGCTGTTAAATCTGACAGTCAGTTGTTGATGACGTCAAATATTTATTTCAAGTGGAAGCCATATATTAAAACCCATATTCAAAAGCTTCCAAAGTGTTCTGGGTCTAAAGCTGCTATTTTCAGAGGTATCATGATGAAATTTTCAATGTAGGGATTTTGATTAATATGATAATGGTCATTTTTGTCTGCATGAGAATCAATTATAACGTTGAAAGTTTCTGAATATGGGACTCAAGTTATTTCCATAATCAGCGTTTGAATATCAAATTTTACGGCATTTCCGTTAGAATCGGAAGGAATGTTGTAAGTACTGGAACATACAAGGCCACTGAAATAACAATGCAATATATTTAGGATTTCTGGGATATTAGTTTATTTCATTTTAGACTGATAAAATTTGCGTCTCATTTGAAATTTCTTGGAACCGTCATTGCATTTTTCAAGAATCCAAATATTGACAAATATTCGGTTTATTCTATTTGAAAAAAAACGAACTTCATTGAATTTCCACTCGAACCGTAAATTATAGTCAGATGTTTGAATAACTGAAACCTTAATCTTTACGTCAAAATCCATAAATTCAACATGACGGCTCCAAAATGGCGGACGAGATTTGTGAGTATTATCCAATTGTGGGTTGAGGTTACGAATTTAGCCGGAGATTGTCGAAATTCAATATCGCGGCTCCATGATGGCAAACCAGTTAATCATAAATATAGCTCAAAACTCACGGAAAAATTACCTTATAATAATGATGATGTATCAGAAATGCATAGATCAAGAAGTAGATTAAAAAGCATAAAATAAAATCATGAAAAATACTTTTTAAAGACAAACTTTTATTCAAATATGTTAGAAAGTAGAAAATAATTTCTTTGGATGTATAACGTGGATTGTTCTGTAGATTACAGCTTTTGTATTCGAACTAAAATTTTTTGCTGCATGCTCTATGTGAACAAGAATTATATTTTAAGTATCGTTAAAATTGTGCCACCCATCAAATACGAATATATATTTTTAATTGCATTGTTTCAAATTCCAAGAGTCATGTTTCATATCGGCGTAGTATTTACATCTAGCCTACAGAGTGTTTTGAAAATATTGAACTATTACCGGTAAAATTTCAAATATTCAATGAATAAATAAGTTCTTGTTGTTTGATCAACTTGGCATTAATACCCTTTTTACTAACTGATATTTTTCAATTTCGGCTGTTATGGAATATTAAAAAAAGTTAAAATTGTTGTGGTAATAGTTCAACATTTTCAACACTCTGTAGTTCATATGAAAATACTACGCCAATATAAAACATACCTCTTGGCATTTAAAAAATTGCAATGAAAAATACAGGTCCGTATTTGAAAATAAAATGTTGAGGGTTGCCCAATTTCCACCATAATTTCTATATAATTTTTATTTGCATGTTTGGATAATTTACAAAAAGTTGCTATGACAAAGTTTTGGAAAATCCTTGCAAAATAAAAAGATGTAGGCAAAAGAATAATTTTAAAATTTCCAATTTTTCCGGTATAACTCCAGATCTAAAGAAGCTAGATTGTCTTGAATCAAAGAAATGACCTCTGAAATACACAACTTTGCCACAGTATTACCTACTGACACATCTTGGATTCTGCTGGATACCACGGGCATGAGACAGCTTTCTTTTTATAATACTATGCATATGAATGATATATACATTTAAGGCCTGATGATAGCTTAGTGTGCCGAAACTAGTTGCGCTTTCAACTTGTAATAATATATGATGTAGTAATGACTTTGCGTTTCACTTACTGCTATTTGCCTACAGACTACATTTGTGATGGATAGTCTTTTTCATTTACTTTAATGTAAGTGACAATCGCTGATAAACTAGAAATATAAATTGAAAATCATTTTAGATATTTTTGGTTGTGGTAAAAATTGAAAGTCAATTATTCATTATTAGTTTGTTTGTTTTTAGAGCTGATTTCAAGTTCTATTTCGTTGATATAGATGCTAAGTAGCTCTAAATATGATAAGAGAGTATATAAAATGAGTGAGGTGTCTCTCTCATTTGTAATAAAGTATTTCAATGTACAATTATGGGTACTTACAAAGACATTTCCACGTTCTTCTCCACTGCACAAAAACCATGTTCTAGTAAATTGCAACTATTTCTTTTGATGAATACAGTCTCCACTGTTATAAAAATCGTGAAATATTATCGTTGTTCTAACAAATCATCAAGGAAAATGGTTCATAATTGTGACTGTGCAGAAATAAGTCCACTTGTTCGTACAGTGACGTCATCGCGCTCTGATTGGTGTTCGCAGTCACGCGATAATGGGTTATAAATAACGCAATTTAAATTAATTTCATTCAATTTAAAACGAAGAATGAGGTTTTTACAATGTTATTTCAGGTTTCTAAAAACTGTCTTCTATGTGTAAAATATAGCTTCACATGGATTTGTAACAACCGTCAACATCCCAATTACTAGAATATGTATTTCATTCTCCTCTCTCAAAATAAAAACAAATACATATTTAAAATTACTGTTAGTCACTTCGAACGCGATCTATATACAATATACAGGACGCAACGATTCTCAAAGAAATTCATATATACCTACTAACAATCTGTCAAGGTCCCAGTGTTGCCTAATAATAGAAAATCACTTTGTGTGTGATCTCGATGCATTGGGGCTGCCGTATATACATATTTTGTATATTGGGGGACGCCACAGCGCTACAAATCTATACGGACGCCACCGTAATCGCGAAATATATATAACAAGATGTACGAATAGTGCGTGACATATGAACAATGAGCAACGAATAGATTAGTGGGTACTGCACGCAAATAGAAGAAGGGGCTACTGAAAAGATTGGTAACCGCAGACATGCATGTTTCTGGCTCATTAGCCGTCATCGGTACGGTACAACCAAGAAAAGATGTGAAACATGGGAGCAAATGTGTTGAATGAAACATGAGAAAATATAACAGAATTCAGCAGGATAGTCAAACACAACATTTGTGGCAGTAATATTAGAAGATATTCTTCTATTTGCATGCAATACCCACTAATCTATTCGTTGCTTATTGTTCATATGTCACGCACTATTCGTACATCTTGTTATTATTTCATTGATCTGGGTCGGAAGTTTCAGACGGAAGTGTTATATGCACCTCCGTGTCTATGTTGGTTGTTGTCTCGAATATTCGAGATCTTCCAATATTACTGACACAAATGTTGTGTTTGACTATCCTGCTGAATCTGTTATATTTTCTAATGTTTCATTCAACACCTTTGCTCCCATGTTTCACATCTGTTCTTGGTTGTACCGTACCGATGACGACTAATGAGCCAGAAAGCCAGAAACATGCATGTCTGCGGTTACCACTCTTTTCAGTAGCCCCTCCTTCTATATGCGTGCAATACCCACTAATCTATCCGTTGCTTATATATATATATATATATATATATATATATATAAGTGGTATCCGTAGGCTAGTGGAATGGTGCTCTGTCTGCTAACCGAGAGGCCCCGGGATCAAACCCAAGCCTAGTTAACATCATAATTAAAAATTCGGAGAGCCACCTGTCGGAAGGCAATGGCAAACTACCGACAGTATTCTGCCTAGTACAGCCTCTCAACATAGACGTTCGAATCCGTCGTTAAACTGTAGGTCCCTTCTATCTGTGGTAACTGGAGAGCACAACACAGGTAGAAGTGAGAGGTCGCCTACGTCCGATCACGGATATGGCACTGTAAGAAGAAGATATATATATATATATATATATATATATATATATATATATATATATATATATGTGTATATATATTTGTAGTATTTCTTAAACCATTATATATTTATCTTTTTTGGATAGTTCTTGGGTATAGGTTTCTATACCTATACCCAAGAACTATCCAAAAAAGATATATATATATATATATATATATATATGTGTGTGTGTGTGTTCGGAAATGTTTAAATGTTTCCGCGGTTAGAATTATGAACAATTGAACTAGGTTCACGGGTTAAACCGCGTTGGAAATTTGAAATTTCACGACGTTTATTTTATTGTTATGTCATTTTTCGGTGAATAATATCCTTGACAGATCTGATTAGGTGGGACATTTTTTGTTGGGGTTTGAAGATTGTTCGAATATCGTGGGATTTGCAGATTTCACAGATTCTGTCTGTCACTCCTTTAATATAAGGAAGGGATATTTCCAATTGACTGTCGAAGTCGATGGTGGAAGGCGATGGAGTGGGAGTTGAATATTTCTGAATGCTCCTGTTGATTTGGGATTCATTGTTACCATTTTGAATTAGAGTGTGTTTCAGAAAATTGATTTCGGATGGTCGATTGGATTCGTCAGACAGAAAGTTGGATCGGGATACGAGTGAGTTGACGACATAATTAAGTTGAGCCGGATGGTGATGAGAATGAGCATTGAGAAAACGATTGGTGTGAGTGGGTTTGCGATAGATGGAGTGTGAGAAACCATTTGGTGAAAGTTTTTTATCATGACATCAAGAAATGGTAGAGATGAGTTATCTTCCACTTCCATCGTGAATTGGATACGGGGATGTACGCTGTTCAGATAGATTAAGAAGGAATTCAAAGTATCTCTTCCATGCGGCCAAATAACTAAACTGTCATCAACATATCGTAACCAACAGCTTGGTCGGAGGGGAGAGGAAGATAGAGCCGAATTTTCGAAACGCTCCATGAAAATACTGGCCATAACCGGAGAGATAGGGGATTCCATAGGGGCACTTTTCAGTTGTCTGTAAAAGTTACCTTGGAATATGAAGTAGGTGTTGGACAAACAGTGTTTGATTAGAGAAAGACAAGCTGAGGTGATGTGGTAACATCGAGAAATTACAAATTTCCAACGCGGTTCAACCCGTGAACCTGGTTCATTTCTTCAGAACTCTAGCCACGTAAACCTTTCCAAACATTTCATACGCCACTCCTACTTCGAAACTATCGCCTTCTATGTGACCTTACATTCCTTAAAGCTTGTCGTGACCCTAACGTCATACCGAAATCTCTACAACTCAAACATCACAAAAAATTATCATCAATATCTCGTATCCTTAGCAAAACCAGCTTCTCTCTTCTCAGAAATTCCCTACATACCACCAGACAACATCTTCACACCATCAATCTCCGTCTTCTGAATACTTTTCATCAAATCCATTCCTTACGAGTTCATCCACTATAATGGGATACTTTCGACCGCATTTCTAACCAAAAAGACCAATACATATCTGATCAAAGACCCAAACCCAAAAAACAAGCTATCTCAACTTATCTCACTCCAAAAACCTCCTCCACAAACCCTTGACATTGACCCACTTGTCCAAAATTACTTCGACGCCCCTATTTCGGAACACGCCAAACAGGCTCTTGCTAAAGGCTTTAATTACGCTGTCACACCCAAATCCATTCCAATAGAAACGATAATTCGCCAAACTGAGGTAACTATCTCTCACCTCTCTTCCAATCCAGCCGAAATTATTAGGCATCGAACATCAAAACTTCCTTCTTCTTACCTTACCTTCAAAGATAGACAGGCTCTCAAAGATATGCACAGCAACCCAAATATTGTGGATATCCCAGCCGATAAAGGCGACGCTACGGTCGTCCTCAATACCTCTTCTCATCTAATAAAATGAATAATCTTCTCAAAACTTCCGATTATAAAATCGTCCCTAATGACTCTACCACAAATCTGGAAAATACAACAAAAACTTGCATCTATACGTCCCAACTTCCTCCTGACATAAAAGCTCATCTCACGAGAAAAATCATCCCGTACTCCTCGATTATACGGTCTTCCAAAAATCCACAAACCCGATATCCCACTACGACCTATTGTCAGTGCATTTAACTGCCCCACCCAACTCTTGGCAAAAACATCTAGCTGAAACCCTTCAACCAATCGCTGAGCGCACCCAATCTTCTTATGTCAAAAATTCTCGCCATTTCATTAACCTACGAAAAGGATTTGATATTTCTTCCCCAGATATACATGTCAGCTTTGACATTGTCTCCTTATTCATCAACATCCCTATCGATGAAACTTTGTCTATCTCAGACACTAAACACCACATCACCTCAGATTGTCTTCCGCTAATCAAACACTGTTCGTCCAATACCTACTTCATATTCCAAGGTAACTTCTAAAGACAACTGAAAGGTGCCCATATGGAATCCCCTATCTCTCCGGTTATGGCCAGTATTTTCATGGAACGTTTAAAAAATTTGGCTCTATCTTCCTCTTCCCTCCGACCAAGCTGTTGGTTATGATATGTTGATGACACTTTCGTTATTTGGCCCTATGGAAGAGATACTTTAAATTCCTTCTCACTCCATCTGAGCAAGATAACTCATCTCCACCATTTCTTAATGTCATGATTAAAAAAATTTCACCAAATGGTTTCTCATACTCCATCTATCGCTAACCCACTCACACCAACCTTTTTCTCAATGCCGATTCACATCACCATCCGACCCAACTCAATTCTGTCATCAACTCTCTCGAATCCCAATGCATCTCTCTATCTGACGAATCCAATCGACCATCAGAATTCAATTTTCTGAAACAAACTCTAATTCAAAATGGTTACAAAGAATCCTAAATCAACAGGAGCATCCAGAAATTTTTAACTTCCACTCCATCAACTCCCCCCATCGACTTAGACAGTCAATCAAAAATATCCCTTCCTTACATTAAAGGAGTGACAGACAGAATCTTTAAAATCTTCAGACCCCACGATATTCGAACCATCTTCAAACCCCAACAGAAAATTTCCCACCTAATCAGATCTGTCAAGGATAGAATTCCCAATGAACAGCATATAGTATATCAAATCCCTTGCTTACATTGTCCCTGCACCTACATAGGTCCGACCAACTGACGTATCTCCGTTAGGGCGAAAGAACACTCATTGTCTGTCAAAAATTCCGATCCTTCATCCACCGTTGCCCAACACCGTGTCCAAACAGGGAACACAATCAATTTCGATAAAACCATAACTATCGCCCCAGCTCGCTCCTTTAAGTCCAGAATCATTCGAGAAGCTATCGAAATAGAAAAACGTCCGAACTGTTCAAATACCAGGGACGACAGCCAGAGATTGCCATCAACCTGGAAACATCAACTCCACCCGCCCCATTCCGATACCACCTCTTCGCCTTCCACCATTGCTTGCGCCAAGGATAACAATTACCCCCCCCCCACCAAAATATTGCGGCATAACGAACGTCCCATATCTGTTACTACTCCCAGCAGCACACGCACCGCGTGCGCCAAAGCGACCATACCCGCCAATAGGTCCCCCATAAATAGACGGTCTAGACAACTTATCGGTCAGTCGGCTTCAAGCCAGTAGTGAGTGTTAGTGTTTTACGGTGTTTTTACTGGTATGCAGTGTTTTATTATTTTTATTTCATTTTATTCATTTATTTATTTCATTTTTATTGTTATATCCTTTTTCGGTGGTGAAATTCCAAGGAGTAGGCAAATTGATGCCTTGAATATATATATATATATATATTTATCTTATATATATATATATATATATATATATATATATAAGATGTACGAATAGTGCGTGACATATGAACAAGCTCCTTATTCTATTTGCGTGCGATACCCACTAATCCCTTCGTTGCTTATATATTATATATATATATATATATATATATATATATATATATATATATATATATATCATAGCAAATATTTTTATTCATAATAGAGAAACATTTTTTTATAATATACATTAATAAGGGGAGCACCCTGTGTGTCAAAATTCATAAATATTGAACTGTCATCTAAAGTTTCACTATATTGAATCATAGAAATTCTATCTGTCAGAATCGAAGAATATTCTATGACAGTTCAGGAATTTGTTGATATTTTTGTGAATAAATAGAAAAAAATTAATTTATTAGTTATGTATAATGATCTCTAAAAGTAGTAACAATGTTTTGAGTTATTATTTATATTGTACATAGTTATTTTTGTTATTATTGATAACATAAATCTGCAGAATCAACTAATTGGTGAATTCCTTAAAAATTTGATGAACAACTTCTTAAAATAAAGATTGAAAGCAGCTATCCAGTGAGAAATAATTACTATGCAGTCCGTCTACATGGTGATATACACCAGCTGACGGCACATCGGGAGAAGAAAGAAGTTATTGTGCGGTTTTTTTTTCTTTCGAAGGTTTGTAATAATTTTCTATGTTTGGTATTAATTATAATCGTTACACTTTCAAATAAATTGAAAATTTGAGATAAACATCTAAGAAAGTATAACAGGAAAATATCTGAACTCATTTCTAAATCAAAACAATAATATTATAAACTTAAAACTCGTAATATCAAATACTTATTGAATTATATCTAGGTTAAGACCCGTTCCATTTCAATTTCATTAAAAAAATTTCAAATACTATCTGTCAATTCATCCATTTCATGTCTTTGCGTTATATTTGATGTCTTCAAAGTTATTAAACTGTTTTCCAATTTGAGTTCCATGTTTTGTTCTTAAAATATTCTTCTGAAAAACAAAGGCCTTACTCAGAACCCTGTCTGTTCCCAAATTAATAATTATAATAAAATATTGAGCGCTAGCCGAGGTAAATGAGAAGAAATCCAGAGGAATAATATACGAGGTAAAACAAATTATATAATAAAAAAAACTTGTTAAATATATTTATTAAACACAGATTGAAATTTTAACATAATTGGCAGGCCCAACGTGGTACGTTTATTTTAAGAACAATTAGAGGCACAGTAAGAGTTAAAAATACAGTAATTTAAAATAAAGAGAATCACAAAACTAAAAATGGAATCTAAAAAGCTAAATAATTTAAAAATGCGTGAATTAAAAGAACAGCTTGAAAAGAAATTTTTCTACGGTAGGTATAAAACTAACCTCACAGGACCGTCTTAGAGAAGCCTTGATACAGGAAAATCAAGACCTTGAAATCTATGAGTTTGAAATACACACAGAATATGAAGAAAAAGCTACAGAATAACAAGAAGAAGCAAAACCAAAAGTAAATAAACCAATAACTATGGAGGCAATAACATAATTATTGTTATTAATCAGTGCAGAACAAAAACAGGAACAACGGTTAATAAACATGAAGACAGAACAGAAGGAAGAATTTACCAAAATAGAAAATCAAAACAAAGATTTAGACCAAAAAATGAAACAGCAAAAGCAAGAATTTAAACAACAATTCACAAAAATAGACAACAAAATGGAGAAGATTGAAGAGAAATTGAAATTACAAGAAGAACAGTGGGAAGAAATGGAAAAGAAAGTAAATACACAAATTCAGGAACAAATCAACAAAATGGAACAGGCCAAAAGAGAAATTACTGAAACAGCTGAAATAAGATGGGATGAATTCGCGAGAAAGGTCATAACAAATGAAAAGAATTTAGAAGAATGAGAAAACAATATCGAATTAGGATTCAAAGAAAACATGGGAATAACAGAACATAATCAATTTCAATCAAAAAGGGAACTAGAAAGAAAAATAGAAGAAAATCAAGAAAATCAACAAAGAAAAAATGAAATTTTTGAGAAAAATACGAACGATCAAAATTGGAACTATCAAGGAAACAATAATCAAGAAAAAAAACAATGGGAAGAGAAAATAAAAGAACAAGAATTATATCTGCAATAATTACAAAATAACATGGAAAAGAAAATACAGAAACAAATAGAAGAATTAAAGCAGAAAGCCTCTCTTTCCAATAATTCTTATTGTATACCTGGTTTAAACTGATTATATTCCATTCTTGGTAACTCTAGTGATAACACTAATAAATTCTCTGGCTCAATTAAACAATTACATCCTTAGGTATTCCTGAGAACTCTGAAAAACAGAGGTAAACATTTTAATAATTTTGACGATTTAAAGGAGTTTATTCGCAGCAATTTGACAGATCGGGCTCTGACTTGGTTTGATGGCTATGAAAATCACATAAACAGTTTTAATGAATTTCAAGCACTTTTTCTCCGAACATATTGGGGAGAAAGTAATCAATCCTTATTTCGCGAAAGATTATGCTTGGTAAGTTTGATGACAGCAAAAATTCTAGTATGTATAATTATGCTTTAAGCCTATTATCGCAAGCACAATTTTTAGAGCCACATATAGGAGAAGCAGAGCTTATGATTTTAATATCTAGGCATTTTAAACCTACAATAGCCGAAACTATAGGTCTTCAAAATAAATAAACTTTTCAGCAACTAACCAACTACTTAAATCGTATTGAAAGATATGTAATTGAAACAAATACACCAAACAGAGAAACTCAAAAAAATGTCAATTCATTTAATCACCAAAACCAAAATACAAATTACAATAACAATGAATATAATAACAACAATAGAAATAATAGCAATAACTACAATTCTAACTACAGGCAAAACAATTATAATAATAATAACGATAAATAATTCTCTAATTATCCTACTAACAATAATAGGTACAATAATAATCGTAATTATGATCCTAATTCTAATACTACCTACAATCACCGCATTAATCAACAAAATCAGAGATATTATAACTGTTATTCAAATCAAAATGAAAATTATCATTGAGAAAGAAGAAATTCTGATGGAAACATGAGAAGAAATCAAAACCAGGAAAATACCAGAAGGGTAAATTACTTGCAACGATCACGGAGTCATAACCGCGAGCAAAATCATGAAAATAATGAACAACTTGGAAGTTTAGAACGAACTAGATCTTCAGAGTCCATAAATCGTTCATGTGAGTCTCCACAAACCAATCAAAATTTTCAGTAAGTCATGGTGTACACGAAATAGGATATGTCTATTCTCATCCAAAAGAATTTCTACTGGATGACATATCAGACCTAAAAACAAATAATAAATTAGTTTTAATAAAAGGTTAAATAAACAATAAAACAATTTTATCGGTAGTGGACACCGGGTCAGCTGCATCACTTATTCATGAGAGAATAGTGGAACAATTCCCAATTTTACAGAAAAATATTATTAGAATTCCTAAGATAAATTTAGTAGGAATAAATTCAAAAAAATTAATGGATTTAAATAAAGCAGTAGTAGTACAGTTTAATATTTTAGATAGTAGCATTAGCATGCAATTATTAATTGTTGATCATATAGAAATTGATGTATTAATAAGCTCTGATGAACTTGATAAAAATAAGGCAATTATCGATTATGAAAAAGAAACGGTTAGTTTTAAAGGAATAGAAATACAATTTTATAAAGATGGGGAAAAAAAAGAAATACAGAAGACAGAAGAAGAATGTAGTATGGAACTTACAAAAGAAACAGAAAATATAAAATTAAAGAATTATGAAGCTAAAAAGTATGGTTATCGTGAGGAGAATTATGAAGATAAGAAATATGGTTATGTGAATGGAATTTATGAAGATAAGAAGTATGGTTATGGATATGGAAATAATGGTAGTAGGAAAAATGAAGTAATAATAAATTATATTAATGGGATGGAAATTAATTGTGATGATGGTTATCGAGATGATATTTTTAAGTTATTGGTAAAGTATGAAGGTTTAGTCAAGGAAGAAGCAAGAGTATCAGAAGAATACGTTCATAAAATAAAAATAAACAAAAATATTGAGAATTTTAAAAGCAAAACTTATCCTATTCCTTAAAAACTTAGACCTCAAGTCAATAAAGCCATTGAAAAATTATTATTTGACAACATTATACAGTACAGTAATACATATTTTATTAATCCTTTAGTAATTGTTCAAAAGAAAAATCCAAAAGATAACATTAGAATTTGTTTAGATGCGCGCAATTTGAATCAATGTACTACTCCTGAGTATGAAATTCCTCAAACAATTGAAGCCATTTTAGTTAGAATTACAAATGCAAAGGTTTATAGTCAGCTAGATCTGTTACACTCATTTTGGCTCATTCCTCTTCATCCAGACAGTAGAAAATATACTGGTTTTATTATAAATGATATTTTATACCAATTTAAAGTCACTCCATTCGGTCTTAATTCTAGTACTAGTGCACTATTGAAAGCTCCTAATAAAATCTTACACCCATATAAAGGCTTTACGTTGCATTATGTTGATGATATAGTAATTTTCTCCAACAGCTATGACAGCATTTACAACATATAAATATAATATTAAAAACACTTGATCAAGCAGGTCTTAAAATAAACATTAACAAATGCCATTTCTTTAAAACAAAAATAAAATATTTAGGATACATTTTAGACACTACAGGTATCACAATTGATCCTGAAAGAACTCAAATTATTCAAAATTTCCCAGGCCAAGAAATTTAAAAACACTACGTAGTTTCATGGGAATCATTCAGTATTTTAAAAGATTAATTCCAGATTTAACAACTTTAGAATTACCCTTAATGGAACTACTATGTAAAAATGTAAAATGGAAGTGGAATGAAAGACGAGAGTTATGAAACGATAGATGTCCCGTCAGCTGAATTCGTGACCTCATATGGTATTGTTACATCGAACCATCATCGGACGATCGACTACGTCATAATGCTGAATTGCACTACTGGACACCGCATAGCTTCATTGTACACATTTTATTTTCAGAATGATTATAGACTTCATATTGTTAACTTCAATAAATATTAATAAAGTGTAATTATTGTAATTAAATAATTTTTAAAAAAGTAAAGTTTTAAATCGAAAACATAAAGTGGCGCAGTCAGTAGGATCCAAAAGGATTCTCATCGTGTATTATCCTTCAGTTTCTACTGTTTATTTGGAAGAACCTTCATCACGAAATTTTCCAAATTTTGAACAATCCGAAAAGTGCAAATAAACGTTTGAGAAGATTACGGTGCCAATCCAGAGAGTGCAGTCCATCGAGGATCAATGGAAATCATCGCATTTTTACTCTAAGTTGCTCATATTATTTATCCTATTATCTTTCTTAGCCTATGTCATTCTCCTCAACTGAAGATTCCATAGTGGAAAGCGACAGTGAGCTTAATATTAGTATTGAATCAAATTTGAATTCTAATTCTTCTGACGAAGAAAAAGAAAGTTCAGTATTAGAAGTTAGATCTCTTTTAAATAGTTTAGGCATTGAAGAAAATATTAAATCTAATAATAGTCAATTAAATTCAACAATGTCTGTTCCCAAATTTGAAATTAAATTATTAGAAATCGTACCAAAATTTGATGGTAATCCGCTTGAATTAGCGTCTTTCTTAGAGACGAGTAACACTTTAATTAAAACTTATTGGGATCCAAATCCCGCAAATGTCAATTGCGTTCAAAACATTAGTTTAATTTTCGGAATATATGAAAAATTAGTTGGAAACGCGAGAGAAGTTCACAGTATTTGCATAAACAGAGATTGGGAAACAGTTAAAAGCACTCTAGTAGCTCACTTCGGCGACCAGAGAGACGAAAACGGATTACTCTTTGATTTAGATCAGTTGAGACAAAATTCTAATTTTTGAGAAAAATACGAACGATCAAAATTGGAACTATCAAGGAAACAATAATCAAGAAAAAAAACAATGGGAAGAGAAAATAAAAGAACAAGAATTATATCTGCAATAATTACAAAATAACATGGAAAAGAAAATACAGAAACAAATAGAAGAATTAAAGCAGAAAGCCTCTCTTTCCAATAATTCTTATTGTATACCTGGTTTAAACTGATTATATTCCATTCTTGGTAACTCTAGTGATAACACTAATAAATTCTCTGGCTCAATTAAACAATTACATCCTTAGGTATTCCTGAGAACTCTGAAAAACAGAGGTAAACATTTTAATAATTTTGACGATTTAAAGGAGTTTATTCGCAGCAATTTGACAGATCGGGCTCTGACTTGGTTTGATGGCTATGAAAATCACATAAACAGTTTTAATGAATTTCAAGCACTTTTTCTCCGAACATATTGGGGAGAAAGTAATCAATCCTTATTTCGCGAAAGATTATGCTTGGTAAGTTTGATGACAGCAAAAATTCTAGTATGTATAATTATGCTTTAAGCCTATTATCGCAAGCACAATTTTTAGAGCCACATATAGGAGAAGCAGAGCTTATGATTTTAATATCTAGGCATTTTAAACCTACAATAGCCGAAACTATAGGTCTTCAAAATAAATAAACTTTTCAGCAACTAACCAACTACTTAAATCGTATTGAAAGATATGTAATTGAAACAAATACACCAAACAGAGAAACTCAAAAAAATGTCAATTCATTTAATCACCAAAACCAAAATACAAATTACAATAACAATGAATATAATAACAACAATAGAAATAATAGCAATAACTACAATTCTAACTACAGGCAAAACAATTATAATAATAATAACGATAAATAATTCTCTAATTATCCTACTAACAATAATAGGTACAATAATAATCGTAATTATGATCCTAATTCTAATACTACCTACAATCACCGCATTAATCAACAAAATCAGAGATATTATAACTGTTATTCAAATCAAAATGAAAATTATCATTGAGAAAGAAGAAATTCTGATGGAAACATGAGAAGAAATCAAAACCAGGAAAATACCAGAAGGGTAAATTACTTGCAACGATCACGGAGTCATAACCGCGAGCAAAATCATGAAAATAATGAACAACTTGGAAGTTTAGAACGAACTAGATCTTCAGAGTCCATAAATCGTTCATGTGAGTCTCCACAAACCAATCAAAATTTTCAGTAAGTCATGGTGTACACGAAATAGGATATGTCTATTCTCATCCAAAAGAATTTCTACTGGATGACATATCAGACCTAAAAACAAATAATAAATTAGTTTTAATAAAAGGTTAAATAAACAATAAAACAATTTTATCGGTAGTGGACACCGGGTCAGCTGCATCACTTATTCATGAGAGAATAGTGGAACAATTCCCAATTTTACAGAAAAATATTATTAGAATTCCTAAGATAAATTTAGTAGGAATAAATTCAAAAAAATTAATGGATTTAAATAAAGCAGTAGTAGTACAGTTTAATATTTTAGATAGTAGCATTAGCATGCAATTATTAATTGTTGATCATATAGAAATTGATGTATTAATAAGCTCTGATGAACTTGATAAAAATAAGGCAATTATCGATTATGAAAAAGAAACGGTTAGTTTTAAAGGAATAGAAATACAATTTTATAAAGATGGGGAAAAAAAAGAAATACAGAAGACAGAAGAAGAATGTAGTATGGAACTTACAAAAGAAACAGAAAATATAAAATTAAAGAATTATGAAGCTAAAAAGTATGGTTATCGTGAGGAGAATTATGAAGATAAGAAATATGGTTATGTGAATGGAATTTATGAAGATAAGAAGTATGGTTATGGATATGGAAATAATGGTAGTAGGAAAAATGAAGTAATAATAAATTATATTAATGGGATGGAAATTAATTGTGATGATGGTTATCGAGATGATATTTTTAAGTTATTGGTAAAGTATGAAGGTTTAGTCAAGGAAGAAGCAAGAGTATCAGAAGAATACGTTCATAAAATAAAAATAAACAAAAATATTGAGAATTTTAAAAGCAAAACTTATCCTATTCCTTAAAAACTTAGACCTCAAGTCAATAAAGCCATTGAAAAATTATTATTTGACAACATTATACAGTACAGTAATACATATTTTATTAATCCTTTAGTAATTGTTCAAAAGAAAAATCCAAAAGATAACATTAGAATTTGTTTAGATGCGCGCAATTTGAATCAATGTACTACTCCTGAGTATGAAATTCCTCAAACAATTGAAGCCATTTTAGTTAGAATTACAAATGCAAAGGTTTATAGTCAGCTAGATCTGTTACACTCATTTTGGCTCATTCCTCTTCATCCAGACAGTAGAAAATATACTGGTTTTATTATAAATGATATTTTATACCAATTTAAAGTCACTCCATTCGGTCTTAATTCTAGTACTAGTGCACTATTGAAAGCTCCTAATAAAATCTTACACCCATATAAAGGCTTTACGTTGCATTATGTTGATGATATAGTAATTTTCTCCAACAGCTATGACAGCATTTACAACATATAAATATAATATTAAAAACACTTGATCAAGCAGGTCTTAAAATAAACATTAACAAATGCCATTTCTTTAAAACAAAAATAAAATATTTAGGATACATTTTAGACACTACAGGTATCACAATTGATCCTGAAAGAACTCAAATTATTCAAAATTTCCCAGGCCAAGAAATTTAAAAACACTACGTAGTTTCATGGGAATCATTCAGTATTTTAAAAGATTAATTCCAGATTTAACAACTTTAGAATTACCCTTAATGGAACTACTATGTAAAAATGTAAAATGGAAGTGGAATGAAAGACGAGAGTTATGAAACGATAGATGTCCCGTCAGCTGAATTCGTGACCTCATATGGTATTGTTACATCGAACCATCATCGGACGATCGACTACGTCATAATGCTGAATTGCACTACTGGACACCGCATAGCTTCATTGTACACATTTTATTTTCAGAATGATTATAGACTTCATATTGTTAACTTCAATAAATATTAATAAAGTGTAATTATTGTAATTAAATAATTTTTAAAAAAGTAAAGTTTTAAATCGAAAACATAAAGTGGCGCAGTCAGTAGGATCCAAAAGGATTCTCATCGTGTATTATCCTTCAGTTTCTACTGTTTATTTGGAAGAACCTTCATCACGAAATTTTCCAAATTTTGAACAATCCGAAAAGTGCAAATAAACGTTTGAGAAGATTACGGTGCCAATCCAGAGAGTGCAGTCCATCGAGGATCAATGGAAATCATCGCATTTTTACTCTAAGTTGCTCATATTATTTATCCTATTATCTTTCTTAGCCTATGTCATTCTCCTCAACTGAAGATTCCATAGTGGAAAGCGACAGTGAGCTTAATATTAGTATTGAATCAAATTTGAATTCTAATTCTTCTGACGAAGAAAAAGAAAGTTCAGTATTAGAAGTTAGATCTCTTTTAAATAGTTTAGGCATTGAAGAAAATATTAAATCTAATAATAGTCAATTAAATTCAACAATGTCTGTTCCCAAATTTGAAATTAAATTATTAGAAATCGTACCAAAATTTGATGGTAATCCGCTTGAATTAGCGTCTTTCTTAGAGACGAGTAACACTTTAATTAAAACTTATTGGGATCCAAATCCCGCAAATGTCAATTGCGTTCAAAACATTAGTTTAATTTTCGGAATATATGAAAAATTAGTTGGAAACGCGAGAGAAGTTCACAGTATTTGCATAAACAGAGATTGGGAAACAGTTAAAAGCACTCTAGTAGCTCACTTCGGCGACCAGAGAGACGAAAACGGATTACTCTTTGATTTAGATCAGTTGAGACAAAATTCTAACGAACCTGCTCTTAATTTTTACACTAGAGTAATGTCTAATTTGAGTGCTCTTCATAATTACGTTGATTGTCATGAAACTAGCCAAGCTGATGCAACCGTAAAGAAAAATTTTTACAATACACATGCTCTAAAAATATTTCTGGCCGGTTTGAAAGAACCTATGGGCTCCACAATTCGAGCTATGAAACCCGATACTCTTGCAACAGCTAGACAATTTATTATAGCAGAAAATAATATCCGTCATCTTCAAAAATCAAATAACGAAACTTTTAAGAATAAACCATATCCAAAATTTAATCAAAACTATCAACATCAAACTAATTTTAATGTCCCTAACTTCGGTCAAAATTTAATGCCAATACAAAATTTCTCAAATCCATTTCCTCGTGGACCAATCAATGTTCAACCCAGATTCACCCCACATAGATTCCCGACTAATAGACAAGTTTTCGGTCCTCAACAACTTTCAAGAGCACCGAGTATTGTGTGGAAACCTAATTCAAATTTCCGTCAGCCCAAACCAACTCCAATGAGTGGCATCTCGTCAAATACATTTAACAGATCCAACTTAAATCGATTCGCACTTCCACCTCCACAACAATACCAACCCCAACCATCACAAGCCAGATTTACTTCTGAAGAACTGCACAATGTCGACCAAACGCAATATTATGACTATTATCAATCAAACACTCCTTACTACCCTTACGAAAATAACATGCTCGACCAAGATAACGTTTACGACCAAAATTGTATTTCTCCCTATGAATTTAATGACTATGTAGACACCACAAACTCAATATCTGACAATCCAGAAACACAAAGCAGCGACGAACAAAATTTTCAAGACGCTCCCGAACCAACAAATCAGACGTAGAAATTTTTTCAATTTATGACAAGAAAGATCTTCCATACATAATACCATCAGCTCAGTCTTCCAAACAACTACTAGAGATTTTTGCGCTAAAATTCCAGCTTTTCGCGAATTCAATTCAAATAAAATCATGAAATTTCATCTTTTTAAATTCCACCATTTCTTTGACGGCTTGATAGGTTACGAAACTTTAAAGGATTTAGAAGTACATATCGATCTAAAAAATTCACTTTTAAAAACACAAAACGCAAACCTACCATTATCTCACTACTCATCTAAAGGCAAACTTTTATTTTTCGCTCATGTTGAACCCAATTCCATAGAAACCGCAAAAATACCTGTCAATATACCAAATGGTAATGGTACTGTTAGAATTTCATACACTGAACTATGTAGTTGTAGTATCAAAGGAGGTGTCACTTTCTCAAAAAATGGATATGCCTCAGTTGATATTATAAATACCTCCGAAAATGTTCAAGATGTCTTTCTGTACAAACCCATAGTTGTAGAACCTTTTGAAGACAATTACGAAATCTTCCAAATTTCCGTTCAAAGCCCTACCGACGATCATCCCTATAATTTTGACATTGCCCAATGCATTCGAACTTCTCATTTAAATTCAGAAGAAAAACTCGAAATCGAAAAACTCTGTAAACAATTTCGTGACATATTCCATAAAGAAAATTCACCCCTATCCTTTACCAATCAAGTCAAACATCAAATTAAAACTATAGACAAACTTCCAGTCTATACTGAGTCATATCGAAACCCCTACATCCATAAACCTGAAGTCGAACGTCAAATTAACGATATGCTAGAAAAAGGGATTATTAGGCCTAGCGACTCACTGTGGTCAACTCCCATATGCTTTGTTCCCAAAAAAAACTTATGCATCTAGAAGAAAGAAATGGCGCATCATCGTTGATTACGGGAAAAATCAATGAAAAGACCATTGACAACTGCTATCCCATTCCAAACATAACTGACATACTTTACAAACTTGGACGCTGTTATTATTTCACCACCTTAGATTTAGCCAGTGGATTTCTTCAAATTGAAATGCATCCCGACGATGTTAAAAAAACCGCTTTCAACGTTGAAAATGGTCATTTCGAATACGTCAGAATGCCTTTCGGTTTAAAGAACGCCCCTGCAACATTTCAGAGGGTCATGGATAATGTACTAAAAGAACTCCGTAATAAAATTTGTTTCGTCTATATGGACGACATAATTGTCTTTTCAAGCTCACTCCAAGAACATATTAATAATTTAAAAAATGTTTCCAAAAGCTTCGTGAGAGTAACCTCAAGGTTCAACTCGACAAATCTGAATTTCTTAGAAAAGAAGTATCATTTCTAGGTCATATTATCACCCCTCAAGGCATCAAACCCAATCCTGATAAAGTAAAAGCTATTACCAACTACCCCTTATCGAAAACCACGAAAGACATAAAAGCTTTCTTAGGCCTTCTCTGGTACTACAGAAAGTTTAAAAAAAATTTTGCCAAATTAACCAAACCCTTTACAAGCTGTTTAAAAAAAGGCGCTCACATCAATATACTTGACCCGATTTACATAAAGACATTCGAAGATTGCAAGTCTCTTTTAATCAATGAATCCATTCTCATCTACCCCGATTTCACCAAAGAATTCATTTTGACCACAGATGCAAGTAATTTCGCAATAGGAGCAGTCCTCTCACAAGGACCAATCGGTGGAGACAAAGCCATAGCATATGCTTCTCGTACACTTAACGCTGCTGAACAAAATTATTCAACAATTGAAAAAGAGTTGTTAGCAATAGTTTGGGGTACAAAACATTTCCGGTCATATCTTTTCGGCAATAAATTCAAAATCGTCACCAATCATAAACCTCTACAATGACTAATGTCTCTAAAGGAACCAAATTCCCGACTTGTCCATTGGAGACTAAAGTTAGAGGAATTTGACTACGAAATCGTATATAAAAAAGGCTCTTCCAACACGAATGCGGATGCCCTTTCCCGTATAGAAATTTATCCAATAGATAACGAAAATAGTTCCAGCTCTGATCTACCGCCAATTTTTCAATAGATGAAAGAATTTAATGAAACTTACGCTACAACCAAATCAGACTCTCAATCTCTCGTTCCCGAAGTAGATTCAAATGACGAAAATGACAATCAAACAATACACACTAGTTTAGAAAACCCAATACTTGGAATCGAAATAACCGAGAAACCATTAAATGTATTTTTAAATCCAATAGTAATAATCAAAACTGATCAAAATCCTCATCAAGATATTGAAAAATTATTCGATAACCCTGCAAGAACCAGATGGTTTTTACACGTGAGTGAAAATTCTTTTGAAAATCAAATTATTCAATTCTTAAAAGACTATGCTGTTCCGAAGAAACGGTACGCCTTCTATTTTCAGAACGATATCGATGAAATTCTTTTTAAAACCATGTGTAGAATAGTTCCTCAGACCTTTAAAATCTCTGCATTTATCTTAATCAAATCAAATATTTTACTACATGACGTTAATATTGAATCCCAACAACAAAAACTTATAAAACAACAACACGAAGGCATTACAAATCACAGGGGAATTCACGAGACTGCTAACCAACTAGAAACCAAATTTTATTGGCCAAAACTAAATAACGACGTAAAAGACTTTATCAATAACTGTTCCATTTGTCAACAAGTCAAATATGAGAGACACCCGCCTCTAATAAAACTTCAGCTAACCCCAACTCCAAGAAAACCACTCGAAACGTTATACATAGACACTTTTAAATTTGACAATACAATGACAGTATGTGACAGTTTCAGTAGATTTGGACAAGCTTACATAATTCCAACATTATCTGCGATTCACATCTATCAGTCATTATTACAATTCATTTCTACGTATAAAATTCCAGACAACATTGTATCTGATAATGGCACAGAATTTACTCAATCCACTCACAACGGCTTTGCTAAATTATATGGTATTAACTAGCATTATACTCTCCCACATAATCCTAATAGCAATGCAATCGTAGAAAGATTTCATTCTACAATATTAGAACACACGAGAACATTATCCCTAACGAATCCAAAATTAAACCCATTCGAAAAACTGAGATTGTCCATTTTGGGATACAATAATTCAATTCACTCTGTCACCAAACATAAGCCTATTGACCTTCTTCTAGGACACCTTCACTTAAAAGATCCCATCGAAATCGACGACGAAGCTCAACCAGATAACATTCAATTAAATGAACATAAAGAAACTATGAAACAATTATATGACAGAATACATACCGACACAAGTAACAGAAAACAAAAAAATATCGAAAAATTAAACGAAAAACGTACATATCCCCCAGACATTACCCCTGGCACTACCCTTTATAAGAAACAATCGGAACGACAATCTGAAACTAAACCTCCATATAAACCCGAACACATTTTGACATCAAAAGGTATTACAGTAACGACTTACAAAAACAACTATCATAAACAACTATTTAAACCCGTAAGAAAACTAATTAATGTAACTTCACAGGACGTTGACTCTTCAGACAGTGACGAACTAGAAGATACAGATTAAATTCTTGAAAAGTAATCCCGGCATCCTATCTTTCGAACTAGGACCAGCTAGGGTAAAAATCGCTTCCCATACATTTCTACACTATATCCCTACAAACCCCATCCGAAATCAAATTACTAATCTAAGTTTACAATATTACTCATTAAACAACTTATTTGATAAGACGAACCATATTCATGAACATTCTTTGAGAAATGTTTATAAACAATTGCAATTTGAAGTTAATAGTATAAATGTTAAAATGAACTCCATATTTCCATCTAATCGAATTGAAAGAGGAATAATCAACCCTCTTGGCTCGCTAATGAAACTCGTTACTGGCAATATGGACCAAGTAGATGCCAACAAAATATACGCAAGTATTAGCGCACTGCAAAATGATCAAAATAAAATCATTAGAGAAGTAAATTCACAAATAACTCTTAACAAAAATCTTATGGATAACGTTAATGAATCAATATCAATAATTTCAAATAATCAGCTTCTAATATCCAACAAAATTAATGAATTAGGAAAAGCACTCAACGAAACATCTTATGATTATTCACACTATATAGAATTTCAAGAAATTTTTAGTCAAATAAAAATTAATCTGGAATCTATGTCCAGCTTTCTTAACGATATCGAAAATGCAGTAAGTTCTGGCAGTTTAGGTGTTCTGCATCAAAGCGTAATCTCCCGTGAGGATCTTAAAGAAATATTCCAAATTTTATATAACACATACACATATGATCAATTATTATTCAATGAAAACCAAATATTAAAATATTATGCTATTGTTAATACTAAAGTTTATTATGATAAAGATAAAATCATATTTTCACTAGAATTTCCACTGGTCCATCCAGATGTATTTACCTACTACCACTTATATTCCGTACCTAATATAAATAACTCTGTCCTTATTCCTCCTTCTACTTACCTAATTATGAGCAACAACCAATATCAGTATCAAGAAGAAGAATGCATCGATTTTCAATCCGTCTACTACTGTAAAACCAACAGGCTACAAGTAAACAGGGAAACAAAAGACTGCATCACATCTCTCCTCTCAGTTACATCATCGCCAGAGAATTGCCAACAAATCGCTGTACAAGTCACCAAACCAATAATAGAAGAAATTAACGAAAGCCATTACATTGTAATATTCCCAGACTCACAGAAAATACAAACAGATTGTGAAGAATCAGGAGTTTCAGTCCTACAAGGAAGCTACTTATTAACATTCCCGTCAAAATGCTCTATAGCTACTACAAAATACACATACAAAAACGAAAAAGATATCATCGAAAGACATCCTATAGCTCTCGAAGGAATCCAAGAAGTACCACTTCCAATTCTGAATATCCAAGAGATTCAGCTAAAGAAGATCAACTTAGACAAACTTCATAAACTGCAACTTCAAGAAAACAATGCAAATCCGCTCGATAAACTCAAGATGCCTGTGACCTTTTCTCGAATTGCTATCAGCTCAAGTACCATAAATCTTCATACTTCTAATCTGTTATTTCCTATTTAAATATAGAAACCTTATGAGAAAGGTTTTTCAACATAAAAAGAAGCCTACCAACTTCTATCCAACTCAAGTGGTTCCACCCTCGCTTTACCCTTGAGTTTCCTTTGGGGATGGAGGAGTTATGAAACGATAGATGTCCCGTCAGCTGAATTCGTGACCTTATATGGTATTGTTACATCGAACCATTATCGGACGATCGACTACGTCATAATGCTGAATTGCACTACTGGACACCGCATAGCTTCATTGTACACATTTTATTTTCAGAATGATTATAGACTTCATATTGTTAACTTCAATAAATATTAATAAAGTGTGATTATTGTAATTAAATAATTTTTAAAAAAGTAAAGTTTTAACTCGAAAATATAAAGCGAGAATTGGCATTCAATAAAATAAAACAAACATTTTTGCAAAATATACAACTCTATCATCCTCAATATAATATACCTTTCACATTAAAAACTGAGGCATCTATTGATAGATTTGCAGGAGTTCTCACTCAAATAGAAAATAATATTGAGGTACCTATTTCTTTTGTTTCTAAAAAAAATAAAAAGTCAGAAAGAAATTATTCTGTATGCGAATTAGAACTCTCTAGCATACTTTATTTAGTACAAAAACTAAGTTTCTTCTTATTAGGAAATTCATTTGTCATCGAGACAGACAATCAAGCATTAACAACCATTTTACAGAACAGATACAATAACACTCGATTACGCAGACTTATACTCACATTACAAGAATATACATTTACCATAAAATACGTTCCTGGAGTAACAAACGTTGTTTCAGACGCCATTACACGAATGGACAACAAAAGACCGAAATTACATTAAAATAGGCAATTACATCATGAGAAATAACAAAGACATTTTTATACTCACACACATCCTACAAGATCAACAAAACTTCACCACACAAGACAAACGAAAATTACAAAACAAACAGAACATTTACTATAAAACCATTAATGACAATAAACTATACGTTATAACGAACACCCTAGCACGACAAATCATAAAAGACTTACACCTTAAATACTGTCATATAGGTACTAGGAAACTTCATCTTTTATTTAGGGAACATTACTATAGTAAGAACGATATTACAATTTGTAAAATAATCAACAAACAATGTGAAATATGCCAATTCACTAAAGAGAAAAACTTCCATAACGAAAATCTTCCAAAAGCCTTATTTACAAAAGAACCTTCAGAAACTATTGCCATAGTTTTTTGTCTAATTTAGTTCCAAGTACAAATAATACCAAACATTTGCTAGTAATTACAGATATTTTTACGAAATACATAAAAATGTATCCTTGTCAGAAAACTAACTCAAAAGAAGTAAAGTCAGCATTAACAAAATATTTTACTACAATAGGTGTCCCAAAGAACATTATAATGGATAATGCTACCTATTTTAACAATATAAAATTAAAAACTGGTTAATGAAATCTAACATAAATCCTGTATTCATTAGTATAAGAAACCTCTCTGCCAGTCCATGTGAAAGAGCTATCAAAGAAATTATAAAATTTTTGAGAATACTAGTGCATAGCGAACACACACTTTGGGAAGAGTGTATCATAGACATCGAAGACATCAATGATATCCCTAATACAGTAACAAACATGAGTCCAACGATATTAATTACTGGATAAAGTCGTAATAGATCATGGCACATCACAAATGTAGAAAACTATGAGACATTAATACAAAGAACAAACGAAAAATTAATGAAACGAGCAAATAAACAACTAAAACTCAGAAATAACAATGTGGTGAATTAGTGAAAAAGGTGAATTAGTTATAATTAAGGCTCTTCGAACACCTAATCGATACAAGAATCAATGCTTGAAATTGCAACTTCTATAAGAAGGTCCATATGTGGTTGTAAGAGAATTTGGTATAAATAGCTATCAGTTAGCACATCCCGTCACAGGTATAATACGTGGAATCTTCAATATTAAATCAATTTATAAGTTCTATCCGGAAGAGTGATTTAAAAACAAGTAAAAACATTAATAATAAATCTATTTAAAACATCTACACTAATAAAAAGACCTTATGCAAAATTTCAAACTTTCTCTAGAATTATTATAATTTATAAAAAGATTGAAATATTTCAGGGATTGTTATATCAAATATTTTTATTCATAATAAAGAAACATTTTTTTAACATATACATTAATAAGGGGAGCACCCTGTGTGTCAAAATTTATAAATATTGAACTGTCATCTGAAGTTTCACTATATTGAATCATAGAAATTCTATCTGTCAGAATCGAAGAATATTCTATGACAGTTCAGGAATTTGTTGATATTGTTGCGAATAAATAGAAGTTTTTTTATTTATTAGTTATGTATAATGATCTCTAAAAGTAGTAACAATGTTTTGAGTTATTATTTATATTGTACATAGTTATTTTTTTGTTATTGTAACATATGTGCAAATTTTTATGAAAGTCAACCAATGAAATGTCACATTAATGGGTGACATCGAAATGAACTGTATTAGGAGATCCAGCTTAAGATTTCAACCAATCTGAGGACAAGAAAACTCTGGTATCTAGGAAGGAAATGATGCTTGCTAAGAGGGAGAGAGATAAATAAATCTGGTGTCGAGGCAAAAAAAGATAGTATTATTAGATTTTTAAGAACAAGTTGAATAATAATTCTAAAGTTACACAGCTGAATGAAGAAGCAAAATAAGATATTATAAACGATGGTTGATGAAATAAATGTGCAGAATTAACTTATTGGTGAATTGCTTAAAACTTTGATGAAAAACTTCTTAAAATAAAGATTGAAAGCAGCTATCCAGTGAGAAATAATTACTGTGCAGTCCGTCTACATGGTGATATACAGCAGCTGACAGCACATCAAGAGAAGAAAGAAGTTATTGTGCGGTTTTTTTTCTTTCGAAGGTTAGTAACAATTTTCTATGATTGGTACTAATTATAATCGTTATACTTTCAAATAAATTGAAAATTTGAGATGAACATCTAAGAAAGTATAACAGTATCTGAATCGAAACAATAATATTATAAACTTAAAACTCGTAATATTAGATACTTATTGAATTATATCTCGGTTATACTCGTTCCATTTCAATATCCTTAAAAAAAATTTCACTTACCATCTGTCAATTCATCCATTTTATGTCTTTGCGTTATATTTTATGTCTTAAAAGTTATTAACTGTTTTCCAATTTGAGTTCCATGTTTTGTTCTTGAAATATTCTGCGGAAAAACAAAGGCCTTACTCAGAACCCTATCTGTTTCCAAATTATAATAAAATATTGAGAACTAGCCGAGGTAAATGAGAAGAAATCCAGAGGAATAGTATACGAGGTAAAACAAATTATATAATAAAAAAAAACCTATTAAATATATTTATTAGACACGGATACAAATTTTAACATAATATATATGTTATATAGGAAAAAATGCTTATGTTTAAGTAATGTTACGCAATGTCAAACATCAGATTACGATTTCCGGGAATTTTTCAAGGAATTTTCAAGTACCAGCTCCAGATCTTCAAGAAGCAGACGGTCTCTCCGGCACCAGGAACACGCAAACTGCTAACCAGGTCTAGCAAAGCTCACGGATAAGGATTTCAGCTGCCAAGGAAGGAATGGAAATATTTACGTAAGAATCATCTCGTTTCATTTTTATTTAATATTTTGCAATTTATTTTTTATTTTTACCAAGTTCTATTGTCATAATTCACTTTTATTTTGAATACAATCATTTTAATATAAAGCAAAATGCCTGAAACACGTAGTTCAACAAACACTAATGCCAATGCTAATACTCCAGTTGCTCAAACCGATCAAGCGTCAAATCTTGAACCTTACAGATTATATCCGAAATATTTTCAATAATTCCGGAATATGACGGTAATCAAATTTTCTTAAATGTTTCTATAAATGCTTGTAAAACAGCTTACAGAAAGGCCGGCAACGACCAAAAAGTACTTTTAACTCTTCATATAAAAAACAAACCTAAAGGAAGAGCCGCTGAATTAGTTAATTCACGCGACCCTTCAAATTGGGAAGAAATCAAAACGTTATTAAATACTCACTTTGGAGATTCTGGCGACTTAAATCCATTAATTCAAGACCTTCAAAGGATGAAACACCTACCAAAGGAATCGCCTTTAATTTTTGTTTCGAGATTACAAACTCTGGAAGCAAAAATGTATTCAGCTATAAGTAAACAACAGCATTTAACAACAGATCAAAAAGTAGCACAAACACGTCTCATAGAATCATTAACTTTAAATACTTTATTAACCGGTCTAGATCCAAAAATTGGTCAAATTGTTAGAGCTAGTAATCCAATAAGTGTTTTATCAGCTATTTCACGAATCAGAAGAGAACTTCAATTAACTTACTATGAAAACCTTAAACCTCAGACTAATCGTAATACAAATAATATACCTACTCGTAGATTAGGCCAAAATTCACCAAAACAATGTAATTTTTGTCATAGATTAGGACATACTATAAATGAGTGTCTCACACGTCAAAGACAATCTCAAAATTTAGCTCAGGGTTCCTTTAGACCAAATCAAACTCATAATTCACATAACCAAACAGGCCAAAATTTTCAACAAAGGCCACAATTTCAAAATAACCAACAAAATCAAAATCGCCCATCTGTAATTAGACCAAATCCAAGTTTTAGACCTCAAGGACCATCGGGAAATCGACCCAACACAAATTTTAATCAACAAAGAACTTTTCATTTCAATCGAAATCGTGATTTTAACAAACACTCTCAAAACAGTTATGACTATAATACAGATGATAGTCTAAATTATTATGAAAATCAAGAACAATATTCCGATAATTTACTTGATTATCAAGAATATTACCAAGAAATTAACCCCAGTGCCCTGACTATTATACTGTTAATAGTGGAATAGAGGAAAACAATTATACTGCTGATAGTGATCCTAACTCTGATAATGGTGTACCAATTTGCAATACGAATGAAGACGAAACTTTCGATTATAACTATATCGAACAAGACAATTTTAATTATAATAATGTAAATGTTTATAATTTTGATTCTAATAACCTCCTAAATCCAAATCATGATTATTATCAGAATTTTCGACAAGGCCCTTTACAAACGAAACCCCAGATACGCTAAACGATCAAACTTCAAATTTGTCGATCCCAGATCTCAGTTCACAAATTCAAACCATGAGTTTGAACAGTCCAGAATCGGACTGCCTCGAACAGATGTTCATGTAAAAAATACCTTACCGGTAAATTCTAAAAACTTATACTATATTAAAGACAGAACAAACACTTATAAAATTCTAATTGATACAGGTGCTGGATTATCAATTCTCAAGCCCAAAACATGCGAAAATTATAGAAATCGATCCCCTGAAAATGTAATTATTCAAGGTATAACGAACCAAAAAATAAGAGTTAACGAATCAACCCTCATTCCATTTAAACCTAACGATCCACACAGAGTATTTATTTGTGATTTAGATTTTGATTTTGATGGATTATTAGGCATGGATTTTTTAGAACATTATAATTGTATAGTTGATCTAAAAAATAAACAACTTATTACTGATTTCAAAATTGTATCATTATTTAAAGTAACAGATAATGAAACTACCAATATTTCAATCGAAAACCAATTTCCACAAATTTACAAAAAAACAATTTCCATTGAACCCAGGACTGAACAAATCTTTTAACTAAAATGCGATTTAGTTAATACTGATGCATTAGTTAACATAAATGAAAAAGGAGAATTTTTTGTTTCAGTATTAAATGTTAATTGTATACCTAAAACTGTAACATTCTCAAAACTTAACTAAGAACCATATGAAAGAAATTCTGTAAATAATATTCAACTAACTACCCATGAAATGTGCACCGATAGAACATTGGAATTAAAAAATCATCTAAGACTTGATCATCTTAATGAAGAAGAACGAGACTTAATTTCCCAACTTTGTCATGATTTTTCCGACATTTTTTATTTAGAAGGAGATATACTCACTTCCACCAACAAAATAAAACATTCTATAGATACTTAGCCCACTTATGTAAAATCATATCGCTATCCCCAAATTCATAAACAAGAGGTGAAAGATCAGATCAATACATTATATTACCCAGCAATTCTCCATGGTCGTCTTCCGTGTGAGTTGTGCCCAAGAAGCTCAACCCATCAGGTAAACAAAAATGGCGTGTTGTCGTAGACTACTGAAAACTGAATGAGGTTACTGTAGACGACAAATACCCGTTACCAAACATTGGAGATTTATTGGACCAGCTTGGTATGTGTCAATATTTCACGACACTAGATCTTGCATCAGGCTTTCATCAAATTCAAATAATGCCTGAAGATATACCAAAGACCGCCTTCACAGTTGAAAATGGACATTTCGAATTCCTCAGAATGCCGTATGGTCTAAAAAATGCACCTTCAACATTCCAGAGGGTCATGGACAATGTCCTTGCTGGAATTCAAAACGAGCGATGTCTTGTCTATATGGACGACATCATCGTCTATTCACCGACAATTCAAGAACATATTACCCGCTTAACAGAAGTATTCAAGAGACTTCAAAAAGCTAACTTAAAACTTCAGCCAGATAAGTGCGAATTCTTGAGAAAAGAAGTCGCCTACCTTGGACATTTAATCACGGAAGATGGCGTTAAGCCGTTTCCAGCAAAAATTGGATGCGTCCAAAAATTCCCTCAACCTACGAACCAAAAGGAATTAAAATCCTTTTTGGAACTCGCTGGTTACTACAGAAGATTTATACCGAACTTCGCTAAAATTTCCAAACCAATGACAAAACTTTTACAAAAAGATGTTCCATTTAATTTTGACTCCGAATGTCAAAAGTCATTCCAAGAATCAAAAAATGCTCTTACCTCTACTCCGATAATGATATACCCAAACTTTGAAGAACGATTTCTTTTAACTACCGATGCTAGCGCATTTGCAATCGGTGCGGTTTTGTCACAAGGCCCAATAGGTAAGGATTTACCGATAGCCTATGCGTCCAGGACATTGTGCAAAGCAGAAACAAAATACTCTAGAGAGAGAACTTTTGGCAATTGTGTGGGCAGTTAAACACTTTAGACCCTATTTATATGGCCGAAAGTTTACCCTTATATCTAACCACCGTCCACTCACTTGGTTATTCTCTATAAAAGACCCCGGTAGTCGTCTAGCACGATGGCGCCTCAAATTAGAGGAATACGACTATCAAATTGAATTCAAATCTTGCAAATCCAATAAAAATGCCGATGCCCTTTCTCGAATAAAAATTAACCACATAAATGACTTTGATTCATTTCGTTCAAAATTAGGAAACTTCAAATATTTACCTTACCCAATTTATCCCGCTCTTGAAGATGCAGACCCATCCCAACAAACTGAAAATAAACCTGAAATTGACTGGGATGCCGCTGCAGAAGAATTTTTGTCTTTTGAGGAACTTTATAAAACCAAATCACTGATTGACTATTCTAAAATAGAATATTCCAATAATCATCTACTAGACAAACAAAATAAAAACATTTTAACCTTTTTTCAACAAAACAATTTACAAGATTTTCATGAAAAAATAATTAAGGATATATTTGAGGAAAACCCCGACTTTTCTTATGCAAAAATTAATGTACTTAGCAGTAAAACTGTCAAAAATAGAAAATACCTTATTATTGCTATACCATGGGATCCAGACAGTATTAGTGAATACTCATTTGCAGCAATTTACAGAAATCGAGATTTATTTAAACCTTCAAAAAAATATTTTATCGAAAATAATTCTGACCTACCAATACTAGAAACACTATCATTTCTACTTTCGGAAGTTGACGTAAAATTCACTATTTGTCAAAATATTACTAAAGAGCCAGAACAAAATCAAATACCTATCATCTTAGATCAATTCCATAATGGCAAAAGCCACCTTCACCGAGGAATTAATGAAACTATTAGGCGAATACGACAAAAATATAATTGGGCCGGCCTCAATCAAAATGTCGAAAATTATATTAAGTCATGCCGGGCATGCCAAGAGACAAAAATCTGTCGCAAAAATTTTGACAGTCCCCTCGCTATAACTGAAACGCCTAAAATACCTTTTGAACGTATTAATATTGATATTTTGGAGGTACCTCAAAAAAATTACGCTCTTACGATAAGAGACGAACTAACAAAATTTTCTCAAGCATATTCGCTTGAAGATAAAAGTGCCAAATCCGTTGTTACTTCATTATTAGCTTATTTTCAGCATTTTGGTGCACCACTTCGCATTCATTGCGATGCCGGTCGCGAATTCAATAATGCGTTAATGAAAGACCTTTGTAATATGTTCGATATTAAGTTAACATATTCATGTGTCGGTCATCCGCAGAGTAACGGATCTCTAGAAAGATCACATGCTACTCTGTTAGAAATGATTCGAATAAATGTAGCAGACCACCCCAATGAAGACCCCTTCAGTATTTTACCATTTGCTATTATCGCTTATAATAACTCTATAAACAAAACACACGGATTCACACTATACGAACTTGTATTTGGACACACGTCCAGTAGACCTCCCGAAAAATTATACAATGAACAAGAATTAATTAAAAAATATATTAGAGATCTAAATAACCGCATATCCTATTATTATAAAATAGCGAGAGAAAAAAACATAAAGCAAAAAGAAAAAGCTAAAGACCAATTTGACAAATATGTCTCCGAAAACAAACCAAATTATGAAGTAGGTGACAAAGTTTACGTAAAAGAAACTCTAATAAAAAACAAGTTAGAAAATAAGTTTAATGGCCCTTTTGAAATACTAGAGATACACAGAAATTCCGCAACAGTTCTAAATTTAGAAACAAATAACAAATCAAAAATAAATTTCGATCTTATGAAACCCTATGTGGAAAATTAACTTATTTTCAGGTTTCTGCTGCTGATCGGAACAGCAACATGTCAATATAAAATCGAACCCATAAACAATACAGTTGGAATCTACTACCACGACGAAACCAAAATAATGGTTTCGAACGACGAATGGACTTTATTAGTGCATAAAAATATATCAGCTTTTAAACAAACTTTTGAAAGAAATAATAGAATTCTTGACACAATTCAAAATACCTTTACTTCAAACTACTCCAGTGTGAAGTCCTTCCGATCCGAAGTAAAATCACATTTGGCATTATTGCAACAAATTACAAAATCTATTGGCGATAAATTTAGTGAAATATCTTTCGATGTTAAAGAGACAAAAACGAGGGTTAATTAATGGTATTGGTACTATATTTAAAACAATAACCGGAAATCTCGATGCGTCTGACGGTGAATATTATGTGGACTGCATTAATAAATTAAAAATTTATAAAAACCAGATAGAAAACTTATTAAAAAATCAAATGTCAATCACAAGCTCAGTCATCACGAATCTCAACAGTACCATAGGACAATTAAAATTAAATCAGAAAATATTTAATTCAGATATATAAAAACTGAAACCACCATTCGACAATCAACAAACGAAATTGCGCTTATCGAAGCCAAATTAAATTTCTTTGAAATTTGCGAACAACTAATGGAGAGTTATTCGTATCTTGAAAATACTATTAATGATATTCTAAACTCTATCACTTTTGCACAGCTTCAAATAATTCATACTTCTATTATTGAACCAGAAAATTTGATCACTGCTCTTAAGAAAATATCAGAAAATACAGTAAGGAAAGGTTTACCGCTACCAATAAAATATTCTGAAATTTCACAGTATTTGGAAATAATCGATCTCGAAGCATATCAAACAAATTCAGATCTTGTTTTCGTTCTTAAAATACCTTCGATTGAACCACAAGTATTTACTTTATTCCACCTATATCCAATACCAATTTATGATAATAGAACTGGATTTCACCACATTTTAACATTTTCACATAAATATTTAGCGCGAGATGATGATTATTTATCCTACATTCCAATCCACGATTTACAAAAATGTAAACAGTTATCTACGCATCAAAAGTTGTGTCGCGATGTTCACGCGTACCCTATAGACGATAACGCGATATGTGAAGCCCGTTTGTTAAGACAATATAAGACATTTCCTGCGAATTGCAAAAGTGCGGTAGTCAACGGACAAGGTTATAATGTGCAAAAACTCGAAGAAAACGTGTGGCTAGTGTCGATTGCTGAACCGGTACACGTGACCATAAGTCTTCCAGACACAAAAACGAAAACATTAACCGTAAATGAAAATTCTATTTCACAGCTATACTCAGGATGTTCCGCTTTTGTTGGCATTACTAAAATACAAGCTAGTACTAGAAAAACTATAAACATTCCGCATGTACTTCATCCCGTAATGGTTGATTACAACTGTTGTCTGGACACTCCATACAAAGTAGAAGTACCCAAAATAGAACCACTAGATCTTAATAACATTAACTTGAATGATCTGCAAGTGACGAAACACAAACTGGACCAATACTCAAAAAGTTTAGATGAACTCATAAACAAACCGTTTGTTGAGAAAAATATTTCTTGGTCATCGTTGGCTTGATCGTCCTCTACACCTGTTATAAGTGTAGAAATATTAAATTCAACAAATCGCCAGGAAAGCCTGTTTCGGACCAACCAAATAATGTTTTTATCAAAATTCATAACATTCTGCCAAAAAGAAGACCCAAACTTGACACCGAAGCCTCTGAGGAAGTGGAAATCGAAAATTGACAATTTCATGGTTTAATGTATACAATTTTTATTTTTTTGTATTTTGCGTATTTTCCTTTTAATCTTGAAATCTCTGTATATATTGTATTGTCTATTTTATATTTTATGTATTTTGATTTTTATTCTCAAAATTGTTGTTTATTAAACAACAATTTTAATTAAGGAGGGAGTTGTTATATAGGAAAAAATGCTTATGTTTAAGTAATGTTACGCAATATCAAACATCAGATTACGATTTCCGTATTTTCAAGAGAACGATGCTACGTTGCGTTTTTATAAAATAAACACATTAAGTAACACAAATATCATGTTACAGAAAAATAATGATTTCTGCACTTTCATGGGAGCGACGCTACATCGAGTTCTCCATGAAAATAAACGCTGACGTTGATTTAACAAAATCTATAAATTCTTTGACTTTATGTAAAATAGTTAGTTACAATTATAATTTCAACCTATTAATTCTTTTTTATATAACATAAAACTGTGTAACTCAATAAAAATTGTCAAATTGTTTTCAAAAAGTTTAATGTGAATTTGTGAATATAACACATATATATATATATATATATATATATATATATATATATATATATATATATATATATATATATAAATTTCGATTTTCTACTACACCTGTTTTAGTCGAAATTTCAATAATTTCGACTTATTGGCCTGACCGTTCTTCGAAGGGCAAAACAACTACATTCCTGGCTAATACCACGCAGAATATTGAATTACATCCCCTTCGAAAACCGTGACGTCGATCGGCCATTTTGCCGATACGGACATCTGTGGTGATTCGCAACTGATAGCGGAAGAGCATAGTACACTTACGCGTTTCGACCTTCTTGGGTCTCTTCAAGAGTGCCGTAATGCCTTCCAGTTCAGAATCTCTAATCCGAACTGAAGATTACACCCTCCGACAACCTCTCTTGGTTCGTGTAGTTACACAAGCGAGAAGTAGTCAGTTGGCGCCATCTTCACTTTCAGTTGCGAACCAACACCTCAGATAAATGCGACCGTATTAGTCGTATTAAATAAAAATGAATATAATTTCATAAAATACGAGGTGCTATATGAAATATAAATTTCGATTTTCTACTACACCTGTTTTAGTCGAAATTTCAATAATTTCGACTTATTGGCCTGACCGTTCTTCGAAGGGCAAAACAACTACATTCCTGGCTAATACCACGCAGAATATTGAATTACATCCCCTTCGAAAACCGTGACGTCGATCGGCCATTTTGCCGATACGGACATCTGTGGTGATTCGCAACTGATAGCGGAAGAGCATAGTACACTTACGCGTTTCGACCTTCTTGGGTCTCTTCAAGAGTGACGTAATGCCTTCCAGTTCAGAATCTCTAATCCGAACTGAAGATTACACCCTCCGACAACCTCTCTTGGTTCGTGTAGTTACACAAGCGAGAAGTAGTCAGTTGGCGCCATCTTCACTTTCAGTTGCGAACCAACACCTCAGATAAATGCGACCGTATTAGTCGTATTAACGCGTAAGTGTACTATGCTCTTCCGCTATCAGTTGCGAATCACCACAGATGTCCGTATCGGCAAAATGGCCGATCGACGTCACGGTTTTCGAAGGGGATGTAATTCAATATTCTGCGTGGTATTAGCCAGGAATGTAGTTGTTTTGCCCTTCGAAGAACGGTCAGGCCAATAAGTCGAAATTATTGAAATTTCGACTAAAACAGGTGTAGTAGAAAATCGAAATTTATATTTCATATAGCACCTCGTATTTTATGAAATTATATTCATTTTTATTTAATACGACTAATACGGTCGCATTTATCTGAGGTGTTGGTTCGCAACTGAAAGTGAAGATGGCGCCAACTGACTACTTCTCGCTTGTGTAACTACACGAACCAAGAGAGGTTGTCGGAGGGTGTAATCTTCAGTTCGGATTAGAGATTCTGAACTGGAAGGCATTACGGCACTCTTGAAGAGACCCAAGAAGGTTGAAACGCGTAAGTGTACTATGCTCTTCCGCTATCAGTTGCGAATCACCACAGATGTCCGTATCGGCAAAATGGCCGATCGACGTCACGGTTTTCGAAGGGGATGTAATTCAATATTCTGCGTGGTATAAGCCAGGAATGTAGTTGTTTTGCCCTTCGAAGAACGGTCAGGCCAATAAGTCGAAATTATTGAAATTTCGACTAAAACAGGTGTAGTAGAAAATCGAAATTTATATTTCATATAGCACCTCGTATTTTATGAAATTATATTCATTTTTATTTAATACGACTAATACGGTCGCATTTATCTGAGGTGTTGGTTCGCAACTGAAAGTGAAGATGGCGCCAACTGACTACTTCTCGCTTGTGTAACTACACGAACCAAGAGAGGTTGTCGGAGGGTGTAATCTTCAGTTCGGATTAGAGATTCTGAACTGGAAGGCATTACGGCAATCTTGAAGAGACCCAAGAAGGTCGAAACGCGTAAGTGTACTATGCTCTTCCGCTATCAGTTGCGAATCACCACAGATGTCCGTATCGGCAAAATGGCCGATCGACGTCACGGTTTTCGAAGGGGATGTAATTCAATATTCTGCGTGGTATTAGCCAGGAATGTAGTTGTTTTGCCCTTCGAAGAACGGTCAGGCCAATAAGTCGAAATTATTGAAATTTCGACTAAAACAGGTGTAGTAGAAAATAGAAATTTATATTTCATATAGCACCTCGTATTTTATGAAATTATATTCATTTTTATTTAATACGACTAATACGGTCGCATTTATCTGAGGTGTTGGTTCGCAACTGAAAGTGAAGATGGCGCCAACTGACTACTTCTCGCTTGTGTAACTACACGAACCAAGAGAGGTTGTCGGAGGGTGTAATCTTCAGTTCGGATTAGAGATTCTGAACTGGAAGGCATTACGGCACTCTTGAAGAGACCCAAGAAGGTCGAAACGCGTAAGTGTACTATGCTCTTCCGCTATCAGTTGCGAATCACCACAGATGTCCGTATCGGCAAAATGGCCGATCGACGTCACGGTTTTCGAAGGGGATGTAATTCAATATTCTGTGTGGTATTAGCCAGGAATGTAGTTGTTTTGCCCTTCGAAGAACGGTCAGGCCAATAAGTCGAAATTATTGAAATTTCGACTAAAACAGGTGTAGTAGAAAATCGAAATTTATATTTCATATAGCACCTCGTATTTTATGAAATTATATTCATTTTTATTTAATACGACTAATACGGTCGCATTTATCTGAGGTGTTGGTTCGCAACTGAAAGTGAAGATGGCGCCAACTGACTACTTCTCGCTTGTGTAACTACACGAACCAAGAGAGGTTGTCGGAGGGTGTAATCTTCAGTTCGGATTAGAGATTCTGAACTGGAAGGCATTACGGCACTCTTGAAGAGACCCAAGAAGGTCGAAACGCGTAAGTGTACTATGCTCTTCCGCTATCAGTTGCGAATCACCACAGATGTCCGTATCGGCAAAATGGCCGATCGACGTCACGGTTTTCGAAGGGGATGTAATTCAATATTCTGCGTGGTATTAGCCAGGAATGTAGTTGTTTTGCCCTTTGAAGAACGGTCAGGCCAATAAGTCGAAATTATTGAAATTTCGACTAAAACAGGTGTAGTAGAAAATCGAAATTTATATTTCATATAGCACCTCGTATTTTATGAAATTATATTCATTTTTATTTAATACGACTAATACGGTCGCATTTATCTGAGGTGTTGGTTCGCAACTGAAAGTGAAGATGGCGCCAACTGACTACTTCTCGCTTGTGTAACTACACGAACCAAGAGAGGTTGTCGGAGGGTGTAATCTTCAGTTCGGATTAGAGATTCTGAACTGGAAGGCATTACGGCACTCTTGAAGAGACCCAAGAAGGTCGAAACGCGTAAGTGTACTATGCTCTTCCGCTATCAGTTGCGAATCACCACAGATGTCCGTATCGGCAAAATGGCCGATCGACGTCACGGTTTTCGAAGGGGATGTAATTCAATATTCTGCGTGGTATTAGCCAGGAATGTAGTTGTTTTGCCCTTCGAAGAACGGTCAGGCCAATAAGTCGAAATTATTGAAATTTCGACTAAAACAGGTGTAGTAGAAAATCGAAATTTATATTTCATATAGCACCTCGTATTTTATGAAATTATATTCATTTTTATTTAATACGACTAATACGGTCGCATTTATCTGAGGTGTTGGTTCGCAACTGAAAGTGAAGATGGCGCCAACTGACTACTTCTCGCTTGTGTAACTACACGAACCAAGAGAGGTTGTCGGAGGGTGTAATCTTCAGTTCGGATTAGAGATTCTGAACTGGAAGCATTACGGCACTCTTGAAGAGACCCAAGAAGGTCGAAACGCGTAAGTGTACTATGCTCTTCCGCTATCAGTTGCGAATCACCACAGATGTCCGTATCGGCAAAATGGCCGATCGACGTCACGGTTTTCGAAGGGGATGTAATTCAATATTCTGCGTGGTATTAGCCAGGAATGTAGTTGTTTTGCCCTTCGAAGAACGGTCAGGCCAATAAGTCGAAATTATTGAAATTTCGACTAAAACAGGTGTAGTAGAAAATCGAAATTTATATTTCATATAGCACCTCGTATTTTATGAAATTATATTCATTTTTATATATATATATATATATATATATATATATATTTATATATATATATATATATATAGTTATAGGCAGTTGTGGCCTCCGATCATGTTAAAATTGCGTCTGCCGTGACCACCGCGGCCTCGTGACTTCCGATATACGGAGGCCACCAGGATTTTGGCTAGAACTTATCGCAAATGAAAGGTATGGACCATTGCCATCGTTAAGGAAAATATCAGCCGGAGGCACTCCCGGCCGATTTTTGTACTTTTTTATACACCATAGTTTGAGCAGTTACCGCACGGTTCTCCGCAGTCGTATAAATTAATCATGATAGAGATTTAGGAAATTAATTTCAAGTTATTTTAATTCAAATAAAAACAGATAGACCTATTGTAATTCGTGGCTTTTTTTACGAGGTGTCCAAAAATATACAGGGTGATTCATAAGTAGTGGGCCAAATTGTAATTGCAGATTCAGAAGTCAAAAAGAATAATATTTTCATTAAAAACAATGGGTCTAAGTCTGCTTCTTACTGACCTACAGAATGTTAAATAGAAAAAAATTGGATAGATTTTTATTAATAGAACAGTTATTTTTCAAGATAACGACTTGAAAATTGGATATGAATATGTTTTAGCAAGGACAAACAAGAATATGAGAGAGGATTTGAGTAAACTCATAGATGTCACCCCATCAGCTACAAATTTTTCGTCTCATCAAATTTATAACTCACTTATTTAATTTGGATAGCCTCATCGTTTCTGTAGAAAAAAAGGTGTACTCCTTTGATATTAAAAATATTAACCGTATTCGAGATATTTGAATCTTACTGTTTCACAACACTTCAACTTTTAGGTTTTAGAAAAAAGTTGACATAAGTAGCTCTAGCTCAAGTCTGTTCTAATATTGTCCGTCTCTTTTTTAACTTTATAAACATAAATATGATTTATTACTTAATTTTTGTTCCATTTCATTTTAATATTATTATGAATTACGGTTAGATAAATGTAAAGTACAGCCATTGGAGCCATGCGGGGAAATAATTACATTCAAATATCTCAAAAACGGTTAATATTTTAAGGTACTGGAATGTAGCCGGTGGGGAGTGTGAGCGAAATGGAAGAACCGTGAATTGGAGCAATCCACGTCCTGGCGCGGTAAATGCGGTGATGGGTTTGCTTGCTGGTTTTAACGGAACCTTCCAGTATCCACTCTTCAAATCTAAACTGGAAATATACTTGGCTTTTCGCAGTTTATCCAATATAGCATTTATAAATGGAAGAAGGTAGGCGTCCTTCATGGTTATTTCATTGACTTTACGGAAGTCAATACAGACACCGCTCTTCCCATCCTTTTTTTTCACAATCACAATCGGACAACTCCACGGACTTGTTGAGGGTTCTATCACTCCTTCCTTTGACATGGCATCTATTTCTGTATTGCAAATTTCTTGAATCTTCGGATTCTGAGGACGGTATCTCTGTTTGATCGGACTCGGTTGCAGCAAGCGGATTTCGTGCTCAACTAGCGTAGTTCTCAAATTGCGGTAACTCTCGGCTTATGAAGTTGTTCAATCTGTCTGTCTGTTCTTTTGATAAGTTTCTTTCTATTTGCGGAGTAATGATTTTTAACGCACATCCTGTATAACCATAATTGTCAAAATCTCCCAAGTTTTCCGGGAACAACGTAGATTTTTCAACAACGGGTTGCTCCTTGTCAACCCCTAACACCAGGGAAGACTCAGAGACTTCGGAAACAGATTTTTCTGTATCAACCCCTAACAACACCGGCGAAAATTCAGAATCTTCAACAACGGGTTGCTCCTTGTCAACCCCTAACACCAGGGGAGGCTCAGAGACTTTAGAAACAGATTATTCTATATCAACCCCTAACAACACCGGGGAAAAGAGACTTCGGAAACAGACAGATTTCCAAGTCATATGTTCTCAGTGAGACGATGGTTGATTACTTCTTCACAGATGATCGGAGTAGTATCGACTTCTTTCATGGACGTATTTACTACTTCCATCATTTCAACCGGACTGGCTTATTGTGAACCCCTTACTAGTTCATCCTCCCTATATATTTTCCCGGTTCCTAATTCCAGACGGAAATCATATTTTTGTAGAACATCGTGTCCTAACACAATATCCGTTATCAGACCAGGGAAATGCTCTAACGAACCCTCCATTGAGACGTCTTTGATTTTCCATTTCAGCTCATAAATGTCGCTGATGGAGACTAAATTTCTATTAGCTAAACGGGCCCTCGTCGCTTGACGGGCTGTAGTTTGCTTCCTTTGGGAAAAATTCTTAGCTACCAATACCAATATATGTTTTTGCTGCTCCCGTATCTAGCAAGGCTTTGAATTTGTGTTTTTCAATTTCGACGTCTATGTGCGACCGGGAGTCGTTCATTTCTGCTGGTGCTTTGGCATGAGAGGCAAAGGTTTGCGAAAGCTGTGTCGGCCTCTCTTCGGTACAGCTTCGGATTAGTTTTCCTGCCTCTTTGGTTTTCCATTTCAGCTCATAAATGTCGCTGATGGAGACTAAATTTCCATTAGCTAAACGGGCCTTCGTCGCTTGACGGGCTGTAGTTTGCTTCCTTTGGGAAAAAGTCTTAGCTACCAATACCAATTCATGATTTTGCTGCTCCCGTATCTAGCAAGGCTTTGAATTTGTGTTTTTCAATTTCGACGTCTATGTGGGGCCGGGGGTCGTTCATTTCTGCTGCTGCTTTGGCATGAGAGGCAAAGATTTGCGAAAACTGTGTCGGCCTCTCTTCGGTACAGCTTCGGATTAGTTTTCCTGCCTCCTGCAGGAACAGTCTCTGGATAATACTCCTTCCTTACGGCAACGAGAACAAAATATCTTCAGCAGGTTTTGACAATTGTTTCTGTAATGTCTAGATTCACCACAGCGGAAACAGATTGGTTGACCGAAAGATGACCCAGACGGTTGCTGAGTAGTATCATGCGGCGGGCGGCGGGAAGTATCGGTCGGTGACGGTTGGCTGGGACCGGCGATGGGCTCTCTAGTTGGTTCGGGCGTCGAGTGATGATACGGTCCATATCTTATCAGCATAGCTATTGGATGTGGACGGGGATTTTATCGTCGATTCGGTCCACTGTGGTTGGGTACAGACTGGAGTTCCTTCCTGAGGAGCTCATATTCCCTGACCACCTGACAAAATGTGGAAAAATCCTGAAAGTCCCCTTTTCGAATTTGCAGACGATATTCGGGCAACAGGTTGCGGTACAGCCATGCTAACTGTTGTTCAGGAGTTAGCTTTCCATGTCTACGCATTAAAGTTTGGAGTTCGGTGATGTAAGTAGCGGCGGCCTCATTTCTTCTTTGTAGACGGCGACTTATCTTGCCTTCTAAGTCAACCTTGTAGTTACCAGGATAGAAGAAAATTCGGAAGTCTTCTTCGATCTCATTCCAGGTCGTGTACCTGCTCCGGTTGTTACGGTACCAAAATGCGGGCTTACTTGATAATAATTCCGATAACACAGGAAGCAAATTGTCTTTCCAAATATTCTTTGCGGTACATATTTCAGGATCTCGCTTGTTTCTAAAAGACACCTTCCAATCGTGTACATTTATTGGTGGGTTGGCCATAACGGTCGAAACAGTTACGTTATTGGATCGATCAGAAGCGGGTTGTGGAAAAATATTTCTCCGCCTGAGAAAGTTGATAAGTCCCTTCCGTTTTTCCGGGACGATTCAATTCCTCGTTCTTTAGTAGGTATACCCAACCTACACGCTGGTCTGTGGCTTCTTCCACGGAACATACGGTCGGTAACTGGCCCGATATCGGAGGAACGGATGCGGATTTTTCAGTCTCGCCTAGATTGAACAAAACGGGTAAGTCAAGATCTTTGGAGCTTCTCCTTGACATTAAACTTTCCACTCAAGCCTTCTACGTTTACTTTTACTTAACCAACAAAGATAAGAAAATAAAATTTGACACCGTCAAAGCGGTCACCTTTAAATAAACACTACGGAGAGCCAATCAAACGAACAAAAATAATCGACAACGGAATATCGATCCCTCTTCAAATGTACAATTAGTAAAAATACACAAATCACAACGGACAAACGATCCCTGCTCGGGTGCCAATTTGTGACGCGATTTCAGCCGCTTCGTCCTTCACCTCCCACAGGTTCTTACCAACTGACGCGTCACTTTGGACACCCTCGATACAAAGTTTTGAAACAAATGCTTGGACGCCAGATTATTTTACGTGGTTTACTCCACGGCCCCTTGACCCTTCGCGTCAAGAGTTCCAGGTAGCCTCAGATGGAGGTTACGGAAAACTCCAGGGGTCTCGTTGAATTTAACATATCTACAAAACCTATAAACCTCAGACGGCGATGCTACAGGATATAAAGAAAACACTGATCGTATTTATTTGTATATTACAAGTCCTATTTAAAATATATATACAAAATAACATTCAACAATTTCTGATTATTTTCAAGCGGTACCGAATCAGTTAAGTATATACAGTATGCAAATGTGTTAAAGCCTTATGTTATTATGCACCATGCAAAATTTGCCGGTATTAAGGAATGTGAGCAATGACACAATAAACCAGGTATAAGCAAGCAAATGCAATTGTTAATAACAGAGAGAGCGGTATAAGCAGTTTGTAATTATGCGGTAAACAGCAGTAAAACAATAATTACCTATCACATGGATATAACTATCTTCGCGGTAGGGATGGTCAATCGGGATAGGTGGAAAAATGTGAACAGACCAGTTTATAATAAAAAAAACTAATGAACTTAAACTAAATTATCAATCAATCCGTGGCAACAGCCTCAGACTTGGTTGAGAATCCTATTATTGTAGGAGAATATACACTTATCTATACAAAATGAGTGGACATAAAATAAGTTACCCACGGCTGACGGTTGAGCAGCTGGTGGCAACAGCCTCTGATCTGCCTCGCAATCAGTTTTCAAATTTTCAAATTATCGGTTAAAACTATTCTAAAATTTCGGTCGGAAGATAGGACAGCGGTTACTCAAATACAAGCACAATAAAACTGTGACTTAGAATAGATAAATATGAAACAAAATTATTACCGGCTGAGAGTAGAACAGCTGGTGGCAACAGCCTCTGATCCGCCCCACACTCAGTTTTAACTTTTCCAAATTGCCGGTCAGACCAAACTATATTTAATTTAGAACTAAAATAAATCAAGGTATTCTAGAGAAAATTATGCTCGTTCCGAAAGGGAAACGGCTGGTGGCAACAGCCTCTGATCCGTCCCACAGTCGGTTTTCAATTTTTCAAATTTCCGGTCAGTTCAAACTATATATAATTCAGAACTAAAATCAATCAAGGTAACTAAGAGAAAATTATGCTCGTTCCGAAAGGGAGACGGCTGGTGGCAACAGCCTCTGATCCGTTTCACAGTCGGTTTACAGTTTTTTCAAATTTCCGGGCAGTTAAAACTATATATTATTTTGAACTAAAATAAATCTAAGTAATTTACCGAAAAGTATGCACGTTCCGAAAGGGAGACGGCTGGTGGCAACAGCCTCTGATCCGTTTCACAGTCGGTTTTCAATTTTTCAAGTTTCTGGTCAGTTACTACTATATATAATTTTGAACTAAAATAAATCTAAGTAATTTAGAGAAAATTATGAGCGTTCCGAAAGGGAGACGGCTGGTGGCAACAGCCTATGATCCGTTTCAGATTCGGTTTTAAATTTTTCTAATTTCCGGTCAGTTACTACTATATATAATTTTGAACTAAAATAAATCTAAGTAATTTAGAGAAAATTATGCGCGTTCCGAAAGAGAAACAGCTGGTGGCAACAGCCTCTGATCCGTTTCACAGTCGGTTTTCAATTTTTCAAATTTCCGGTCAGTTACAACTATATATAATTTTTGACTTAAATAAATCTAAGTAATTTAGAGTAAATTATGTGCGTTCCGAAAGGGAGACAGATGGTGGCAACTGCCTCTGATCCGTTTCACAGTCGGTTTTCATTCCTTCAAATTTCCGGTCAGTTACTATTGTATCGCAGAGACATTAATTCCTAATTAAAAAAAAACCAAAAGGTCACAGTCAAAATAGAATTCAATTATAGAGGAGAAAAAGCAAAAAAAATCTAATATGTATTTGAGTAATTTGAAACAGGACAATAGGTATAACAATCTAATTCGCAAAATTAAAATGAAAATGTTATTTCCATGTACTGAAGGCTCAGACCCTAATTACAAAGAAACAATATACAGAACGCGATAATAAAAACTGTAAATAAGTTTTGTTTTTATCGCTCCAAAAAAATACCGGCTTACCGACTTTATCAAAATACGGAATTATATTCTTAGATAGCCAAACTACTAAATTTTTTATTGAAATTAAATATAAAACTTCATAACCTCGGCGAAATATTTTATTCGGTTTTCAAAATAAATTTCCACTTACTCAGAAAATAATGGACGGTCGGACACTTCAAAACTATAAACTTTGTACTTGATTACTGCGAAATTATATCTGGATTCTCCTCTAAAAACGCTCGGTTTTTGAAATTTATAATTTAATTCCTACCTAAAATTTTATGTGATAACGGTGGTGAAAGAATTAACTTGAATCGATTTTCTCACAAGAAATATTGCTACTATACTGGACGGCTTTGGTTTTAATTAAAATAGTTTATATACCGGGCGTCCTCGATAATTTAATTTGTGAAAAGCGGAATTTAATAAATTTCACATATTTCTCTAGATGGTATTTCATGGCTTTTGAATTACTAATGAAATAAATACTAAAATCAATATTACGGGACTGAAACGGTACCAGAAACCGAAGTTGGAAAGTAAGTAACGAGTTATATCCACTAGTTAAAATTAAAATACCACGAAATAAAATCAATCCAAAATGCTTAAAAAAAATAACTCGTTACAGTACATAATATTATTTATTGATTGCCCCTTTATACGACACTTACTTCCATTGTGTCCAAATTTTTTACAATAGGAACATGTCGTTTTCGGTTTTACTCTGGTACATTGAAAACCACTATATCCGATCTCACCGCATGCATAACATTGAGGTTTTCTAGCCTTCTTATACTTTTCGTTGAAACTATCTGGTTGTGGAGTCAGAAAACTACGTTTAAAATTAAGGGATTTACTTGTCACAGATTTGTCCAACATTGTTACTTTATTACTAGCGCTAGCAAAATTTGTAACTAATTATGTAAGCTCGGAAAATGATTTACAGTTAGCAGCCTTGATTGCCAATTGGATTTGTTGCAAAATAAGATGGAAAAACACAACTTTATTCATACACCTCGTATATTGGTAAAACGTTGACATTTCTCAGAAAACATTCTAACAGTAATTTTTCAGAAGTAGTCCCATGATGTGAAAAATAATAATCGGTATCCAATCAATTGGTTAGAAGAAAAATAGCTTAAAACAATTAATGCGTTAATTTTGGACAGTAGTGTAGCTTTATGGCTAGTCTGTAAACTGCATACCAACAGAATAATCACAAAAGTATCCACTTTTGTTCCTAATTAAACATTCTAATATAAATCGATTAATACTTAATGTATTACCTTCTATCCAAATTAATCAGTTACTAATCAGGATCTGAATTTTAGAAAAAAATATTGATGATATTACGGATAGTCGTATATTATAACAAACATTAATTTAATAAGAAGACTATAAAAGGCTATTTTTGTTTTAGTGTTTTTCATTTCAAATCTCATTTAGATAAGTTACGCGGATCTCAACATCTAATAGAATTCTTAAAATGAACAAAATAAAACTAAGTCTGAATCCAATATATGTTTTACAAATAGGTTTTGAAAACTAGAGAGAAATATGCCTTCTGAAATAGATAATTTCCCAGCTGTGAAGGTCAACGGTCGAAATAATAATCTCATTCATTATGTATAGATAACTCAAGTTTTGTAAAATAGGTGGAAGCCAACTTGAGCGCGATCTCTATACCAATAGTATATAGCACAATGAGCACGTAAAAGTTGCAACAAATTCGTTATAAGCCTGATTTGGCCGTTGCGGAAAAAATCTCAGGCACGTCGATTTTATTTTACGCAGTTTTTAGTGTACGAGCACGCTAGAGAAATAAAAGATCTTCAATCCATGGTAACGTTATTTATAAAAATGAATACAGGACTGAATAAAACCTACGTACGTATTAAATTGAAGGCTCAAATTACAAACCATTTACCCCCTGACAATATGCAAAGCGATGTTGAAACTGTTGAAACATTATTAAGGGTATCAGCGTTAATTAAAGTAATTTCGAACCTAATTCTCTTTTTTTAATTCTGTCAAGTTTTGACTTAAGGTATCCCCACAAATAAGATATAATGGTGATTTATCAGTAGATCTAGCTGGCCACTCTAAAAATCCTCGTCTGCCAATCGATCTATTGGGAAAAATGTTATTTAGGTATTCACGTACATGTCGTTCGTAATGCGGTAGCACTCCATCTTGTTTGAACCATAGTGAATTGTACGATAGCATACACTGTGATGAACGCAGTTTTATAGGAAACATTTTTTGCTTCCCGGTTTTTAACCTCACATCATTAAAACTGACATATTATTGTTGTATCGCTTTCGACTATTGTCGATATGACAAGCGAGAGGGCGGTGAGGCTTCTTGAGGTATGTTACGTTAAGTAGTTTGGCTTGTCAGAATAAATATTTCATCCAAGTAATTTTTGAACTGTTTCATTTGGATAACCGAATACACAACAAAATTTGGCGACGAGTCAATCGGAACCCGAAAACGTCTAGTACAGTTTATGTTAAGTATATTAGTGTTCGCGTAGACGTGTGAGGTGTTTTGTCTGCAACAAATTACGATAAAATGGCTTCAATAGATAGAAACATTCGATAATAAAACCACGGACGTTACTTGATATCTTGAAAGGTTAGAACAACTTTTCAAATGTAATGAAATTAAAAGTGAAATGTTAATAACTATCATCGGAGGAGAAGCGTATGGTGTTTTGAAAAATTTAGTAGCACCTGCCTTACCCATTACGAAGCCGTATGAGAATTTAAAAAAAACATTGCAGTCCTAAACGCTTGTTTATAGCAGAACGTTATAGTTTTTATGCGACAAAACAAGAACCTGAAGAGACCATTGAGGATTATGGGGAGAGACTGAAAAACTTATCCAAATTTTGCGAGTTTGGTAACTTCTCACCTAAGGCGTTATGCAACAAGTTTGTGTGTGGGTTGAAATCCGAGGCAATCGAACGTAAGCTTTCCACAGAGGACAACTCAACTTATGAGAAAGCGTTCCAAATTGCTGCCAGTCAAGAAGTTGCAGAAGGTCAATTGAAAGTAATAATTGGCACTGAACAATGTGTTTCAAAATTAACAAGACGTAGTAAAAATAACAATATGTAGCCAAATTTAACAACATCTACATCGTCGACGCAGACTGGATCAACCTCAGTGTGTTAGCGTTGCTGGAGAAAACATATTCCAATTACCTGCACAGCAAGACAATAGGAATGTTTTTCATAACACCGTGTAGGTCATACTCGAAACGTTTGTCAAAGAAATAAGTCTGTTCACAAGCTAGAAATAGTGAACCAGTGATATCGAAGATCAAGAGGAAGTGAAATCAGAAAATAAAAATTGACTAGAAGCAGAAAACTTGCTGAGAACTAAACTAAATGGTAGAGGGAAAAGCAATGCTCTTCGAAATAGACTCAAGAGCATGCTATCAGGAATTTGATTATAAAAAATAGCTTTTGTTTTCAGAAATGTATAAAGCCGGCTATAATTTGAAGGCCAAAATGTTCAAATCGGAGGAGAATGTATTGTTAGTGTCCAGATTCATAGCAAATGGTTTAAGTTGACAATTGTGTTATTTAACAGTAATATTAAATTTTCACTATTAATGCGTCGAAACTGGTTGGATATTCTTTATCCAGATTGGAAAAATAATTTTAAGGTAAGTTTTTGAATAGACCCAGTCAGTCAATTAATCAGTTTGAAGCCAGTTTAAATTACAACCCTAAAATAGAAATATCAAAGTTGGTTCAAGAATTTAAGCATGTATATCCGAATGTATTTGAAAGTCCAAATCAGGAATAAAAGTTTCAAAAACGGAAATTAGGTTAAAAGAAGGGGTTCCACCAGTGTTTTATCGCTCATATGAAATGCCATATAGACTTAAACCAAAAGTTGTATCTAAAATTACTAGATTCGTCAATTCAGGGGTACTTTCGAAAGTGATCTATAGTCAGTGGGCCAGTCAAATTGTTGTGGTATCTAAATAAAAATCAAATGATATCCGACTGTGTGTAGGTTTAAATAAAAACAATAAATTAGTAAATAGAAACTGATCACCTGCAAATCACCTGCATATTGTCTTAACTGATGACATTTTTGGCGAGTCTAGGCGTAAGTAAATATTTTCCAGTAATATATATTTCTGGAGCATTTCAGTAACTGGAGTTAACAGACAATTCTAAGGAACTGACTACAGTGAATGCCCATTTAGGTTTATTAAGGTTTAATCATCTCCCTTCCGGTGTTAGTATCGCCCCTGGAATTTTTCAGGCCTTTATGGATTCAATATTATCAGGGATACCAAGGATAAACTGTTATCTAGATGACAGATTGATTTCCGGACGAAATTTACAATAGTGTATTGAGAATGTAAGAGGTGTGTTGACGATATTGAATGAATGTAATGTCAAAATAAACGAAAAAAAATCACAATTCTTTGTCACTTGAATACAATTTCTTGGTCACATTGTAGATTCGAAGGGAATCCACCACACTAAGGAAGAGACTGGCTGTATTGAAACGGCACCTTCCACATGTGATAATAAACAGATAAAATCATATTTGAGACTTATTATAGGAAATTAAGACCTATGTTGTCTGCTACCTTAAATCTTTGTATGACTTGTGTGGTTTCAATTCCGAATTCAAGAGGTCAGATGAATGTGAGAAATTGTTTCAAGATAGCAAAGAGTTACTAATCTCTTCAAATGTCTTAGCTATTTATGACCCCAATCTTCCAACTTTTGTTACGTGTTACAGCAGCGGATATAAAGTAGGTGCAGTCCTTAGCCATTGGATGAATGGTCAAGATCGTTCTATAATGTTCGCTTCTAGACTATTTTTGCATTCACTTATGTAACACTTTGTCCCAATCACAAAAAAGACGTAGATAACTTGAGTTTATTGTATACAGACCTATTATACCATCAATTTACTAATCAAAAAAGTTGCCAGAAATATTCAACCACTGACATAATTAAGTACAATAAATTCAGTCTGAGAGCTAGCAGAATTACACCAGAACTACTCTCATTATATACTAACTGAAGTCAGTTTTTGACATTTGTCGTTCTGCTTTCTCCAGTTCCTGGTCCTATCAGTAGTGACGGATATGTTTTAATGCAATTCTTTATCCATCAAGTTGATTTAAAAAAATCATCATCAAAACTGACATATTAGTTGTGTTCGTTTGTATCAATCTTACGAAAGTTTTCAAATGACAAAGAACGTAGATAACTGTTCATTTTATCTGACAAGCATCAGTCAGACGGGGTTTTAAGCGTCAGATTTGTAGGTGTGTTTTCAAGTGTGAGGCAGAACTGTAGAAAAACACGAAGATAATAACAAATCGTTAGTTGTCCGGCGAGGTCTCATAGAAACCAGAATATAAAAAAATATTTTTTTTTAAATTTACGCGTCTCAACATCTAAAGGTCATTTACACGGGAACAATATAAGGTACAGTACAAATAAAATAACAATGTGAATCACAACAGTGTAACAATATTAGAAAATTAGATTTATATTGAGTTGAGAAAGCGGCAGTCATTAAGAAAATGAATCACGTCACTAAATCTGTTGGTTGAGCCAATGATATGTCCAATTGTTCCATTAATATTATGACGTCTTCGAGCTATCTGGTACTAGTGGCACTTTAATAGAACATGTTCAATAGTAAGTCAAGTATCTGTACAGAATTCGCATTTAGGAGGATCTTCTGAGGCCATAAGATATCCGTGGGTGAGGCGGTAATGCCCTATTCGCCGTCTGTGTACTATAATTTTGTTTTTCCCAGTCATTGGAGGGAATTTAGGTGTGAAAACGGTGGGTGGTATTGAATGAAGTTTATTATCTAGTTGGTTCCAGTGATTTTGCCAGTTTAGAAGTGTGAGTTGCTTGACGATGGGTTTCGTCTCTTGGGTGAGGTAATCATTTTCTATTTTTAAGTCGGATAAACATGCTGTTTGGTCTGCGATTTCATTCCCGGTTATTCCCACGTGTGATGGTATCCAGATGATATGAACCAAAATACCATGGGAATAGAGATAGTGGAGGGTATTGTGAATTTGTTGGACTATTGGATGTTTGTCATTGAGTGTATAGATGAGAGAGAATCTGTGTATACTGCTATAGTACTGTTGTTATCTGTTGGAGTGTTCAAAGCTTTCAGTATTCCAAATAACTCTGCTGTTTAGACCCTGGTAGTGTCGGGAAGTTGATATCTTGCAACTATAGAATTTTCATCGGTTACAGCATAACCGACACCCTCTGTGTTTTCAAACTGATGAGAAAGTGAAATTTTGATGAATTCTTGCTCAAGTACTGCGTTGGGCGTATCCAATTTGTGGTAGCGACTTAGAGTAGTATCAAGAAAAGGTAGATTAATGGTCCATGGCGCTATATTGGAAGAATTAATAGCGGTCATGAATGCAACATTAATTGTTCCCAACAGTGATTTTAGTGATGACACAGCTGTTGAAATTGATGACCCCAATCTTCCAACTTTTGTTACGTGTTACAGCAGCGGATATAAAGTAGGTGCAGTCCTTAGCCATTGGATGAATGGTCAAGATCGTTCTATAATGTTCGCATCTAGACTATTTTTGCATTCACTTATGTAACACTTTGTCCCAATCACAAAAAAGACGTAGATAACTTGAGTTTATTGTATACAGACCTATTATACCATCAATTTACTAATCAAAAAAGTTGCCAGAAATATTCAACCACTGACATAATTAATTACAATAAATTCAGTCTGAGAGCTAGCAGAATAACACCAGAACTACTCTCATTATATACTAACTGAAGTCAGTTTTTGACATTTGTCGTTCTGCTTTCTCCAGTTCCTGGTCCTATCAGTAGTGACGGAAATGTTTTATTGCAATTCTTTATCCATCAAGTAGATTTAAAAAAATCATCATCAAAACTGACATATTAGTTGTGTTCGTTTGTATCAATCTTACGAAAGTTTTCAAATGACAAAAACGTAGATAACTGTTCATTTTATCTGACAAGCATCAGTCAGACGGGGTTTTAAGCGTCAGATTTGTAGGTGTGTTTTCAAGTGTGAGGCAGAACTGTAGAAAAACACGAAGATAATAACAGATCGTTAGTTGTCCGGAGAGGTCTCATAGAAACCAGAATATAAAAAAATATTTTTTTTTAAATTTACGCGTCTCAACATCTAAAGGTCATTTACACGGGAACAATATAAGGTACAGTACAGATAAAATAACAATGTAAATCACAACAGTGTTACAATATTAGAAAATTAGATTTATATTGAGTTGAGAAAGCGGCAGTCATTAAGAAAATGAATCACGTCACTAAATCTGTTGGTTGAGCCAATGATATGTCCAATTGTTCCATTAATATTATGACGTCTTCGAGCTATCTGGTACTAGTGGCACTTTAATAGAACATGTTCAATAGTAAGTCGAGTATCTGTACAGAATTCGCATTTAGGAGGATCTTCTGAGGCCATAAGATATCCGTGGGTGAGGCGGGAATGCCCTATTCGCCGTCTGTGTACTATAATTTTGTTTTTCCCAGTCATTGGAGGGAATTTAGGTGTGAAAACGGTGGGTGGTATTGAATGAAGTTTATTATCTAGTTGGTTCCAGTGATTTTGCCAGTTTAGAAGTGTGAGTTGCTTGACGATGGGTTTCGTCTCTTGGGTGAGGTAATCATTTCCTATTTTTAAGTCGGAGAAACATGCTGTTAGGTCTGCGATTTCATTCCCGGTTATTCCCACGTGTGATGGTATCCAGATGATATGAACCAAAATACCATGGGAATAGAGATAGTGGAGGGTATTGTGAATTTGTTGGACTATTGGATGTTTGTCATTGAGTGTATAGATGAGAGAGAATCTGTGTATACTGCTATAGTACTGTTGTTATCTGTTGGAGTGTTCAAAGCTTTCAGTATTCCAAATAACTCTGCTGTTTAGACCCTGGTAGTGTCGGGAAGTTGATATCTTGCAACTATAGAATTTTCATCGGTTACAGCATAACCGACACCCTCTGTGTTTTCAAACTGATGAGAAAGTGAAATTTTCCTGAATTCTTGCTCAAGTACTGCGTTGGGCGTATCCAATTTGTGGTAGCGACTTAGAGTAGTATCAAGAAAAGGTAGATTAATGGTCCATGGCGCTATATTGGAAGAATTAATAGCGGTCATGATTGCAACATTAATTGTTCCCAACAGTGATTTTAGTGATGACACAGCTGTTGAAATTGTTTCGGGATGTCCTTCAGGGGTACGTGTAAAGTTGATAAGGTTAATGACAGGGTTGTTAGGACAGGCTGCGATTTTACAAAAGTATGATAGTAGTAGACGCTGTCGACGTATGAAGAGAGGGGATTCGAATGACTCAACGAAAATGCTTTCGGAAGGACTAGACCTGAAGGCACCAATACAAATTCGATAGCAGTATTCTGAATTGTGTTAAGAGATTTAAGTTATGATGTACAAGCGTTCATGTATAAAGTAAGAGTGATTCTTTTTCAGCAACCCATTGATGATGAGCGAGTGATTTTAAGATATTCATTCTAATAAGGCTAGCTCCTTTCAAGTGCATAATCTGCTGTTTCCATGACAATCTTTTGTCAAATGTTACGCCTAAGAATTTTTGGTGTTTAACAATTTCAAGCGGAGCGTAGTTTAAGTATAAAAGTGGAAAGATCGTGCTATTCCTCCCGCTGAAACGTATAACTTTTGATTTTGAAGCCTAGAACTGAAGGCCGAGATTTATAGACCAATCGAGGATGGAATTTAGAGCGTTTTGAAGTAGACAGCATGTGCTTGTTGTTACTTTACCCTGACAAAAAATTATGAGGTCATCCGCGTAGAGCGTGTATTTAACTGGGGCAATTATGGAATTACATATATCGTTAATGCTAAGAATAAATAGGGTAAGCCTGAATATCGAACCTTGTGGGACACCTTTATGTGGGAAATAAGAAGAAGATGTTTGCCCATTTGCTGTTACCTTGAAGGATCTGAAGCTTTAAGTCTATTACTTTTTGAAGGACTGAGGTTTGCCAAACAGTGTCGAATGCACTGTCAATATCCAGTGTCACTGCTACAACGTCATTTCTATCACTAAAAGATTGAACATTTTCTGTTTGAAGCATAATTAGATTATCTATGGTTGATATATTTGTTCTAAAGCCTGACTGCGCATGGTTAAGTATATTATTTCTTTCGAGTAAACGTCTGTTGACCATTTTTTCTAGAACCTTGCATAGTGTGCATGTTAACGATATTGGTCTAAAAGAATTTGCCGTGTTTTTGATCGGAACTATGATCGATTCCCGACATGCATTAGTAAACTGCTGACTACACCATATTCCATTATAAAGTTCGAGTAGTTTGATCTTTGACGTGGGATGTAAATGTTCGAGGAAAATTGATGGGATGTTATCAGGCCCTGCAGCAGTATTTTTCAAAGAGGATGACATCATACCACAAGCGCGTCCGACTCATAGGCTCCGCCCCTTCCAATAGGAACACGGGATTGGTGGTTTCGCAACAAACTACACAGTAGCATTTCAAAGGTAATGTATAAATACAGGGATCATTGGGGGCCTGAGTCAGTCGAGTCATAGCATCGAAGAAGTACCTACACCTACCTACAACAACGCGCTCTGAAGCTACCTACCTTTAGCTAAGCCCGAAACTGGACAAGTGAATTCAACTTCTTCATCAGCGTTGATAAATTGACCGCTGCCAGTTAACTCCGGCACTTAGGTCAAGCATCAATCTACATATAGTGCCATCCTAAATTAAGTAGTAGTGAAATTAATGTGTCCCTTTGGTTATTTAGTATCCGTACTTAGTCCACGCGTACATCAGGTGTACGCTGACTCCATATACGAACTGAATACAAATACCAATAGACATTGTGTTAGTGTTAGCACATACGTACCCTATGTGTACGTCGACTTAGACTTTATACACTTTGACTTTATTCCTTAGACATTGTGTTAGTGTTAGTCCATACGTACCCTATGTGTACGTCGACTTAGACTCGAAGACTACTTCCACGACGAGCATGTCCCAGACGAACACTGGAAGCCCATCTTCCTACAACAGCTTAGAGGGGAAGCTGCCACATGGACCTACGCCAAGCCCCAGACGACCTACTCATTCCTGACGTCCAGGCTTTTGGACCATTATAATCACCGCTCGACGCTGGACAAGATCACAGCCAAGTTCTATGGAAGTCTTCAGCGAGATGAACTAGCCGAGCAGTTCATCATGAAAAAGATGGTCCTGGCTAACCGAATTTTCTCACAGATTACCCGCTCCGCGAGGACCCTGATTGAGCAAATCCGACCCGAGATCCGATCGCAGCTGAAGACAGCAGCGCCCGCTACCATCGAAAATCTACTACGAGTAGCGCAAGACATCGATAAGGACATCGCCTCTCTTCTAGGTTCCGACAACAGATGACTTCTAGAAGCCAGCCCTATTCCAGAAGCCAGCCCTGTTTAAGAGACAGATCCCCACCGAGACCAAGAGAGCCGGCCAGAGCCAGGTCACCACCTAGAGCCAGGTCACCGTCCAGCCCAAGATCGCCGTCAAGAACCAGATCCCCACCGAGACAGAGTCAGCCCAGCAGAGCTTCAACCAGCCGACAGCAGTAGGGAAACGAGCAGCGGGGCGCCCACTAAACCAGAGACGACAGCCAGCCAACTCCGAGACTCCCACACTCAGCCCGGCCTGGGAGAAAACCAAGGCAACAAGTCTACCTGTCATCGAAGCAGAAGACCGAGGCCAGCCAGTCCGAATCCTGATTGACACCGAGGCCACGTCCAACTTCTGTTCGACCAAGTTGATGGCATCAGAAGGAGCCAACAAAGACGAAGTCCAGGTAGTCCTAGCCTGTCCAAGCAGAAAAATCAAGAGTCCCGGAACCACACAACTGGATTTCAAAATAAATGATTGGTCCTTCCAAATTGTTTGTCGAATCCTCCCAGATCTAGCCCATGATCTGATCCTGGGGATGCCATGGCTGAAAGACCAGAATGTCCTGATGGACTGCGCAAGACGATGTCTACATGCCGACAATAGTCAAAGACACACAATGTACTGGAAGAAATAGAACAATGCAGCAAATGAAGCGCCCCTAACCGCTGTAAAACCAGACCAAACCACACCAGAGGCAATTGACCAAATCCAAACAGTCGTAACGAAATTTAGAGACGTATTCGACAACCGCCTTCGACAACCAACCACGAATGCGGCTGTTATGAAAATAAAACTTACGTCTGGCAAACCAGTAAGTACCAGGCCGTACCGCTACGCACCAACGAAAAAGAAAATAATCTACGAAGAAGTAGAAAATATGCTTGCAGCCGGAGTGATACAATCAAGCCACTCCGCATTTATCTCACCGATAGTCATCGTGAGTAAGAAAGATGGCAAGCCATGATTCTACGTCGACTATAGAAAACTAAATGCTATAACAGAAGACGAAGTCTCACAACTACCACAAATCCACGAGACAGTCAGGGAACTAGGATCCGCCAAAGTATTCACTGCACTCGACCTGAAGAGCGGCTTCTGGCAGATACCACTAGCAGCAGAATCGAGACAATACACGGCATTCACTCTACCAGACGGCTCATCATACGAATTCAGAGTGATGTCATTCGGCCTGAAGAATGGACCAGCGGCATTCCAGAAGTTAATAACCAAAGTCCTGGCCGGCCTCATCGATGAGTGTGTCAAAGTATATATGGATAACATAATAATTTACTCAAAATTGATGGAGGACCACATCAAACACCTGCACCTGGTATCGGAGATACTACGAACCGACAACTTATGGATCTCAGTTGAAAAATGCCGCTTCGGTGTCCCAGAACTGGAATACTTGGGGCATAAGGTAGCAGCCGACGCCACCTACCCTCTGGACCGCCATTCAACAAAAGTCCAGGGTTTCACAGTGCCCAAAACAGCGAAACAACTTAAATCATTCATCGGCACAGCTAGCTGCTTCCAAACTTCGCCGAAATGATCTCGCCGCTCACAGATCTAACCAAAAAGGGCAAGAAATTTAAGTGGACGCCCGAAGCAGAAGTGGCCTTCAACCAGGTGAAGAACAAGATGTCAAAACCGTTAAAATTGTCACGACCGGAGCCAAACCTCCACTTCTTCCTGCAAACAGACGCCTCTGCCAAGGGAATGGGAGCAGTACTGTTCCAGGGAGATCCAGAAAATCGAAAAGTAGTTGCATACGCCAGTGCAAAATTCAACGCAGCTGAACAGAAATACCACGCCAGCGAGGCAGAGTGTTTGGCAGTAGTATGGGCATTAAAATGCTTCCAACACTTTTTGCAAGATCAACAATTTACGCTACTAACCGACAGCAGAGCATTAACATGGCGAATCGATTTAAATCCGACAAAGCCAAGCTGACAAGATGGGCTCTCCTCTTACAAGAGTTCAATTTTAAAATTTTACACATCCCGGGGAAATTGAACCAATTACCAGATCATCTCTCCAGAAACCCGGAAATAATACATAGAGATGAAAAAGAGGAAGAAGAGTAAATAGACAGACTCGCCTGGCCAACACTGGAAAACAAATCAGAAGAAGACGAAAATTCTTCACTCATGTGTCTCCTAGAAGACGAAGAAATCGGAAATATTGAAGAGCCAGAACAACCACTCCCACAAAATGCGACGCTTGAGGAGAAAATCAGGGCCCGCCACAGATGGTACGAAGGAATGAAAAGATTTAAGAAAAGAAAAACTGAAATCCACGCCCGAGGCCCTCAAGGACCTGACGAAGTTGACATAGAAAATCAATTCACAGTAGAAAACGATATAGTCTACTTCACACCAAAGCCAGACACAAAAAGCGTCGTCGTCCCAAGGTCCTTCCGTAGTGAGGTAATGAAAGGATATCACGACTCCTCCTCAGCGAACCACCAAGGCCAGGAAGAAACACTGAGAGCCATTAAGAGAATATACTATTGGCCAAGTATGAGAAAAGATGTGCAGCATTTTGTAAAATCCTGCATCACTTGTGAAACTACGATGTCGGCAGCCAGGCAAGAATCAGCCAGACCACAACCGAGAATTCCAGAAGCCCCATAGAAGACGGTGTCGTTTTACAAACTGGGACCCTATCCGCCCTCCAGAGGGCGACGAAATCGATTTATACTGCTAGCCACAGACACCTTCTCCCATTGGGTAGAATACAGATGCGTCTCCACCGCCAAAAGCACTCACGCCGTATAGTTCATTAAAGAAGAAATTTGTAACCGATGGGGTTACCATGAGGAAATAATAACGATCAACGGCGCATAATTTAGAGGCGACATATTGGGGAGATTCCTCACCGAAAACTACATAGCGCGGGAATTCTCTCCCATATACCATCGGAGGGCCAATCTAGTGAAAAGGCAAGTTCAAGAACTCAAGCAAATCCTCAGAACGAAAGCCACGTCGCCAGACAATAATAAATGGCAACGATACCTGCCAGACGCAATATTCAGTTTAAGATCACGAGAAAATGCGGCCACATAGATTATTATCAATTAAAAGACAATCTTTTAGAGTCAGACGAAGAGTCGAGGATGTCCGAACAGTGGCCACACCCCGACACACCCCCATCTAAACAAGGAAAGAACGGTATTTAATTCATCTAAGGTAAACTGACTGTTGATTGGATGACGGTTAAGGGTGGTATTATCGGAATTTTCAGCTATATTTATTCGGTTAGAAGGGGGTTTGTTAATTTTAGTTTCGTTTTCGATATGTTGGGCAAGATTGTCCGTTATTTGCTGGTCGTTTGTGACAACATTTCCTTGATATAGTAGAGCAGGTAATTTATTAGTACTGCTGCTTTGGCCTTTCATTCGTCGTATCTTAGACCAAACTTTAGCTAGAGATGTGTCCGTGGTTATTGTACTGGTAAATTTGTTCCGCGAGTCTTTTTCACTTGCCGTAAGTATTATCCTAGCTTGAACGTTGGCTTTTTTAAGTTAATTCGATCCAATTCGTTCCTAGTTCTACGGTACTTATCAAGAGATCTGTTGCAATTTTTCACAGCTTGGTAACAGGAGTCGTTTCACCAAGGAACTGTTTTCTTTGAGGGGTTGATTGAGAATTTACCTATACATCTTTCAGCGGAGGAAAGCATTGCATAAGTGAATTGCTTGACAGCTTCATCTATGTTATCATGGTGTGTAAGGTCATCAAATTGTTCCGTGACAGTTTCCTTGAAGAGATCTCAATTTGCATTCTTTATTTTCCATTTGCAGTTTGACGTTGTGGTTTTTTGTTCGTTGTTGGAAATTAAGATAGGAAAGTGGTTGCTGTCATATAAACTGTCAATGGTGTTCCATGTTAGCGAAGAAGCTAGCCCGGGGTCGCAAATACTCAAATCGATAGATGAGAAGGAAATAGATTGGGCATGAAAATATGTGTTACTGCCGGTATTAAGAATGTTAGCATTTGAACATTTTCAACAGATTTACCTCGTCCAAAGGTTCTTTCGGAGCCCCACATCTGGTTATGAGCATTGAAGTCACCGACTAATATAAAAGGAAATGGAAGTTGATTATTTAGATTGCTGATCTCAGATTCTTTCAAAGCGTAATTGGGAGGTATGCATTAGCTACATATGACAATTTTGTACGGGCACCATACAGTTACAGCAATAGCTTCTAATTCAGTGATCAGATGATATTAATGGTGAAATTTATCGTTAGAAATAAAAACTGAGGTTCCATCACTGGCGCATGAGAGGTTAGGTCTGATAAAATGGTGACCAATGTAACTTTTGAGATACGGATTATGAGAATTTCGGAAATTCGTTTCTTGTAAACAGATAAGGTCAGGAGAGTAATCACTAATGAGTTGTTGTAGAGATTCTAAACGGGGGTAAAACCCGTGACAGTTCCATTGAATTAGGGTGAATATGAAATATTAGCAGTTATGTGATTAATAAGAGGATTTTTGCGATGTTTGGGATACCTGTGATACTGTGAAATTTTGTGAGTCTGTAGAGTGTTGTGATTGATGTGAACCGTCAGAACTGTAATCCTCTTCGTTGGATTCACTTTCATGTTCCTTGAAATCCAATCGAAGCTGATCTTTCAATTTTCTTGTTATTCAGATATTCTGTTTTCAATCGATATCTCTGTAAGAGTTGGATGAAGTAGATTTAGATTATAGATAAGAGACTCAATGTCATTAGTATACTTTAAGGCTTCCTGGTGAGGATTACGACTACCAAAGCTGTTTTCCAAGTATGCTTCAAGATTGTCTATTGGAAGGATTAGCTTCGTATGCTTTTTTATACATTATTTTGTTATCTCTGTTAAATTTGCTTCTTCAGAGGAGCTCAACCTTGCTTTCCTATTTTTTTTCCTTCTGAATGTCGGAGACAGATTTAGGGGGGGGGAAGAATTTCGTTGGATTGACCGTCAGCATCAGGAGAACTGGCCTTGTCACTTGAGATTTCGGAATGGCAAAGTTTTTTTGCAATAAATGGAGTAGGATTGGATTGGGTTGTATCTTTGTTCGAGATAACACTCATTGGTGGGAGACTGGTTGATGGGAGTGGAAAATGACTTGTTCTTGTAGATGTATTGGTAGTTCCAGGTGTTGACTGTGTAGGCTTTGATATAACGTCCAGTGGCGGATTTGGGCAATTTGAGGCGATGTGTCCGGATTGCTTGCAGATAAAACAATTCATATTAACGGTTGATGGGAAAATTCGGTTATCGTTACCATCAAATGAAATGACTATGGAAGTTTGGAGTTCAAAGTTGTCAGAAGGGGGGGAAACGTAAGCTTGACGTCTGAAACTGAGAATATCGACATATTCGTTGCCTGGCATTCCAGCCTTTAGAAAAGAGATCGGAGATGCCAGTTGTAGCCCAAGATTTTATATTACATTTTCGACCTGTTCATGAGAAATGTGGAGGAAATATTAGATATGATGATTCTTTAAATAGGATAGATGAGGCTACGAATGTTTATGGTAGTGTTATTTATTGTCATTGCAGGGTGTGATTTGAGAAGGTTATGTACAAGTTCGGAGTTAGCAAGATATATAGAAATTCAATTATTTGAAATTCTGGAGGCAAAGGAGATATTTTTTGGACCAATAACATTACCTATTCCTTGTACGTAGACAAATAACTTTTAATTGTCTTCTGCATGCATCACAATAGCTTGATCTTTTTTTGGAAAGCATCGTTTAGGTGCTGTCTTATCTGCCGATAAGTAAGATGTTTGAACTGAATTGTTGAGTCACATTTTGGAGATATATTGAATAGCCCTCAATATATATTGTGAGTTTATGTGAGCTCATTGGATAATATATTAACCATAACGAAAAATCTGCTCACCTACGCCTCTGTTTTATGAGAAGGCTTGAACCAGGTGATTAACAATGTAAATAAATTGTTCAGTAAAAAATAGATTGATAACCAGATAGTACAAAATAAATTCAATTATTTATCACGAGAATAGAAGAGCAAAACACAGACGATGTTACTCGTTCGAGCACTCGTACGCGAATCAAAAAAAATAATTGAATTAAACAACAACGAAGTTTTTATATTTACTTTTAATTTAAAATCTTCAACGTTGATTTATATTTATACCTTCTGGTTTTCCACCTATCCATTTTTTATTTTGGTCACAATAATAACAACGAAATATTTGTGCTAAATAGATAGATTGGAAGACGAGGATTTTCAAAGTGGCCAGCTAGATCTCCTGATTTATCCGGATTTTTTGTGGGGATTCCGTAAGTCAAGAGTTTACGTTAACAGACCTAAGAATATTGATGAACTAAAAGATATAATTAGGGCCCAAATTAATTCAATTAAGGCTGATACCCTGCAAAAGTTTCAATATTACCTTGCATGTTGTCAATGGAGAAATAGTTTGCAATTTGAGCATTTAATTCTGTGTATATTTTATTTCTCGAATATACGGTTATGTAACATAACAAAAATTTGACATCCGTACACAGAAAAATGTGTTCGGACGGACGTCATAACTCGAACAGTAATGACATCCTAAAAAACGAACGAAGAATCTGGCCAAATCGAGCTTTTAACGAATTTGCTCCAACCTTTACGTGCCCACTATATATATATATATATATATATATATATATATATATATATATATATATATATATATATATAACTGCAAACAATCTAGTAGGGATGCGGTCAATATAGGGCTGATCAAAAGAAAACTATTTTTTGACTAGTTGAGCTTTCGGAAAATGTTTATTTCCTTCATCAGAACATCTACAATGGAACAAAAATTTTTTCAAATTAATAAAGCTGAACATATATTTGAAAAAAAAAACACAGTTGACTCACCAAAATAAGTTTTGAAAACTGTCCATCAAGAACATCACCGGAGCATGAAATTAATTAACAAAAATCAAACAAAAACAAATTTCTGACAGTCTAAACGTTCAAAATGGTCATATCTACAATATCTTGTAGAACTGTAAAAAGTTTGAACTAACACAACAAGTAAAATAAAATACAGTCAGAATGAATATTAAAAACTATATACCAAGGGAGAAAGGTATCCATTTCAAAGTAAAGTAATTATTGGTTTTTGTCACAAAACAAAAAGAAGAATAATTCTTCTAATGATATTATTAGCAGATTAGATATCGAATATATTTATACAGTAATGATGTGAATCGGTGTTGTAAAATAAAATACAGGGTGATATATAAATGTTGAAGTCAAGAAATGAAATAACTTAGTTATTCTACAAAGTTAATAGATAGGTGTAGATTTTACTGAGTCCATCTAGATCAGACTTTTTATTTAGACAGTTATTCAAATTTCTATGTATGTGGCACATCTCAAGAAAAAGTCTTTTATTGTAATTTTTTTCTCTTGCAAGTATTTTAGCTTTATCAAAACTCATAGTATGCTTACCAACAATAACGTGTTCCGCCAGAGAACAAGACAACTTTCCAGTGTTACAGTCACTCTTATGTGAAGTCAGTCTCCCAGATAGACATCTAGAAGTCTGGCCTATATAAATCTGATCACATTCGTTGCAAGGAATGCTGTAAACTAGATTAGACATCTCACTCATGCCCAACCTTGACTTGACCTTGGTGTAAAGGTTGTTAATAGTAAGTAAATTATAGGTTGCAACCTTAACAGTAGTTGAACCCTTCAGAACTTTAAGCAGGTCAGGTGTTAAACCAGGTATGTATGGTAGTGAACCAAAATACAAATCTGTACTGTGGGCTGAATCAGATACAGTGACTTTATCTTTAATAAAAGTTGTCGGAGTGTTGTTTAAAAATTTATTTATCATACTTCGAGGGTATGAATTCTGAAATAAAATGTTTTTCAATGCAATCAGATCATTATGTAGGAAATCTGGATGAGATAATTTTCTCACCCTATCACGAAGGCAGAGAATTAAGTTTGTTTTCATTTTGGGAGGATGACATGACCAATAACTGATAAATCTATTACTATATATTGGTTTTCTATACCAAGAAGTTCTTATAATATTGTCATCTCCCCTATGCACTTTCATGTCTAAAAACGGTAAAATACCATTTTCTTCTTTCTCAACAGTAAATTGTAAGTTCTCATTATAAGAATTGAACAAATTCAATGTAGACTGCACTTTATCATTAGGAAGGGCGAGAATCAAATCATCCACATACCTCTTGACGAAAGGAATTGGAAAACTTAAAGAATCAATAGATTGCTCGATGAGGTCATCCAAAACAAAATTAACTAATATTGGTGATAAAGTAGACCCCATTGGGGTGCCAAAAATCTGTTTATAAAATTTATCATTGAAAATGAAAACGTTAGAATCAAAAACAAATTGAAGTGCTTCCTTGAAAGCTGATAAAGTCAGTGTACAATGAGGTTGAATATCATCCCAATGTGCTGAAATGCTGTCTAAAATGACATTTAAGGGTAAATTTGTAAAAAGTGAGACCACATCGAAGCTGACAAGAACGAAACCATCTGGAATAACGAGATTGTTTATAAAACCACTAAACATGAAAGAATCTTTGATGTTATAATCATTTTCAAAGTTGTAAGATTTGGTCAGAATGTCTGTTAAATATTCTGCAATGTGCCCGTTAGGAGAGTCAAACGATGATATTATAGGTCTCATCGTTAAATTCTGCTTATGAATTTTAGGCAGTGCATAAAACCTAGGAATTATTGAATTATAAAATCTAAGTTATTGAGCCACCTCCTTAGGAATTAATTTGGATTTCTCAAATGAGGTTACTAACTTATTAGCTTTCTGCTGCAATGTACAGACAGGATTCCTAGGAATGTTTTCATAATATTTAGTTTCAGATAAAAGTTGTTCAGAGCGTGTTATATAATCCTCTCTATACATGGCAACAGTTACATTACCTTTATCGCTCCTTACTATATATACATTTGGATGCTCTCTAAGGAAATCTCTACACTCAAAAAAATATTTCTTCATGCAATGCCTGTCATTTTTGTGATTATGTGAAAAATTTGTGAGAATATTAGTAAATCGAGATCTAGCCAAATCTTTATTGTTATCATCTAAGTTCTTAATAATATTTTCCAAATCAGCTAAAATTTTTGATATTTTGAAATCAGTCATTGACGGCTCCACACTAAACCTAGGGCCCAGCGAGAGAAACTTTTTGACATTTTAAGGAAAGTCAATATCTGTTAAGTTCTTAAGCCATCCCTCGTCATATTTAACATTGTTAAAGATATCAGTTTTAATTCTCTCAAATTTTAATGTCTGAGTTTCCCTGATTTTTCTAAAAATATTGTTGTATCTTATCAACTGTCTATTTTCAAATTCGACTAAAATATCCCCTGGTAGAACATTATGCAATTCTGTCTTAATAGATCTAAGATACCTTTCTACCTCAAACAAATCAGAACAAGTAACCCTTATCTCTGAATTAATCAAGTTTTTTCTTAACCTTAAATTAAAGTTATTTATCTTAGATCCTAGTTGTCCAGATCTTGTTCCCAACAAACCATCTATGCTCCTTATTCCATTTGTTATGTGTCTTGGGAAACATCCGTTCTGTCTACACTTCAAAAGGAAAATCTTTCTGTTCTTGAGTGACGCTAACCTTGTGTTAAGTTTTGCCCATTTTTTTAATAAGAAGACAGAATGTTGACCAAATTGTCTACCTATTTCCTCGAAGGAACCCATATCTATATAAACGAAAGCTGAAGGGTAGTGACCGTTGAACACAAAACTGCAAACAATCTAGTAGGGATGCGGTCAATATAGGGCTGATCAAAAGAAAACTATTTTTTGACTAGTTGAGCTTTCGGAAAATGTTTATTTCCTTCATCAGAACATCTACAATGGAACAAAAATTTTTTCAAATTAATAAAGCTGAACATATATTTGAAAAAAAAACACAGTTGACTCACCAAAATAAGTTTTGAAAACTGTCCATCAAGAACATCACCGGAGCATGAAATTAATTAACAAAAATCAAGACAAAAACAAATTTCTGACAGTCTAAACGTTTAAAATGGTCATATCTACAATATCTTGTAGAACTGTAAAAAGTTTGAACTAACACAACAAGTAAAATAAAATACAGTCAGAATGAATATTAAAAACTATATACCAAGGGAGAAAGGTATCCATTTCAAAGTAAAGTAATTATTGGTTTTTGTCACAAAACAAAAAGAAGACTAATTCTTCTAATGATATTATTAGCAGATTAGATATCGAATATATTTATACAGTAATGATGTGAATCGGTGTTGTAAAATAAAATACAGGGTGATATATAAATGTTGAAGTCAAGAAATGAAATAACTTAGTTATTCTACAAAGTTAATAGATAGGTGTAGATTTTACTGAGTCCATCTAGATCAGACTTTTTATTTAGACAGTTATTCAAATTTCTATGTATGTGGCACATCTCAAGAAAAAGTCTTTTATTGTAATTTTTTTCTCTTGCAAGTATTTTAGCTTTATCAAAACTCATAGTATGCTTACCAACAATAACGTGTTCCGCCAGAGAACAAGACAACTTTCCAGTGTTACAGTCACTCTTATGTGAAGTCAGTCTCCCAGATACACATCTAGAAGTCTGGCCTATATAAATCTGATCACATTCGATGCAAGGAATGCTGTAAACTAGATTAGACATCTCACTCAAGCCCAACCTTGACTTGACCTTGGTGTAAAGGTTGTTAATAGTACGTAAATTATAGGTTGCAACCTTAACAGTAGTTGAACCCTCCAGAACTTTAAGCAGGTCAGGTGTTAAACCAGGTATGTATGGTAGTGAACCAAAATACAAATCTGTACTGTGGGCTGAATCAGATACAGTGACTTTATCTTTAGTAAAAGTTGTCGGAGTGTTGTTTAAAAATTTATTTATCATACTTCGAGGGTATGAATTCTGAAATAAAATGTTTTTCAATGCAATCAGATCATTATGTAGGAAATCTGGATGAGATAATTTTCTCACACTATCACGAAGGCAGAGAATTAAGTTTGTTTTCATTTTGGGAGGATGACATGACCAATAACTGATAAATCTATTACTATATATTGGTTTTCTATACCAAGAAGTTCTTATAATATTGTCATCTCCCCTATGCACTTTCATGTCTAAAAACGGTAAAATACCATTTTCTTCTTCCTCAACAGTAAATTGTAAGTTCTCATTATAAGAATTGAACAAATTCAATGTAGACTGCACTTTATCATTAGGAAGGGCGAGAATTAAATCATCCACATACCTCTTGACGAAAGGAATTGGAAAACTTAAAGAATCAATAGATTGCTCGATGAGGTCATCCAAAACAAAATTAACTAATATTGGTGATAAAGTAGACCCCATTGGGGTGCCAAAAATCTGTTTATAAAATTTATCATTGAAAATGAAAACGTTAGAATCAAAAACAAATTGAAGTGCTTCCTTGAAAGCTGATAAAGTCAGTGTACAATGAGGTTGAATATCATCCCAATGTGCTGAAATGCTGTCTAAAATGACATTTAAGGGTAAATTTGTAAAAAGTGAGACCACATCGAAGCTGACAAGAACGAAACCATCTGGAATAACGAGATTGTTTATAAAACCACTAAACATGAAAGAATCTTTGATGTTATAATCATTTTCAAAGTTGTAAGATTTGGTCAGAATGTCTGTTAAATATTCTGCAATGTGCCCGTTAGGAGAGTCAAACGATGATATTATAGGTCTCATCGCTAAATTCTGCTTATGAATTTTAGGCAGTGCATAAAACCTAGGAATTATTGAATTATAAAATCTAAGTTATTGAGCCACATCCTTAGGAATTAATTTAGATTTCTCAAATGAGGTTACTAACTTATTAGCTTTCTGCTGCAATGTACAGACAGGATTCCTAGGAATGTTTTCATAATATTTAGTTTCAGATAAAAGTTGTTCAGAGCGTGTTATATAATCCTCTCTATACATGGCAACAGTTACATTACCTTTATCGCTCCTTACTATATATACATTTGGATGCTCTCTAAGGAAATCTCTACAGTCAAAAAAATATTTCTTCATGCAATGCCTGTCATTTTTGTGATTATGTGAAAAATTTGTGAGAATATTAGTAAATCGAGATCTAGCCAAATCTTTATTGTTATCATCTAAGTTCTTAATAATATTTTCCAAATCAGCTAAAATTTTTGATATTTTGAAATCAGTCATTGACGGCTCCACACTAAACCTAGGGCCCAACGAGAGAAACTTTTTGACATTTTAAGGAAAGTCAATATCTGTTAAGTTCTTAAGTCATCCCTCGTCATATTTAACATTGTTAAAGATATCAGTATTAATTCTCTCAAATTTTAATGTCTGAGTTTCCCTGATTTTTCTAAAAATATTGTTGTATCTTATCAACTGTCTATTTTCAAATTCGACTAAAATATCCCCTGGTAAAACATTATGCAATTCTGTCTTAATAGATCTAAGATACCTTTCTACCTCAAACAAATCAGAACAAGTAACCCTTATCTCTAAATTAATCAAGTTTTTTCTTAACCTTAAACTAAAGTTATTTATCTTAGATCCTAGTTGTCCAGATCTTGTTCCCAACAAACCATCTATGCTCCTTATTCCATTTGTTATGTGTCTTGGGAAACATCCGTTCTGTCTACACTTCAAAAGGAAAATCTTTCTGTTCTTGAGTGACGCTAACCTTGTGTTAAGTTTTGCCCATTTTTTTAATAAGAAGACAGAATGTTGACCAAATTGTCTACCTATTTCCTCGAAGAAACCCATATCTATATAAACGAAAGCTGAAGGGTAGTGACCGTTGAACACAAAACTGCAAACAATCTAGTAGGGATGCGGTCAATATAGGGCTGATCAAAAGAAAACTATTTTTTGACTAGTTGAGCTTTCGGAAAATGTTTATTTCCTTCATCAGAACATCTACAATGGAACAAGAATTTTTTCAAATTAATAAAGCTGAACATATATTTGAAAAAAAAACACAGTTGACTCACCAAAATAAGTTTTGAAAACTGTCCATCAAGAACATCACCGGAGCATGAAATTAATTAACAAAAATCAAGACAAAAACAAATTTCTGACAGTCTAAACGTTTAAAATGGTCATATCTACAATATCTTGTAGAATTGTAAAAAGTTTGAACTAACACAACAAGTAAAATAAAATACAGTCAGAATGAATATTGAAAACTATATACCAAGGGAGAAAGGTATCCATTTCAAAGTAAAGTAATTATTGGTTTTTGTCACAAAACAAAAAGAAGACTAATTCTTCTAATGATATTATTAGCAGATTAGATATCGAATATATTTATACAGTAATGATGTGAATCGGTGTTGTAAAATAAAATACAGGGTGATATATAAATGTTGAAGTCAAGAAATGAAATAACTTAGTTATTCTACAAAGTTAATAGATAGGTGTAGATTTTACTGAGTCCATCTAGATCAGACTTTTTATTTAGACAGTTACTCAAATTTCTATGTATGTGGCACATCTCAAGAAAAAGTCTTTTATTGTAATTTCTTTCTCTTGCAAGTATTTTAGCTTTATCAAAACTCATAGTATGCTTACCAACAATAACGTGTTCCGCCAGAGAACAAGACAACTTTCCAGTGTTACAGTCACTCTTATGTGAAGTCAGTCTCCCAGATAGACATCTAGAAGTCTGGCCTATATAAATCTGATCACATTCGTTGCAAGGAATGCTGTAAACTAGATTAGACATCTCACTCAAGCCCAACCTTGACTTGACCTTGGTGTAAAGGTTGTTAATAGTACGTAAATTATAGGTTGCAACCTTAACAGTAGTTGAACCCTTCAGAACTTTAAGCAGGTCAGGTGTTAAACCAGGTATGTATGGTAGTGAACCAAAATACAAATCTGTACTGTGGGCTGAATCAGATACAGTGACTTTATCTTTAATAAAAGTTGTCGGAGTGTTGTTTAAAAATTTATTTATCATACTTCGAGGGTATGAATTCTGAAATAAAATGTTTTTCAATGCAATCAGATCATTATGTAGGAAATCTGGATGAGATAATTTTCTCACCCTATCACGAAGGCAGAGAATTAAGTTTGTTTTCATTTTGGGAGGATGACATGACCAATAACTGATAAATCTATTACTATATATTGGTTTCCTATACCAAGAAGTTCTTATAATATTGTCATCTCCCCTATGCACTTTCATGTCTAAAAACGGTAAAATACCATTTTCTTCTTTCTCAACAGTAAATTGTAAGTTCTCATTATAAGAATTGAACAAATTCAATGTAGACTGCACTTTATCATTAGGAAGGGCGAGAATCAAATCATCCACATACCTCTTGACGAAAGGAATTGGAAAACTTAAAGAATCAATAGATTGCTCGATGAGGTCATCCAAAACAAAATTAACTAATATTGGTGATAAAGTAGACCCCATTGGAGTGCCAAAAATCTGTTTATAAAATTTATCATTGAAAATGAAAACGTTAGAATCAAAAACAAATTAAAGTGCTTCCTTGAAAGCTGATAAAGTCAGTGTACAATGAGGTTGAATATCATCCCAATGTGCTGAAATGCTGTCTAAAATGACATTTAAGGGTAAATTTGTAAAAAGTGAGACCACATCGAAGCTGACAAGAACGAAACCATCTGGAATAACGAGATTGTTTATAAAACCACTAAACATGAAAGAATCTTTGATGGGTTAATCATTTTCAAAGTTGTAAGATTTGGTCAGAATGTCTGTTAAATATTCTGCAATGTGCCCGTTAGGAGAGTCAAACGATGATATTATAGGTCTCATCGCTAAATTCTGCTTATGAATTTTAGGCAGTGCATAAAACCTAGGAATTATTGAATTATAAAATCTCAGTTTTTGAGCCACCTTCTTAGGAATTAATTTAGATTTCTCAAATGTGGTTACTAACTTATTAGCTTTCTGCTGCAATGTACAGACAGGATTCCTAGGAATGTTTTCATAATATTTAGTTTCAGATAAAAGTTGTTCAGAGCGTGTTATATAATCCTCTCTATACATAGCAACAGTTACATTACCTTTATCGCTCCTTACTATATATACATTTGGATGCTCTCTAAGGAAATCTCTACACCCAAAAAATATTTCTTCATGCAATGCCTGTCATTTTTGTGATTATGTGAAAAATTTGTGAGAATATTAGTAAATCGAGATCTAGCCAAATCTTTATTGTTATCATCTAAGTTCTTAATAATATTTTCCAAATCAGCTAAAATTTTTGATATTTTGAAATCAGTCATTGACGGCTCCACACTAAACCTAGGGCCCCGTTTTTAGACATGAAAGTGCATAGGGGAGATGACATTATTATTAGAACTTCTTGGTATATAAAACCAATATATAGTAATAGATTTATCAGTTATTGGTCATGTCATCCTCCCAAAATGAAAACAAACTTAATTCTCTGCCTTCGTGATAGGGTGAGAAAATTATCTCATCCAGATTTCCTACATAATGATCTGATTGCATTGAAAAACATTTTATTTCAGAATTCATACCCTCGAAGTATGATAAATAAATTTTTAAACAACACTCCGACAACTTTTATTAAAGATAAAGTCACTGTATCTGATTCAGCCCACAGTACAGATTTGTATTTTGGTTCACTACCATACATACCTGGTTTAACACCTGACCTGCTTAAAGTTCTGAAGGGTTCAACTACTGTTAAGCTTGCAACCTATAATTTACTTACTATTAACCACCTTTACACCAAGGTCAAGTCAAGGTTGGGCTTGAGTGAGATGTCTAATCTAGTTTACAGCATTCCTTGCAACGAATGTGATCAGATTTATATAGGCCAGACTTCTAGATGTCTATCTGGGAGACTGACTTCACATAAGAGTGACTGTAACACTGGAAAGTTGTCTTGTTCTCTGGCTGAACACGTTATTGTTGGTAAGCATACTATGAGTTTTGATAAAGCTAAAATACTTGCAAGAGAAAAAAATTACAATAAAAGACTTTTTCTTGAGATGTGCCACATACATAGAAATTTGAATAACTGTCTAAATAAAAAGTCTGATCTAGATGGACTCAGTAAAATCTACACCTATCTATTAACTTTGTAGAATAACTAAGTTATTTCATTTCTTGACTTCAACATTTATATATCACCCTGTATTTTATTTTACAACACCGATTCACATCATTACTGTATAAATATATTCGATATCTAATCTGCCAATAATTTCATTAGAAGAATTAGTCTTCTTTTTGTTTTGTGACAAAAACCAATAATTACTTTACTTTGAAATGGATACCTTTTTCCCTTGGTATATAGTTTTTAATATTCATTCTGACTGTATTTTATTTTACTTGTTGTGTTAGTTCAAACTTTTTACAGTTCTACAAGATATTGTAGATATGACCATTTTAAACGTTTAGACTGTCAGAAGTTTGTTTTTGTCTTGATTTTTGTTAATCAATTTCATGCTCCGGTGATGTTCTTGATGGACAGTTTTCAAAACTTATTTTGGTGAGTCAACTGTGTTTTTTTTTCAAATATATGTTCAGCTTTATTAATTTGAAAAAAATTTTGTTCCATTGTTGATGTTCTGATGAAGGAAATAAACATTTTCCGAAAGCTCAACTAGTCAAAAAATAGTTTTCTTTTGATCAGCCCTATATTGACCGCATCCCTACTAGATTGTTTGCAGTTTTGTGTTCAACGGTCACTACCCTTCAGCTTTCGTTTATATAGATATGGGTTTCTTCGAGGAAATAGGTAGACAATTTGGTCAACATTCTGTCTTCTTATTAAAAAAATGGGCAAAACTTAACACAAGGTTAGCGTCACTCAAGAACAGAAAGATTTTCCTTTTGAAGTGTAGACAGAACGGATGTTTCCCAAGACACATAACAAATGGAATAAGGAGCATAGATGGTTTGTTGGGAACAAGATCTGGACAACTAGGATCTAAGATAAATAACTTTAATTTAAGGTTAAGAAAAAACTTGATTAATTTAGAGATAAGGGTTACTTGTTCTGATTTGTTTGAGGTAGAAAGGTATCTTAGGTCTATTAAGACAGAATTGCATAATGTTTAACCAGGGGATATTTTAGTCGAATTTGAAAATAGACAGTTGATAAGATACAACAATATTTTTAGATAAATCAGGGAAACTCAGACATTAAAATTTGAGAGAATTAAAACTGATATCTTTAACAATGTTAAATATGACGAGGGATGGCTTAAGAACTTAACAGATATTGACTTTCCTTACAATGTCAAAAAGTTTCTCTCGTTGGGCCCTAGGTTTAGTGTGGAGCCGTCAATGACTGATTTCAAAATATCAAAAATTTTAGCTGATTTGGAAAATATTATTAAGAACTTAGATGATAACAATAAATATTTGGCTAGATCTCGAATAACTAATATTCTCACAAATTTTTCACATAATCACAAAAATGACAGGCATTGCATGAAGAAATATTTTTTTGAGTGTAGAGATTTCCTTAGAGAGCATCCAAATGTATATATATAGTAAGGAGCGATAAAGGTAATGTAACTGTTGCCATGTATAGAGAGGATTATATAACACGCTCTGAACAACTTTTATCTGAAACTAAATATTATGAAAACATTCCTAGGAATCCTGTCTGTACATTGCAGCAGAAAGCTAATAAGTTAGTAACCTCATTTGAGAAATCTAAATTAATTCCTAAGGAGGTGGCTCAAAAACTTAGATTTTATAATTCAATAATTCCTAGGTTTTATGCACTGCCTAAAATTCATAAGCAGAATTTAGCGATGAGACCTATAATATCATCGTTTGACTCTCCTAACGGGCACATTGCAGAATATTTAACAGACATTCTGACCAAATCTTACAACTTTGAAAATGATTATAACATCAAAGATTCTTTCATGTTTAGTGGTTTTATAAACAATCTCGTTATTCCAGATGCTTTCGTTCTTGTCAGCTTCGATGTGGTCTCACTTTTTACAAATTTACCCTTAAATGTCATTTTAGACAGCATTTCAGCACATTGGGATGATATTCAACCTCATTGTACACTGACTTTATCAGCTTTCAAGGAAGCACTTCAATTTGTTTTTGATTCTAACGTTTTCATTTTCAATGATAAATTTTATAAACAGATTTTTGGCACCCCAATGGGGTCTACTTTATCACCAATATTAGTTAATTATTAATTTTAGACATGAAAGTGCATAGGGGAGATGACAATATTATAAGAACTTCTTGGTATAGAAAACCAATATATAGTAATAGATTTATCAGTTATTGGTCATGTCATCCTCCCAAAATGAAAACAAACTTAATTCTCTGCCTTCGTGATAGGGTGAGAAAATTATCTCATCCAGATTTCCTACATAATGATCTGATTGCATTGAAAAACATTTTATTTCAGAGTTCATACCCTCGAAGTATGATAAATAAATTTTTAAACAACACTCCGACAACTTTTATTAAAGATAAAGTCACTGTATCTGATTCAGCCCACAGTACAGATTTGTATTTTGGTTCACTACCATACATACCTGGTTTAACACCTGACCTGCTTAAAGTTCTGAAGGGTTCAACTACTGTTAAGCTTGCAACCTATAATTTACTTACTATTAACCACCTTTACACCAAGGTCAAGTCAAGGTTGGGCTTGAGTGAGATGTCTAATCTAGTTTACAGCATTCCTTGCAACGAATGTGATCAGATTTATATAGGCCAGACTTCTAGATGTCTATCTGGGAGACTGACTTCACATAAGAGTGACTGTAACACTGGAAAGTTGTCTTGTTCTCTGGCTGAACACGTTATTGTTGGTAAGCATACTATGAGTTTTGATAAAGCTAAAATACTTGCAAGAGAAAAAAATTACAATAAAAGACTTTTTCTTGAGATGTGCCACATACATAGAAATTTGAATAACTGTCTAAATAAAAAGTCTGATCTAGATGGACTCAGTAAAATCTACACCTATCTATTAACTTTGTAGAATAACTAAGTTATTTCATTTCTTGACTTCAACATTTATATATCACCCTGTATTTTATTTTACAACACCGATTCACATCATTACTGTATAAATATATTCGATATCTAATCTGCCAATAATTTCATTAGAAGAATTAGTCTTCTTTTTGTTTTGTGACAAAAACCAATAATTACTTTACTTTGAAATGGATACCTTTCTCCCTTGGTATATAGTTTTTAATATTCATTCTGACTGTATTTTATTTTACTTGTTGTGTTAGTTCAAACTTTTTACAGTTCTACAAGATATTGTAGATATGACCATTTTAAACGTTTAGACTGTCAGAAGATTGTTTTTGTCTTGATTTTTGTTAATCAATTTCATGCTCCGGTGATGTTCTTGATGGACAGTTTTCAAAACTTATTTTGGTGAGTCAACTGTGTTTTTTTTTCAAATATATGTTCAGCTTTATTAATTTGAAAAAAAATTTGTTCCATTGTTGATGTTCTGATGAAGGAAATAAACATTTTCCGAAAGCTCAACTAGTCAAAAAATAGTTTTCTTTTGATCAGCCCTATATTGACCGCATCCCTACTAGATTGTTTGCAGTTTTGTGTTCAACGGTCACTACCCTTCAGCTTTCGTTTATATAGATATGGGTTTCTTCGAGGAAATAGGTAGACAATTTGGTCAACATTCTGTCTTCTTATTAAAAAAATGGGCAAAACTTAACACAAGGTTAGCGTCACTCAAGAACAGAAAGATTTTCCTTTTGAAGTGTAGACAGAACGGATGTTTCCCAAGACACATAACAAATGGAATAAGGAGCATAGATGGTTTGTTGGGAACAAGATCTGGACAACTAGGATCTAAGATAAATAAGTTTAATTTAAGGTTAAGAAAAAACTTGATTAATTTAGAGATAAGGGTTACTTGTACTGATTTGTTTGAGGTAGAAAGGTATCTTAGGTCTATTAAGACAGAATTGCATAATGTTTTACCAGGGGATATTTTAGTCGAATTTGAAAATAGACAGTTGATAAGATACAACAATATTTTTAGATAAATCAGGGAAACTCAGACATTAAAATTTGAGAGAATTAAAACTGATATCTTTAACAATGTTAAATATGACGAGGGATGGCTTAAGAACTTAACAGATATTGACTTTCCTTACAATGTCAAAAAGTTTCTCTCGTTGGGCCCTAGGTTTAGTGTGGAGCCGTCAATGACTGATTTCAAAATATCAAAAATTTTAGCTGATTTGGAAAATATTATTAAGAACTTAGATGATAACAATAAATATTTGGCTAGATCTCGAATAACTAATATTCTCACAAATTTTTCACATAATCACAAAAATGACAGGCATTGCATGAAGAAATATTTTTTTGAGTGTAGAGATTTCCTTAGAGAGCATCCAAATGTATATATATAGTAAGGAGCGATAAAGGTAATGTAACTGTTGCCATGTATAGAGAGGATTATATAACACGCTCTGAACAACTTTTATCTGAAACTAAATATTATGAAAACATTCCTAGGAATCCTGTCTGTACATTGCAGCAGAAAGCTAATAAGTTAGTAACCTCATTTGAGAAATCTAAATTAATTCCTAAGGAGGTGGCTCAAAAACTTAGATTTTATAATTCAATAATTCCTAGGTTTTATGCACTGCCTAAAATTCATAAGCAGAATTTAGCGATGAGACCTATAATATCATCGTTTGACTCTCCTAACGGGCACATTGCAGAATATTTAACAGACATTCTGACCAAATCTTACAACTTTGAAAATGATTATAACATCAAAGATTCTTTCATGTTTAGTGGTTTTATAAACAATCTCGTTATTCCAGATGGTTTCGTTCTTGTCAGCTTCGATGTGGTCTCACTTTTTACAAATTTACCCTTAAATGTCATTTTAGACAGCATTTCAGCACATTGGGATGATATTCAACCTCATTGTACACTGACTTTATCAGCTTTCAAGGAAGCACTTCAATTTGTTTTTGATTCTAACGTTTTCATTTTCAATGATAAATTTTATAAACAGATTTTTGGCACCCCAATGGGGTCTACTTTATCACCAATATTAGTTAATTTTGTTTTGGATGACCTCATCGAGCAATCTATTGATTCTTTAAGTTTTCCAATTCCTTTCGTCAAGAGGTATGTGGATGATTTGATTCTCGCCCTTCCTAATGATAAAGTGCAGTCTACATTGAATTTGTTCAATTCTTATAATGAGAACTTACAATTTACTGTTGAGAAAGAAGAAAATGGTATTTTACCGTTTTTAGACATGAAAGTGCATAGGGGAGATGACAATATTATAAGAACTTCTTGGTATAGAAAACCAATATATAGTAATAGATTTATCAGTTATTGGTCATGTCATCCTCCCAAAATGAAAACAAACTTAATTCTCTGCCTTCGTGATAGTGTGAGAAAATTATCTCATCCAGATTTCCTACATAATGATCTGATTGCATTGAAAAACATTTTATTTCAGAATTCATACCCTCGAAGTATGATAAATAAATTTTTAAACAACACTCCGACAACTTTTATTAAAGATAAAGTCACTGTATCTGATTCAGCCCACAGTACAGATTTGTATTTTGGTTCACTACCATACATACCTGGTTTAACACCTGACCTGCTTAAAGTTCTGGAGGGTTCAACTACTGTTAAGGTTGCAACCTATAATTTACGTACTATTAACAACTTTTACACCAAGGTCAAGTCAAGGTTGGGCTTGAGTGAGATGTCTAATCTAGTTTACAGAATTCCTTGCAACGAATGTGATCAGATTTATATAGGCCAGACTTCTAGATGTCTATCTGGGAGACTGACTTCACATAAGAGTGACTGTAACACTGGAAAGTTGTCTTGTTCTCTGGCGGAACACGTTATTGTTGGTAAGCATACTATGAGTTTTGATAAAGCTAAAATACTTGCAAGAGAAAAAAATTACAATAAAAGACTTTTTCTTGAGATGTGCCACATACATAGAAATTTGAATAACTGTCTAAATAAAAAGTCTGATCTAGATGGACTCAGTAAAATCTACACCTATCTATTAACTTTGTAGAATAACTAAGTTATTTCATTTCTTGACTTCAACATTTATATATCACCCTGTATTTCATTTTATAACACCGATTCACATCATTACTGTATAAATATATTCGATATCTAATCTGCTAATAATATCATTAGAAGAATTAGTCTTCTTTTTGTTTAGTGACAAAAACCAATAATTACTTTACTTTGAAATGGATACCTTTCTCCCTTGGTATATAGTTTTTAATATTCATTCTGACTGTATTTTATTTTACTTGTTGTGTTAGTTCAAACTTTTTACAGTTCTACAAGATGTTGTAGATATGACCATTTTAAACGTTTAGACTGTCAGAAATTTGTTTTTGTCTTGATTTTTGTTAATTAATCTCATGCTCCGGTGATGTTCTTGATGGACAGTTTTCAAAACTTATTTTGGTGAGTCAACTGTGTTTTTTTTTTCAAATATATGTTCAGCTTTATTAATTTGAAAAAATTTTTGTTCTATTGTAGATGTTCTGATGAAGGAAATAAACATTTTCCGAAAGCTCAACTAGTCAAAAAATAGTTTTCTTTTGATCAGCCCTATATTGACCGCATCCCTACTAGATTGTTTGCAGTTTTGTGTTCAACGGTCACTACCCTTCAGCTTTCGTTTATATATATATATATATATATATATATATATATATATATATATATATATGTATGTATATATATATATATATAAAGACGATGTAGGAATATCGCGTGATATATTAACAACAGCAATAAAGAGATTCATGGTTAATTCACGCAAAAAAGGGCTACTGAAACAGAGTGGTAACCGCGGACATGCATGTTTCTGGCTCATTTGCTGTCATCAGCACGGTATATCCAAATAAGGATGTGAAATTTGGGAGCAAAGATGTTAATCCAAACATGGGAAAACACGAAACAACGGATTTCAGCAGGGAAACCAAACTTTTCCAAAAATGACAAAAATATCGTACTTAAAGTACTGTAGCACCTGGTGTATTGGCTCTGGTGAGCTGAAAATCCATAGGGCTTATCAGTGAGATGTCCTGAATAATACTCAATCATAAAATTGGTGACTTGTTGAACTCCGGAGGCTGTATCGTGCTAACAAACTGAAATTTCTCAAAAAATGACAAAATGTCGTACTTCAAGTACCATGGCACCCGTTGTACTGGCTATGGTGAACTAAAAATCGATAGGGTTCATCTGTGACATGTCCTCAACGATATTTAATCATAAAATTGCTGACTTATTGCACTCCGGAGGCTGTATCGTGCTAACAAGACATGTAAGGAAAAGAGGCCGACGACGACGACGCCGACGACGACATACACACAGGATTTTTTTTCTAAAAATCGTTTTGTCGAGTTGATGGAAAACGTGAAAATAATTTAAAAAAAAATTCAAAATTCCAACTTTTTTTGGGATAAACCAATACTTTTCTCGCATATAGAAAGGTTGGGCGGAAAAGTAAAAACGGCTAGATATTAGGGATGCGAGACATGAGAGCCGTGAAAAGAAGAAAAGCCGTTGATTAAGATATCGTTGAAGCTGAGGTAAGAGAATTGTATGAGTTTTTGATCCAATGTGTTTGCAATTTACGTACTTTATTGTTGATACCTATATGTAAATCAGCTGATAGAGAGATAGGAAGTGCATGGGTCAGATCAGAAAATACAAAACAAAACACAAACAACAGAAGACAGCAGAAGATTTTCAACTATGATGATAATATCTTTAGAGTCAACCAAGAAAGTTAAATCGAGATTTGAAAATTTTTAAATGGGAATAAACTTTTTAAAAGATAATGACATCAAAATAAAGTATTATACAGGACTTGATAGTTTTATAAAATTCGAGAGAGTTGTGAAGTTATTGGAACACCATATTATTGTTCATCATAATACAAGTTTGCATGTATTTGAGCAGATTTTATTGACATTAATGAAGATCCGGCTTAATTTGGACTCAAAGATTTATCATATCGTTTTGGAGTGAGTCCAACAACAGCTTCAACATATTTAAAAAATGTGATGGAAGTAATGTTTTTGAGATTTGAATTGCTGATAGTATGGCCAAGTAGAGAAATTTTGATAAAAACCATGCCAAAATGTTTTACCGAGACGTTTTGTGACAAAATATCAGTTACAATTGACTGCTTCTAGATATATACAGAGAAGCCATCAAATTTATTGGAAGCTGCTTAGAGTTGGTCCAATTACAAACATCACCACACTGTAAAATACCATATAGGAATAACACCAGCAGGAACTGTCAATTTTATTAGTGAAGCATGGGGAGGCAGAGCATCAGACAAACATATTACTCTAAAATCAAAATTCTTGGACAACATCATTATAGGTAAGTTACATAATGATGTATGGGACTATATTCATGACTTTTATTTAATTTTAGGTGATGCAATACTAGCAGATCGAGGGTTTTAATAAGTGAATATGTAACACACAGAATTGCAAATTCCGGCTTTTACTAAAGGCAAAAAACAGTTGCATCCAATAGAATTCTTTCTGATATGCCAATTTCTCTTTTGTCCTGTGGTGAGGATGACCCTATTTTTTTTTAAATTGAGGTAGTGTGTTGTGCGTTAATTAATATTTGTCCACCGATAATACCCTCCAATAGTACATACAATTCTGTATTTCATAAAGGAATTGTATCAACAGCCTTCTGATAGACATTGAAGATAGTAATTCAATAAATATATTTGAAAATAGAGTCAAAAATTACTTTTTGATAATTAAATGTATATTTATCCAGTTTATTGTACGTTTTTAATATTGTTTTATATGGATGTATTGTGAAGTGATTTATGTATTTTATTATACCTGACAATGTACTATATTTTTCATTGAATAAAGAGAAACAAGTTTTTTATTTGGATCATTCTAGGAAAAAAAATTACTCACAAATTAAATGATTTCTAATTTATTCTCAAGTCACTAATAAAATTACATTATAAAACCTTTACAAGTTATATGAAATCTGAAAATTTGTTTTCAGGTAGAATTCAAACTAATCTAAAAAATGTATTTAAATAAACAACACAAATGTCGAATGGACAAACTCTCTGCAACTGGAAGAATCGGATAGACGAATGTGTTTTGGTAATGCACCTCATGAGTATAGTGGACCTTGAAATTAGAGGTTGTGATGCGACATTTTTTTTTTGTTGAAACTATTCACTTGACTTGTTCTGTTTTTTGTGCCCAACAACATTTTTTCACTTGTCTGATCATTGAAGTAACTTTTTGTATTTTTGTAGCTCATTTGAAATGGAAGTGGCTCTATTATTCTCATAATAGCTGCATCATCTCCTTTACCCTGCATATCTTGCATATCTTGAAGAAATTCAATTAGTTCTTTCCCTTTAAGTCTAGGGACAGTACGTCTCGAACTATGGCTTGCTGTAAGAGATCCTTCAGTTCTTGATTTTTTAACACCCATTCACTCAATTTCGCTTTTGGAACATTTGAAATCGATGGTACAATCCACTTTGAATTCATGTCAGTTGGAGAGAAATTTCTAGATGCTTGGTATATGTATCCCAAATCATATAATAATGCACCAGCGTGACTACATACTTCAAATAGGCCAGCCATACAGGTACAATGTGCAGATATTATGAAACCATCTGGCTGACAAATTATCCATACCTTGAATCTCAATTCTAAAAAAAATCTTATCTTCAAAAGCACAACTGAATATTTTATTTTGAAAAGCACTTCTATTACTTATGTAGTAGCACAGCACAACTTATTTATCAAATACCTGGCCGAACACAACAATATTTTCGCCAATTCTTCGAGCTCTGCAATTTTGGACAAATCCAGCTTGAAAATATTTGTATGCTAACAAACTCTTGTAAGCTTTCATTTGTTCATTGGTGTGAAACCTGTGTGTCAGAACCAAATACGACACTATGTGGAAATCAGTCACCGGTGGAAAGTTGACTTCTCGAGTTTCTTCAATAGGAGCAGGGTTATTTATGAGTGTGTAAGGATCAATACCCTGAATAACTCTTATGTTTTCCTTCTATCTTATGGCCATTTCCTTACATTTCCTCTCTAATATCATTAGATAATCACATTTATCGGAACAAGCCATTATTTAAACTTTAAACACATATGGTAAAAGAAGAACTGTTAACACAACTATACACCAATGCAAAACGCAGGTAAATGATCTTTTGTGTGCCTACCATCGGCCATTTTGTATGACGTATGGTCACGTGTTCTGGATAACTTTATGGGTTATGGTAACCATTTACCCTTAGGGGGCAGGCACATGAGGAGAATTGAAGTATCGGAATACAACAAGTGTAATAGAAACAGCCAAGTGGGGTGAAGTTGACCAAAAGCACTTTTTTTAATTTTTTTAGCTCGTAATATTTTTTTTTGATGATTTTTAATGTACTCTAATTAAAGTGGACTCCTATACCTATAGTATACGTGTATAGACAAAAATATAGTAAAATTTCAAACATGTCTTTTATAGGGACAAATTACAAAATCAAGGTCACCCCATTTTACGGTATCTTATTTTCATTCCGTAGATTTCTAACTTCAATGGTCACGTGAGGTTAAGAATAAGTGAAAATTAATTCTTCACAGCAAAATAGAAAAATATATTTGTACATTATTGGAATTGTTATTAAATAAATAATTAACCTTTGATTACATATTTTTTCTATGATTGAGAATGTATTTGATTATTCCTTTCCATTCTGAGTGTGTCTTACGACCTCCATGTGAACATACGAATGGGGACATTTCCGAATAAAATTCCGAATAGCGAATCAAGGCAACAGACCCTTTCATAACAATTTTTGTTGTGCGCATGCGTGCAGTTCAGTCATCTTTTTCGTACTGTTTTGTAAATAAGCAAAATACTTGTTTGCAAATAGGTAAAATCAACTAACGTTAAACAAATAATACTTATTAAGAAGAAAGTACGAGAAAATTGAAATAATAAGTGTCTTAATTTAAAAATAAATTTCGTCGACTTATATTATCTGTACGAAAAGGAAAAATAAAACGATGTTGTTATGGAGTGTGTAAGAGTGATACATGTTATAAATTATCTAAATCCAATACATAATATATATAATTTTCTAGATGTTCCTAAGCCTTGAAATATTTAGATGTATAACTACGACAACAAGTCACTACTGAAAGGTAAAATAAACTTAGGACAAAGTAAAATATATTGTTTTTTTCTATTTCTAGGCGTTATATAATTATAAGAACGAGAATTGTTGGTTCAAACTGCATTTTTTGCTGAATAAATTAGGCATTTCTCTTTTGAATATACCGACCAGTTTACCAGGTGGTCGCAATATCATTCTAAGAATTGTACAAAATTTGTTTATTATACAGACAGTGGCGGATTCAGGCACTATTAAAAACGTACAAAAACAGAATGAAATTACCTATATTCGTAGCGTTCTAATTGCTGAACCCAGATATATTTTTCGCGAAGTAATAAATTAATTCTTTCTACAATATCTACTTAAGGTTTAAAGTGAGTAGTTTCAAAGTAAGGCCTTCCACTGCGATCCAGATGTGTCTATTGTGGGTTAGAATATCTTACCTCTCCTTCTAGGTATTTTGTAGTATTTACAGAATGCCTATTATATAAATCATAATATTATCGATACAAAGTTGGCAAGGAAATTAAAACTTCTGTTTCAAATTCAGCGGATCGGCGAGTTGAATGAGTTGGATGAATGAAATAAGCATATTATATATTTTTTGTCATTCTCATTGTTCGGTATGCAATTGATGTCTCATAATGGTATTTGATAGTAAACTTTTGTTTCGAAAATGGTCGATTAGCGCTGGTTTTCTGTGGCAAAACTGTTAAAAGGACTTATTCAGTAGATGTGATTGATAAAACAGATTTTTTTTACATATTTAAGCAATGTTACTGGTATGAATAAAACTGTTTATAAATAATTCCACTCTATATAGGCATTGGAAAATTATGAAAATTCTAATAAAATTACAATTATCAATACCAATATATTAGAATTTCAATTTTTTCAATAAATAGTGGAATTATTTAGAAGCAGTCAGTTTCATTTATAATAGTAACATGAGTAGATTGCACAAAGTAAGGGTCCAAACAGTAAATTCAATTTTAACTGTCCACTACATGAGTTGAATAATTTTGCTAATTTCTTTTTCAACCGAGCTCATTTCAATAATTATCTTATCTGATATCTTAAAGGTCGATACTTCTACTTCTTTTGAAAAATAATGCAGTACATTTGTTGTAAAAGAATTGGTTAATGCAATAAGATAAATGGTTTTAATTACTTAACTATTTTTCACTTTCTGGGGAAATTTTGCTGGAGAACGTACCAAATACAATTACGTATACAAAGTAGGTGAAATTTAGTACAATAAGTGAATGCAATATAACCGCTCACAATTACGCAGCATTTCAACTTTTAATAGGTAATTGTAGTTCGATAGTTGTAACTAAGTAAACAATATTTGATCTTGTGGTTAGTGCGACAACTTATTCCTGTGATGGATTCCTAGATATTACTAACCTTCTGCTACTAACGTGGATTTTTGTGACTTAGATACTAACGTCGGACTCACAGTCCGTATATCTATTTTCATTGAAAACAAACGAGAACCATGCATAAATGAATCAGACATGGGGAAAATATATCAACACATTCAATGTTAGTATATTTACCAATTTTGTAGGTATATTTATGAAATCAAAAGGTCCAGAAAATTTTTAATAAGAAACAAAGCTTAAAATCATTTTAAATTCTAAAAGTCACATAAATAGAGAACATACAAAACAGATAAAACATAACATTTTCAAAAGCAAACTCAGAATTTCTAACACAAACGTGAAATTGCGACATTTTGAAAAACGACTAACCTAATCTTAAAAATTACTAAAATCGTAAATCCTAGTCACTTTCACTAGCCAAGCACTCACTACACATGTAGTTGGTATGTTCCAAACAAATAGGTTTTTTACAGTATGCACAGCTAAACCTTGTAGGTCTATTTTTTTTCTGTCACAATAAAAGCAGCGTCGTTTGATGTTTCCTGTTTATGGTTCGGGTGACTCTTCCTGCTGTGGTAAACGTAAAATTTCTCCAAGGCGAAGTCTAATGGTACCAAATTGTTTCAGGGCTCTTTTTCGTTTTATATAACCAGGCTACTAAATATGATACCCAATTACTACTCAACATTTTCATTCAATAAATTTAGAAATACGGTTAAAATTGATTTAATTAATGGCAGGCTTGAACTGGACTAATGTTTTTGTTGTTAATTTTTTAACTATTTCAATGGATCTTGTCTTGATGTGCTTGAACTTATTCGTTAATTTACATAGTTGTGTACTTTTTTGAATTTGTATTTTTGTATTTGTAATTCACATAGTTGTGTACATTTGAAAGGTTGAGTGGAAGAGCTGAGCTTGGCTAATTGTTACACCACGTTTTGTAATGTAATTTTCAGTTGCTGTAAAACTTATGTGGTCAATAAAAGCGTGTTATTATATATTATTATTTAGTCGTGGCAGAGACAACACAGTCATAGTTAGTAGGTATATTATCCATGACTTCATGAATCAGTGTCGAAGTTTATATTAGGTTCCATTTCTTTTTTTCAATAAAATATGGAAATAACTGATAATAAACTTTATCATCATGAGAATGAGTTTGCAAATATGAGATTTGTTCCAGCAATGTGTATCGAATATGTACCGAACAATTTTCTACAGTGCTCTTCAAGTCCTCTACCTACGTAAACTCCCCCCCCCCATCCTTAATCTTTTCGAACCTTTGAGACACGGGTATGTTAGATACAACCACCTCTATCATCTATCCCTCTCTATTGAAATTTTGCCTCATAAAATAGCAGTATAGAGTTCAATGTTAGTAGCTTTACATTTAACTTCAAATAGGTGCAATAGAGTTCATCTACCATCCTTATCAAATACAACAAATACAATGGCAACATTTCTAAAGCAGTAAGTAATCCCCTTCTTGGTTCAATGGTTCAAAATTACGTTTGTAAAAGGATTTTCTTATGAATCAATTTTTGGTAAATTTCACAGGAATAATTTTTTTCCTATAACGTTCATATCTACACAGATACCAGATTGTGTGTATGGCTTTGAAATGTTGGAAATGGATGATGTAACTTCCATATATAAACAGAATATAAGTTCGATGTCATATGAGCGCTAACCATCTGGCCCTACATACAGTAGCAAAACCAATCGTAGTTAAAGGGATCAAAGATTGTAAGTCTGACTGGTCATTCAACAGTATTATTATTTGTATATTTTGCTATCGATGTTTATTATTATTTTACACTTTATGTTAGTAGATGCTTTTAATTTGAATATTCTAATTTATTTTGAATGGATCACGAGTGCGACTCGTAAAAACATTTTCGAGGATTTATTAAGAAGTCTCCTTTGATTTGCTACGCAAACATCGACAAATCGTCTAAAAAACATCGATGTTGCGTATCATTCATAGTCATCGATAGTTTTTTTGTATAAAATAAAATACGATTTAAAATGTTAATTTTGTATTAGAATGTTAAACAATGATAGACTTTTTCCAGAAGCAAAGAAACTTATTTATTTAGTGAGAGAATTTAAAAAATAACTGTTTTGAAAGCCGTTCCTCTGTCCAGCAGTTTCTTCGTTGTAGAAAAAAGTGTTTCGCTATGAACGCCACAATAGGTAAGTATTTTATCACATAGCGTACAAACTTCATAGCTTCCTACCTGTTGATGACAATATGTATGATCAGGGCTAAAGCCGAACCAAGATACTTTTGGATTTCAGCTTCTGAACTAATAGTAGATGAAGACGATGAATGTATGTCTATATATTTCGTCGCAAGAATCAGATTTATTTGACATCTATAAAGTTAACATGGTCACATCAGCAGAATCGGTTGGGAATATGGGCAAGAATTAGTGCTAATTTAGTGCCAAAAGCTGAAATTTTCTGCTCTCATATATTACTAGAAAATGAAGTTTTAATTAAGCTGGCAGTGTACACCCTCATACGCCGTAAGAATTCAATATTAGTTCTAAAGCAAAATACAGAAAATTTAGTGCTCAATGAGTTCTGAATTTGTTTTTTCAATTTTTATTATCAAAACTTCTAGTATGACACTCTGAGCATGTTCCTGGGGTGAATACACAGATCTGCATCAGTAATTGATGATTCTCAGCAGCAGTTTCTTCGTTGTAGAAAAAAGTGTTTCGCTATGAACGCCACAATAGGTAAGTATTTTATCACATAGCGTACAAACTTCATAGCTTCCTACCTGTTGATGACAATATGTATGATCAGGGCTAAAGCCGAACCAAGATACTTTTGGATTTCAGCTTCTGAACTAATAGTAGATGAAGACGATGAATGTATGTCTATGTATTTCGTCGCAAGAATCAGATTTATTTGACATCTATAAAGTTAACATGGTCACATCAGCAGAATCGGTTGGGAATATGGGCAAGAATTAGTGCTAATTTAGTGCCAAAAGCTGAAATTTTCTGCTCTCATATATTACTAGAAAATGAAGTTTTAATTAAGCTGGCAGTGTACACCCTCATACGCCGTAAGAATTCAATATTAGTTCTAAAGCAAAATACAGAAAATTTAGTGCTCAATGAGTTCTGAATTTGTTTTTTTCAATTTTTATTATCAAAACTTCTAGTATGATACTCTGAGCATGTTCCTGGGGTGAATACACAGATCTGCATCAGTAATTGATGATTCTAAGGGGTTTGATATTGAGTGCTCAATTAGTGTTGACCGTAAAATAGCAATAAATTACTTGGAATAATTTTTCAATATTTTTTAATGATCAATTCTGCTAGATTGGCACTTTGAGCTTGTTCCTGGGGTAAATACACGTATTTACATTACTAATGGATGATTCTATGGTATTAGGTATTTAGGGCTCAGTTAGAGCTGGCGATATGTGATAAGGGATTTTACCGAAAAAGTGAGTCCATAACAGAGTAGAAATTTATTAAAAGATATTATATCATATATTAGTCTAAGTAAGATCCGGGGGTGAATACACAGATCTGCATTACTAATTAATAGTCTTACGGGGTTTGGGCTTTAGTATTGTATTGTGGTTTGTAGTAACATTTTTATATTTGTAGTAGAAATTGTAATGCCCGAAAAATAAAATCGTTAACTAAACCATTAACATATCATCAGATATATTGTAGTACAATTTTAAATTTTGTAGTAAGATTATGATGATATGTTAATGGTTTAATTGACGATTTTATTATTCGGGCATTACAATTTCTACTATAAAAACAAAAATGTCACTACAATTAATTATCTACATCGTTTGTACTGAGTGTGAGATTATGTTTTCATCGGTTTCAATTATTTCAAGTTTTCAGGGACGAATATTCATACTACAAAATTTAAAAGTGTACTACAATATACTTCAAACGATTTTATATGTATTAATTTTCGTTTTTATCTGATGATGTGATAATGGTATAATATTGACGATTTTAATTTTTGGCATTACAATTTCTACTATAAATATAAAAATGTAACTACGAATAATATCTACATCGTTTGTGTTATGTGTGAGCTTAAAATGTGATTTTTCGATTAAATCAGGTTCCAGGTTAATACAGCTTCAAAAGGTGCCTGAGTTTAGCGATTTCATATTTTCGAACATATATATTGATAAACTCACTGTCCAATTTATAATAACGGTTACATTTTTATTACAATTATAGATACTAACAAATCCCAGACATAATCAATATTTATCAGTATTGATGTTATTACTTAATTTTTATTGATATAAGACATTTGAAGATAGTTTCATTCGCGTAGTCAAAAAATTTTATTTGTCCATAAACATGACATTTTAAATCTAGTGTTTATTATACATAGTTACTTACGAAATTATATGCGACTGTAACAATTACGAAAACTAAAATTGTCGTTTTGATTATCACTGTCTATCAGTATTATCAGTATTGGTTACAATATTTTACGTCATTAAAGCTAGCACCCCACTTTTTCAAATTAAAAAAAACGAATGTAAAATTTAGGACTAATTTGTACCCAAAAAATTAGAATTTTTACCCACCCAGTTTTCCCTCTAAAGAGCTTTTTAATGTGAGAGGGTGCTGGCTTCAGCTCAAGCCATCACCCCCACCTTTACGAAATCCGATTTTAACATCATAAATTTAAACTTTGAATCTAGGAGTAATTTGTACCCCAAAAGTGTTTTTTCATTATTATATCATTTTGTTTATAAAGGATGATAATAAACTAAACCACGGTTTTATTAATTTGCAAGTGAATCGTTGAAATATTTGAAAGTATCAATAGTAATTAAATATTATTCATTTCCGAATATAGGACTAATTTGTACCCAAAAGTGTTTTTTCATTATTATATCATTTTGTTTATATGATAATAAATTAAACCACGTGTTTTATTAATTTTCAAGTCAATCGTTAAAATATTTAAGATTATCAAAAGTAATTAAATATTATTTATTTTCGAACATAGGACTAATTTATACCCACAAAATCAGAATTTGATCCACACAGTTTTTCCTGAACAATGCTTTTCAATGTAGAGCGTCTTCTTCAACTCACAGCAGTCATCCTGATGAAAGTTAAAAATGGGCCGAAATCTAGATAAAGTTTTCAATGAAATGTGTTTCATTAAACATGGTCAATTGGTCACCAACCTACTTCTCAGACGTTTTGATATTATTTATTGTTTTACCTCTAATAATAAAAATATATTTATATAATTACAATTAGAAATTCATATTTTTAGTTATAGATAACATACTCTTATTTTCAGTGAAGTTTTTTTGTGGTACCTTTGACAAGACAAAAAACTTATTTTCTTTCCCTAGTGCAGGTGCGAAATAAGACGCAAATAATTCAAAGCAGTTAGAACATAAGAATGGCATCATACTCTGATATTATCACTTTTTGTGACTGCTTGGCGGCTTAGTAAATATGTGCCTTATATCGTATGACGGCGGGCTTTCCTTGTTTCTGATTGGATTTTTTTGTTACACTATAGCAAAAACCGAAAGGAGCCAGACCGTATATTTTTTGTTTTTAGATGACACGCGTCTTTGATTTACCGCTCCTATTTCTGATGGGTCCTATTTTCTAATGCCAATGGATCTTTGAAGTGCAATAACTTGAACCTTGAGTCCAATGCAATAGTCAGTGCCATGATTGAGTGGAATTCGATTGGTTCGAATCGCCTGATAATTTATTTCCCTAATTCATTTTTTAGATGAACGATAATCGAATCTTTTGGTGAAGTTTTGTTCAGAGCTTCATTTAGATGGGGAATAACTTTACTGACCGTCACATATCCCTAGAAATATCTGTCGTTACAATTTCATAGCACTTTAATAGAGTAATTATTTCCTTGATACTATCAAATTCAGAGCCAGTTACCATGCTGGATGCATCACAACGACTGAGCAGAATTTTGGTAATTGCAGAAGTCAACTGGACAAATCTATATAACATGCTATCTAGAATTAATTTCTTAGCATTACCTTCTGTACACCCGGATTCGATCTGTAATTTTCGTAATTCGTCACTAGCATTCAAACTTTTTTTATGAATTTCACAAAATCTCGACCTTTATAGTATATTAAGTATTAAGAACGGTAAGGGTTGTTTACCGGTCGACAGCAATGTTTGCTGGAGACCGGTGATGTGCATACCATTTTTTGCGCGATAGTATTGAAATAAATTTCAAATAAAATAATTTGAATTTCTTCGAAATGAACGAAAAGTGATAAGTGACATTTATACTTCTCGACCAGTTTAAAATATATTTGAATTTTGTTATGAAGTAGGCAGTTGCCAACTTGTCAATGATATAATTTAATAATTGTTGGGCAGTTGCTAAGTGTTTCGAATATATTATTTATCAACAAACAAATGCATTTACTGTGAAACTTGAGATTACATTTGAAAGTCTATACTTTGAACTTGAATTTTCGATTAATTTACTAGTATAAAATGAGTGAGAATGATACTGAAGTTGAAAAAGCGTGGCAAATAGGATGTGAAGCAATAATCCCAGAAAAATCCAGGAATCGCTATGAAAAAGTCTACAAAATGTTTAAGAATTGGTGTGAGGAGAAGAATGGTGCCAGTATAAATAAAAAAGTGTTGTTGGCATATTTTGTTCGGCGAAATGAGAGATTGAAATCGCCTGGTAGTCTTTGGACAGAATATTCTATGATGAAAACCACTATTTTTTTTAAAGGTGCTATCGATATTTCAACATTTCATACTTTGATTGCCTATGTAAAGAGGAAAAACAGACCTAAGAAAGCTGCTCTGTTACCCAAAAGCAGATTAAAAGCTTATTAAGTGAAGCTCCCGATGGCCCATTTCTAATCCTTAAGGTATCTATTTTATATTATTAGAAATTGACTGTCTCGACCCTTACTTCGTGGAATATGCTCATATTAGTGTTTTTAAATGAAACTGAAGGTCTCTAGTTAATTCCACAATATAATACAAGTTATTGAAAATTCTAAAAAATTGACAATTGTTTCGAAACAATTGTCAATTTTTTAGAATTTTCAATAACTTGTATTATATTGTGGAATTAACTAGAGACCTTGAGTTTCATTTAAAAACACTTATATTATTAGAATTATGACAACAAAAATTAAATAAATTTGTAATGTTAGATAGGATTGATGTTGGGAAAATCTGGCGCATGCAGAAGGGAGGAATTGTACGACATGACGATAGATAATATAGAAGATCATCAAGAATACATAATTATTAAGATTCCAAATACGAATAAAAATGTACAATGGACTTTACCCCTAACCAAAAAGGTAGATGATGAAATCCACTACCTGGAAATATTTAAGAAATATGTTTCACTCCCACCACCTCTTGCCAAATATAAAAATTTATTCTTAAATTATCGTAACGCAAAATACACTACACAGGTAGTAGGAAAAGGGACGATTGGAAGTTGGCCAACAAAAATTGCTAAATATTTGAAATAAGAGAGCCCTGATAGTTATACTGATCATTCTTTAGAAGGACCTCGGCGACACTGTTGGCCAATAAAGGTGTAGATATCTTAGGTCTTAAGATACATGGGGGGTGGAGATCTTCCACAGTAGCAGAGCTATGTGGAAGATTCTCTGGAAAATAAAATTGAGTTTGCAGAGAAAATTTTACACGCTGATGCCTCGTCAGTTTCTCCTTCAGTTACGCTGAGTAATACGAATATGAATACCCTCGATACCAACATGGCAGGTAAAAGCGGTGTTAAAATGAGCCAATGTACCAATTGTACATTTAATTTTAATGTTTCAAATTAATTTTTTTGATCTTTTTGTCCTTTCTGTGAAATTGTTTTTATGCTAATTTATTATTTTTTATATTGTTCTGTTCGGTTCTGTTCATTAAAAAATATAAATCTTATTTCTTTGTTGCTTATGTGTAATGAATGAAGTAATATATTATTTAGGATCACTTAAATGTATGTAGGGCTGAGACGTCGGTAAGTAATTTGCTTACCGAAGTCTGAACGGTAAGTAAATCACTTACCGACGCTACGTGTTGGACTTAGAAACCAGTAAACACAACCTACCGTCCTGACAACCGATGTTGTAAATAAACAAAAAATATCGATCGCGCAAAAACGTCTATTTATACACTTGCAGTTGCCGTCGCCATTACCGTTCCCTCTTCCGTTGCTGTTTGACGTTGCAATTGCCGTTGATAGTGTCAATTTTTAATCCTGACGTTTGATGTTCACCGCCGTTGTGTACAAGGTAGATAATCTTTATTCCTCCTTCTACTTCTACAATTATTTCTTGAGAGTCATTTTCATGAAGAATATCATTGCCATCCATATCGAAATCCATTCTTCACAAAGCACAAATCAACAAAAATAAATCTTAATCAACGTGACTCAGCTACACAACTTTCAATAAGATATTTAATGTTATGTTAAACCCACTAAACCCGATTCTTGTCAAACGACCAGACTTTTGATTGGTCAATGTGCCAAGGGCACGAACAGCGAAATGCTAAGCTTAAAAATTTCGTTATGTCTAAACATCAGGGAACGTCACGCTCAACGGAGAACGGTAACAGCAACGGAGAATATAAATGCGCAAATGTGAAAGTAGCTTTTTAACTTTCAACGGGAACGGTCACTGCGAGCGGAAATGGCAACTGCAAGTTTAAAAATCTGCCTTTACTGATCAATGCTAAAATTCTTTCACTTTCTTACAAGGTCACAAGGCGGTCGTCACAAGCGAAAGATGACGAGCGGGCGATTTATTGTCAAATGTCAATAAAGTCCGTTTGTAATTATCAATGATTTATTACAAGTTTTAGTCATTTTTTTGGGATCATAAATTTAGGACGCTAAACATTGAAACCATAAAATCTAATGTATGCAATACTCAAAGTTTTGATTTATGAAGGATGTGATCATGCACATTGTTGTTGGCGGGAGTTTCTTTTACTTTCAAATGTTGGTTATTTACGTATTTTTATATTCTACCTTCTACAGTTCTAAATATAAATGTGGATGTTGAATTTTTATTATTAACAACAGCGGCTGTTAGTAATAATAGTAATAATGAATATTGCAAGAAAGAGGAAATCTAAAAACAAGAATACGGAAACCATGGTCAAAAAGGGCGAAAAGGGCTTAGGAAGGAAAGGGAATTCTGAAGATTCCTGATTGGTCAAATGAAAGCCGGTTTTACACAGCACTTTTGACATATATTTTGATCGACAATTATTTAAATTGTAAACAAATAGTGTCCATTTTGCTCTTTTGGTGTTCTTCTTATTGTTTTATTAAAATATAAAAACAGTTCTTGCCAGGATTCATTTGAAAATGGACTCAGTTAATATGCCAAGTAATAGCAGACATCATTCGCCCCTCAAAAAAGAGCTCTCTAATTTTAGGCCTGCTAATTTCTACAGAGGAGCAAAACAACGTGAATTTGTTTAAACAAACCTCATATGATGAACCAGAGACAAAGGTGAATGCCGTTGTGTTTAAAATTGTAAAAACGTTGAGTAAGTTATCCAAAATAGCACTTTTGTGTGAAATTAACTTGTGCAGATTTTAGATTCTAGGAGCTGCGGGATGGACTGTGTTCCGAATTATTAAAGAATGTAGAAACACTGAAATAATTGTCTCTTCTAACAATCGCGGAGGTCGTCCAGGAATTGTTGAACACTTCGACAAAAACTTTGAAAAATATAATTCGACACATTGTTCATAGTTTCTTTTTTAAAAATGAAATACCAACATTCAATATAATTTTAAATAAAATAAAAAAAATCCCAGATTTACCACAAATTTCTCGTTAATTTACACAAAGTAATGAAAGAAAGGAATTTTAAGTAAGCCAAAAATTTTTGGATACTTGAAAACAAACAGAAAGAGTATTTTAATAGAAAGCAATGATATTGTAAGATGAAGAAGAAATTACCTAAGATCTTTCAAACAGTATATGGAAGAACAGAGACCCGTTTATTACCTTGATGAAACCTGGCTAAATGAAGGTCATACAAATTGCAAAATATAGATAGATACATCTATTGGCGATAAAAGAGATGTCTTTCTTAAAGGATTATCTACAGGTTTGAAAAATCCATTTGGAAAAGAAAAACGTTTAATAATCCTCCAATGAGAGATCTGAGCATGGATGATATTTAAAGAAGTATTGCTAACATTTGGAAGTAGACAAACTGGAGATTACCATGAGGATATGAATGGTTTGGTATTTGAAAACTGGTTTTCTGACATTCTAAAAAAATTGCCAGGCGGTGTTGAAATTGTAATGGACAATGCATCTTACCACAGCTATAGGGTAGAAAAGGTTCCAACATCTTCATTAAAAAAATATATGCAAAAATGGTAACAATCTAAGAATATACAATTTTATATGAATATGGTACGATCTGAATTTATATATATATATATATATATATATATATATATATATATATATATATATATATTTATATATATATATATATATATATATATATATATATATATATATATATATATATTATAAAACAGCATAAAGATAAGTTTAATTCATATGTTACCGATGAAATTGCACAACAAAATAATAAAATTGTACTTAGGCTGCCACCATATCATTGTGACTTGAACCATGTAGAATTGATTTGCGCTCAAGTAAAAAATTAAGTGGCAGCCCAAAATAAAACTTTTAAACTAAAAAAAATGAAGGATCTTATAATGCAAGCCTTGTAAAATGTGACAAACATTCACTGGCAAAATTGTGTGGCACATGTCAAAAAAGAAGAAGATGAAATTTTCAAGTTAGATAGGATTGTGGATGATCTTATAGAACCGATAATCGTTTCTTTCTCTAGTGATGACAGTGAGGTAGATTCTGAGTGAATAATTATTTATACTAACTTTATATAAATTTATATTATTTCTTGAGTTAACAAGTAATAGATAATGTAATTAATAGTTCTGATATACGTTAAAACGTTTATTTGTTACAAAGAATGCTTAATAAAAAACTATGCAAATAGTTGAATGAATAAACTATTTTTATACTATATCTGATTTCTAAGTACTGAAATTACTGTTATCAAAATGAGGATTAACTATAATAGGTTGTTTATTGAAAAATAGGACCTTTTTCATAACATTTGGAAATTTCCTGTTCTATATAGGTACCTAATCTTGCTATGAAATATTCCAAATAAATCTATGGAAGAAGTGATGACAAATACATTATTCAATTATTCTGCTAAAGTGTATCACATACAGATAATTTTGATGATTTACTTCTAGATCATTTGTTGTGTTTTTAAATCAAGTATAGGTTCTTGTACTTGCAATGGAACATGTTCTCATATTTCATATTTAACAAAATATATATTCAGTTGATCTTCATTTCTCAGATAGCTCAATTTTCGAAAAACAAAAACCCTTTGATCTCTGAGTAATTCAATTTTCGTCTAATGTGGTTCCTTCATTCTGAATTATCTACATTTGATCAAAAACGACTCTGTTTTAAAATCTGTTTCATCAATAAATACAAAACTTTTCATGTGCCACCAAATTTGACAACTGTTATCAACCTTCTTACAAATGTAGTTTTCAATAATATGCATTCGCCCTTTTACCGTGTATTAGATTGATTATTACTTAGTTTGTGGTTCATTATGTCCAGACTGTATAATTTTAGTATGACTATTATAGTATTTTATGTCATCCATCATCCCTCCCAATCTAGTAACTTATTTAGTGATTTCTAGTACTGTTAACAAGTTTCCTAAAATGGCCTTCTAGTTTAAAAACAGGGTATAGAGACAAGGTGTTATGATGCAGAATCAGTGATACCAATCACAAATAACCCATACCAATCTCTTCGAAACTGCAAAAATAAATAACACTTAGATCACGTATATTTATATTATCTAGAAACAACGTTAAGTTAATATTAGGTGCCCCATATTTTAGCCCTAATTGATAGAAAATGGGACTTGTTCTATAAATATATCACGTCAATTAAAATTGTACAGAAATAGGAGAAGTTATGATGATTTAAAAATTGACAAAAAAATTATACAAAATGTGTATGTATTTATGAATTATTTAGGATCCTAAAAAATTGACTAAGACTTGTAATGAATAATTGATAATTACAAACGGGCTTAAGATGAAAGTACTGTCGAGACAGTCTGTCCTCTAATGTATCAGTCCTTAGACAACAAAAGACGAATTCAATGTCTAAGTATCGGCCAAACCTGTATCTAGTCTTATTTATAACCTTGAAACTTCGATACAAAAAATACTGTATCGAAAAACATCAATGCATAGATGGTAAATGAGACTGAACATCGATGGTAAACATCGATGTTTTACTACTGAAACATCTATGCATCCCGAAATTGAAAGTTAGGCAATATGTTATACATTAATAAATTCTGCAAATGATTTTGAGAGAGATCAAAGACAATATATGAGCGATATTAAAAATGAAGAAAGACACTAACAATTATAATCACTGACATTTTGTTCCAAGAAACATCAGTAGTACCTATGAAAACTGAAGAAAGATCCAACAATAATAATCATTGAAATTTAGTTCCTTGTACGTCACAGCGGTCACAGTAAAGAAAGTATTGTAAATGCAAAAAATCCAATGAGAGTTCAATAGATCAATAGAAATATATATATTGACCTTTCCTGAAACAATTTTAACCAGTTTTGTCATACCTAATGTCTGTATGACCGTAGTACGTATGTAACATAACACAAAAACTATCAGGCGTATAGATGATGTACAAATTGGAATTAACAATCAAAGTCTTCCTGTAATTTTTACTTTAACATCTCCCTGTATAACATAATTTATATGTATATCCTGCACACATAATACACAGAAATTATGATTCTTCTCAAATATACAATATTTCTTTAAACACAAAAATCCATTTTAACGTTATTTTCATATAAGAAACACAGATATTATTGTCTTAAAATTTTTTCCACTTAATGTTTCAAAGCAACCGCTATCAGTTTAAACCTTACCGCTTCATAAAAACTATCGTCTAAACTCCCTTATCTGCCACAAACAGGTGAGATGGCATGGTGTCAATGTCTAATATCTGTAAACATCGAGGAGATATGACAACGCCGGTATTACGGCCAGTGAATATGGCGTACGCCATTGTAATGACTCGATTTTCAGTTCCTTTCGAGCATAAAACTCATAATAAGCCTAGAAAACAATACCAACCAATATACTGAAAATTAGCGGACGCCTGGAGTTTATACGCACATGCACTTTTGAGTTTACGTAGTAAACAAAACTGATTCCGCATGATTTCAAATGAGTCAGAGTCGGCCTCCCAAATTCGTTTTCCAATGGACGTATAGGGAATATTTCGAAGTTTTTGTGTATATAAATGAAATGCGTGATGATTTATGTCATAGAAATTATGTATTTATGTATATTTTTTATGTTATGTTTGTATATATGAAACCTACAACATGAAATGAATCCCAAGTTATAGTTACTTTAGTTGAAAAATCTGTAGTTTTCTTCATAGGGTTGGGGTATGATTCTGTACAATATATCCATAACCATAGATCATTTAGAAACAATGGTTCAGTACTAAATTAACAGCCGACATACAGTGTCAAAAAGTTTGCACCATATGTATACCATTTTCATTATTAAATACTGTATATAAATGGAAAAAAAATCACATAAAGTTTGCAAAATGATTTTTATTACCAATACATTAATCTATATAATTTAAATTCGCATTATCAAATTTCTATATTTTCAAACGGTTTACAGGGGAAAACAAAAAATTGAACAAAATAACTAGCAAAAATCATGATTATTTTCGAAAAACATCAATAAACTTTTAAAAATTATAAATTATTTTTCTTCTTCTCTAAAAACATACGAACAGATGAGGACCATAATAATTGTGGGTAACTGGATAGAAATTGGCTCTTATTAAAAGGGTACTTGAAGAATATACAAATGGGTTGAAAAATAAATATTCACAGGTTACACTAAATAAACATATTTAACTACTTAAAGATCTTATTTTACATGACGCATTTTAACAAAACTTCAATAATAATGATATTTTTATATAAACTTCAAATAAATACTAAAGTGACATTTTGTGATAACAACTGACTATAGATTGAAATGTGATATTAAATTTGAACATACAGGCCCCCGTTGATTCCACATCCATTCTTAAGCTAAACGAAAACATGCAGTAGTAATACGATGTAAAGGAGGAACGAGTATTGTGTAGTTTATTTAAAAACATAAGTAATTACTAATAATGATTTACATCTCGAAACTAGAGGACATAATTTTGTTTTATTTCTGGTGTAAATTTCAGATTGAGTTTCAATTTTAACCAATCTAACTTTGGTATCTTTGGCTGGTAATAGTTCTATGACCCTAGCTAATGGCGATTGTAAAGGTTTTGTATTTTCGTCTTTTACTAATACAATGTCATTGAGTTTAATATTCTCTTGGTGAGTGTACCACTTAGGTCTATTTTGTAATTGATTTAAATAATCCACTGACCAACGAATAGTAGATAATTCATCGAAAGTAAATTTTGAGTCACCAATTAGTCTATGAAGATGAAGATTTAGTTGCACTTTCTCAATTACCTCCCCAATGTGAACTTTGAGGTGGAATAAATTTCCATTTGATTTCTTCAAGGGTTAAAAATTGTCGAATTTGTTCTGTAGTTTCTTTTTTTTTTAAAAATAGATAAAGTTCACGTAATTGACTAACAAATAAATTGGACGCGTACCAGCCAGTAGAGCAAGCGGGATTCCGTAAAGGGTTCAGTACTATAGATCACCTACAAGCTATTAGATCAGTACTATAGATCACCTACAAGCTATTAGAACACTGATAGAAAAAACAACGGAATACAACATACCCCTTCACTTGGCATTTGTGGATTTTCACAAAGCGTTCGATTCTGTCGAAACGTGGGCCTTTATACAAGCTATGAACGATGCTAGAATAGATTCCAGGTACACAAACTTATTAAAATATATATATATAAAAATGCCACTTTTCATGTCAAAATAAATGAAGATCTAAAAACGGATAAGATTAAGGTAAATAGGGGAATACGTCAGGGTGATACAATATCACCAAAATTATTTACTCTGGCGCTTGAGAACGTCTTTAAAACATTACAATGGGAAACAAAAGCAATAAATATCGACGGCTCCTATCTACACCATCTTCGGTTTGCTGACGACATTGTCCTGATAAGCAGTGACGTGCACGAACTGAGCAACATGTTAGAACAACTTAATAATGCTTCAAAAAAGATCGGCTTAAAAATGAACATCGCAAAGACTAAAATAATAAGTAACACCAACGAACAAATATATATAGATGGTACAAAACTAGAAAACGTGGAAGAGTATATATATTTGGGACATGTAATAAAAATAGGAAAAGAAAATCAAACGGCTGAGATTAAACGAAGAATAAAATTAGCCTGGGCGGGGTTCGGAGAAATGAACTATATATTCAGAAATAGCAGCATACCGATCAACCTTAAACGAAAAGTTTTCGATACCTGTATACTACCGATAGCAACCTATGGACTGGAAACAATGGCAATGACAGGGAGGACAGCAAATCAATTAAGAGTGATGCAAAGAGCGATGGAACGAGCGATGCTCGGAATTACTCTCAGAGACAGAAAAAGGAATGAAGATATCCGACAAAGAACTAAAGTCATGGATATAACAAAGCGTACTGCGGAGCTGAAATGGCAATGGGTAGGGCATGTGGCCCGGCAGGATCAAGCTAAATGGACAACCAAACTAACGTACTGGCGACCAAGACAAACAAGGAAGCACAGGAAGACCACAGAGAAGATGGCTTGATGATATCAAAAGACAGGCCGGAAACAGATGGTTTCAACAAGCACAGGACAGGACAGCATGGAGAAATATGAAAGAGGCTGACGTCCAGGAGTGGATAAGAAGTGGCTGAGAAAGAAGAAGAGAAGAATTGATTATTACTACCCAAAAAATGGCTGCCATTATTACTATAAATAATATGTGGAGGGCCTCTTCGTGCTATGGAACGTTTTAAACAGAGCAAAAAAGCTTCTGTGAATAAATCTGATACTAATTCTATGTGGACTGCTTTGGTGACCATGCAAATAAATACAGAAATGTACATTTATTGACTGGTGCTTTTTTAAGTTTAGATGATTTTATATGGAATAGTCCTCCAAAATCTACTCCTGTGCTAGAATTGGGTCTCGTAGGTTCTGCTCTCACTAATGGTAAATCACATTATTTGAGAAAAAGGTTGTGCTTTGAATCTACGACAAATCTTACAGTTATAAGAGATTCTTCTAACTTCCCGTAAGCCGCCAAGAGGCCAGAATCTGAGGCGAAAATGGGATAGGACTGTTTGTGCACCTCCATGTCCGAGGTTTAGATGTTCTTTATGTAAAATAAGACTAAGTCTATTCTTAGAGGGCAATAATATTGAGCTATCAGACCACAAGTTAATACTGGAAAAGTAGAACTTATTTTGAAATGCGATGATAATTTTCTGTAATAATTGGGATAGTAGTAAACAGTTAGAAAGTTCTAGCCGGGGTAAAGTGGTCGTTTTTATAGGTACTATACGGCTTTTAGAAGCTACTAAACGATAAATTACTGTGTTATCTGTGTAAATGACTCGAAAATATATACAAGCACCATACGCACTCATACTACTATCACATTACCCGTGAATTTCAATAGATACATAATAGGGATTGTTTAACAGATATCGAGGATGTTTAAAATTTTTCAAAACATGGATTTTATCATAAAAGTTTGTCCATTCATAGAGGAGTCCTAGTGAGGCGAGAGATCATCGTCCCAATGTAGCTTGTTCGTCCAAAGCTTCTACATAATGATTTTTGCCACTACAATGAATGGACCTATAAATCCTACTTAATCATACATTTCTGCGATTTTTGTCAATATTAGTAGTAGTAATATTATTTAAATGGGTTATATTAGGAATAAAAATTGAAAAACAATCATTATCCGGGTTCCAAATAATTCCTAGAACTGTATTAATGATATCAGGAGAAACGTATTGAACTTGCTGGGATAAGTTACCTAGTTTATCTAAAAATTCCCGAGAATTCGAATTTCATTTATGGAGGGGAAAACTAGCTGAGTGTAACAAAGTTATTAATTGATTATTCGAAATGTTTAAATCTTCAAGTGGATCTGTTCCAGACAGAATATCATCAACATATGTTTGTTCTAACAAATTTAACGCGGGATTGGAAGTAGCCAACAGATTTAATACTCGAGTAGCTAGGAATAATGAACTGTTTATGCCATAACTAACTGTCAGTGAATCAATGCATTGTAGGGGTTCTTTAGGGGAGTTTCTCCATAGAATATTTTGCAAGAATGTATGTGAGGGGTTTATTCTAGTTTGCCTATACATTTTTTGAATATCACTTGTTAAAGCATATTGAAAACCTCTAAATCTACAGAAAATATCAAACAGTTCTGGCTGTACTGTATATCCTTTATGCATAGTGTCATTTAAAGAAATACCAATAGATGTCTTTCCACTACCATTAAATACTACTTTCAATTTAGTTGTGGAGTGGTCATTTCTAATTACAGGATGATGATATAAGTATTTATTTTCTGACCTTTCATTTTTAAGTTAAGGGGAATTATCTGACCATGTTCTAGTGATATGTATTCATCAATAAATGGCTTATATTGTAAGAATAGGTCAGAATTTTCAAAAAATTTCTTTTCTAAAGATAAAAATTGTCTTTGTCTAAGACAGCTTATTGACACAAATGACAACTATGTGATCTTCATTTACTAACTCTAAATGAGTGTGACTAAAACAATGTACATAGAGTTTGTCGCTTTTCACAGAATCAAGTTTTTCGTTGTGAGATAAGTTATTGAATTTAAAACAGATATAGACTGAATGATTATCTAAGCTACAGAATATGCACGTTTTTCTACGTATTTGATTATGTGGTAGATTAATAAGCTGATTGTGTAGATGATGTACCAACCTAGAAGCTTTATGAGCTGTGGATATATTAGTAGAAGAACTATGATATATGTCAGATATAAACAGCGGGACTCTAAAAATGTTCATCGAGAGTGGGGAAATGAGTAGTGCTGAGTTTAAGCCATTTATCAATTTCATAAGCTTTTCTTGTACTCATGTCAAGTTTCTGTAGCAAAATAAGAATAAGTATTAAGTCCCACTCTTTAACAGGTACTTTTAGATTTTTTAAGACTTCAGTATTTTGTTTTATTTTAATAAGAATTCCCTAAATGAACTGTGCGCGATTTTTGTTAACTGAGGAATTTCTATAATTTTTTTAATATGAGCAAAAAGTGTTAACACATTATAATCGTATCCCTGTTTTCAAGTGTCTCATGCTAATTTTTAGCTATCATCAACTAGATGCAAATTTTCTATTAGCTTAAGGGGCTCGTTTACAAGATAACTTTTCAAATAAATAAATTTCTGTACATCGTCGTTATCTAAAATAAGCGTTTCATAAATTTGAAAAAACGATTTCCATTCTGTGAAAATTGGCACTGTTATTTGTGGTAATTTCACTCAGGAGGTACTGTTCGATAAGTTTTGTACAACAATTTGTTGTGGTTGACAATACGGAGTAATACTGTGTTTCAAATTCTTCGTAATCTTCCGATTCATCTGAACCTACTGTGACAATTGTTGATTGAACTACTTTATATTCTACAAAAGCTTTTAATAGATCTTCTTCTCTAGTAAGTAGTAAATTCAAAACAGTCAGTTTCAGTTTGAGAATATCTTTTCAGCCAGTTATCTATGTGAGTCACGATAGATTTCTGTGAAGCGCCCTTATGACAAAGTGACGTTATATCAGACATTTTTAATACAGAGCTATGATTACCTGCAAATTATCTATAGTGGAACAATATCAGTCTTTTTATCTTACTTGTGTATTCGTCTCGAAGACCATAAATAATAACTGGCTCTTATTAAAAGGGTCCAACTGTAACAAACTTATGTTACTGGATAATATCTCTTCGTTACAGTCGCCAGTTTACTTGAAGAATATACAGATTAGTTGAAAAATAAATATTCACAGGTTACACTAAATAAATATACTCGTATTTAACTACTTAAAGATATTATTTTACATGACGCATTTTTACAAAACTTCAATAATAATGTCATTTTTATATAAACTTCAAAAAAATACTGTAGTAACATTTTGTGATTACAGCTGACTAGATTGAAATGTGAAATTAAATTTGAACAGGTAACATTTATTTATAACGAATAATGAATACAATAAGATCAACCCAGAGAGACCAACATACTTAATCTGGATTAATAATCACTGGAATTTTCACAGCATTCTTACAAAACAGAACCATGCACTTCATAGTTTCAAGTAATTAAACTGCAACAAGTTTTGAATAATGGGCACTTTTATCACTAATCAAAAACACCATCAAACGGTCGCGAAAGAATAATCCTTGGAGTAGTAACTCACTACAGTTATAAAATTCGAAAATATTTTAAAAACAAATTTAACGATTTCCAATAAACATAAAAATGATTAAAACCGTACCTGTGCAAGTGGCTTGCCAGCTATGATGACGCCTATTACTTAATACAGTAATTCAGGGTTGCCAACTTAAGAAAATTAAATACCTTATCTTATTGATATTTTCATTTCCGTGAAAATATTCAACAAAATTACCACTAATTCTTTGATTAATATATTGTATTTTACTACACCCAAAAAATTATGCTAATGGTTGGTTAAACACTCCTTTTTTTCATGTATATTGATATGATTTATTTGATTTCATCCTTATAGCAACAAAAAAATGTTAGATTTGTCAACAGCATGTTTGCAATGCGCGAACTCCGAAGTGCATGCACATCCTTATTATTTTGTTCACGCGCATCTCTATTGGGATTTAAAAACATGACGATTATGCCATCTGCCGGGTAAAAACACAACAATGTGATGATAAAAAGTATTAGTTTTGCATTATCAGCGTTTTTAATTGTTTTTTCAAACTGTAATATGCGTTGTGTCTTGCTGTATTTACACAAGATGAGGTAAATGAAACATATAATGGTTGGTAGCATAGTTTTGCGGGTTGACTTCGAAATTTCAGGATTACTAATGCAGTTTAATTTACTAAATTTATTTTTAGTATGAATATCTAAGTTATAAAGATAAACTGGCAAATTATTAGGTTGACAAATTTTTATGTAGATACCAGAAGCTATCCAGTAATAATATGATTACATTACAGCTAAATTTAATTAAAATACCTATCTAATTAAGGATATTGAAACCTTAATACTCACAGCGTGTAACATTATTAATAGTATACAATCCTAATTTAAATTAATAGCTAAAAACATATTTTGTTAAATAAATAAGAAATAAAACGGGAAGCAGTGATAATATTTACCTTCATTAAGTTTGATAAACACAAAAAAAATTATTTACTAATTGTATGCATAGTTATGTTAATTTGAAACTTCTTGTACTACCTATTTCCAACTCTTGTACAAGAGTTAACTCAGTTATTACGGTTTTCTTCTTGTTGTTTGCTTGAGATTGAGATTACAAATATGAACTTATTATTGAATCATAATTGTTCTGTCTCTAAACTATTTCATGAGCCTTGAACAAATGATCTTCATAAAAAGCACTAGTGACTGTTTACAAAGTGCACAGTTAAACCTCTATATTCACGATTGTAAAACATTCGTGTTGCTTGAGACTTCTAGAATAAGTAAAATTCTTTTCACAAATAGTGCATACAAAATTATTATTGTCCATTTTTTAACAAAATATATGTCTAGCTTCAGCCAAAACTGCGATTTTTAAATTAAATTTCTATACAACACCTCAACAAAATGAACTTTAACAAACCCATTGAATGAACCATAAATAAACAAAACAAATATCTCTACTCTAATGTGAATAAAATAAAATTAATTATGAATCACAGAACAACCCCAGGTATCATCACAAATTTCGAACAAAGACTATGCAACCATCCATACACACATGGCTATCCAACCTCTCATTGCTGGATGCCGCGTTCGATTTAGCCTCTTGTCTTATACATGCTCAATATCCGTTATAAATGCCTGACATTTATCGGACATTATATTTGTGTCTTAGAGGTATTTTATAATTTCAAAACGTTCAAATTTTTGTCAATTAGCCTCTACGAAGCTGTGTTATGAATTCTTTTTTATAATACTATACTTTTTCACCGCATCCGCATACCTAATAATTCAATAGATAAAATCAAGTTAGGCAATATATTATACATTATATAATTAAATTTTGCAAACGCTATTTTGATATAGCAATATTTTATAAATCAATTGATTCAGAGGGAGACAACATAGTTAAGAAATACATTTTGTACATGTATGAAAACATCAGTTAGGTATATTAAAACTGAGAAAAGGGCTAAGAACAATATTGATACGCAGTGTATCTTTTCATAAATTAAATTAGTTAATAATCGTTATATGATTTGTAGGATATCTCTCATGTTTGTTATTGATAGGTCAACTCTTGCCACACTCCTAGACCTCCTAACTTTTGTGATAAATGAAAGAATGAGCTCATAGGTATCATCTACTTTATGAACAATAACTAACCCTATACTTATATCGATCTTGCATTTTTATACAGCAAAGTAATTTGTTTGAGGAAATCGAATGTTTGAAGGCGATCATTGTATAAATGTAGATAATATATTTAATATTCGAATCTAGGAATGGAAAAAGAAATGTAAAATAGATACCTATAACAACGTCATGGTTATTTTAATATTTCTTAGAACCAAAATCACATAGATAAAAGGCACGGTAGTTACAGATTTTATATATTTATAAATGATACTGATTTTATCAATATATTTCAAAACTTTTAGATACATTTTTTTTTCAATAGAATTTATATAAATTAATTCAAAGGAACTCAAACATTCCAACTCCATATAATTTCTTTTTTATTAAGATATCTACCGTTATCTATGAACACGAGAAAACATCCTAAACAGTGATCAAACTCCTTTCTTGGACTCTTGGCAACAGCGCAGCAAACGGTATAGGTTCCCCTTATTTAGCTGGCCCCCACTACCACACCAATTTGAAGTCAAAATAAAGTTTTCATATCTTTGTGGCTTTTCCCAATGTGCGTTTAACATCCACACCCGGTAACGGTAACATCCAGAGAGAAGCGTTATAATCCATTAGAACATAAAATCGGAAGCGCTAGCATACGATCGAGAAATATATATATATATATATATATATATATATATATATATATATTAAGCCAGTCCTCTAGTATAGATAAATATTCATATATTAGATTGAATTAAAAAGGAATTTTTTTTTGTATATACGTATGGTGTATCATTAGACACTACCTAATTAAGAACAAAATTTAACATAAAACGAATGAATGACTTAAGCAAATGTATTATAAAATATTGAGTACATCAATTTAAGAAATGGATTAAGGATAAGGAATAGAATGATAATGATAATATAGAAATTAATTCTTAAGAAAATGTTACCTTCACGAATAAATCCTAAGGTCAAGTCAATGTCAACAATTTTCATTAAAATCAATCTGAACGCTGCTATGTCCACACTTGAATCGGGAAAAGGATGTTAATTTGTTCAAAACCTAAAATAATAAGAATTAATAATCAAATCACTAATTTATTAACGATATGCAAATATAATAAAAAGTTGCAATTTGAAAAAAGTAATTTATAAAAATAAAACTGTATGAAATATGACATTCGGAATAAGAGCCATATTGTATGTCATAGAAATCTAGTAATCAAATCGAAATCAATGAAGGAAGTGATTGAATCTAGTTATAATATTGCCAACCTAAATTCAATGAGTTGGAAGTTAATATAAAACAGAGAATGTAAATTTGAAATTAAGTTAGAGTTTATATAAAGCGAAATTAGTGCTAATTAAAGAATTAAAAAATAAACAGTTCCATATATATAAATCATAAATTTAGATTGTAGAAATTGTATATTAATTGTAAACAAATTTACTAAAAAAAAGGAATTACAAGGATTGAAACCATTGTAATACATGTAAAAGACTATTTATATATTCTATAAGATATTGTTAAACCATTTATACAAGTGATTTCACCTTCCAAGACTATTTTAATTGAAGAATTCAGTATTTCCATAAAAAAAACATTATCATTGACAATTGTTGAATAAAATAACAAATTAGGAGGCTGTGTTTTAGAGATTGTAAAAATGTTGTTGATTTTTAAAAAAAAAAGAGAGTCGAGAGTTAGTTGGGGAATGAGGAACTGGGATGTAATTCTCTGAGAAGATTTTTGTAAAAACTTTAAAGTAAAAGTAATAATTTTAAATCTAAATCAATAAAAAAATTCATAATATTAATGTCGATTAACCCCTGTGAAAAAGTGAAACGTGCCGAACGAGTATTTCTTGGGTAAGGAATACCTAAGAAAAGAGACGGGATGTTGCAGGTCCACCACGCCGAGAATGGAATATAAGGTCTGTGTTATTTGAGTTTTTTTAATTTGGAATTCCAAACAAACAAAGAAAAAGTGAACTTTTGAAATTAATTTGAATAATCTAAAATTGGCCAAAGAAACTTTAAAATAATGAATACCAAATTTTATCCATGGATAATTAAAGAACTCTAATTTTCTGCAACAATAATTTTAGATATTAAATATGTACTTACTTGTAAAAAGTTTTTCGTTTGTAAAATAATCAAAGTTCACACCACTCATAAATGCTTTTCCAATCTTAATTTCCGCTTTGCATGCTGACTTATTCTTATAACTATCAAACACACACTTAATTCACAACTTGAATTATATATGTAACTGTTTAATATAAGTTTTCAACCATATTATTCTAAATGCACTAAATTGATGAACATTGAACTGTTAAACGTTTGCATCCTCCACGTTAACTGTGTACTATAATTTTGTGACGACGAGAAACGTTGAACCGGAAGAGTTGCTCCGTTGCGCCAATGCAGCTACTATAAGCGTTCAGTGCGCATGACCATCAAAGAATACAGGGGAGGTTCAGGAATATTTGTGTGTGTAAAATTTTGAAGATTTCATCAACAATTTATTAAAATATTTTTATTTAAGTGTTGGTATTTTTCTTATTCCAGTCAATGTCCATAACACTTTTCACGAACATTGTTTAAATCATTCATTCGATTATCATATGGTGAGATGATTGAAATAAAGATATATAATTTATTCAGGAATAGACCTATCACGAAATCATAATAAGTAAATGTTCATATGTGTAAAAATTTTTTCTAATAGGTGTCCAGGACTCAAAGAGAGAAGTCTCATGCTTCCGACTGCAATATAAAATTTAAACAATACATACAATTAAAAATTTTTCATATAATCATATAGGGCTAGCCGAAGGTAAAAACGGGTAAATAAAGGTAAATCATATAAGCATATATTAAAATATAACTATATCCACTATAATATATATATATATATATATATATATATATATATATATATATATATATATATATATATATGTCCAACGTATAGTTTGGGACACTGTATTTTTTTGTTGATTATCGTGCACCAAGATCCCAGCATCACGATATGACTTAAGAAAATGATTTTCTAACAAAACTTTTCACGAAAAAGGGAATTTTCTACCTAACGTATAAACTGAGGACACTGCGATTCAATGTATATTTTGGGAACATGTTCCCATAGTATACGTTTCAAAAAATGTCTCGATTTATCTGATGTTTATATACGCAATGTATACTTTGAGAACATAATAATCATATGCAATTCTTGGAGACATAGAAGGTTGAAGTGTTGATGTAATGAGGAGCTTCAGGTTATTTCTAATATTATATTATATAGATCAGGTACATGTAATTCAACCTTCACCCTTTGTAAATTTCTTTGAATAAAAAAATGTCAATGTACTTTGAGAAAATTCTCAATTGACATTCATTTAATAATTAGAACTAATGTATGTAACCTGTACATTTTGCTCTCGATCTATATGAAACGTTCATTTTCCTTGGAAATAATCAGATCTAATGCTGAAATAAGTATTAATAACTCTATAATAATTGTACACACTCTTCTTAATCTTGAATTAGATACTGAGATTTGTGACATTTTAATAATATATTGTCCATATTGAAGAAACGTCCCTATCATAAACAGTAAAACGTACAGGTTGTTTACATATGCTAAGTATACATTTTGGATAATAGTCATATGCAATAGATATATGAGGTACTCGGAAGGTTGAAGTATTAATATAATGTTGAAATTGAGGACATTTTAGTAGTTCATTGTATAGTTCGCGAAAATTTATCTAGACATTTACAAAATGATTCTGTATTCTGTTATGATTCTATTAAGAAGCCTAAAAGTTAATTGAATGCGAAAAAGGCCTTAATGGCATCGGTAGCATGCAACGATCAGGTAATAAATAAAACGAAAAAATCGTAACTAGTCGTGTCCCCAAACTATCATGTCTTTGAATAATATCTTACATATGTCCTTTCTTTAATCTTCTTATTTAGTATAAATTAACTGCTTGTATTTTGTACATTTTTCAGTACAGAAAATGTTAAAAATCGATTTCAGATTATTAACGCCATTTCTAATAATACCTAATATTAATCAATAAAAATACTAATACTGATCAAAAATTGACGAATTAACTAAAAAATAGTTTAATGATGAGTAGATGAGAAAAATATTACTTCTTTTTTAGAAAGAAACACCATCATTTATCTCAGTTAATAAACTGACCATATTGTTGATTTTTTTTACTTATGATAAAATTTCAACAAGCACTGTCTCTTAATGTCAATCACTCGATGGGTACTAGTTAAATAAAAATCTCTTATTAGAAAACAGTCAACTTGTATTTTATAAATTCTAATACTTTATTTCTAATTTATATCATTTTTAATCTTATACTAATTATAATAAAATCTATTGGGAATAAAATTACATATGAGCATTCATTAGCTGATTTTTAGTAATTTAAATGTTTTTTTTTAATTTTTTTAGGTATAAGTATATAATGTGTTCTAGCTCACGCCAGTGGAATAACTAGGATGAAGGGCTGTGGGGGGCTGAACTACCAGGGGATCTGGGCACTGGACAAAATTTCAATTTTTAAGCCCCTATAATTGCATTTTAGCTTTGTTTTTCTTATAAAATTGTAGCCTACAGATCCTAGCTTCTAGTACATTTCATTCAACTAGACTTGCTATGATCAAGTTTTAGAATTCTTTATCACTTTTAGGGTTCCGGGTGGTGGGGGGTGGTTATCCCCCTCATATCCTCCCCATAGTTACGTCACTGACTCACGTTTAAGTATACTCAGTTTTTTCACGGAAAGAAATAAAAGTGAAAACGCGGATGTTTTTATTTTTATACTAATTATCAAAAAAAATCCAAGACTTTAATGTTGTCGAATTAGTAGTCAATATGGTTTATTATAATATCAATTGATAAATTATACTTATCCTTCTCCGTTTTTAAAGATTAGGTATATTTTATTCTGTAAACTGCAGTAACATAATTAATAACTCAACTTTAAAGACATGGACATTCCCAAGAATGATTAGTGCTGAACCTATTAAAAGCGTATCCGAATATAAATAATAATATCTATAATTGAAAAAAGTTGAGATTCGCTTCACCTCCTTCCATTACTGTTTCAAACTTGACAAAGATATACAATATTAACACAATAAATAAAAATAGTTAATGTCTAACAAATAAAAAAAAGGAAAGCTAAATATCCCAGATCACGCGAAGACATATACTATATGAAATAGTTTCGGGCCTTTGTAGTAGATAAATGAGATTGAAAATTATTAATCTGGTGATCTGTATCAAATTCAAACTTGATAATTATTCTTAATTACTGAGAATACTCTATATTCTATTTTGAGCAGCAAGAAATACCAATTTTGATGGTGAAAAACAATTCTGGAGGTCCACAAAGAGACATACATATAAGATAGATAGTTTGAGGACACGTCGTTATGTTTAGTATGGGGACATCTGAAAAATTACGACACTTACAATGAATTTTCCTTTGTTTGCTGTAGTGTCTCAAAGGAGGTTTTTTTTTATATGGCGATAGTAAATTTATCAATAAATCATTTATATACAGAAGGTAGATTATTTTGTAAGTTGTCATCAGGATATACATGAATTTATATTATGAGGACAGTTCTTATGCGTGTTGGAGTATTCGATGACAATTGAAAATTATAAATATTAATAATATTTCCGAAACGATATATGGATTCAATTGCTGCTTTTTCTATAGGTTTGTTCCAACCTAAGTAAATACCGTTTTATTACCGTACAATCTCAATAACGCAGCAAATTTGATGAAAATTATACAGACTTATTATATTCACTAATCAGTAGGTCAACTGGGTTTGTATCGTAATTGTACGGTTTTTGTGTTGATTGGAACAGACCCTATAAAAAACGTTCAAATAATCGATTTTTACAAATTTTGATAAAATCTGTATTTACGTTGATAGCAGAATATCACAAATCACGCAAATACATATACTTATATGAAGCAGTTTGGGGACCTTTCTAGTAGATAAATATCGAATGAAAATTATTAATCTGGTAATCTGTATCAAAATCAAAAAGGAAAATTATTCTTAATTACTGTAAACACTCTATATTCCAATTTGAGTAACAAGAGATGCAAATTTTGATGGTGACCAAAAAATTCTGGAAGTCGATAAAGGGACATACATATAAAATAGATAGTCCGATGGCACGTTGTTATACGTGATGTTTAGTACGGGGAGATCAACAAATTTTCAATATAATAAATTCATCTAAGGTTTGTTGCAGTGTTTCAAATGAGGTTTTATTGGTTTTTCATCAATTACTGATTGTGATCAATAAATCATCTATATACAGAAGGTAGATAATTTTGGAGGTTGACATCGGAATGTATATGAAATGATATTACGAAGACAGTTCTTATACGAGTTAGAGTATTCGGTGACAATTGAAAATTATTATCAGTATATCCGAAGCGATAGATGGATCATTCGCTGCATTTTCTATAAAAAACGTTCAAATAATTGAACCTTACAAATTTTGATTAAATATGTATTGATGTCGAAAGCGAATTATCCCAGATCATGCGAAAACATATACAGTGTGGAAACTTATGGAATAAAATTCTTTGTCATTATTTTAGAAAATTATAAAAAATGTCGAGACACGTCAACTTTTGAATTTAGTTGTGCGTTATGTAAATATAAATTTAAATCAATTTTAGAGGTTGAAATTTCAAAATTAATAACTCATTACACTTGAAATATTGGTACATTTTTAAATTAGCTAAATATGGATTTATCAGAAATCTAAACTAACTAATTATTAGACGTATTTGTTATTAAACAAAACCTGCTACGCCCATGAATTTTATCATGAAATACCTAAAAATGCCAATATTTAAACAAAAACGGTAAATAATGTGGATTGTTTTCTATTCTGTCAGTTGTTGATGTGTTGACAGTTTATACTGAAAAAGTAAAATCTTTGTCGAACACCTTTTCCTTGTCGACATAACAATGAAATATTTAACTGAGACTCACCGAATTAAGATTTTAATGATGATCGGGTATGGGGATAACTGCAGAAGTCAAGTTGAAGTGATAAACTTACTTAATCACAGGTATCCCGAATTGCCTAATATGTCACAAACCACTGTGTATAAAATTCATGCACAATTCAGAGAACTTGGACATGTCAAACCATTGAAAAGAAAACCACACTTCGTTGAAGATGATGTGAAAGTGGATATTTTGTTAAGTGTCCAAGAGAATCCCACTTCTAGTACACGTCAAATTGCTCGTGAAAATAATGTTAGTCATACAACTGTTCTAAGATGTCTTCATACAGAAAAACTTCATCCCTACAAAAAAACAGAAGACGATCCAGATCGTAGAATGGATTTCTGCGAAAGATTGATGAATAAGCTGAACAGAAATGAGATAGCTCTTGGTACGATTCTTTTTTCCGACGAATCAGCATTCACATTGAATGGAGAGGTGAACCGACAGAACTGTAGATAGTGGTCAGCAGAGAATCCTAATTGGATGCGTGAGACACATACTCAGTACCCTCAAAAGGTGAACGTTTGGGCCGGTATCATAGGCGACCATATTATTGGTTCTATATTTATAGATGGAAATTTGACAGCTGAAAAATATTTAAATATACTTAGAAATGAATTTATTCCTGCGTTGGCAAACTTATATCCCAACGCAATAGATCCTAGCTTACCGATTGAAAATGTTTGGTTCCAGCAAGACGGGGCAACACCCCATTATGCTTTAATGGTAAGAACTTATTCAGATGAAATCTTCCCCAATAAATGGATTGGACGAAGAGGTACTATTGAGTGGCCAGCTAGATCGCCAGACCTTACGCCGTTAGATTTTTTTCTGTGGGGTTATCTTAAGAACAAAGTATATGCAACAGAACCAACTAGCATTGTAGACCTCAAAGACAGAAATACGGAATATTTCACCTCAAACTTTAAACAAAGTTAAGGAGGAGTTCTATAGGGGACTGTGCTATTGCCAACAACTAGGTGGAGAACATTTTGAGTATTTATTTTAATGTATTTATGTGTTTAATAACTGTAAAAATAAAATGTTCACCCTGTATAATTCATAATTGACCATACATTATTTAGTTTGATGGAATCGGTGCATTAAGAGGATTTCAAAAATATGCAAATATACAGGGTGTTTCATTAAAAAAACAACAACACCGACTATGGCATACTTGCGTAAATCACCCTGTACATTTAAATTTATGTTTACATAACGCACAACTCAATTCAAAAGTTGACGTGTCTCGGCATTTCTTATAATTTTCTAAAATAATGACATAAAGAATTTTATTCCATAAGTGGTTTCCACACTGTATATGAAATAGTTTGGGGACCTTTGTAGTAGATAAATTACTGCAATATCGGCATCATCGATCCTAGACTACCATTGGAAGACCGCGCCGATCGAAAATCCTTATAAAATATCCTTATTTACAAATATTAGGTGAAAGAAAAACAGTGATTTAAGCCGATATGATATTATAGCTATTTGGAATATGGACACTTTTGCTTTTAAGGAATGAGAAGGCCGCAATTGGTATAGATAAGTATATTAATGATGAAACATGCCGCCCGACCCGATACTGATAAGGGCAAAGGTGCTGCTTTTTTGTGAATTATTTTGTTTCTTTTAGGGAGAAATATTAAAATAAATTTAGCCAACACCTAACTGCCATTAGATAAAATGAATGTTTTTAATTTTTTTAGTTTATCTCTGCTATTTGTGCTGTAAATAAAGGGAGCCTGTTGAAACAAAAACCTCTTACTCTCAGAGTAAAAATTATTTAAATAATTGAAAGAATTAAAAGAGAGTGGGTTCTTTCCAAACTGACAAAGAGATTGGAGATAACGGAGCCACTTCTCAGGGCTCTGTTATCTGAAAGAAGTTAATTAAAAAAAAAATGTGAAAAAGAAAGAGAAAGAGAGAGAGAGAGAAAAAAAACAGTAAAGTTACATCAATAGTAAGGGCGCCATTAACTTTGTTCCTAAACAAAATTAGAAAAAATCAACCTCCTTAATCAGTCAACTCTTACCTGCTGTGCTCTGCTAGTTTTTTGACAATACTTATGAAAAAAAAATGTGCTGAAGGCTATTTCTCAGGTCTTCCTGTATAATAAATAAAACAACAGACTACTAATATGTATGAATATAATGAATGAAAAAATATTTAAACGTGTTACATAGTTTGACAATAATGGGTTAAAAGTGTGTATGTGTGAAGAAAAAGAAAGTATAAATTAAAACTAAAACGAGCTGTACAAATATGAATGGTGAAGCCATAAAATATAATTTTACTTATCTTGAAGTAGAAAGTCGAAGTCAATTCTCCATAAAATCTTCTTAGGTTAAATAATTCTCAGTATAATACACAGTTGAGTATCTAGATCATGAATTGTTTCTTATGGAAACACCATTTCTTGTGAGTCAATACAAATTGCCGACAAATCTTCATCTAAGTTCTTCAGTCGGGTGATTTTAGTTAAATTTACCGATATAATTACATTATTCCTGGCGGTATCGCTACAAGAACACCAAGTGTGTTACAGATAGACCTTTTTTTAATTAACACGATATTTAGATATCTGTCCAGCGACATATATAAAACTGTACTTATCATTTTTTTACAGAAATACAATCTAGTTTAATGATTTGTCCTGGACAAAAACCTTTATCAATTTAAGAAAATCTTACACAGAAAAAAAATAAAACATACCAGTAATCCCTGCGAACTTGTTCTTAGAACAAGTTTTTTTAATAAATATACGGAATATTTAAAACTTTTATCAGGATTTCTGCGACTACCATTCTCTATTACAAACTCTCGTATAGTGCCGCGTTCCGAATTTCTATTCAGGATTTTTTTCTGTGAGATATCTATACAGTTAATTCCACCAACATTTAAATAGTTGTTGGCAAGGAAGGACGTGTGGTCTATTCCACCAATAAATTTAACATTCATCGCTGAATTATTTATTTAAAACTCTATTAGAAATGTTAACTGCTAAGTGAACGTTTCATACCCCTAACAGCCAAGAAAAAAAATTAAAAAAAAAATTGTTATATAATTAAACTATTGAGACCAAAAAAACGAGGGAAGAAAATTTAAAATAGAAACTTTAAACTATGAGAATCACGTATGAGTAAAAAGGAAAATCCTCACTATTTTTAAAAAAAACATTGATGAAGTCAATACTAATATATATATATATATATATATATATACATACATACATATTTTGTACATATTTATACACCCCCAATAAAGTTCATCCCCATATTGAGACTAACATAAACTTTAAGCTTCTGTGTTATTAAGTACTTATTCAAAGGAACAGTCTACCCAATTAGTAACTGCTCTTACTTATCAACATAGAACCCTAAATCGAATACGAAAAAATTTACATTAGGAAAAACAAAAACCCAGATATGCATTTTCAGGGACTTAAGTACTGATACAAAGGAACAGTCTACCCGTTTAGTAACTGAACTTACTCAAACCCTAAAAATACAGCATAACAAAAGAAAATTTTAGACAAAAAGAAATGAAAGATAGAAAAAACACACCCTCATACATGTTCTGCACTGTCTGCATCCGACATCCACCGTCAGGTCAGATGCTGAGAATCCTCATGGCTCAATCTAGAATCAGAAGGTGTGCCAAGTTGTAAGTGATCACACAAGACCGAAATTGCGCAAACTTAGCAGCAAAGAGAGCCTCGTATTCCGATTCAACTGCTTCCACATTGCCTCATAACATTTTCAAACACCCCACACCGCAATGTAGCTCGAACGAAGACACTACACAACGTCCAGTTCAGAGTACTGCACACTCAATGATATTCTAGCATATCATTAACGCTAAAATAATAACCTGAAGGGTTATTAAATGATACCAAAAAGACAAAGTCGGGAAGAAACATAAAAAGATATAGAAAAAGATTAAAAGTTGGAAATTTATTAAGATGGTCCAACATTAACCACCCATTATATGAAAGACAAGTTAGGTATTTGTCACGAACCTTATTCAATGAGTGCATATTTGTTCTGACGGTAAGGAATATAGGAAAAGACATTTGCCCAGGTGTGATATTTCAGGGTTGCCCCTCGTTATCCGTAGACCATACTGCAAGCAACACTGGTGAGAATAAACTAACAAGAATACTACCCCAGATAAATTCTTTAAATCAAGAATAAAAGTTAAAATAAGATGATATTAGGAAGAGAAAAGAATAACATAATATGGCTCAGATAAATAGGTCGATAAAACTCATAACTAATTACCGCAACCTATAACTAATGAAAGGAAAGAAAAAAAATAAAAAAACTTACTATTCTCATTGAGAATATAGACGTCACAATCAGGTAAAGGAACATCAAAAACACTTCGCAATATTCACAAGAGGGAAGAAGTAAACTTTAAAGAAAATACAAATACTGTCACAAGGGAATGGACGATGATTCCTGCACTAACATATTTAACAACAACATGTCATTATCTAATGGTGAGGTAACCAACTCCAAACTTATTCGTATTTATTTTTCGATATTGTGAATCATTAAAGTAAAGATATTGTGTTTTTAATGCCTAGATTAATATTATAATCTAGTGTTTATGAATCATAGTCAGGTAAAGAAATATCAAAAAGATATTTTGATGTTTCTATGTAGATAATAATAAGAATTCATAAGAATCCTAAATAGCAAACAGAGAGAAAGTAATTTAGAGGGAATACAAATACTGTCACAAAGGAATGGACGATTATTCCAGCACTAACATATTTAACAACCATATGTCATATTCTAAAGGTGAGGCAATAAACTCCAAACTTATTTGTTCTATCCTCTCAAATTCCCTTACTATAAGATAAAGAAAATATGTTTTCTTGACAGATATAAATTTTAATTTCTACGGTAGGATATATCAAGATAATTATAGATATTTTTGAATAGTGAAAATAACTATTTGTTAGATAGAGATAAGCGTTTAGGAACACTGAAAATTAAATTCCTTACAATGAACTGGATTCATTTGGAATCTAACTAGGAAAGATAAAGATACAAATTATAAGATAAAATTAAACCAACTATTAAGTAACATAGATAGATCATTTCTGTGTTGCTGTGCCAAAAGATGTAAGAGTCAAATTTGCTATAACTATTATAGCAAGCTAGGATACTATACACTAGATGTCTGGTGGGACAATATTTAAATGTACAGAAGACGCACGATTTATGTCTGCTGCGACACAAGATAAGATAAGGTAAAGATAAATTTTCGACACGAGATAAAATAAGGTAAAGATAAAGATAAATCTCTGTGTGTCATTCTCTCTAACACACAAACACCCTAGGTAAGATAAATTATTTCAGTTTGTGTCATTTGACACAATTCAACTGAAAACGGTAAGATAAGATAATAATTTTCAGTATGTGTAACTACACATTTCGACTGAAAAGATAAGTCTACAAATTAGAAATATAATATGGAACATTAAAATTTTAGTGATACTAATTACCGTTCCAACATCACATAACTCTAATTCTGTAAACACGAATAATATTAAACTCTTAATACTTTCTAATTTAAGAAATATAATCCACAAGATAAACCTAGGTTACCAACAAATTAATTTAGCCAAGAGATTATTTTTTACTCTCAGCACAACACAGAAAAATCTACGGTAAAATTACTTTCCCTTTTTTTTGAAGATAAGGTAAAAATGTGTTCATCTAACAAATGTTCATTCACTATCCGAAGATACTGAGTCAGGATTATTTTCATCATCGGTAAAGTCACTTGATTCATCAGTAGATAAGTTATATTCTTTTAGATCTTTAATATGCCATCGTCCTATATTTTTGCCATTACTATCTTTAAGTTCATGAATCAAGGGAGATATAACACGGTTAACAGTACAATGTATATATTTAGGCATGAATTTTGCAGAAATAAATTGAGCTTTATCAGATTTCTGATAATTCTTTTGCCAAACATGATCACCTACATGAAATTTAATATCGCGTTTACGAAGATTATAACGGTTACTCGATTTTATGTAAGCCTTGTGTAATTTTTTTCTAACATCTTCGAAAATTTTTGGCATTTCTTGAGTATCCTGTAAACGGTGTATTTTATCAGCAATTGCAGGCTGATTATTTGCATTTTCTGCAATATTCCCAAAGAATGACCCTGATACAGGTACGTTTCTAGCAAACACAAGAAAAGATGGTGGAAATTCTGTGACTTCATGTTTAGACAAACGAATTGCCTGAGCTATTTTCTGTAATTCTACATCCCAAGTTCTATGATCAGAAAAACAATATGAACGTATTGCAGTAACAATAGATTTATTCACACGCTCAGTATGATTGGCTTGAGGAGTGTAATTTGCAGTGTACTAAATACTTTGGACATTGTACTTAGACATCAAATGTTTAAACAACTGACTAGTGAACTGTTTACCATTGTCTACAGCTACTATTTGAGGAACTCCAAAAATTAGAAAAACATTATTTTCAATGAATTTCACAATCGCAGAAGAGGTAGCTTGTTTTAAAGGTTGAATTAAAACAAATTTAGAGAAGAAATCAACAATGACCAATGCACACGTATTTCCCTGGCGAGATCTAGGATATGGACCTATTAAATCACAGGAAATTAACTGGAAAGGAAACTCTATATTACGATATTTACCCATGAGACCAGCTTGTGGCAAATTTGTGGGCTTACAGGCAGCACAAACTTTACAGCGCCTCACATATTTTTGTACACTCTGTCTCATTCTGGGCCAATAATATAACTCTGAGATTCTCTCTAATGTTTCAAAAACACCGAAATGAGCTGCAGTAGGATCATTATGAAATTTCGATAACAATTCAAGCCTGTTTTCCGTTGGAACTACAATTTTCCAGTCAGTTAAATTGCAAATACTGGCATACTTGTTAAAGACATGCTTATATAGGATATTATTTTCCACCTTGAAATTAGGATAAATATCCGGATCGGATTGAACCTTATTAATCATAATTTTATACCAATTATCAGGTTTTAGTAAAGATAAATCTAATACATTTATTTCCGGCACCCTGGATAGAAAATCTGCAGGTACGGTACCCGTTGCTCTACGATGGACTATCGAAAAATTGTATTGTGAAAGTTGTAGAATCCACCTAGCTAATCGTGGTGATGGTTTCTTCATGTTATTTAACCAAACAAGAGAAGAGTGATCGGTGATGACAGTAAAATGTCGTCCCAGAAGATAATAACGAAAATGATCAATAGATAATAGGACTGCAAGGGCCTCTTTTTCAGTAGTTGTGTATTTCTTTTGACATTTATTCAATTTTTCACTATAATAAGCTACTGGATGTTCCAACCCATCTTCTAACTGAAAAAGCACACTTCCAATACCTACATCACTTGCATCACACATTAGATAAAATGATTTGTCAAAATCAGGACTACAAAGTACAGGAGCGGTAGTTAAGACAGTTTTTATATCATCGAAAGCTTTTTGAGCTTCCGGTGTCCAACTTATTGGTTGATTTTTTTTTCTATTAGATAAAAGATCAGAAATGGGAGCAGATAAAGTAGAAAAATTATTTAAAAAACGACGATAATATGAAACAACACCAAAAAATCTACGCACCTCTGTAGTTGTCCTCGGTACAGAATAGTTAGTAATAGCTTAAGTTTTTTCACCGCCAATACTTAACCCGTTTTCATCCAAGGTATAACCTAAATAGCGAAGAGAAGGACGACAAAAATGACATTTATCAATATTTACCGTTAAATTAGCCTCTTTTAATTTCTCATAAACTTTAGACAAAATTTCAACATGTTTATCAAACTGTGATGTACAAACAATTATATCATCAAGATAATAAAAACAATATGGTTCTAAAGATGGACCTATTACCATATCCATTAATCGTGACATGGTAGCTGGACTTGAAATTAAACCAAATGGTGTACTTGTAAATTGAAATAGTCCTCTAGAACGTATTGCGAAAGCTGTTTTTGGACGAGACGACTTTTCTAAAGGTATTTGATAGAAAGAATGTTTTAAATCGATACTAGAAATATATCGCGTATCCCTTAGTTGACTAAGAATTACCTCGATATTTGGAATCATATACGAATCTGCTTTAGTTGGCTTGTTTAAAAATCTAGCATCAAGAAGTAACCTTATACTACCATCAGGTTTATGAGTTAAACAGATAGGAGAACAATAAGGAGATGTACTTGGTTCAATAACCCCTAATTTTAATAATGTATCTATCTCATTATTCACATGAACTTCCATAGCTTGAGGCAATGGATACTGTTTTATTTTAAATGGAGGAGAATTTCCTGTGTCGATAAAATGCTCTAAGATATATGTCCTACCAATTTTATCCTTGGGGCTAATGCTTTTAAATTTTTCGATAACAACATCAAGTTTAATTTTTTCATCATTTGTTAAAGTTGTGACGTCCTTAACAGTATTGATGACATTTAAAGATAAGGCATTTAAATTCATAGTAAATTTAGAAAAATCTATTTTAATATTGAATGTCTTTAAAAAATCCATTCCTAAGATAACTGTTTGAGTAACTGAAGGTAAAAGATATAATTTTAAAATCCGAGATAACTTATCCACTGTGACATAAGTTTCTACAAAACCACCAACATCATGGTATGTATCATCAGCAGTCGAAACTTGAAACTGTTCGGTAATAGAAATAGGTATAGATAAATTCGTAAGAAACTCAAGACCTAGAGAACCCAAAACACTCAGATTACTTCCTGTAACAATCAAACAAGAAAATGTCTTCCCAAAAATAATAATATCCACATAAGGCCTGTTATCATTATCTTATCGATATAACAAGTCTAAAAAGTAATTACTCGATAATTGAGTATTTATAGAATTCTGAAATTTATTTACTACCTTGTTTGGCTTGTAAAACGATCTTACTATATTTAACCAAGCTAACCAATCATTTTTATTGAAATAAGATAAGTTATTTTTATTAGAATTTTTAGATAGATTAGATAAGGAATAAATTTCACTTATTGGTTGCTGGTTGAAGGTGGTATTTCGGAAACTGTTCTTGACTTCGTTTGTTTTTTTGAATTTTTTTGCTTTGGATGTGTGGATCCTGAAGGATTTTGAGGAGCGGTAGGTGTCACCAAAGCATTGACCTGACCGCTTGGTTCGTTTTTTGAACAATTTGGACATTTAGATTTTATAAATCCAGGATTTCCACATCCATAACAGAATACTTTTAAAGCGTATTTACATTGCGGATAAAAATGATTCTGTTCACCACAATTCCAGCAAACTTTATGTGAATTTACTGTAGATACTGTAGATAGATGTCTAGAATTATTATGATTCCTAGACCGATAAGATGAGGTAAAAGTATTATTTAACTGTGGTTCTAGATATATTTTAGGTTTGCTCGAACTAATACTTGAATTCTGAGAATTCTGTGAGTAGGTAAAAGATTCTTCCAACTTTTTACATTTATCGGTTAACTCTTCGATACTGTTAATATCTAATAAAGCTAGCGGTTGTACATAATTAGAAAGCAAATTTCTCTTAATGATTCTAATTTTTGATGATTCATCCTGTTTTATTTCTAAGCGATTAAACAGACTACACATAGAATTTATGTATAACGTAACTTTTTCATTAATATTTTGTTTTCTATTTTTAATTTCATCCAATAAATCTTCCTGATAATTATATGGGAGAAAATCTGACTTTAATTTAGAAACTAACTCTGACCAATTTTGAAATTGACTTCTATTATTTAAATACCAATAAAATGCCTGATCAGTGAAGAGATCTGCAGCGCTAGAAAATAATTCGTTATCTGTTACACCTCGAGAAATCTTTAAACACTCTACACGTTCTAAAAATCCTGCCAAAGATTCAATTTCCCATTTATAGATAGGTACTGGCTTAGAGAAAGTAAAGCTTTGGTTCTGACCTACAGGAGTTGATTGAGCCTGAATAGTGCCCGGTAATCTACCATCAAGTTCACCCTCTAACAACAAAATCTGAGTAGCAAACTGTTTTTTTTTTAATTCTTCCTCATCATTGTTACATGACAAACGAGACACCCGATTATTTGCATGAGCTAATCTACATGTTAATCTGAGATATTCATTGTCCCTATCTGATCCTACAAATTCTGAAATTTTTCTGCTAAAATCAGATAAAGTTAACTCGATACCGTTTACTTCACTATCAAAATTCAATTGACTATTCTCATATAAAATAGAACTGCGACCGAACGCTTCTTGAGCTAAAATACCCCTCAACAATTTTCTACGTTCCGCCACTGTCGGTAATACTTCAACATTTCTATATTCCAATTCGTGTTCCAGCTCATGAGATAATAAATATTCGACCTTCAATTTATAAGGCAAAGACATTTTTGTACTTAATTTCAATAAAGTTCTCTTGGTAATTAAAGTTAAGTTAAAATTTTATACTCTAATGATAGAAAAAAAAAACTGAAACAAATTCTCAACAAAATTAATTTACAATTTGAAGGTCACTGAAAGGTAACAAATGAATTGATATAAACACTGAGTAATATATGAATCGTTAAGCTTCACACCAGTTATAAATATAATATAACATATATCATATAATATTTCAAACAACGAGAAAGATGTATATATTTATTACACAGGACCTGTTTTATAAAAGCAGAAAGCATAAAATATAATTAAAAGTTAAACAGTGAACATAATATCAAAGATATTTCCCCCCTAATAGCAGGAAAGAAAATTTTCAATTATAAAAATTTTTTACCAAAAAGAAATAGCAGATAACAACATGTAAAAGTTAATACACGTTGGAGCGCCAATGAAACAAAAACCTCTTACTCTCAGAGTAAAAATTATTTAAATAATTGAAAGAATTAAAAGAGAGTGGGTTCTTTCCAAACTGACAAAGAGATTGGAGATAACGGAGCCAGTTCTCAGGGCTCTGTTATCTGAAAGAAGTTAATTAAAGAAAAAAAATGTGAAAAAGAAAGAGAAAGAGAGAGAGAGAGAAAAACTAAAAAAACAGTAAAGTTACATCAATAGTAAGGGCGCCACTAACTTTGTTCCTAAACAAAATTAGAAAAAATCAACCTCCTTAATCAGTCAACTCTTACCTGCTGTGCTCTGCTAGTTTTTTGACAATACTTATGGAAAAAAAAAGTGCTGAAGGCTATTTCTCAGGTCTTCCTGTATAATAAATAAAACAACAGACTACTAATATGTATGAATATAATGAATGAAAAAATATTTGAACGTGTTACATAGTTTGACAATAATGGGTTAGTAAAAGTGTGTATGTGTGAAGAAAAAGAAAGTATAAATTAAAACTAAAACGAGCTGTACAAATATGAATGGTGAAGCCATACAATATAATTTTACTTATCTTGAAGTAGAAAGTCGAAGTCAATTCTCCATAAAATCTTCTTAGGTTAAATAATTCTCAGTATAATACACAGTTGAGTATCTAGATCATGAATTGTTTCTTATGGAAACACCATTTCTTGTGAGTCAATACAAATTGCCGACAAATCTTCATCTAAGTTCTTCAGTCGGGTGATTTTAGTTAAATTTACCGATATAATTACATTATTCCTGGCGGTATCGCTACAAGAACACCAAGTGTGTTACAGATAGACCTTTTTTTAATTAACACGATATTTAGATATCTGTCCAGCGACATATATAAAACTGTACTTATCATTTTTTTACAGAAATACAATCTAGTTTAATGATTTGTCCTGGACAAAAACCTTTATCAATTTAAGAAAATCTTACACAGAAAAAAAATAAAACATACCAGTAATCCCTGCGAATTTGTTCTTAGAACAAGTTTTTTTAATAAATATACGGAATATTTAAAACTTTTATCAGGATTTCTGCGACTACCATTCTCTATTACAAACTCTCGTATAGTGCCGCATTCCGAATTTCTATTCAGGATTTTTTTCTGTGAGATATCTATACAGTTAATTCCACCAACATTTAAATAGTTGTTTAAAACATTGGCAAGGAAGGACGTGTGGTCTATTCCACCAATAAATTTAACATTCATCGCTGAATTATTTATTTAAAACTCTATTAGAAATGTTAACTGCTAAGTGAACGTTTCACTGTATTTTTGCAAGAATTTTAGTAACTAGGTAATGGCCAGAAATTCTAAACGTTATTAGGAGAATTGTAAATTGTAATCTTTGTTTGTTGATAAAGCATTTCAAGAAATCCACTACCGTGTTACAATATGAATGATTTGAATTGAATTGAATGGCATGTCTTAAAATAATAGATCCTTTTAACAAAACAATGGGTAAAGTTGCAAAAAAGAAGTTTTCGGGGTCATACTGTCCCATTTTATTAAGAAAAAAGTTAAATATGGCTTGTCTATTTAAATAAAAAGTTATAAAATCCTTTAACCAAGTTATTAGAGAGATAAAAAAATTGACAGTAATGTATGTTTCTTTTATTTTCAGTTTAGATCATGTTTAAAAAAGCGAAAAGCAGTGAAATCTGGAATTTCTTACACCTGTTGAGGGTGACAATTATTATGCAACTTGTAATATGTACAAGAAAAATTGTTTATTTTTAAAAGTCATGAATAAACCCTAAAAATTGATATATTTTTCACAGTTAATATGGCAACATGTTCTATTAATATTATCAATTTAGAATTAAATAATATTAAACTAGTTGCAATTTTTATGTTATACCTTTTATATTAATCTTTCTTCGAGTTACGGGTCAATCTCGATTTCGTATTATTGCTAATTTGCAATCAGGATAATATTTATTGTTTTAAATTAAACCGATAAGAGGTGTATAAATAATATATTCGTACGCGTCGCTAGTTTTGATTTGTTAGATGGTTCGGTGACAATTGAAAATTATTATTAATAGGTGTGAAACGGTCAAATAGTCGAATTTTACAAATTTTGAATAAATCACTATTCACGTCGAAAGCGAAATATCTCAGATCACGCGAAGACATATATATGAAATAGTTTGGGGACTTTTGTAGTAGATTAACTACGATTTAAATTCATTAAATCCGGTAATCTGTATCAAAATCTAACTTGATAATTACTATTAACTACCATAAACACACAATATGCCATTTTGCGCAACAGGAGATGCAAATTTTGATGGTGAAAAAAATTTTGGAAGTCGATAAAGAGACATACATATAAGAAATATAGTCCGAGGAGACGTCACTATACGCAATGTGTAGTATGAGGACATCTAAAAAATTTCGATACAATAAATTCTTCTATCGTTTGCTGCAGTGTCTCGAAGGAGGTTTTTATTGGTTTTTTATTAAATACTGATTGTTATTCTATCAATAAAACCTTTTATATACAGAAGGTAGAAATTTTGTAAAATAACATCGGGATATACATGAAATGGTATTATGAGGATAGTTCTTATGCGCGTTAGGGTTTTCAGTGACAATTAAAAATTATTATTAATATGTCCGAAACGATACATGGAATCAATCGCTGCATTTTCTATGAAAAACGTTCAAATAATCCAATTTTACAAATTTTGATTAAATCTGTATTCACGTCGAAAGCCAAATATTCCAGATCACGCGAAGACATATATATGAAATAGTTTGGGGACCTTTGTAGTAGATAACTAACGATTGAAAATTATTAATCTGGTAATCTGTATCAAATTTAAACTTGATAATTATTCTCATCCACGACTGTTGTATATTGTACCCTTTGTACAACTGTTTGCTCGACATTAATAATACCCATTAATCACGGCAGTGATTAATGAATCATTAAACACTGCTGCCCGATGATCCCTTAATTTATCTATAATATATTCTGTTGCTACAAAAAATTCTGTCATGTGAACCACTAATTTTGTAATCAGTTCTGTACATAAAAGAAATTCAAAAACGTGAATTTTCCTAGACCACATTCGAACCCTGGACTCGCGGTTGGATGGATGCATGTCGTGTATATGTTTCTTAACATACCATGTTCTTCGTAACAATTCATAAATCGAAGTAGATTTTGAATCAAAATCAATTTGACTAAAACCTGTCAACAGTATTGTTTGTGTGCATAGATTTCTCAATGTTTTGATATTTTGTGTAAATTTTGATAAAAAAACAATTAAAAATGGATATAGACAATGAAAATTACTTTTATTTAACACCACCAGAAATTAGACAAGCTGCTGAAGTTGCCTCATTAAATTTATTGCCGGAAAAGTCAAGGAAAGTATATAATATGGCCTATGAATATTTTTTGAACTGGCAAAAGGAAAGAAATCCACTACTTTTCCTGAATCGACTTTGTTAGTATACTTTACTAAATTATCAGCAAAATATAAATCATCAACGCTATGGACCTATTATTCAACGCTTAGAAGTACGATCACCTTACATCGAGGTTTAAATTTAGAAGACTATAAAAAATAAAGAGGATTATTAATATGAAAATCAGAAGGGTTTCAGCCTAAGAAAGCAAAAACTTTTTCTGGCGAAGATATCAATATCTTTTTAACTGAAGCACCTGATGATGAATACCTAGCAACAAAGGTAAGATATTAGGTAGATATTTCACATAGTTTTTTCATTACATTCTGTAATTCACGGTTGCTTTAATAATGGGAGTAATCGGTGCATGTAGAAGTAATGAGTTGTATGAAATGAAAATAACGCATTTACAAGATATTGGATCAGCTTTTTTGGTTAATGTGCCAAATACCAAGATAAAAATTTGCCAAAAATTTACTGTTATCGATAACTTTTACAAAATATGCAAGACATATATTAAATCTTCGACCAAGTAATGTAACCGGTTACACTTTCTTTTTAAATTACCAAAATGGTAAATGTACAACTCAGAGAATTGGAACAAACAAATTTACAAAAATGGGAAAGGATAACGCTGCTTTCCTGAAATTACCGAAACCAGAACAGTATTCTGGGCACACTTTCCGCAGATCTTCTGCAACAATACTGGTTGACGCTGGAGGGGATATCACTGCTCTCAAAATACACGGTGGCAGAAGGCTACATAGACGACAAAAATAAGTCCGATACGGCCAACAAAATATCATCTTCAATTCAACCAAACGAATCAATATAGGTACATATAATCCAAATGTTTCGACAAGTCGACAAAACATTAGTTTTGATGTTAACTCTATCCCTGCGATTAACCTGACCAATTGTTCAAATATTACAATTATCAATTACTATAAATATATACCATCATCTTGTAATATTATATACGTAATATTTGATAAGCTGAATAAATAGATTTTTGTGTTAATTATTATGAGATATTATACGATTAATATAATTTTCGATTACCATGTACTGCGTATAAATGAAAAATAATATATTATATGAAGTCTTATTTAGAATGGAATAATAGTGTTTCTAATAATGTAACAAAATTTTCCAATAAATAAACTTCAACAAAAATATTTAGTAGTCGTGGATAAAGTATAGTATTCTACTCGCGAATAATTAGTTATGATTCCCTCGGTGGCGCTCGTGGCAGTAAACTTCACCTCGTGAATAATAACCTTCATTATACGCTCGTTGAATAATATACTATTACGAGTAATTACTGTAAACACTGTATATTCTATTATGAACAATGAGAGATGCAAATTTGGATGAGAAAAAAATTCTGGAAGTCGACCAAGATACATACAATATAAAATATATATGTCAAGGACGCCTTGTTATACGTTAGTAAGGGAACATCTACAAATTTTCAATATAGAATAAATTAAGCTATCGTTTGTTGTGGTATCTCAAAGGAGGTTTTTTTTTGGTTTATCATTGAACACAACTTGTGAATTTATCAATAAAACCTTTTATATACCCTTATGCAATAAATTCGAGACTTTTGATGTAGATAAATAAGGATTGAAAATTATTAATTCGTTATTCTGAATCCAATTGAAACTTCATAAGTATTGTTAATTACTATAAACACTATATATTCTATTTTGTAAGTTAACAACGGGATAATTTTGGAATGATATTATTAAGACAATTCTCATACGTGTTCGGTGACAATTATTATTAGTCTGTCCGAATCGATATAGTCGCATTGTAAACGTTTAAATCATTGGTTTTACAAATATTGATAAAACATGTACCTATTCACGTCGAAAGCCGAATATCCCATACTATTATAATAGTTTCGGGACGTAAGATGTAGAATGTACGTAAATAACGATTAAAAATTATTAATACAGGAATTTTTATATAATATACAAACTTAGTAATATTCTTAATTGTTGTCAACACTCTACATTCGATATTATGCACACATGTGACATATACCGGTTAGTTTGAGGACATTTTATTTCAAAGTACTTGAAGCGTCATCTGTGCTCATGTATACGCATTACTTTATATACAATTTCGAGATGTCCCTATACTATACAATAGATACAAGAATATTTCGGGGCCTGGCCTCATACTCTACAAATGTCCTCAAAATCTACAATATATAAAAATTATGTTCTCATACTATCCTCTGGACAAATATATATATATATATATATATATATATATATATATATATATATATATATATATATTAATACAGTTCCTCTATTTAAAAATTAAAAGAAACATTAAAAAAGGAAAATTATTTATATGTGTATGCAATACTTTCGATACACACTGTATTATATGTATAATCAATAATATTGAAAGATTCAGTATACAAATCAAATTTGACATTTTAATTTCTGATGACATTTATGTAGAATATATCTAATGATAGATAGAATATATTATGAATTGGAAAATATATTTGAAATTTTAAAATACAGATGTCTCTGCTAGCAGAATTACAATTGTAATAAAAGAATTCAAATCTCTCTTTGTTATAGGGAAACATAAATTAGTATTTTTTTAAAAGGAATTTTGGTAACCACAGGAGAAGAAATTTCTTAATTTGAACAAAGTTTAGGCAGTTGATTTTGAAACCCTCACGAGACAACATCGTGATAGGAGTTGTCTCAAAATTGTTTAGAATTTAATAGAAATTGTATAACTATACAATCAGATCATTAAGCCATACATTATAAAGCCAGTGCGTGCATAATTCGTAGAAGAATTGCAACGTATCAAGTGTAAGTGGTTCCAGTTTCCTAATCATATATTTAGAAAGTTTTGCAGAATTCTGAATACGTTTAGAATACGTACGAGTTTTCCTGTCCTATTTGGTGAGTCCACTCCAGTTTAAATTTATTTCTCGAGAATTAACAGGCCTTTTTTTAAATACATTTCGAAAATAGATGCATCTATATCATAATTTGAGCTAAGCCAAATTAACGTTACACATATAAGATTTTACATCAAGTGAAAAATTTTGAAAAGACAATTTGAACGGAAAATTGGGTTATTTGACATTGATACACGTCAAGTGTATATTAGCCGAGTTGAACTTTTAATTAAAAATTTTAATTAGTTGATTTATAGAATAGGTTGTACTAATATTAAGGTTGGTATATAGTATTATCTTTGTTTCGTTGATAATATTTTTGGGAAACAATAAGTACTTTTGTAATTTTGTTATCTGATCGTATAATATATAATTTTGATTCCAACTCACTGTGGTATTCATTCAGTATCTATTTTCATCGTATTAAACATTTTGCATGCTAAAGAAATTTTGATCTAATCAGTGACGTTTGCTTAATTTCCAGTGACAGTAAAATTGTAAATGTTATAAGATAATTCAAGTGCCTTTATTATATTGAATAAACAGTTACTCGAGATTCTGAATATAGAGTAATATTTGATTTGGATAATACTTGAAAATTTGAATTATTATTATTTAAAAATTTTTTGATCCCACCCTGAGACAAGAGTGATTAAGTTGATTGTGAATTAATTTATCTTTCAAAATACAGAAATTAATATTTATCTCAGCCGGGCATTGTTTGACAACCACTGTCAAAAATAAATTAGGTTACATACGCTGCTAAAGGTGTGTGTGCAATAGTGTCGCTACAATCGCAAATTATGAAAACGTCGACGAATAATGTATATTGTTATATTCATAAATCAATTAAAATATAACTATTAAAACTATAATATAACTATTAATTAGATTGAATTAAATTATATATATATATATATATATATATATACATATAAATATGTATATGAATATATATATATATATATATATTACAGGAAATCTATATACATATTCCAAATTTTTGTAGGACTTTTATATTCAAGATTGTTTTACCACGACGCGTCTACTAACGTTATGTTGAGGTGCATTTACCAGTTATAGTATATAATAGTATACAGTATATATATATATATATATATATATATATATATATATATATATATATATATATATATGTATATATATATATATATATATATATATATATATATATGTATATATATATATATATATATATATATATATATATATATATATATATATATATATATATATATATATATATATATGTATATATATATATATATATATATATATATATATATATATATATATGTATATATATATATATATATATATCATCATCATCATCATCATCATCATCATCATCATCATATGCAGCTTTTTCAACCATTTTGTTATGGTGTAGCCTCCCTTTACATATTTATATATTCCATTTCCATGTGGGCCCATTGTTGTCTATTGTTAGTTATGCGGCCCCAAGTTGATCCTGCGAGTCCTAAGTTGGTCTTCTCACGCCTCGGGGATATCATTGCGTTATCTTTGTAGTCCATCTGTCGTCTGTCCTTCTAGTGAGATGCCCCGCCCGTTGCCACTTTGGGGATCTGATTCTATTTATGACATCTATCACTTGGGTCTCATGTCTGATCCATTCAAGCCTTTCTCTATTTCTCCTTGTTATTTCAAACATGCATCGTTTCATAGACCTCTGCGTTACCTGGAGTTTTCTAATGATATCAGTTTTCAGGGTCCAGGTTTCACAGCCGTATGTTAATACTGGTAGTACGCACTGATCAAACGCTTTCTTTTTCAAACGGAGTGACATTCTAGACTTGAAGATGATAGAGTTCTGCCAAAATGTTCTCCATGCTATATATATATATATATATATATATATATATTAAACTTATTTTTATAATTATTTTAATATTTATTATAATTTATTTAGATATATTATATTTATAGGTTAGATAATTTTATTTATTTTTGTATTTGTTGTTTTTATTATTTATTTGGCTAGCTCAGTTATTTAATTATTCGGAAGCATGAGACTCGTCCTACTCTTTGAGTTCAGGCTTAGATTGAGATATTGTTTAATCAAATAAAATGAAACACATTGATTTCAAATAATTCAATTTTTTAAAGAAAAATTCTATTTCAATATATAATAGACACGCCTATGGCATTATAAAACCACAGTCATAAATTATACCATCTAACATTCTATGCGCATGCTCAAACTGAATACGAAATGATGCGAATGGAAACCGAACGTTTCTATTAGACGCTTCCCAATTGTATGGATATTATATATATCATAGAATCGTTTTCTTTATAAAAATGGTGATGGGAAGTATTATAAAAGAATTTATGTGTGAAAATGATATATACAGATTATTAGTTATTCACTCAGATTAATAAATAAAATAGATATGTTTGTTTTGATTTTTCCTGTTCCAAACATTGAGTCACATTCTAAGCTCACTTGCACTTGCACACTTCCACTGCTTTGCCATATTAACAAATCCTCTTTAGATGCAGGAAAAATGAAATTGGAAATTTTATTGAAAATTTCTTAAAAAGTTATGCAATTAAAAAAAAGTTATAATAATTTATGCATTTGAGTCGCTGCTTTTAAAATTAATTAACAATACTTGAATTTTATATATTAAAGGCATATTCTTATATAAATTTTAAACAAGTATTTGTTGTAACTGAAAGTGGCAACATTGTTAAAAATTTCAGTACCTGCTTTGTTTGTCTAGTATAAACTATTTAGTAGTTTTGTCTTTGTTCAGTTACGATATAAAGAGAGATGCAAATATCGTCAGAGCGTTCTCGACTTACATTTGTTTTGGATTGTAGTATTATAGTAAATACTGTCAAACTTGGTATGTTTATTACGAGCGCCATTAGGACTAGCACGTAAAAATTGAGCTATGTGTGTTTTTCAAGACTTTTAGTGACAAACTTTGGTTTTAAGTTAATTAATTTAGTGTTTTTCATTATCATGGTTCGTCAGTGCCAATTCTGTCGGAAAAACGGCCGAAATTACCCCGAACTGTCAACTCTCATTCCACAGGTATGTAAATATTTGAACGTCTTTCCAGTGGCGGCGACTTTTATTATTCATTTCTATAATATTTAAAATGCTTAAAAGTTTTTTAATTATAAAAAGCAAATTTCTATTTGGCGTTGTTTTATTCTAGTTTTCCCACCAATTTGGAAACAAGAAGAATTTGGTTTGCTTTACTGGCTCTAAGCAAGACTCATGATCTACCAAAACGACCTGAAATTTGTTCGGAGCATTTTAAACAATCTGATTTTATATATAAGAGTAGTGGCCGTAAGTTTCTAAACAAAGATGCTCTTCCCATGTCAGTTTTTGAATTTAATCCACCAAATGTAATGTAAGTACCTACACATTTTCTTGGTACAATGGGCCCTTAAAGTCATTCCTAAAATAAAAAAGTCGCTGTCCTGATAAACAAAATTTCCTTTTTTCAATATAATAAGTTCTTTTTATTACAGCTGATAAAGCGGCCATAAAAGACAATTTTTAAACAGTTTATTAATTATAAGTCATTACTTTATTGGGCGACTGGTGACACTGTGGGCTGTCTAGATAAATATAGTTCAGTTCCAATATAGTAGGCACTAAACTAAACTACAATTGTTTTTGGTTTAATGCAATATTTCTGAGAATTTAGTGCCTACTATTTTGGAACTGAACTGTATTTAAAAATTAAATCAATATTTTAATTTTTTTAAGAGGTCATGGCCACATATGATCCATTTTATTCAGTCAGCAATGATGACTGAGTTAGTTGACTTACATTAATTTGTTAAAAGAATATGTCTATTTCAGGTCTTCAACAAATAACTCAGATTGCCATCAAAAAGGTTTATCTGCACAAAATGTGTCTGAGCAATCTTCTAGTGCTACTCTAAGTGATGTCGAAAGGTAAATATTTAAGCAATTTATGTTGAAATTGGGAGTATATTTTTTTAAACTGCTTTTTAATAAAATTTACTGTTTCGACCTTTACTCTGTGAAATCAACTCATATTACTTGCTTAAATGAAACTAACTGTTTCTAAATAATTCCACAATATATTGAAAACATGTTAAAAATTCTAAGAAATTGACAATTAGTTTCATTTAAAAAAGTAATGCTTTTTAAAAGTTACTAAAACAAAAAAATTGTTATTTGTGTTTTATTTTTAGTTTACCAGTAGAAGAAGTAACAGTAACTGAGAATCATTCATTTATGAGTGGTGTATCATTGCTTACTTCAGATTCTCGTATACTTGCATATAGGTTAGTTTTTTAGTTAGGTTTGTTGTAGTATATATTTTCTCCTAAATGTTTAAAGGTTTTTGTAATAGCCAATAAAATTTATTTACAGTTTGTTCCAGTCACTAGAATCAACAACATATTCTGATTTATGTATTTTAGGTTTACGGAACCTGGTCCTTCAGGACTTTTTAAATATAATACGCCAGCTGAGCCCTTATCTCCTACTACCAGCACTGCTTCTTCAACTGAAAAGCAACTTTTGGGAATCCTAAAAGAAAACCCAAGTAAGCTGTTCGAAGATGCTGTAGGCCCTTTATCTGATTTTAGAGGTGCATTGAATATGGTGAAAATAACAAAAAGGTAAAATTAACCCGGGAACAGTCACGTTGTTAGTTTTTGTCTAACGTTTTCAGGTTTTCTCTTATAATAACTCACTAAGTAACTAGAATTCTGTCGCCATCTAGGAATGCCTCCAGGGATGACACATACCAAAACGCTTGCAACAATGGAAGGTGTACAGATAACTGTTACGAGAAATAAAGGCACTTGTTACTGTAAATCTATCACGCAATCGTTTATTTATTCCAAATTTTACGTGTGTGTATATGGGAAGAAAGTTGGTCCAGTGTGCATAAAATTACAAGGTAAGCAATCTAAAATGATATGTAGATACTGTCTTGACAGAAAAACAGATTTACGATACAACAATATGGAACATATGCCTCCCCAATATGTAAAGAACATAAGTACCATAACTACATTAGCTACATGTACCAACTGTGCAGCCCAAGTTTATGAGCTGCAGCGCTACCTGTTGGAATGGAAATGTCATTGTCAAATTTTATTTTGACAATCTAAACATGTCTTTGTAATTAATTCCGTTGACAAACACTAATATTACAATTAATTCTAACTTATTATCAAAAAAGATAGACCAGGCTAAACAATTCAAAATTATTCAAATTTCATTATTAACTGTACCTACGCTTAACTAATTTTTCAATATTCATTTTTCAAATTATTTCTGTTCAAAATTTTAATAAAACACATATATAAGTTACTTTTTCTTTCGTTAATAAACGTGATCGTAGAAAAAGTATTGTGCACAACTCGTACGCAAATCTCTTCTCTCGCTCCATTGATTTTCAGCTCTCGCCTTATGGGTTGTGCCACAAACTTCTGTGCTCGTGGAAAAAGTAAACGATATAGAAGTTGATATGCTGACCTGGTGGGAAGGAAATCTCAATGTCAAAACCCGTTTTGACAATCTAATATTATATTTATAATGAATTTCGGTGACAGATATTGATATTAGAAGTAATTAAAACTTATTATTAAAAAAAGATACACCAGGCATAACAATTCAAAATTGTTAAAATTTCAAAATTAACTATACCTAGGTTTAACTGTTTTTCATTTTTTAAATCCTTGCAGTTCAACATTTAAATAAAATACGTATGTAAGTTACTTTTTGCTTTATCAAGAAATTTGGTCGTAGAAAAAATATTGTGTACAATTCGTATTCAAGGCATTTACAAGTTACAACAAAAAGGATGGGAAATATAAATTCTGCATAGAAAAATACATATATATATATATGCCCATTTTGAGGGTAATCGGTTGAACGGTGTAGAATTGTATATGCTGCAGCGCTACCTGGTGAGAAATTACAACAAAGAGAATAGTAAAAATATTCTCCGTGAAAAAATACATTAATTAAAATCAACAAACTTTAATTTCATCAAATGAAATATTTATAAACACCAAAATTCCAATAATATAATTTTATATTTGTTGTTTTTGAATAGATTTGGTACGCCTATGCTTTGACGATGACGCCAAGGCGATGTATCCACAATACAATCCCCACTTTTTGTAATTCATTCATGATTTTACTACTGGCGTTTAGAATTGTTGGCCGCAAAAATAAACGTGTTTATGAATGAATAGCCCTCTCTATGTATATTATTACTCCAAGGTTATTCATAAGAAATTATATACCAACTACATATACCTTTGGAATTATTATATCTCTACATAAAATTCAAATTCATTATACTATTATTCATCAAGTAAGTACCACCATTATTTTATTACAAAATAAAGAACGAGCATGTGGTTTTATAATAATCTCCAATTCATATCTAATTAATAACTACAAGTCTTTTTCTTTTAGTTTGATTGATAAAATAGACGAAAGAATTATTTACAAATGGAAATAGTCACTGAATTTAAATTAGTATGTTATTATTGGCCAATAATATTAAAAAACACTAACCTGAAGTCTGGAGTCTGGATTTCCTCACATCTGGTAACAGGAATACGCCGACTGGAACCACGTTGCATAATTTCTGGAAGAAACTTGGGTATTCTCAGGAATAACTGGATATCCACATACGTAAGTGTTTGTTTTTTAATATAGATTATGAATTTTTAACTTTAATACGTATTTGTTGCAATTTAACTTAAAATTTGTTGCAAAAACTCACATCATCTTCCTATCTCCTATGACGTCAAGCTCAATCTACTCACGCTTCCCCTCGATCGTTAATTTTTTAATAAATAGACTATTTGTTTCCCAGCTCACTGTTCCAAACAGAGTTTTGTTTCCTTATAATTTAACAAAATTGTCCTGTCATATAACAACCAATGCTTTTCTTTTATTACACTTTATGAAAGTATTGAAAAACATAAGATTGCGAATTTCACTTAAAGAAGTCTGTTTTTTCATTATTATATACTAATTTCAATAAAATAAGTCTTTCAACAATTTGTGAAATTCATGGTTAATACTTTTATATTACAATGTAAATTCTTGTTTTTCTACTTGTGATGACTTTGAAATTGAATTTAAGTTTATAACATAAATCCTTTATATATATATATATATATATATATATATATATATATATATATATATATATATATATATATATATATATTAAACTAATATTTGATATTATACTTACTTTTATAGTAGATTTAAATGTTTATGTTTATTTATTTAAAATTTTTGTTTTAAGTTTGGCTAGCTCAGTTTGTTTTTAATATTTGTTTAATAATTTATGTTAATTAGATTATTCGGGAGCATGAAATCCTTTTTCCCTTTGAGTCCTGGCAATTTATACTGATGTAATAGTTGAAATAAAAAAAAACACATTATTTGAAATCAATTTAATTATCAATGCAATATTTATTTGATAAAATAATATGCGACGCCAATGGTTATATGTACCTATTTATTGATTTTAATAATATCATAAATGCGCATGCGTGAAAAAATTAGTCATGCGCTTTAGCATGAAACAAACAATTATGGTACGTAAGAAACATCTATATTAATACAAACATAGTTTGTTTGATGATGCAGATAGGTAAATGGATTATACAAAACATAAAAGAATTTATATATATATCATAGTCATATATGATACAAGTAGCTGTGGGAAGAAATTAGTTATATACATGGATAGAGAAATAGAAATTATATACAGAAGGACATAGTTATTACATTATGAAATTTCAATCACCATATTTATGCAATTACAAGATGGCGTGATTAGCGTAAGTACATATTTTAATTTATATAAAGTTCGGCCTTTTATTAAATTTAATGATTTATGTAATGAATACACTATATGAAGTCTGTTTCTTTCTTTTTTAGATCGATCATGTTTGAAAAAGTTTATCAATTTATGAAATTAAGTACTTAATTGGGATTTTGAGTTTTTACACTATTTATTGGCCAATAAATGATTTAAATACACTGACCTGTTGATCTTGAATTTGGAAGAAAGTCTCTGGATCCCAGGAACACTACACTGAATCTCCAAAAAACCAAAATTAACGAAAATTTCGCAAATTCTTGTCGGAAAACTTGTTACAATTAACTGTAAGTATTTCTAATATTGTATTTAATAGTACATTAGGAGTTTAAATGTCTTATACCGGGAATATCTTTAAATTTTTAGGAACACTATCCCACACACTCCTCGCTTCTTAACACTCGCTACCGTTCTCCTAAGCGTCCCCTCGATTTTCAACTTTTTTAAACAAAACAGTCTTTTGTTCTTTTTCAGATCACTAGTCAAAAATTTATTTATTGATTCACAGCTTGTTATGTCATCTTTTTTAACCAATAAGATATTGTCTTTTATAATCAGATAATTGAAACTTCAATCACTTATCAAAACAATTTCATACATACAAATACATTAAAATTGGTTATACTTAGATACACTTACATAGTACAACATTCAATATTATTATTGATAGTATATTCTTGTTACATTCATATCAATTATAAATATAAATTCTCTTATGTTATTTGTCTATATGCCATTATTTGTTTATCTATGAAATCTATTGGATTATATTCTATTCAATATTTATATTTGTTCTTATTCTTAAATTAATGATTATAATGAATTAACTATAGTAATATTTGTTTTCATTTCAGATGAACAGCTGTTATGTTATGAAAAATAATCTTCGTCTTAGGCAACTTTATTTACATCATTACATTGGTTAGGCAATATCTATATTTTATGTTATCATTGAGGTAATTCCTTTTTTATTATATTGTTATAGGCTGTTATTTAATATATCTTTATTTGATATGTTGTTTAAATTAAGAAAAGTGTTTCCTTTTTACTTGTTTTCTTAAATTAAGTTATTTTCATATATATTTCATACTAGCAACTTAATTTTATAATACTACTTCTCTTATTATCTAAGATATCTGGTTCAATATATATATATATATATATACATTCACGGCGCAAAGTGGCGTCCGCCCATGTTAAAATCGCGGTAGCTGTGGCGTCCGCGGCACTATGACATCCGATATACGGACGTCACAGTGCATCGAGGTCCAAAATATCGCAAACGGTTCAGTGAATGCTTGGGAGTCTATTGCTGATGAAATCAGCAGGACGTCACTTTGGTCGTTTTTTGTATAAACCTATACACCAAGGTTCACAGGTTCTCCGTACGCGGCGTTATAGTAGCACACTTATATATTTATTATACATCTGACGCACAAAGTGGCATCCGTCAGTATACATATCGAAGAACGGTATAGTTTGGCGTCTGTATATGTATTTTTCTCGCATAGTGGCATCCTGGCAGTGTTTCCGATCTCACTTTTGGTTATATAAAGCGTTTATCATTGAATGTGATGATTTAGATCTGTTTTAATTCATTGATACCATTGTTGACAGTGCGGAGGATGCTAGTTATTGCAGAATATCTACCGTTATTAATAGAAAAATAATATTTTCGTTCTACAATTCACTTAAATTTGATTTTGAGGCAAAATAAAAACCTACTGGCGATAAAAATGAATAATGCTGGCGATAAAACAAACTAAAGACTCCTGAATTTCCGTAAGTAAGGGGAAAATGAATTGAATTTTCCAACGTAAACCACGAGATGAAGTAAAATTACTACGATTCTCAGGTTAATTTTCGAATGGGTATATTTTTCAACTTCACTATAGCAGAAGTAGTTTTTTTGTGAAAATTCCGAAAACCTAAATGCAATCAGATTACTAGGTGGATTGTTAGTAGTTGACCTAGAATATTGAATTTCACAAAAATTTCGGAGACGTTGAAACTCTCTGGCATATACAGGGTGTATCAATGATAACTGTATGGACGATAACTGCATCCTTATTTGATCTAAGGCAAAAAATGTCTTAAATAAAAGTTGTAGAGGGCAATAAAAGCTATGTATACACTAGAGTTTTTTTCTCAACACCATAGCGGTTTGGTCTGTTCATTACTACACCACCGGTTCCTAACAGTGCAGAGCAAAAATGAAAGCTATGTTACAATATATAGGGAGTCTGATAAATGCAAAACTTAAACAAGTGCTAATGGTTCTACTGGTGTGATGTCTGTATACAGGGTAGCCCAGACCAACATACAATTAATCCTACAGAGTGAACTAGAGCTGAAAATAGGGCAATTGAAATCAACTTTCCTTTATATGCTCCATTGAGCCGTGTGAGTTTGATGAAGGTTTTTTTTCATACTTTTGAATAATTTGAAACCCGTGAAAAGTTAGGCTCTGAATTTTGAATAAAAAATTTGAAACAGAATTTCAAAAAGAAAAGTGTTTACACAAAATTTAAAAAAAAAGCCTTGAATTCACTTGAATTGCTAGACTTAGGTGTAACGCTGATGAAGATCATATCAAAAGAATAAGGAATCTAAAGAGATAATGAAGTAGTGAGGAATCCATCATGACTGGGTACAAATTTTAAGATCAGTATCATCATTAAAGCTCTTTCTATTGTGCGTTCTAGATGGAATAGACATAAAAAATATTTTATGAAACTTATACAAATGTTCGTACAAAAAATAAACAGTACATATTCCAATTAAACATGTTTTCTATTTATGTATAGTTTGCCAACGAAATTACTAGCCAGCCCACTATTTTGCTATTAAAATGGGCGGTCGGTTTGAAATTTGAGTGATTTGTATAGGTACATTGGATGAACATTTCAGGTATTTGAAAATCTGACTGTCATTTCCGGTCCCCATATTCAAAATCTTCCAGAGTGTTTTGGGTCTAAAGTTCCGATTTTCAGAGGTATCATGATTACATTTTCAATGTTGGGATTTTGATTAATATGATGATGAGAATTAATAGCTGCATGAGAATAATTTATAACGTTGAAATTTTCTGAATTTGGGACTTAAGTTATTTTCAAAATCAGCGTCTGAATATCAAATTTTACAGCATTAGAATCGGAAGGATTGCTTTTAGTACTGGAACATACAAGGCTGCCGAAATTCCAATGCAATATATTCAGGATTTCTGGTATAATAGTTTATTTTATTCCAAACTGATAAAATGGGCGACTCATTTGACATGTCTTGGATCCGTCATAGCTAAAGATAGAGTATGAAGTATGATACATGTTTCAAGTTTTTAAGAATCCAAATATGGAAAAATATTTAGGTTATTCTATTTGAAAAAAAAAACTTCATTGAATTTCCATTTGTACCCTAAATTATAGTCAGATGTTTGAATACCTGAAATATTAATCTTCATGTCAAAATTCATAAATTCAACATGGCGGCTCCAAAATGGGGGACGAGATTTGTGATTATCGTCCAATTGTGGGTTGAGGTTACGAATTTAGCCGGAGATTGTCAAAATTCAATATCGTGGCTCCACGATGGCAAACCAGTTAATCATAATAGCTCAGAACTCACGGAAAAATTATCTTATAATAATGAAGCTGCATCAGAAATGCATAGACTAACGAGACGACTAAAAGCATGAAATAAAATCATAAAAAAACATTTAATGACAAACTTTTATTCAAATGCGCTAGAAAGTAAACAATAATTTCTTTGGATGTAAAACGTGGATTATTCTGTAGATTACAGATTGAAAAGCTTTTGTATTCGAACTGAAAAATTATGCAGCATGCTCTATGTGAAAAAAAGTTATATACAAAGTATCGTTCAAATTGTGCCACCGTCAAGTTTTTATTTTCAAATACGAATCTATATTTTTAATTGCATTGATTCAAATGCCAAGAGTCATGTTTCATATCGGCGTAGTATTTACATCTGAACTACAGACTGTTTTGGAAATATTGAACTATTGCCGGTAAAATTTCAAATCTACGATAATTTAACAAAATCTTGTTGTATGATCAACTTGGCATTGATCCACTTCTTACTGATATTTTTCAATTACAGCTGTTATGGAATATTAAAAGAGGTTAAAATTGTTCTGGTCATAGATCAATATACAAAAAGTTGTTATGGCAAAGTTTTGGAAAATCCTCGCAAAATAAAAAAATGTAGGCAAAAGAAGAATTTAAAAATTTCCAATTTTTCCGGTATAGCTCCAGAACAAAAGAAGCTAGATTGTCTTGAATGAAATAACTGACCTCGGAAATACACAACTTTGCCCCCATTTAACTATCCCTATATCTTTTACTGTTACCATGATCCCAATGCATAGAAACGAATCTGAATAGCATTATATAAGAAATGTGGAAAGTGACATATTCCGGACGAGTGCAGGACATACAATTTCTAACGAGTTATGCACTCTATTTTTCCTACGACCATGAATATAAAAATGGTGTGAATTATGAGTATTAAAATATGAATTCTGAGTATATTATTACTATCATGCGGAGTAACAGAACGCAAAAGTTGTTTTTGGTTAGTCCGCATTCGGTCCTCCCTATTGCTCATTTTCCTAATACGACTATTCAATTACTGGACTTCTTGCTTCAGACGCTTTCTGCCGTAAGACGAAGTCCATATTTTCTTTCTTTTTCTTTTAATTATACATTAATTTAATTTTTATTTATTCTCTTCACGTTATCTAATTTTAATTTTGTTTGACGTTTGCATAATTATGCAAATTTTCCTGATTTTAATAAAATTTTCCTACAATATATTTTCCATATTACCTACTGACACATCTTGGATTCTGCTGGATGCCACGGGCATGTGACAACTTTCCTTCTATAATACTTTTCATGTGAATGATATATACATTTAAGCCCTGATGATAGCTCAGTGTGCCGAAACTAGGTGCCCCTGTAACTTGTCATAATATATGCTGTAGTAGGTATTTTCCGTTTTACTTACTGCTATTTCCTTGCATAATATATTTGAGATGGATAGTCTTTTTCATTAACATTAGTGTAAGTTATAATCCCTGATAAACTACAAACACAAACTGAAAATCATTTTAGATATTTTTGGTTGTGGTATAAATAAAAAGTCAATTATTTATTAGTAGTTTGTTTGTTTACAGAGCTGATTCCAAGTTTTATTTCGTTGATATAGATATTAAAAGTAAGTAAAATTACTGGAAGTCACTTTGAACGCGATCTATATACAATATACAGGACACACCGATTCTTAAAGAAATTCAAATCTACCTACTAATATTTCATCAAGGTCCCAGTGTTGCCAAATAATAGGAAGCCACTCTGTGCGTGATCTCTATGCATTGGGGCTGTTCTATATACATATTGTGTATATTGGAGGATGCCAGAGCGCTACAAATCTATACGGACGCCACTTCTACCGCTATCGCGATATATATATATATATATATATATATATATATATATATATATATATATATATATATGTATATATATATATATATATGTATATATATATATATATATATATATATATATATATATATATACATATACATATATATATGTATATATATATATATATATATATATATATATATATATATATATATATACATATACATATATATATATATATATATATATACATATATATATATAAATATATATATATATATATATATATATATAGATACACCATACGTTATGACTTCCGAAACAGATACTCGATGTACGTTCTGACCTCGTATATTACGTTCTGACTGTTACATTGACAAGTCGAAATCCGAAAATTCGTTCTGAGGTCAGAACGCTCTTTCAGTATCCCCAACGGAGGTAGTGTAGTTCCGCTGTATATCACTGGCGCTAGTGTCGCTCTTTTGGGGATACCACTGGCTTGCTGTGACTTCCAGCATGTTCCTATCCGCCTCCCACTTCAGTGAACCACTGTACATCCGTCACTGTCGAACTTTATCGCTATATAAAGGTGTCACAACGTCCTTCGCGATTTGGCATCATCGCAGATCGCTCTGAATTATTAGAATCAGATGCATTCTCATGCACGGAGGCTACAAAGGCGCATTTATCGAATTATCACCTACAATAATAATAAGTTTTATAATTATGATTGGACGCACAGCTAGACCACTTTTTTGAATATCGACGGAGTATTTCACACTAATATCAAGAATTTATTGGTTTATGGAACAAATAGAAGAAATACCAATATGATTTTCGTTATTTTTTTGGGAAATAAAACCACTATCTTCTCTTATATTTTCACGTCAATGTTATTGGAATTGAGTTTTTTTTTTAAATTTTAGACTCTACCTGACAGAAAAAATTCGACAAGTAAACAATCAATATAATTTTGAAGTTTAAAGACTGCTGCAAAAAATGGTTTTAAAATTTTCAAGAATCATTCACAGTAGTATTTTTGTTGAAGATGATTGTGAATAAGAAATATTTTTAAATCATTACATTCTGATAGAAATAAAGTCTACTATGGCATTTAGTATGCTCCAAGAACGTTTTTTGAAGATATAGCTTTTTGCTTATTTCATTATTGTAGCTAATATAACGCGTGTTATTAGTTTTATGTGAGAATGATTACTTTTGTTTTGTAATAGGTGTTGCTCAGTTTTGTGGTATGGTGTATTAAAGTTTGTATTGGTTAACAACAATTCCGATAATAAATCCTTAGAAAACCTGAATATAAACTATGATACTATCCTGATAACGAGAGTAACTGATTATTGAAAATTTCTCTTTTTATCATTGGTGACCAAATTTGAGTACATTCTGCTGAAATGTTAGCTACTCTGCATTTAGTGGTATGTACTACAATTGAGTGTCAGGTAGAAAACAACATTTTGAAAACCTTAACTATTCTTGATAACGGAACGCTACCGAAACGTTGAAGTGAAAATATAAAAGAAACCCTTTTTTTTCTAAATTTAACCTGCTCACGACAAAACTTCCTATACAGTGTCCCAAAAATTCGTACGAAAAGATGGGTAGATGCATTTTTTATTGAAGTAATAAAAAAACGGTTTCTATTTATTTTAGATTGTAACTTACAATGAATTCAGATGTACCGTCGCAAAAAAATGTTAATATAGGAGACATATAATGACATTTTAATAGGCTACATAATTTTACTACCCAAAATTAAAGATTAAGTGAATAAAAAGTTTTCAAATAGTTGTTCTTGTAGATATTTGAGGATTCTGAATCGAAGACTCAAAAATAAAAAACAAAGTATACAACTATTACAAAGAACACCTAATTAGAAACCAATTGACAAGAAATTGTGATGTAAGTATTTTTCATAACGTCAAAAAAATTCATAAAGATTACGACTGTGCGCCGACGATCACCGTTCGTTTTGAACTCGAAGCCCCAAAAGTTTTTTTTTAACTATTTCAAAGGACACTTAATTCTGAACCCAATAACGGAAAATTGTGATGTAAGTATTTTTGATAACGTCAAAAAAATTCATAAAAATGACGATTGAGCGCCGACGCGCATCGTTCGTCTTGAACTCGAAGCCCCAAATTTTTTTCAAATTTCCTTCTAGTATTCCAAACGACACTTAATTGGGAACCTATTACCGAAAAATTGTATATTTTTATAACGTCGACGCGCATCGTTCGTTTTGAACTAGAAGCCCCAAAATTTTTTCAAATTTTCTTTAACTATTTTAAAGGACACATAATTTGGAGCCTATTAACGAAAAATTCTCATGTAAGTATTTTTATAACGTCAAAAAAAATTCATAAAGATTACAATTGTGCGCTGACGCCCATCGTTAATTTTGAACCCGAAGCCCCAATTTTTTTCCAAATTTTCTTACTTACTGTTCCAAATGACACTTAATCAGGAACCTTTTAACGAAAAATGGTGATGTAAGTATTTTTTATAACGTGAAAAAAAAATCATAAATATTTCGATTGAGCGCCGACGCGCATCGTTCGTTTTAAAATCGAAGCCCCAAAATTTTTTAAATTTTCTTCAACTATTTGAAAGCACACTTAATTAGGAACCTACTAACGAAAAATTGTGCTGTAAGTATTCTTTATAACGTCAAGAAAATTCATAAAGATTACGATTGTGCGCTAAACTTATTCGAAGTTGGGTGTTAAAATTTTTGTCGAAGAAAATCCTGGCATAATTTTGGTACTGACACCAATTATGATGTATGCACATGAACAGAAATTCTCTTCCGAGATATATGTCGTAGATACAACTGGTTCGTGTGATCAAATGTCTACCTGCGTTACATTTGTTAAGAGCGCACAAAATTGGAGGAATACCTCATGCCTGTATCCTGCACTCAGGACAGTCCGAGGATATTTACTACCAATCCTTTCATATACTCAGAAATGATTTACCCGCAGGTTTTGGAGGAGCTGTTACCCAGCAGCTTTTATGACTGACGACTGTAGAGCAGAGCGCAACTCACTGCCCATAGCATTTCCATAGAGCAAATTACTGTTGTGTTCGTTTCATGTTTGTCAGGCGTTTTGGAGATGGTTGTGGGAAAATAAAAACGGTATTCAAAAATCTGACAGACAAAAAATTATGATGATGTTTAGAAGGGTTATTATATGCTGAATGCGAAGAAGATTGTGAAATAAATTGTTTCTAGAAGGTATAGAAATTTATGAAAATCTTATCAAATACATTAACTCATATTGGGCTAGGCATGCATAATGGTGCATCGCATTTCCTAAAAATCATATTACTCGAGGTCACAATACCAATAATCATGTAGAATCTCTAATTAGGGTATTTAAGGATATAATTTTGTCTAGATGCAAAGCATTTTTTAGTATTGCCCTGTTAGAATTTGTTACTGATGCATTAGAATCATATCATATGAGGAGTATGTTGAACCATGCAAACAATGAAGTTACACATCATGATATATTATATGAAAAATTTCAAAATCAATCTATCGGTTTAAATGTTCAAGAAGTAAATGACTCAACTTATTATGTAACTTTATCAAAAGATAAACATATGTTATACACAGTAGAGAGTTATTGAAGATCTGTAATAAAGGCTGCTTTTATTAAAAGTTCCTTTATTAAAGTATCTTTTACTATGACTTTTTATAGAGTTATAGAAAGTAGCATTACAGGAAAAAGAACTTTATTTTATAATGACATTTGGCAGATTATAATAGGACATAACCATATTTATCAGTTTGTTTTGGTATATAAACATCATACTCATTTGTGTGCATCTATTGTAATATTAATTTATATTATTATGGAGGAACAATTAGAAATAGCAATTTTAGCAGGAGCGAATGCAGAAGAGATAGAGATGCTGATTTTGCACTATTTTATTAGTATTGAAAGTAATGAACAAATGCAAATAATTGATATAAAATATGAATGATGACGAACTTAAAAATCACTTTAGATTGATTAGGGCTGATATAGTACACCTAAAACTGCTGCTGCAATTACCAGAACATTTCATCACCGAAAGTGGAAATCGTATGGATGATAGGTGAACAACACCACGTTCTTATTTCTGTGTCTTGAAGAAAATCTCTAATTACCATACATTTCGGGATTTTAGGTGATATCCGATATACGTTGCCTCAAATATGAGAATACTGAGATAAGTTTTAAACTTCGCCATACTGGGGATTACAAGTTTTTGTTAGTAAACAAATCAAAGAGAAATAACAAAGAAGTGGTTCCCCTGTATGTGGAAATGTTCAAAATTAAAAAAGGGAAGTGCAAGTACATCTGCGAGCTCTTAAAGCAGTTTTGTCATAAGACGAATGGTTTTGTTGTAATTCTCTAAAGTACTAAAGTGTTATCAAACTATTATAATATTCTTTATAATGAAGTTATACTTTTTTGATAAAAAAATTCATTTTACACCATAAGCTCCTGTTGTGTGTCTAAAACTGCAAAAAATGTTTTGAATACTGGAGATACTTTATTCTTTTACAACCAGTACCTGGTTGTAGTAGATCTTTATTTTTTACAATAATTAATCTCTTATGTGTAACTTTTGACATGTATAATAAATTAATGTGTGAATTTGAACTCGTACTTTATTTTTGCATACTTTTAATTAGGCAACTGCTCCTTAATACATATGAACAAACTGAAGATTAATCATACAAATTTTTACTACATTGGACATAGGTATTCTTTAAATTATGAGATACTGATTTTTATTTCAAGGGCCAATCAAAGATTCTGTTATTTTTTTCATTAATCTGTACAATTATATTGCTCTCTTGGCAAATTTTGCTAAAGTAGATGCAGAATCACCGACGATATACTGAATAACGAAATAAAAATTAATATAGTTGTTAACATAGACAAACTAAAATATATTCATATAAATATTTATTACGTATATGAATATACACAGAAAACGGACCAGGTCCATATTTTGTGTGAATATATTAATATTTGTATTATCTTTGGTTGTTAGTTCCAATACAATCACAGAACTGAAATAGCTATTCTACTTCTGTGAAAAGTCTGTCAAAATTAAAGATCTTTAACTAAAAGTTTCCTTTCCTGTATTTTATTTAGATATAGGATATCCTTTATTTAGATAAAAGTATTAAAGTCGTACTTAAGAAATGCGCATGCGTATATGTCAAAATAAAGGAATCTTTTAATAAAGGATTTCTCAAAAGACGTTTCAATAACTCTCTAGTAACTACGATTTTTCCGATATTTTGAGATTATTATAGTGGAATACGGGAAGCGTACTGTAAGTATATTTGTGCAGTGGAATTAAAAACTGGCAGATTTCTTGAAAATTGTCCATTTTTAAGTAAACGTGACAAAATTAGTTTAGCATATATTGCATTAGGATCAAATGTACCAAAAGACTTTTTTAGTGACACGATATCAATAGAACACAGTAACAGAAATACTAGAACTGCAAATATCAAAATGATTTTGAGCAACCCAAAATTCAGAATAGTCGACTTAACGGAACAAAGTATTAGTAAAAAAAATAAAGAAGTTATACTAAGATTTGTTCAGTCACTCAAGCGTATTAAGACCCCATCATAATTAACCCAATTCTTAGTACACAAAAAAATAAACACCACTAATTTTATCAAATTTCAGACTACATCAATAAGCCGGCGAAAAATACGAGCTGGTTTGAAAGCTGGAAGACGCCGAATAATAGCAGGCCGCCCAAGTCATAAGGAGACTTCAGTTAGCCAAAAACGAAAAAGATTTATTCCATCATCATTCCATTATTGACAACATAAATAAAAATCGACCAAACGCCAAAATACATTAAGTAAAGTTATGTACATCTAGTATACCTAACTAACTAAATTAAATAAATTTTATGAAGTAATAAAATTGCAGTATTATTTTCCCCTTCGCAGCGCTTAAATGGAAATCATGTGCTGATCGAGCGAACCGTGTCTAGATCGGGTCCAATCAGCAAATTGTGTTTGCTGATGCCGGGTAGGAATAGTTTCCTTTCTAACAGCAAAATATGACGTATAACAGAAGGCGGAGCTTGTGCTGTGAAGGGGTATATGCTGTAAAGTCGCTACCGGGAATTATAAATACTGTAATCGATAGGGTACCTCTAGAGAAACTCGCCTGCCAAATATTGAATTTAATATGTATTACACAACAGACATCAAATATTATACTTCGATGAAATCGATCCGACGAGAGGATTGAAAAAATGAATGAAAATAATTTTAATCTACGATTTTTTGATCATACACAAAAAGTACTCTTATGAAATGTTCATAAAATAGACCGTCATGGAATTATGGACCGTCTCGTAAGTATATGGTGTGACCTATGTCAGTAGGTACAAAATATTTATGATCTAGGTGTGCATTAATTTTGAAATTGAATATTTATGGCTACCGAGTGTAAAAATTGTTAATTATATATTAGTGGCATTTGGCTTCTCTTCTGCATCGAGAAGCTAAAAATAGTTTTACACTTCGGTACTGTCGTTGTATAATTGTGGCAACTTCTTGATTTAGAAGATTTGTATATACCCGGCAGATAACTAGCAACTTCCAAGGGTATTTCAGTGGTGTATATAACTTTGATACAGTCTACAAGTAATCTCCAGTTCCTAATACCTCTCGTTTTCGAGCTCTCGCGTTCATCTGGTGTGTAAAAGGATTTTGCTGCAGGATATTTGTGGTGGTTTATTTATTCGTATGTTTCTCAGTGGTGTATATAATTTTGGTACAGTTTACAAGTAATCATTAATTCTGAATATTTCTCGTTTTCGAGCTCTTACGTTCATCTGGTGTGTAAAGGGATTATGCTGCAGCATATTTGTGGTGCTCTATTTTTCTATCCATTTTTTGTACTGTTACCTGTAATTTCTGATATGTTTTCAAAATAATGGACTATTACTATCTTTTTTTTCAAGTTTATTCTTTGTACGATCGTTTCTTGCTACTTCTTCAGAACTGATTGGTCACATTTGTTTTTTGATATATAAATTAATCTTATTTGTACTTCCATATTAATAAAGAATGCCAGTTTATTTATGTCTGCACGGAGTGTCGAATGCGGACCTTTTGATATTGGATTTAAATCGATTATAACTTCTTTGTATGTACGTAATTGATAAAATAATAAAGGCGTCCGATGTCTGTCAATCCGCCTCAAGAATTATTTGAAATGTATAAAATATATAGGACGCTCTATTTAAAACATATAATTTCGGTATCACTTCACATACAGGAAGAGGAAGATTATCTAAAATATTTTAGATCTGTAAGCGACCACAAAAATACCCATCGGATTTTAGATTTAAAATTCTTCTGCTCTTAGAGCAGCATATCTTTAGACTGACATCGTCAGTCTCTGATGAGATAAAGCAAAGAACATATTTTTTAATGTCCCGTTTATAACTTTACGATTAGGTGAGTGCTTACTAGTTTTTTTAATATGAACAGGCTGACAAACTATAAAATTGGCATGTAAGGCTTGCCACTGGATTTGTTTACTAAGTTCGAGATTTTGACGTTTTGACGTGAAGATTTAACAACCTAGGTAATGAAAAGAAAACAAAAATCAAACTATTACATAAGCTTCATTTGTTTATGAAGTAGGAATGGAGTCTTCTAATTCAAAAAAACGAAAATTACTATTCAAGTCTTCATTATTGTGAAAACACGTCGCGCGTTCGCGGCAATTTCAGGTTTCCACAAATATGGATGTGTATAGTTATTCGGAAGATGCTTGTTAAAATCAGCTAGTCGAGAGGATTAAAAAAATGATTGAAAATAATTAGAATTCACGACTCTTTTGATTATACACAAAAAACAGCTCATATGAAATGTTCATAAAATAGACTGTCATAGAATTTTAAAGTATATGGCAGAGATAGGTTAGTCGGTACAGAATCTTTATGGTCTAGGTGTATATTCATTTGAAATTGAATATTTGTGGCTACCGAGTGTAGAATAGATAATTCATAGAAAAGCTAAAAATAGTTTTAAACTTCAGTACTTTCTCGGAGAGGGTCAGAATAACTATATACATCCATATTTCTGGAACTTGAAATTGCCGCTAACGCGCGACGTATGTCTTTGTTTTTAAAATAATGAAGACGAACAGTAATTTTCGTTTTTTGATTTAGAAAATTTAATTCATATTTTATATACAAATAAATCCTCTGTAATATTTTGATTTTTTTTTCATTACCTACGTTGTCAATTATTCACGATAAAACGTCAAAATCTTGAACTTAATAAACAAATCAAGTGGCAAGCAGTACATGCCAATTTTATAGTTTGTCAGTCTCTTCTTGTTAAAAAACTAATAAGCATTCACCTAATGGAAAAGTTATAAACAAGACATCAAAAAAGATGTTCATGGTGACAAAATATCCAATGCACGTCATCATAACACTAAAGTTACCTGGTACCAGATAGTTTAAAATGTTTCGTATGGATAAAGTTGTTGAAAAATTTGAAGTAAGGCTTATATTTATTCTTTTATATTGAGGTAGTAGTAACAATACCTACGGGATCACTCCAGTGATACAACTGCCTCTTGTAAGGTAAACCAGACAATTATTAACATTTCTAACTTATCTGGTCGAATGAATAAACAAATTTTCTTATTCATGATGTTCAACAGAAGTAATATTATTGCCAGGATTTTAAGACATGACTTAAATAATTCCAACAACACAATACAATACGTGCTCCATGTTCATTGTTGAAGTCCAAAATTGACATAACTGAAGTAATGTGACGGAAGCACTAACGCGTATTTCAAAACTTTGACTGGGCGTACAAAAGGCGGATATCAAAACATACTGCATCAAAGGTTTGAAATGTATTTTTTGTACCGTTACCAGTAATTTGTGATACGTTTTCCAAATAATGGAACATTGCTATGTTTTCTATATATATATATATATATATATATATATATATATATATATATATATATATATACATATATATATATATATATATTTCAAAAGAGGACTAAAAATGTTTTCCAGTAATGTACGGAAACTATTTCAATAGTAAAAAATTTAAGCTCAAACTGTAAAATTGTGCGAATTCCGGGAGCCCAAAAACCACACCCTGTATAATGAGTTTGACCATTTTGGTATACATATTTGAAAAGAGCTATAAAAATTGAAAAAGTACTTCGCGCTTTTGCGCAAATGATTTTACTAGTAAAAGTATAAGTTAAAAGTAAAATCTTACAAAGGGGGTATAGAATAAAAACAGCGCATTTTTTCAAAATCTGATTAAATTAGATTTAAGTATCTATATTTTTTCTTATTTATTCGATACCAAGGAATGGAAAAATAAATAATTACACTGACGTAGTTTCATTAGCACAAATTTCTCATTCTACTGTATAAAACATGGTTATAAGGGCAGCAGGCCCATGATGTATGGATTTTTTGCCTTTCATTTACAGTTAACATATGTCGGTTTACCTTTAACAACTTACGTTTTCAACACGATAAAAGTAATTTTTTTGTATGCCAATGTTCCTACTGTTATACATATCCTGAGTTACTGATGATGGCAAACCAACCAGCTTATACCTATTAAGTCAATAATTAAATCCAATAACTAAATTAACTGCTTTATGCTAGATTTTTTGTCCCGAAAAATAACTTTTTTGGGGACAAAAATCCTGTAGAGTCAATAAAATTCGAACTCATTCAAATCTACAGCTTTTTTAAATATACTTAAAAAGTACACGCAAAATTTTCATAAAGTACACCTTCACCCTGTATATTGTCATTGAAAACAATACTTTCTAGTTGTGAAAATACGTAAAACCATTTCAATTATTGAATTCATATGTATCAAAATATTTTCTCGTAGTTTTTATAGATACATGTTTAATAATATTTCAACTTTCTTAAGATACATTTTTTTCATTTTACTACCTTGTACTGTACAGGGTGTAGCGCGAAATGCTTTGATAGATGTTTCGTTATGATTTTTTTTCTGGTGCAAAGTTTATATTTAACCCTGTATGCATGCACATAGAAAGGAATAGTTTGATTTAATTGAAGAGAGTGATTTAAAATAAGGAATTAAATGTTTTTGCTTAGGAGACTCTGAAAATCTGAGTGTAATTTTTTATTCTAAACAACTCTCTTTTGATACAATTAACTATCTCGACCCTTACCTTGTGGAATCTACTCATATTACCGTTTTAAATGAAACTTACTGTTTCTAGATAATTCTACAATATATTGAAAAAAATGTTAAAAGTTCTAAGAAATTTAACAATTGTTTCGATATTAAATATCATCCTCAGAATGACAGGAGTTACATTTAATTTGATGCCTACCTGATGTTAATAATTATTTTTGGCTAAACCAAGAAGTGATTGACTCAATATATGTTAATAGAAAAAAGCAGAAGATATGATATTACAAATATTATAGCTTAGATATTATTAGCCCTATGGAGATATACTGGATATCTTTTGCCCAATTAAGAGCAGTATTACTGTGCAATGATATAGAAAACCAGGAAAACTATATCTGCTGCTCTTTACCATTATCACATAAGAAGACAGTTTAAAAGTGGAGAACTCCCTAGATTTATCTGTTTATTGACGACTTCATATTGTGGGTTTCTTAAGTGTCTTCTAATTTCCAATTCTTCAAGGAAATCCAGTTCTTGTTTCTTATCACAAATATGTAGTACTTCTAGTTCTGTGTTAGGTGTCAATGAATGATTGGTGTCAAGTAGATGTCTTGCGTAGTGGGATTTATCTGGTTGTTTTAATCAGACAGGTATCAAACATGCTACCAGTATATATATCTGTTACCATTCTATTATGCCAAAATTGGTGTGCTCGATCCAAAATATCGAAAAATCCTTAGTCACTGAAGTTTCTGATTCAACAATGTATTTTTGAATTGATACCATACGGTTACGAATGAAACATGAGAAGTAAGACATAAAATTCTTAAAGACGATACTTTGCATTCATTTTGTTTAAACCTTTCCAATAAGCAATAAGCTACAAAAATGATAGGAACATCAACATATGTTCCCAAAATGGAACACGTAGAAAAATGTTCGTTTCGGGTGAGGTTTGAGTCACGACTATGGTGATAGAATGGTTTCAGGCATCCTAACAAAGCGATTATATTGAGTTTGGTTCTAGCAATTCGACCTTAATATGTATAGAAAAATAACTACAGCCACTCAAAAGACACATTTTTTTAGTATGGGTGGCTGTAGTAAACAAACTGCTTTTATGCCGCTTTTCTATTTTTATGTCAAGTTTAAAGTCAAATGGAAATCAAATGTTTGTCCATGCTGCAGCATTTGATTTAAAAACTTAGGATAAGGGGATATAAGCTGTTTTTCTTTTTTCTATCATTTGACTCCTACAGCCATCAAATTCAAAAATATGATAATAATGTGACTATCAATTATAAATAATAGACATCAAGAATACAACTTTGAAAGCGACTACTCAAGAAGATTTTAAAAATTGAGAATATACATGGTCTTCTCTTTCAAATAAAGTAGGTAGGTAGGTATAACTTCTACGTGAAGTAAAAATAAGGGTCTCAAAATACAACCCAGATTCCCGATATCCAATATTTATACTCTACAATAATATGAAACCATCTCACTTGATACCACAAGTACGTTCTATGCACGGGCTCCACAAATATTTCCATACATATATATATGTGTGTGTGTGTGTGTGAGAGAGAGAGAGAGAGAGAGAGAGAGAGAGAGAGAGAGAGTGTGTGTGTATGGAGAAATGAACTAGTTTCACTGGTAAAACCGCGTTGGAAATTTGTTATTTATCGACGTTGCAGCTTCCACTTTTAAGCTATTATCAAGAGGGGGGGGGTTATGTTACTCGTTCATTAATGTAGGAAGTGATCCGATTCCGTGCTCTCAATCACAGATAATCCACAGATAGATGAGAAACTGATTGTGGCGCCATCTAAAGAGCCTGTCGACTAAACAATTGAGTGATATTGAAAAGATTTCTGTAATTTTAGGTTTTGGCGGTATATTTTATTTCAAAATAGCAATTTATAGTCCATCATTTGACATTTCATTCAATTTAACTCCATTAACTCAATAATGACTAGATGTTGAGTTAAATTGAATGAAATATCAAATGATGGACCATAAATGCTTAAAATGGAAAAAATTAAACAATAATCGTATAAACAGTTTATTTATTTTGGTATAAAAATACAGAACAAATAATTTCTTTCACACAGTACTTTTCTTAACAAACAGAATATATAATGTAAAAGCAATGCAATAATTAAAAATAATTTGAGTAACATACATTCTAGATTGGAGTATCGTTAGATTTTTAAATTATGTTAAAACAAGATAAAAGTAGAAAATTATTTATGATAAGTTTATATTAATTCATTTATTTATTATAATACTCCTGTAGTATATTTGATAAGCTGGTTATTTACAGTTTGGCGTATTTAACGGTTCTTGTGAACACATACTTAGTTTTAATATTTGTCGCGAATGTTTCTTTACTTGACATAATAATTTCCTACGTTGTCAATAATTATCTTGAATTATGTCGAATAAAGTTCGCGTATCGAGAGTTTAATTATTTCTGTTCAGATCAACTCCTATAAACACACAGAACTGGACAAACTAGTGGAATATTACTGCTGACTACTCAATCAAAAAAAGTGTTAGCAATGAGTAGTTAACTACTATTTTTGACAATTTTCTGTGAAAGAAAATATTTGAGTATAATTACTGTGACTGTTAGAACAAAAATAATTAAAATATTTTTAAAGGAAACGTAGTTAACTACTGCCCAGCTCTGTAAATACAAGGTACCAAGTAATAACATATAAGAGTTGCTAAACAGCTTTTATGACTGTACAAAATATAAAATAATAAATCTAACATTTCATTTCCACTTAAAACACATCTTTATTTCTTTACTGGAAGTATTAAATAGGTCTGTATCTGTAAAAGTTGGAAGGGTGGGTAGACCCCACAGCACTTAGGCCACAATTGGCCCATTGTGCATCCTTCTGAGGTACAAAACTTCATTCTAGCTCGTCATCCAGCCTACTTCTCTGAAGTAGGCGATAACGTCGCCTGAATTAAGTTCCCTCATACTGGCGTGTGTTAGCCTGTGCTCGCCGAATACATGAAACCTAAGATGAGAGAGTGTCCGACATTTAAAAATAATGTGCTCGACAGTCTCATTTTCTTGCTCACATCCTCTACAAAGTGGGGTGTCAGAGAGACCCAGTCTGTGGAGGTGTTTTCGTAGGTGGCAGTGACCAGTCAGAATACCCGTGGCTGTTGGTAGGTTCCGCCTGTTCATAGTCACGTATTTTTTGGCTACTTTGCTGTCCGGATATTGTAGCAGTTCCTTGGCAAGCCTGCAGCCTTCTGCGTCGTCCCATCTACCCTTAAAATTATTAAGGGAGTGTTCCTTTAATAGGTCGGCCGTCGCTGACGCCGATAGACCAATGAAAGTGCCAGGTCCCGAAAGTTTTTGGGAGGCTGCCTTCCTGGCTAGCGAGTCTGCAATACGGTTTCCTTTGGATTTCTCATGGCCCTTAATTCGGCCTGAAGTGACCGTGTTGTTGTAACAGGCTTCGATTAAGGCCATGTGACATTCTAGTACTAGGCCTGATGTAATACGTGGTCTGTTCAGGGCTAGTAGTGTTTGTCTACCGTCCGTAAGGATGTATATGTTATTACCTGTGGGTTTCATTTTGGTAATCTCTTTTGCAGCGATGCAGATAGCAGTGAGCTCTGTTTGAGCCACACTTGCATTGCAGCCCATTGCCCATTTTATGTTTAGATTCAGTGGTCTGGAGAAAATTCCACATCCTAAGCCCACATTTGATTTAGACCCATCTGTGAGATGCGGATTGCGTCTTCTTCCGTTGGGTCTTATTCGTTGTTTTTAAAGATTACCTTGTAGGGCCTTTAGAAGGCATATCGCGATGGAATCGAGTCCGTATTGGCCTGCAGCAGTGGGACCTCCCTGAGGGCCTCATGTCACAAGTTACGTCTCAGTTTACCGGATCCTACATCAGGTTGTATACCGGTAGAGTGTAGACGTGTCATAGTCATCAAAACAACCTCCTTGATGTATATGTCAAGGGGAGTGAGACCGAGGATTACCTCCATAGCTCATGTTGGTGTGGTTCTCATGCCTCCTGTAGTGTTGAGGCATGCTGTTCTTTGGATTTGATCCAGTTCACGGACGACTGTCAGCTGGTTTGCTTTAGCTCTCCAGGCAATCGCGCCGTACGTTAGCATAGGTCTGATGATGGCAGTGTAGATCCAGGCAGCAACCCTAGGTGACATTCCCCAGGTGCGGCCGATGGTTCTACGACACAGCTCATAAGAAATATATGCTTTTTTAACTCTGTTTTCTAAGTCAGAGTTCCACGTTAACTTACTGTCAAAGGTAACCCCCAAATATTTCACCTCTGAAGAAAAATTAAGTCTGGTATCTAGGATTTCGTGTTATCACCACATCTCTTATGTATCGTTCGCACAGCCTCTCCAAAGTCTTCATTGAAAACGATGTGAGGCTAATGGGTCGATATGCTCTTGGGATGGAATGGTCCATTCTTCCTGGTTTTGGTATGAACACGACTTTGACTTCTCTGCAACCTTTTGGAATATACCTCAGTGCCAGTGAGGATCTGAGGATTCCTACCAGGTGCGGCATTAGGTCATCCAGGCCCCACTGAAGTAGGGCTGGATAAATGCCGTCTGTTCCCGGGGATTTAAAGGGGGAGAAGCCTGAGATGGCCCACCTCAGTCTGTCCGAGTCGACGATCTGTCGTGATATACGCCAGTCATCGTCCGTCGGATGATGATTCTCCTCATCCTCCCAGGCTGCCGAATTTGTGATTTTGGAGTCCGGGAAGTGAGTTGACATCAATAATTGCAGGCTTTCCTTTAGGTTGGCAGTTTTTGTGCCATCCTCTCTGGTTAGTATACCGATATGATGGTGGGGATCTTTTGAGAGGGCTTTTTGGAGTCTAGCTACTTGGGGAAAATCCTCGATTTCTTCGCAATAGATTCTCCATGCTTCTCTTTGTTTTGGTCTGATGACTTTTTTATACTCCTTGAGGTGAGACCTGTATAAGTTCCAATCCTCATCGAGTCTGGTTCTTTTAGCCTTATTAAAGGATTTTCTCGCCGTTCCCCTGAGCTGGTCAATCTCATGGCACCACCACGAAGTAGAGGATTCATCAAGATCGACCCGCCTGAGTGGGTAAGACATCTTATAGGCATCAATTATGGAGTTTTGGATGGTTTTAGAATAAATTTCTAAATCTCATTTATTGTTGGGCAGCACATCCTCGACTCCTCGCAGATCCCAGTGGACATATTTTTTCCTATCCGTTTTCCTGGGGTCGCGAGTCATTGTAGAGGTTGTGAGCGCTAGTTTTATTTCGAATTTTATCCAGCGGTGGCCCGACATTGAAATATCGTCAGATACATGCCAGTGTTTATAGTAGATAGGGTAATATCTATTCGCGTTTGACTACGAGAGTTAATAAAAGTTGGTTCAGTACCTCTATTTAGAATACAGAGATTCTTGTTAGCTATGTAATCATAAAAAGACTTACCTCTAGTGTTAATATCTTTGCTGCCCTAGCTTACATGGTGAGAGTTTGAATCGCAGCCTATTACCAGTTCAAGCTTTTGGGTGAGGCAGCATTTCACAAGGTCCTCCAGCTCCTTAGTTGGTGGTGGTTTAGCTGCGTCTGAGGGGAGGTATGCGGATGCCAGTATTAACACTTTATTTTGACCTTTCTGTGCATATTCAACCTTCACTACCGTTAGGTCGGAGGACGAAAAATGCGTCAGTGGGTAGGTCTTAAAATTCCTAGGGACATATATGGCCGTCCTAGGTTGCTGATTGCTTGGGACCTTTTGTATTATTTAGACCCATGATTTTAGTTTGTCTTATCCAAGGTTCTTGGATAAGTGCTATTGTATCCTGCATCACATCCAAGTGGCGGCATAAAGTTGCCGAAGCCACTTTTTTGTGTTGAAGGTTACACTGAATAAATCTTGCCTTTTCATTGTCCATCTCTGCTTGATGGTGGTGAGATGGTTTATGATTACTTTTTAGGCCATCTCCACTTCCTCACTTGGAGGTGAGTTGACGTCGCCTATATCTTGGCTTAGAGCTGTAAGTTCCTCCAGGAGACTGTCGGTCGCCATCTTGGAGGATGGCTCGACAGTCTCCGCAGTAGTAACAGCTCCTTGGGGTTCCTCGGATGGGAGAGGGAAATCCGTACTCGATCTCCTCCGTTCCGGGTCAGATTTCTTCATTTTTACAATCAATGAGGTGAACGCGTAGCTCATCCTCATTGATCGTTTTGTTAGGATTCCCATTTCCTCATCTCTTATACCAAAGACGAAAAGGTGTCCTTTGGGATTGACCTTCGCTTCGTGGTAGAAGGAAAACCATGCATCCACCCGAAGGTCTGGGTTTTGCTTGTCCAGCCGGCGCAGCACATCCTCTTTGTCACCCAGGTCAGCGTCAGCTTCGCTAGGGTCCCAGAGGGTGGCTTTCGTCAGCTGGGGGAGGTTGTCGACGTGTACCACGTCGAGCTTACCCTCCTTCTATGGTTTCAGTTATGAAACCGTGTTCTTTAGTCGCTCTAGCGTTTCGTCATTATCGCAGGTGACTCTGATTATTTCGCCAGAGTGGCGACCATGACCTAAAGGTAGGTGGCTTTTTCAGACTGCCGGAGGTGGACATAAGGGTTTTGTCCAAAGCCTCCATTAGTTGTCTTTTGACAAGGTCTCCATTATCGGTAGCCGTATGGATCGGCCTTGTCTATGATAGCTACCCGTAGATGACTGGTAGCTGCTTCGCTATAGCTCTTTGTATGTGCGTCCATCCGTATCCTTTTTCCTCGGGTAGAATTTTCCTCCGAGGTATTGGAGCGGATGCGCTTCTTTTCGTGGGAGGGACGCGTTCCGGACCTCTTTTGGAGGAGGAACTGTCATTGCTGCCCTTGTATTTTAGGCCGATGGTGCCAGGTTTAGATAGAGAGGGGCGAGTGGCGCTGGTCGTGTCTGTAGAGACTCCAGCCTGCTGCCTCACTTTCCTCCTTCTCTTTGCCTCAGCACCGCAGACTCTTTTACCTCGACGGTGCTTTTGATTTGGAGGTGTGCGTTCTCGCTCATCCTCCAGTTTTTTTTTGTTTTTTTCTTGATCCATTTTTGATCCCACGAGTCGCTAGGGAAAGGTTTGTCATTCCTGGCAGAGCCCTGCATGCCAGGAAAAGGCTATATGCAAGTGGGTGTCGCCTGGTACCCCCAGGGGGACGTTCACGGTCGCATACCCTGCGGCCATTCAGCCATCGGCACGTTCCTTACACCTTAGCTTGGGTTTCGTTGGAGTGCCCTTTGGTTGGTCAACACTGCTGTCACTGATGATCAACAGTGCTAACGTATCCGGCGGTGCCACGAGGAGGCAGACACTCGATGGTTGCATTTCTCCATTGGACTGCAGAAAGCTACCCACAAGCAGACAAGCAAGCGCATGCAAGCAAATAATCAAACCAACTACAAAGCAATGGCCAACTTACAACCAACCCCGCTATTAAATAGGTCTTCATGACTCTTAAAAATCCCACCGTCTTGTGGAAATCCTTTCTCGTTTCTGGATGATCTTCTACAATTAACAACAGTTACGCACAAAATAACGACAGTAAATAAGTAAACACACAAATATGCTTGAAAATTTATATCAACAAAAGAAAATAAAATGTGCTTACTATTGAAATAAGAATCAAAAAATGTTTGATTGTTTAAATTTTATTTTGATTATTTTTGAATTAATGATTTTTTTATTTATGAAATATTCTTGACCCATAGGCTTTTTTATTTTTTGTTTAAATTGGATATTCTGGATTTTTGGTTACCGCTAGACCAAATACTTAGGCGTTATGGCTCAACAAAAGTTAATACGGACATTCCTATAAATTTCCATACAATGGGCTATATATGAAAATCGTTTCTTAAGGAGTAAACTCAAAATATAAGTACTTAATGGAAAAATAGTGCTTTTGCTAATTGTAAAACATTCATTTTTACTTTGTAAATGCCTTTAATTGAACGTATTGGAATTAACTTTGGCATTAAATGAAATTATTAATTTTTACTACTTACTGATCAATTAAAATAAATGAAATTAGTATAATAAACAAGATTGTTAATTTTACATCTGTACGATTATGAACATTTACCTACGTTTCAAAAATGAAAGGACTTTATGCCGATTAATGGTTTTTTCGCTTCGCAACACATTTAGTGAAGGTGGCAAGGACTCAATACCTTCCATCCCATAGCTAGTGGAGGGAATTGCTTCTACGTGTGGTGAAGGTGGAAATAGCTCAACATCTTTACTGGTGGAGGGAATAGCTATAACATAAAATAAAATCCAGATTATTATTTTTTCAATAGGTACATTTTAAAATGTCCAAAATTATAGCAAGCATATTGAATGAAATTAATTGTCTCGACCCTTACTCCGTGGAATCTACTTATATTAATATTTTAAATGAAACTTACTGTTTTTAGATAATTCCACAATATATTGAAAAAATGTTAAAAATTCTAAGAAATTGACAATTATTTCATCGTCAGAATGACAGAAGTTACATTTCATTTGATGCCTGCCTGATGGTTAATAATTATTTTTGGCTAAACCAAGAAGTGACCTACCTTGTGATTGGCTACAAGAAGTATCATAATATATTTACATATATTCAATCAATCACAAGGGTTTCTTGGCCTAGAATAAAATGAAATCAAATGAAATGTAACTTGTGGCATTCTGACGATAATATTTAATATCAAAACAATTGTCAACATCTTAGAATTTTTAACAATTTTTTTCCAATATATTGTGGAATTATCTAGAATCAGTTTCATTAAAAACTGCTATATTGAATACAATGAAACTTCAATTTCTGTTAATTTCCTCTCATATTTTCTGGTGGGCATTTCAACTTTTACAACTGGAGAATAATATGTATGGCTGGAAGGCATATCTAGAAAAAAATGTATGTTATTTACATCTTTTCTTCTCAATTGCAGATAATAAATACCTTTAATTATGTTAGGGATCGTCTCTTGTATAGGCCTTTCTACTTTGACAGGAAACAAAAAATTGTCTGTTATATCCCCCTTCATTGAATAATCTAAAAAATATACATATTTAATAACATTTACCAAATTTATAAAAAAATAAACGGTTTTAAAGATTGAAACTAACTTTTCCACATCCATGACATGCCCTGATTACCATTTTATCATAAAATTGTCACTTGTATACAGAAATGTAGCCATAAGCGAGGAGGAAGATGATAGCCGACCTAGATGCATGATCAGCAAATAGAGTGTTATAAATTCAGTATACCCATATTTTTTAACGGCTTTTTGTAGTAAGATCTTTATTATACATGTTATGTCAATAAAATCTATTTCTGCTATCAAAATTCCAGTTAGTGTATTTTTTGAAAATAAAATTGTTTTTTTAAAAGTCACAAAGTGCTCCGAACTACATTTCTGGCGCTGCTTGAACAGGATCCTCGTACAGAAACATCCGTCGTTTCCTGGTCAATTTCAATTGTTTGACGAGAATCCACCGAACCTGGGAACAGAAGGAAGAACATGCAGAAAAAATCATCAGTGATCATCCTTATGTAAGTTTTATTTCCTTTCTTTCCTTTATGAGCATTTTTAGTGACATTTCTCAAGATAATTTACATTTACTTCTTGACACTCTTACCATAAATAATTCTACTAAACGTATTTCAAATTTATTAGATATAGTAAAAACCAAATAAAGTTGCGTTTACGTCACCAAGGGCGTATTTCTATCGCATGTGTGGCTACATTTCTATCGAAAAGTGCATATACTTAAATTTGTTAAATAATCGGTTTTAAAGATTAACCAATCAATAAAAAAACATTTGTACCAAAATAATGTATAAGCAATATAGCTTTATTAGGTTTAGACGTCCCTCGATCTAAACATTTGGTTAAAATTTTCATAAAGAAGCCTCCAACTATTGACGGTAAAATAGTCACTGCCAGAAATAATGTCATGTTGCCGCGTTGATTGTGACTTTTCTACTCGTGTATTATCATCGATTTTTGAGGTTATAGTTACGTGCTTTATAAAATTTTCTTGTGAGAAATATTTATCAAAACTGTTTTTGTTTTCAAAACAACATAGCATTTTCTTCTGTGATTGTTAAAATGCCCAAACAGCTGAATAGCCGATGCAAAGAACTTGTGGCTTCATTAGTAAATTATTTTGAACAAGAAAAATAATAATGGTCCTTTGTTGCCCTTAAATGCTGTACAAGAGGTAGGTAATACATGAATAAAATATCCTTGCTTTACTTTACGAAAATTTCTATTATTTTAGCGTGTAGCTGCTGCCTTAAAAATCAGTGTAAGAACAGTAAGCAAAATTTTTCAAACAAAGAAAAAAGGTGAAGAGATTGAGTCACCAAAGAAAAAACGTTGCGCTCATAAACGAGTAACAAATACAGAAACTTTAAATACAAACTCTATTCGTGATACCATTTACAACATGTACCAGAGAAGTAAGTATAATTACGACAATTGTATATTTAATATATTTTTATTTCTGTATGCTTTTAGAACAGCACATAACGATTCAATCATTGTGGTCCCAACTAAGAGAAAAAGAATTATTCAATGGTAGTACCACTTCTTTAAATAGATTGCTCAAAGAACTTGGGTTTAAGTGGATGAAGAATAATCCACGACGAGGACTTATGGAATTACCTAATGTTGTTTTGAAAAGAGTAGAATTCTTAAGATATTATAAAGAAGCAAAGGACGAAGGTATATACCAATTTGTGTTCATCGATGAAACCTGGATATTTCAAAATGGCATCATAGGTCATACATGGCAAAATGAAAATATCAAGAGTGTTAAAACCACTAAATCGGATGGCAAAAGGTTTATTGTATTGCAAAACATTAGTGGTTACTCAAATATTATTTAAATAATATTAAAACAGATATATTTTACTCCATGCTGCACATGAAAACGGATTTATTGAAGGTGCTGAAGCAATATTTTGTTCAAAAACCCAACTTAATGATTATCATGGGGAAATGAACCAAGCAAATTTCTTGAAATGGTTTGAATATCAATTGCTGCTAAATTTAGAGAAACCTTCTCTAATTATACTTGATAACGCACCTTATCACAGCATGTTATTGCATAAAACTCCAAATACAGGATGGTCAAAATGTGCTATTCAGGAATGGTTGACAGAGAAGAACATTCCCTATTCTCACATGATGTTCAAAACAGAACTGTTGCAAATCGTTTCTCAGTAAATATACAGATATATTCTTATTAGTGTTTTTAGATGAAACTCAAGGTCTCTAGTTAATTCCACAATATAATACAAGTTATTGAAAATTCGAAAAAATTGACAATTGTTTCGATAAATCAATATCATCGAAAAAATTGTCAATTTTTTAGAATTTTCAATAACTTGTATTATATTGTGGAATTAACTAGAGACCTTGAGTTTCATTTAAAAACACTAATATGAGCATATTCCACGAAGTAAGGGTCGAGACAGTCAATTTCATTTGGATATATTCTTACTTATTGCCATTTATTTTAAACATTTTTTTTGTTTTTTTTTTTTAGAAATAAGCCACCAATCAAGTATATAGAGGACGATATGGCAGAACAGTATGGACACAAAGTTTTACGTCTGCCTCCTTACCATTGCATATTCAACTCTATCGAATTAATTTGGGGCATAGCAAAAAATTACTACAATAGGCATACTGGTAGGGATGGTAACAGTGCGAATAACTGCCTGAACATGTGGCACGAGGCACTGCACATGATAACTCCTGATATGTGGAAAAATTCTATACAACATACTGAAAGAGAGATATTCAAATGGTATAAGAGGGAAAGAATATTTGATCATCCAGAAATTAGTCCGATAGTTATAAATTTTAATAGTGAAGAGAATGACACTGATGTTGAATCAGATGAAGAAAATGAACAAGAATTTGAATCTGCCTAGTTTCATTTCACAATATGTTGATTTGTTTAATGTTAGTTTTTATCTTTGATAATACGTTCATTATTAAACATATTTTATTTTATTCCTTGTATTTTTATTATATTTATTTATTAAAAGATTTGGTAAGTCAGTAATAACCTTAACACTTTTATTCTAGAATTCCTTACTTTGTGAAATCTATTCATAAATTTAATTAACAAAACACGTAAATGAAAAAACTCCACACTATATTAAACGAAAACTATCAAACTATCGATAATTTTGTAGTTTTCATTTATAATATTGTGAAATTTTCTACATTTACGTTTTTTGTTGACTAGTTATTTTCTGTTAATTTCCATATTTCGTGAACACTCTGACAACGCTACAAATGTTCACAATGATGACGAAAACGCAACTTTATTTGGTTTTTACTATAATAAACTAACCAATATGCCAATAAATAACAGTGATATATCTAGTATTTGCGCTACTTTGCCCGAATTTTCTACCTGTGACAATCTTTCTACGTTCATTAAATCAGCCGATAATTTAACTGCATTTTTGGCAACTCAAGAAATTACCCCAGCACAAGAATTTATATTAAATGCTAATATTATTTCTCGTATCAAGGGAGAGCAAAGAGATTTTTTGAATTATTCCAACAAAACTATCTGGACTGACGTACGACCGGCCTTATTAGCCAAGTACGGTGACAGACATTTGGAAGACATTTTAGTAACGCAGTTATCGACAACAGTACAAAACTTTAACGAGACTTACGACCAATATCATCAGCGTGTATCGAATAATTTAAATGACTTACTCCAACATAATATGTTAAACAACAATGTAGAAACGGTAGCATTCAAAACCCCTTATTTCAGAAATATGGCCCTCAAAACTTTCTGTTCTGGCATAAATGAACCTTATTGTGAATATTTGTCACATTTTCAAATTACTTCTCTTGAAGAAGCCCTTAAAAAATGCATAGCCTATGATAATCATAAAAATCAACAACAATATATGAACTTCTTAAAGACGCAACAAAACAAAAGACCGACATCATCTAGACAAAATTCATGCCAAAATCGACATAATAATAGATCCAGCAATTTCTCGACACAACCACATAATAACCCACAGCGTAATTTCAATTCTCACAATACTTTTCCACGAAATAATAATAATTCGCATTCAACAAATTCTTCACCGTCCCCTCGTAACGAATCTCATCAAAATTTCAATTTTCCAAGAAATAGTTTTCCGAACCATTCCCAAAGAAATATTTTTCAAAGTCCGAATTATAATAATAACGCTCAAAATTTCAATAGATCTCTTCTCAGAAATACCCATAATCAACAAAATAATCCCTCTCCTATGAGCGGTGTACAAACAATTCACGAAAGAAACCAGCCCAAGAGTGTGTCTACTAGACGAACCCACAATTTTAATATAAATTCGTCAAACGACGACGAAATTAAAAATTACAACGAGAATAATTTTCAGGATTTTCACGAGAACTTTCCCGAGGAACAACCGCCTCCTCTATAAACGTGAATAATATTCGAGAATACCCTCAATTGCCTTATTTTATAATGCTAAAATCAAAATTAAAAGTTTTAATTGATTCAGGTTGATCTAACACCGTAATTTCCCCCGAAGCCGCAAAATTTTTCAACAAATCCCATATTTATCATAAACCATTCACATTAACGTCTATGAAATTAACTCGAAAATACAACTTGAACATAAATACACCTTTATTTTATGAATATAACATAAATTAATTTATTGATGCCCGGATTGCTCCGTGGAGTGAAAATTTTGATATCTTACTTGGTAATTTTGATTTAGAACGATTTAATGCTATTTTAGATTATTCGAATAAGAGTTGAGAAACTTAAATATAATAATTTCGTTTAAACTTTATATAATAAAATTCCTGTTAGCATAAGTCATGGTGAAATACTACTCCCGGGAACAGTTGTTGATAATGTAAAAATTCCAGAGTCTATTCACACAGTAAGACATGATTTTATAGATGATATTATATTACAGACACCTGTTAACATAAAACGCGTGGTAGTTGATAACTTGGAAAATTATGAAATAAAGAATCCTACGTGTAATTTTGACGAGTCAGTTATTCGAACAGAACATTTAAATGCTGAAGAAAAAGAAAAACTTTTAAAGTTATGTAAAAAATTCAGAGACGTGTTTTGTGACGATAAATCAAATTTAACATTCACATCCGCTATTAAACATGAAATTGAAACAAAAGACGAAAATTCGATTTATGTTAGAAGTTACAGACACCCTAAGGTAATGCAAGAAGAAATCGTTAAACAGGTTGAAAAATTATTAGATAATAATATTATTAGAGCCTCTAGCTCTCCGTACTCCGTGGCCGTTTGGATTTTCCCGAAGAAAGCTGACGCTTCCGGTCAGAAGAAATTTCGAATGATAATTGATTATCGAAAACTTAACGAGAATACTATTGATGATAAATATCCGATACCCAAAATTGACGAAATTTTAGATAATCTAGGAAAAGCTACTTATTTTACTACTCTCGACTTAGTCCAAGGATTTAATCAATTCCATTCAAAAAACAACCTTTACTGTACCACTTGGTCATTTCGAATACACAAAACTTTCAATGGGACTGAAAAACAGCCCAGCAACATTTGAAAGATTAATGGACAATATTTTGAGACCTTTCTTGTATAAATCCTGCTTTGTATACATGGACGATGTGATCATCTTCTCCAAATCTCTTCACGAACATCTTGTTCATATTTCCGCTATTTTAGAAGTTTTAAGAAAAAATAACTTAAAAATTCAATTGGACAAATCCGAATTCCTTAAGAATGAAGTCGCTTTCCTTGGTCATTTAGTAACTGTTGATGGTATTAAACCAAACCCTAGTAAGATTGAAGCTTTCCAAAAATTTCCTTTGCCGAAGACAGTGAAACAAATAAAATAATTTTTAGGACTTATAGGATATTATCGAAGATTTATACCAAATTTCGCTAAAGTCACATCCCCATTTTCTAGATGCACTAGAAAAGGAGCAATAATCGACCCCACTAATCCTAACTATTAAGAATGTTTCGAAAAATGCAAACAATTATTAATTAACATCCCCATCCTTCAATATCCCGATTTTTCAAAACCCTTCGTACTAACTACAGACGCCTCGAATATAGCTATCGGTTCTGTACTTTCACAGGACAATCACCCCATCGCCTATTATTCGAGAACTCTAAATTCAGCAGAACAAAATTACTCCACTATAGAAAAATAACTTTTGGCAATCGTAGATTCTTGCAAACATCTTCGTCCTTATTTATACGGACAAAAATTTCTAATTGAAACTGATCATAACCCTCTCGTCTGGATTTATAACCCCACTTCTAGATTAACACGTTGGAGACTAAAATTAGAGGATTATAATTTTGAGGTGAAATAAAAATTAGGAAAAGAAAATCAAGTAGCCGACTCTCTTTCTAGAATACACATAAATGCACTTACAGACATTTCAAACTGTGCTGAGCCCCCAGACTCCGATGAAAAGTTTGACATAGATGAATTTCTAAAACATTTTGATCAAAATCAATCATCTGACAATACACAACATACTGCAACCGAAAATCCTATCACGGGAATCCTAATCTCCGAAGAGCCTATTAATTTATCAACAAATCAAATAATCTTCATAACAGATTCGGAAAATTACGATTTAATTTATAAAAAAATATTTAATAAACATAGATACATGGTAAATTTAACTCAAAATTGGAAAACCGAAATAGTTGATGTTTTTAAAGTAATATTACGACCAAATCAAAAGTTTGCAATAAAAATAGATCACGAATTTAGACCTTATATTTGTAATTACTTTAGACAAAATTTAGATTCAACAGTTAAAGCTCATTTTTGTACGTCAATGTTACTAGACTTTGAAGACGAACAAAAACAAACAGAATGTGTTAAGATATATCATTCTGAAACTCATACCGGAATATTAGAAACCTACAAACATTTGCGACATCAATTTTATTGGCCCTCTATGCAGACAACAATCTCTAATTTTATCAATAAATGCGAAATTTGCTTGAAAAATAAATATGAAAGACACCCGTATAAACTTTCACAATTAGGTCCACTTCTTGGTCGAAAACATTTCGATATTTTACATATAGTTGTATTCCATTCTAACAAAAATTTATATTTGACAATATTAGATTCATTTTCAAAGTATGGGCAATGTTATAAAATACCCGACAAAACATCTATTTCAATATTAAGTGAATTACGACACTGTTTTGCACATCACAATTATCCCAAGAAAATTGTAGCCGACAGTGGTACCGAATTTAACTCTTCTCTAATCAAAGAATTCTTGTAAATGCATAAGATCGAAATTCATTATACGACAGTAAATAACTCCTCTTCTAATTCTCCAGTTGAAAGGTTCCATTCAACACTTTCCGAAAAAATTAGAACTTCAAAAGAACAAAACCCAAATCACCCTATAGACGACATTTTTACTCACGCCGTATTAATTTACAATCAATCTATTCATTCTGCAACAAATTATTCACCCTTTTTAATCTTATATGGCCCATATGCTGAAGAGATACATTTTGACTTTGACTTTCCTATATACGAAACTTATAATCAAAGACACGAAGACGAGTTACAACCTTTTATCGAAGATTCATATAATAAGCAAAAAGAAAAAAGAGAAAGAATTTTAAGTAAACAAAATAAAAATGCCGAAAGTATACCAGAGATAAACCTTCATCAAACCCTGTACGTATCCAGAAAAAACACCGACCAAAATTACACGCTCCCTATACGACTTTACGGCCAGAGAAACAAGAAAAAACAAAAATCGTCGAAAAAACAAAAAAACCAAAAAGTCACTAGCACCCACTTAAAATTTGTAAAGAGAATTCGACAACAAACTGACGAAAAGACTCATGACGAAACATCTTTGCAGGATAACCCTATCCCTGGAACATCCTATCAAGATCCAGAACATTCCGAATAATGGATATTACGCAGAAGAAATAGGGAAATCTAAAGAAATCTGCCATTATCAGCGACACATATTACACATAGACTTAGATTTATTAGCCGAAACTCCAAATATTGACCCAAATAGTTTCCTTGGAGCTACTATTAAAACTGGACCCCTCTCACTCCTATACGCTCAATATAAGCACCTACGCGAACAAGCGAACGACGACCTTCATAAGATAACAAGGCAAAAAAGAAAGCGCTTTTTAACTTTCTTGGTACAACTATAATATAAAATACATTACAGGAAATCCCGATGACTCAGACTTAAACTTATAAAAAACACACATAACTGCCATAGAATTGAAAGAAAATGAAATAATAAAGAAATTTAATAATCAAATCTCATTTGGAAATTCCCTAGATACTAGATTTAATAAATTATAGAAAAAATGAATAATAATCGTATAGTACTTGTATCTGCAATTAATAAACTATTTGCTGATTTTGATGGTTACACTGCTCTACATAATGAAATAATTATTCTTCAAAATATTTATGAATTTATCATGAAACTAATTAGAACAATTACCCTCTTTCATTTAGATATAACAAATATTCATTATTTACTTTGAAAGAATTAGAAGCTCTTAAAGATAAACTTCTTCATATTTACTCCAGAGACGCCCTTCTAGTCAATGACGAGCACCCCTACAAACTTATCGAATCTTCAAAATCCTTTATATGTGTTACTTCAAAGAAAATGCTCGTAATAATCAAAATCCCAATCCTACATGTTAACTTATCCTACATTCAGAATTTATCCCATACCTAATAAAGATCACACCATGATGCTGCCGCCTGCCCATTTCTACGCCAACAGATGGTACGAAAAATGTATTGGCCGAGAAGAAAACATTATCTGTACGAATCATGTATCGTCTAGATGCTTAATTCCAAATGTTTACAATTGCACCAAATGCATAGCAACAGAAAACTTTGTACAAGAAACCTCGAAAGTTATAATAATAGGGACAGTTCACCCTATTAAAATCCAAGATCAATGGATCTAATCAACCAGTATCCTGCTAACCGATGAACCAATCGCCATTGAAGGTGTACTCTACACAAAGAAAACAGTTCAAGAAATTTCCGTTCCAGAAGCCGTACCCATGAAGCTCACACCAGACCACAAATCAAACTAGAAAAGCTGAAAATCCCAGAAACTCACGGTCCACTCCAACCAATTGAACCATTGGGAAATCTACCACAAATATCTACGGGTCTCAGTGCTGCTCGTACTATTTTATTAATAACTGTTTTAGCATTTTTGTTTATAATTGCAATTAAGAAGAAAAGAAGAATTTCAAAATTCCTTTTTGGACCTAAACTGCAACCGGCCCAAATCCAAATATTGGACGAGTTATTCGAAAAGACTTCGAGGACGAAGTCAGAACCAAAGGAGGAAGGAGAAATGTAGCCATAAGCGAGGAGGAAGATGATAGCCGACCTAGATGCATGATCAGCAAATAGAATGTTATAAATTCAGTATACTCATATTTTTTAACGGCTTTTTGTAGTAATATCTTTATTATACATGTTCTGTTAATAAAATCTATTTTTGCTATTAAAATTCCAGTTAGTGTATTTTTTGAAAATAAAATTGTTTTTTAAAAAGTCACAAAGTGCTTCGAACTACATTTCTATACACTTCGGGGTAGGTATCGTTTTAACAAACCGAAATTTCTCCAAAAGTAACCAAAAATGCAGTATATCTGGATTTATAGGACCCGCTGTACTCGCTATAGTCAGCTGAAAATCAATAGGGTATCTGTGAGACACCTTAAATGAGACACCTTGAAGAATATCGAATTATAAATTTGGCCACTTGTATACACTCCGGAGGCTGTATCGTACTAAACCCGAAATTACTCCAAAAAGGACAAAAATGTGGCACTTCAGCTACCATAGCACCCGTTGTACTAGCTCTGGTGAGCTAAAAATCAATAAGGTTCATCTATAAGACGCCCTTAACAATACTCAATCATAAAATGGGTCACTTGTATACACGCTGGAGGCTGCAACGTGCTAACAAACTGAAAATTCTCCAATAATGACAAAAATTAGGTACCTCAAGTACCATAGCACTCGTTGTACTTGCGTTAGTGAACTAAATCTCAATAGGGTGTATTTTTGAGACGCCCTGAATAGTATCCAATCATGAAATTGGTCACTCGTATATACCCCGGAATCTGTATCGTGCTAACAAACTGAAATTTCTCCAAAAATGACAAAAATGTCGTACTTAAACGTACTATAGCACCTGTTGTACTGGCTGTGGTGAGCTGAAAATCAATAGGGTTCATCTGTGAGATATTCTGAATAATATTCAATCATAAAATTGATGACTTTTTGCACTCCGGAGGCTGTATCGTGCTAACAAACTGAAATATCTCAAAAATGACAAAAATGTCGTACTTCAAGTACCATAGCATCCGTTGTACTGGCTATTGTGAGCTGAAAATCAATAGGGCTCATCTGTGAGATGTCCTGAACAATATTCAATCATAAAATTGGTGATGTGTTGCACTCCGGAGGCTGTATTGTGCTAACAAGACATGTATCGAAAAGTGGCCGACGACAACGACGACGACATACACACAGGATTTTTTTCTAAAAAACATCTTTTCGTGTTGTTCTTGATGAAAAACGTAGAAATAACTAAAAAAATTTTCTCAATTCAATTTCAAAATTCCAAATTTTTTTGGGGTTAATCAATACTTTTCTCGCATATAGATAGGTTGGGCGGAAAAGTAAAATTACTCACCAGGCAAAAACAGGAACAGCAAAAAGCAAACTTTCTCAATAACCTGCCTTCGTCTTTTTCAAATTTTGAGAAACACCGTTTTTGAAAATGAAGAAGACATATCCTCCATTGTTTCATCGTCGTCAAATTGGATGATTTAGTCCCACTGCCTTCCAGCTCCAGCCATATTAATTTTATAGATAGATAGATAATCTGAAACGATCACAAACAGGATAAAAGAAAATGAGTGGACGAGCAACACAAAATACGGGTCAGTTTTCTGTGACTAGCAATATGAAATCGCGCATACGCAGTTATAAAAATCAATAGAATTTTATTACTAAAGACGTTACAGTTTTCTTTAATGTTGTGGAATATTTTGAAATCTACCAATTTTAGTTACTCGACAGGCTCTATAGTTGAAATGGTCTGCAGTGTCCCTAGCCTGGTCTCAATCTGCCTCCCCGCGCAACGGCTAATTCCAAGATCTCAGTCTGCTTACTATTTAAACCACCGTAAACACTCTCACTACTGGCTTGAAGCCAACTGATGGATAAGATGTTGGGACTTTGTATTTATGGGGAGGTTTTGTCTTATTAGCGCACGGTACGTGTATTACTGGTGTGCGGGCAACATATATAGGTAGTTCGCTATACTGGGATATTTTAGGAGGGAAATTGTTATTTTTGCGAAGGCTTGCTGGAAGGAGGTGAGCTGGTATCGGGATGGGGCGGGTGAAGAAGATGTTTCCAGGTTAATGGTAATCACTGTCTGTCGTTCCCTTTTAAACAGTTTGGACATTTTCTATCTCGATAGCTTCTCGAATTATTCTGGACTTGAAGGAGCGAGTGGGGGGCGATGATTTTCATTTTGTCAAAATTGATTGTGCGCCCTGTTTAGACACGATGCTGGGCTAAGGTGGAAGAAGTTTCGTAATTTCTAGCAGACACTAAGTGTTCTTTTGCCCTAACGGAGGTACGTCGACTGATCTGACTTATATAGGAGCGGGGACAATCCAATCAAGGTATTTCATAAATTCCATGCTATTCATTGGGAATTTTATTCTTGACAGATCTGATTAGGTGGGAAATTTTCTGTTGAGGCTTTAAGATTGTTCCAATAGCGTGGTGTTTGAAGATTTTGCAGATTCTGTTTGTCCCTGCTTTAATGTAAGGAAGAGATATTTTTATTTGACTATCTAAATCCTGACTATCTAAATCCTGTTGATTTGTAATCATTTTGAATTTCCGATTGATTTTTGATGATCGATTAGATTCGTCAGACAGAGAGTTGGATCGGGTTACAAGTATATTGATGAGTGCTTACGACGTTTTAAATGGTAAGCATTTGTATTTTGGTTTAGTTAATTATTTCCCTTTTTTCGGTAGAATTCCAAGGAGTAGGCATATTGAGGCCTTTGAATTAGCCTAATGTGGTGATTTGTTGCGTGGAGTAGGCAGATTTTGAGACCACGGAATTGATCACTTCCTAGGTTAATGAACTATAAACCTAACCCCATCCCACTCACGATAGTGGCTTCAAAGTAAAAGCCGAAACGTCAAGAAATAACAAATTTCCAACGCCGTGCAACCCGTGAACCTAGTTCGTTTCTTCATAACCCTATATCTCTAAACGCGGAAACGCGTGATATAGAATTATGGAGAGCAAAATTATAATAATTTAGATAGAATGGTATAGCAAACTAAATTAATAATAAAATTCATCAAAACGAAGATAAGATTCAGCTATATTTATTGTTATAAAGTATAACCAAATTTAAATTACAAAGATAAATTATTATAAAAATGTATACTTACATTAAAATAGATGAACAACAAGCTAGGTACAATGTAATGAATATTTACCTTAATACATTTAAAATATATGTGAATAATTCAATGAATATATATATATATATATATATATATATATATATATATATAGTCCAGTGAAGTATATTGTTTGGTTACATAGTTCCATAAAGTTCAGAATCTAGAAAAAAAAGCATTTATTAGTAATCGGTTCAATTAATTATAACTATAGAAAAAGTATTAATTATTGTTTCATAAATAAAGTTATAAAACTGTTAATTAGTTTTCAAGACGACATAACTGTCAGAGAATAATATGAATTTTGTCATAAACCAGAGCACATAATTCATGTATAGAAACATAGAACACTTTATTTCAGAAATTCTTGATTTTACTCGTAGAGAATAATGTCTTTAAATTATATTCAATTTTTAAAATTTTCCAAATTAAACAATTAGAAGTTGTTTATGTAAAATGAATAATACTATAGCTGTACTGAGTTTTTAAGAAAGGGTTACATATAAGGAAATCATAATTCAGATTGTAGAATTTTTTATTTCATGTGAAATGCAATATGTGCATTATAATAATAAGAAAAGACTTTATGAAAGTGAATAATGGATGAAATATTAATCTAGTGAAGTGTTTAAAGAGACGGTTAAAAGGGAAAGACTCATAATTTATACTAAAAAGATTTAAAATTTGCAGAAAAATTCAATTTCTATCTATTCTACAGAAAAATCAAGAGATATTTGAAAATTCTTGGCAACAACGCAACTTTATTTGAAAAAATTAGTTAGTTGGTTTGAAATCGTCGAAGAGTAAAGAGATCATTGTGAAGAGCTACCGAAAGTTTATTTAAATTTATAAAAAAATTCTAATAAATAATATGAATTTGTGATAACCAACGAAAATAAATAATAAAACAAATACCTGAAAGATAGTTTGGCTGTAGTATCCTGATTATGGTATTGGTGATGTAGTTCATGGAAATTTGATTATTGGAGATAGTTCCGGGAGACTAGCATTGTGTAATTTCGCTTCGGTTGTGCAAAAGTTAGTGAGATTCTTTATTGATACTAATATATCGCGAGTATTCTTTGAGATGTACATCTAATAATAAAGAGAAAGGTAAAATTTGAAGTTTAATTGATGTAAAGAAATCCTGTATTATAAACTTACCTCCACCTACATTCTTGTCATTATAGGTATTGTGAATATATTAAACTAAGCACTGTTTCGTTTCTTATAGCTCTTTAAGATAGCATAATATAGTAATTAATTTTTTTAAATAACAATAAATTCTTCTATTTAACATCATTCAAAGAAAAATTACTCTTATATGATCAATATTCTTCAAGACTGAATAGTAAATATTTTATATCAACGCACTTTGTGAAAAGTAGAAGAAGTGCATAGGCGTATCAAAAATGTATTATTTCATTATTTAAACAAAATGTATATCGTTCCAAATTAAAATTCATTTCGTGTGTTGATATTAATTGGATATTGCTAATTAATTTTTGAATATATTTGGCGCTGGAATCCAAAGGGAGAGAGGAGTATTCATCTCCCGACTAATGTAGTGAGCTGACAGTAAAAGTGGTAGAAACTTATACATCTGACAATAATAAAGAAACATATATACAGAGGGGTACGTGACAACATATATATATATATATATATATATATATATATATTGTTGCATAGTGTGAGTATTTATGATAAGAGTATTTATTATATCAATTTTTCAAATAGCACCACGTTGTTGGGACCCAATTTATTGCATATACCTCTCTACTCTAGAGTTTTAATATTGTTGAATTGTTTTTGTTTGTTAAATTTAATTGTTATTGTAGTTATGGAAATTATTGAATACTCCTACACATTTTATTATTTCATAAGGCTAGCTCTATTTGATTTTATTGATTTTGATTTTTTTAATTTAATTGTTTTAAGGTATTTGTTCAGCATGTATGTATGTATGAAACACTCTCAGGTCTTGGGTTCCTCTATTGTTGAATAAATTCGTCATTAAATAAAAAGAAACACTTTACTTGTAAAAATATTCAATTATTTATTAACGAGAATTTTTTTATGTTGTAAAAATTATCATACGACGCCTCTGTGTAGTTAAAATTATTGATCCATTTATGTATGGTATGCTGTGCGCATGCTTAAAACATCACGTGTTGATGCATTAAACGAACGCTTCATATACGAATTACGCCTGTTCGATTTTACAACCTGCTTAACGTTATACCAACGAATATTTGATATTTAGAGCACATGTACAGAATTTATGTGAAACGACTTATGCATACAGATAGTTATAATATGGTACAAGAAAAAGTTATTAGTTTTATATACATAGAATAGAAATATTACATAGATGAAATCAGATGCATCTTTCTTAAGTTTTTATTTGAAATGAGTAAGTATTTAATTTTGTTTATTTAGATTGGCCATTTACTATTGAAATTTATTTAATTGTATAGTTGTATTAAGTTTCTATTATGATTCCTTCTCAGATATATCTTTTTCGCAAAGTTTATTTTACTCATGAGATTTTTAAACACTGGATTGTAATTAGTGAGTTCTTAACTCTTGTTATATATAACAATGCGCACTGACCTTGTGTCCTGAAACTAGGATATGCCTTTTCTGGAATCTGGAACGCTGCTTCCGAAGTTTCTAGTCGGATAAATTTTGGAAGAATTGATTCTCTCTCAGGAAAATCAGCTGTATATACTTGGTAAGTACTATAGTATATTTTGATATTGGTTTCTTACTTTTTATATCATGATTTGGGGATAATTTCTAAAATTTTCCGGGACGCTGCTCCAATCAACCTCCTCGAACCGACGCCAAGCTACCAACAACTTTTTTCTTCAATTTTTTTTAACAAACAATCAGTCTTTTGTTTTTTTCAGCTCACTATCTTTAAAATGTTTGTTACACTTTGTTTGTTGATTGAACTTGTTCCGTCATATTATTTCTAACCAATCACTTTTTGTTTAACGCACTATTTTATGATTTCATTTTTATTTACTCTTGAATATCTTTACTTATCTATCAAAATAAGTTTCACTTGATTGTTAGTTTACTATAAAATTCATTTGATTGTAATGGGACGAATAGTTTACATTGATAAAATACAATAGACTTTAATATACCAATGCTTAGTTTAATTTTCTTATTACAATTAATTATTGTTTCGATTATATTTAGCCATTCACATAAATTCTTTGAACAATTTGTCAATATTCCCTATACTGATTATTTACATTCATTTTATATACTTTTAAACTTATTAGTTCTATGAAATTACTCTAATGTCAGCGTTTGTCATTGAAGCATATTGACATTACAGCGTCAAATATTCTAATCATATCTCTTTGTAAACATTGTGTTATAATATTGAACAATAGTGTTTGAATGTTTATTAATTCTTATTTCTTTTTCAGATTATGTGTTAAATGTTATATTATTATAAAGTATTTGATACAAATGGATAATCTTAATTCTATGGTTTCGGATTTATGATTTAAGGTAATGCTTCTTTTTGTTTAATTCTTTGCAAGTTGTAAAGTTTCCTTAAATTATTAATTATATGAAAGCTGTATTAGCAAATTGAGTGAAGATACTTACAATTATCTAATAAATATGAGCAATTTTAATATCTCATTCTTATCTCCCTAGTAAAATATAGTCTACTGTTTTATTATATAGCAATTTCTAATTATTCTGTCTCATAATAATGTTTCTACCTTACATATACGTTATAATATATATATATATATATATATATATATATATATTATAATGGATTGTTATAGTTGTATACTTTACCGACAATACCACTATAATTGTTATATTATCAATTTAATATATTCAACTCTAGTATAGCTAGCTCAGTAATGAAGTAAAGAGAAATTTTTTTATGTATTTATATATTTATGTGGAGAGCATGAGAAACTCTTACTACTCTTTGGGATCCGGAAGTGATTTTAACTCTATATCTACAATATTTTACATATATATGAATCATTCAAATAACTGATATTATATTTTTTATATTAATTGGTGCGCCTATGTATAGAAACTTTCAATGTAGCAATCGATTTTGTCTCACAATTAAAATAGATGGAAATTATCAGTAGAATAATCGATTCCAACTGTCACTCATATCAGTTGAAGTAATATTTATCTGAACATAAACAATAGTTTCAAGAATACCTTTAATACAACAACTATATTATATTGATCAAGAATTATGTATTATAAATTTAAAGTAAGTGATGAACTATCTTAAATACTAATATAATATTGAAATGTCAAACAATAAAATATTTGTTAAATATAAATGGTAAGTACTCAAGTCTATGTTATTACCTTTCTTTTTTAATGCTATTAATATGTTTAATAGTTTCAGATACTAATTCTTATTACTTTTATTATAAATGTACATCTCTAACCCGAATGTTGGTACCAACAAAGATAAAAAGAAACACTAACCTCTCAACCACTAATATTCCTTTCTTGAAATTCTGTCTGTTAAAAAACCATGTCATGCATACATATGTCGTCCAGATGGAGATGTTTTTTTTACTAGATTTCTTGTTACAGGTAACACGTGTTTGTAATTTCTATTATTCTCCAGCTTCGAATTCCCAATCAATGCTTAATATCTTATTCAGGAACTTTACATTACGATTCCGTACCACATCAACTGATTATTCAATTTGAAATGACTCTTTCATTTGTACCATAGCCTCCAATAACATGTAATTTTTTATATATTGTATATATCTTCGTAGAAATTATTATTTTAATAGCCTGAAGAACTATCTCTTCTATATATATATATATATATATATATATATATATATATATATATATATATATATATATATTTACTTTTATAAGGTAATAGATATTATGTATCCTGATCAAAATAGGTGCTAATAATTCTCTAACATTTAACAGATAATGTATATATGCTCCAGAATATTTTGTACATGTAAGACATATACAGTTTTTTTAAATACTGCATTAAATCTTCTGTATATTGGAAATATTTTCATTAACCGATACTGGTTTATATAATTCTGTGTAGTATGCTGATATGAGTTATATTATTTTAGTTTCTGTGTTCTTGAATTATGTTCAAATCCCCTCAAATTTAAATTTTGAGAGTTCTCAATACCTTGAGATCTTCTTCACATTTAAATTTCCAATTTAGAATTAATTCTTTTTTTTCTGGAGGCAAATCTAAATTTGTGTATTATCCTTCTTTCATTATGTTCTTTGAATACGGCGATCAATTTCCCAATCTATTATTATATCTCTAATACCTATCATATATCTACACTAAATCTAACTATTTATAAATTAGTAACATAATATTATCTATTAAACAATTATCAACATATCTCAAAATTATCTTGAATCAAATTAAACTATTATTCCTAATTCCCATAAAACTTCTTAAATCTACTATATCTATTGAAATTTCACGTAACGTACTGTTATTTGTTATTCTAAAATTTCCTATATACATGTTGATCAATTTCTTCTATGATCTGTAATATTTCAACCCTCTTTTATTCTACTCTGCCTAAACAACTTACATGGAACTGGATATGATTTTACTTTAACATTTCTCAGTATTCTTCTCCTTTATTACATCGATATTTTAGTTAAGCAACCCTTAGTTCCTCCGAAATTCTTTTGTTATACGTCTTTAATAATTCATTTATAACTTCATAATATTCTTCATTACAATCTGTCCAATTACCATTACTTTTCACATCTTCTATTTATTCTATCTCACACTCATAATGGTTAGCCAGTCTAATTTCTTTTTCAATCAATCCTTCATATTTCATCATCAAACTCTTCACTTTCTCTTCATATTCCTTATTTCCACTCACTAACTCCAATTCTACCATAATTCCGTTCCTCTTTATATTCCATAACTTCCTATTATCCTCTTCAATTGCCAATACTTCCATATTTACCTCCTCAAATTCAATTATTTTACCATTTAATTTTATCTATCTATTCAAAATCAATTATTTCCTTATATTTCCATCAATTCATCAATAACTATGTCTGTTTCTAACTTCTTCATCGACTATGCTTACATATCAACTTCTTTTTCATCCTTTAATTCAATCTTTTGTATCATATATTTGCCTAGTTCATATAACTTCCGTCCGTTTGTTCCTATAAATGTAATTATTTCATCCTGTCCATCTTAACAGATGATGTATATATGCTCCAGAATATTTTGTACATCTAAGACATATACAGTTTTTTTAAATACTGCATTAAATTTGCTGTATATTGGAAATATTTTCATTTACCCTTACTGGTTTATATAATTCTGTGTAGTATGCTGATATGAGTTATATTATTTTAGTTTCTGTGTTCTTGAATTATGTTCAATATATATATATATATATATATATATATATATATATATATATATATATATATATAATTTAGAAATATTTGTGAGGATGCAGCAATTGGCTTGGAAATTAAACTCCCATTTTAATTTAGTGAAAGCTTTCGTAATAGTTTTATTACTTCGTCAGTCACGCTAAAATACAATGTATAACTAAAAATGAAAAATCAAAAAAGGGGTACTTACATTAAACGAGTAAAAAATATAAATTAAAATTCAGAAAAAACAGTGTAAAAATATTGATATATGCTTGAGACTTTTCAAAAATTATTGTCAATATGAAGTTGAAAAATGGATGATATAACAGAAATGTTCGTCAAAATTATTGTAAAAGGTTGAACTAAGATATTGTTGCAAAATTATTATTAGATCTGTGATTCTTTTTATTTAATTTTGTCTCAATGTCCAGAATATTAGAGTAAATAATGTTCAAATTTTGAAAATCACTTTTCTTGTTCAATCTATTTGGTTCGTGTTTTATATAAACCATTTCTAAAAAACATCTTTTCAACAAATTATTTTCTTTGGTTAAAATAGAAACGTTATTGAAATCTATGAAATGTCCTGTTACATTAACGTGCTGTGACAAAGCACAAGCATTCGGTCTTAAAAGAATATCGCTCTTATGTGAGGTAATTCGTGATTTTAAATTTCTTGTGGTCTCACCAACATATTTTTTATCACATTCTTGACAACTGATTTTATAAACAACTCCAGTCTGATCAAGTATAGGTGTTCTATCTTTTAATTTTGTGAATATTGAGTTAACAGTTTTAATAGGTTTATTAGCCAGAACTATGTTTTTTTCTTCTTTTAGTACATTACTAATTTTGGGAGTGAGTTCTTTTATGTATGGGAATGATCGAAATTTTTTAATGATATTTTCTTGAGAGTTTTCATTATTATTTATAATATTATTTGTTGAAAATATTAATTTATAAAGTAGTCGTTTTGAGTAGGAATTTTCAATAAGTAAATTAAATAATTTCTTGAAATTTTTCATTTTCAAAGTTCCATGACATATTTTGTCTATTCTATTTTTCATCCCAAGTACTAAATTAATTTTGATTTTTTCCGGATGATAGGAGAAATAGTTCATATATCTCCCAGAACTTGTAGGTTTAATATACCAGTCTAATATTATTTTATTTTCTGGTGTTCTTATGAGTTTTGTATCTAAAAATGGAACATTTCTTTCAGTTTCGGTTTCAATGGTAAATTGAATATATCTGTTATAATTATTAAAAGAATCAAGAATCTCACTTTCTTTACCTTCGGGTATCGCACAAATAATATCGTCTACATATTTTTTTAAAAAAGGAATTTCAAAAGGTAATTTAGGTATACAATAATTCAGTAAGTCATCCATAACATATTGAGCAAGAATAGGTGATATTTTTGATCCCATGGGAGTTCCGAAAATCTGTTTATAAAATTTTTCATTAAGTGAGAAAAAAGTATTATTAAAAATGAATTTAATTATCTTAATGGAATTATCTTTACTCAGAGAACAATGATCTTTGATAGAGTTCCAATTATTGATGACACTATTGATAACTAATTCCTCAGAGATGTTAGTGAGAAGTGAAACGACGTCAAGACTTATAATAACGTAGTTTGATGCACCTACTGATAAATTATCATCTTTCCTCACAGATATACTTACCAAAGCATATAACGTAGATAATGAATATTATATTGAAGATTCTTTCAAATTTTCAGAAATAATTAATGATTTCCAATTACCATCAAACTACGTTATTATTAGTCTTGACGTCGTTTCACTTTTCACTAACATCTCTGAGGAACTAGTTATCAATGGTGTCATCAATAATTGGAAAAAAGTATTATTAAAAATGAATTTAATTATCTTAATGAAATTATCTTTATCCAGAGAACAATGATCTTTGATAGAGTTCCAATTATTGATGACACCATTGATAACTAGTTCCTCAGAGATGTTAGTGAAAAGTGAAACGACGTCAAGACTAATAATAACGTAGTTTGATGGTAATTGGAAATCATTAATTATTTCTGAAAATTTGAAAGAATCTTCAATATAATATTCATTATCTACGTTATATGCTTTGGTAAGTATATCTGTGAGGAAAGATGATAATTTATCAGTAGGTGCATCAAACTACGTTATTATAAGTCTTGACGTCGTTTCACTTCTCACTAACATCTCTGAGGAATTAGTTATCAATAGTGTCATCAATAATTGGAACTCTATCAAAGATCATTGTTCTCTGAGTAAAGATAATTCCATTAAGATAATTAAATTCATTTTTAATAATACTTTTTTCTCACTTAATGAAAAATTTTATAAACAGATTTTCGGAACTCCCATGGGATCAAAAATATCACCTATTCTTGCTCAATATGTTATGGATGACTTACTGAATTATTGTATACCTAAATTACCTTTTGAAATTCCTTTTTTAAAAAAATATGTAGACGATATTATTTGTGCGATACCCGAAGGTAAAGAAAGTGAGATTCTTGATTCTTTTAATAATTATAACAGATATATTCAATTTACCATTGAAACCGAAACTGAAAGAAATGTTCCATTTTTAGATACAAAACTCATAAGAACACCAGAAAATAAAATAATATTAGACTGGTATATTAAACCTACAAGTTCTGGGAGATATATGAACTATTTCTCCTATCATCCGGAAAAAATCAAAATTAATTTAGTACTTGGGATGAAAAATAGAATAGACAAAATATGTCATGGAACTTTGAAAATGAAAAATTTCAAGAAATTATTTAATTTACTTATTGAAAATTCCTACTCAAAACGACTACTTTATAAATTAATATTTTCAACAAATAATATTATAAATAATAATGAAAACTCTCAAGAAAATATCATTAAAAAATTTCGATCATTCCCATACATAAAAGAACTCACTCCCAAAATTAGTAATGTACTAAAAGAAGAAAAAAACATAGTTCTGGCTAATAAACCTATTAAAACTGTTAACTCAATATTCACAAAATTAAAAGATAGAACACCTATACTTGATCAGACTGGAGTTGTTTATAAAATCAGTTGTCAAGAATGTGATAAAAAATATGTTGGTGAGACCTCAAGAAATTTAAAATCACGAATTACCTCACATAAGAATGATATTCTTTTAAGACCGAATGCTTGTGCAATGTCACAGCACGTTAATGTAACAGGACATTTCATAGATTTCAATAACGTTTCTATTTTAACCAAAGAAAATAATTTGTTGAAAAGATGTTTTTTAGAAATGGTTTATATAAAAAACGAACCAAATAGATTGAACCAGAAAAGTGATTTTCAAAATTTAAACATTATTTACTCTAATATTCTGGACATTGAGACAAAATTAAATAAAAAGAATCACAGATCTAATAATAATTTTTCATCAATATCTTAGTTCAACCTTTTACAATAATTTTTACGAACATTTCTGTTATATCATCCATTTGTCAACTTCATATTGACAATAATTTTTTAAAAGTCTCAAGCATATATCAATATTTTTACACTGTTTTTTCTGAATTTTAATTTATATTTTTTACTCGTTTAATGTAAGTACCCATTTTTTGATTTTTCATTTTTAGTTATACATTGTATTTTAGCGTGACTGACGAAGTAATAAAACTATTACCAAAGCTTTCACTAAATTAAAATAGGAGTTTAATTTCCAAGCCAATTGCTGCATCCTCACAAATATTTCTAAATTGTGAAATAAACAGCTGCTAATACGAATTAATATATATATATATATATATATATATATATATATATATATATATATATATATATATATATATATGAAGCAAAATAGTATTCTTGACGGTAGATAAATCAAAAATCTCTCAATATCTTAGGGATTCCGTTAATATATATATATATATATATATATATATATATATATATGAAACTAGTGAATATTGGGGATTGCAGCAAAAAATTGGAAAAGATATACTCTTAGCGGAAAATGTCCAAGCTTTCGAGGATGTTTGTCCTCATCATCAGGGAAACTAGAATGAAAAAACAACAGTTAAATACTGTGGTCAAAGAGAATAATTAAAAATGAAATTCACAACCACGTGTGTACTTACCTCCGAAGTGAGGTTAGATTCCATAAAGATGTAAAATCGTAAACTACAAGTCGTAAATTGTGGAATATTTAAGTAGGAATTGAACCAACGGCCTAATCAATCGTGTCATAGCAACAATTGTGAATGTCGCAGCATTTTATAAAATAAAACCATTGATTTCATCTTCATGTGTCACCATACTAAACGCCGGCGAGGAAATGATATATTTTGCCTCCAAAAGGGAAGTGGCAAGAGCCAAACAGTGTTACCAACGTCAACAATGAGCTGTGGGACAATGCCACTATTTTCGTAATGGCAGCTGTAGGGCAAACAAATGGTGTAACGAGAAGATGTAATATTGTTGAAAAGAGGAAGAGAGAAAGAAAATGTGAGACAGAGCTAGGAGAACGCTCTCATTTTTATTATGTTTTGAGTGCGTAGAAAACATCACTTCGTTTGGACTAACACAAGGGAAGAAAAGAGAAGACAACAGAAAAGAATATTAATATGTAATAATAAATATAGTAATTAAGTAATATAATAGTTCTCCAATCTGAATGTATCTACCAACACCAATACACTCAAAATTAGGTTTAATTAATTATTTGTTTACTTGAATGTATCTACCAACACCAATACATTCAAGGTAAGTTTATTATTATTATTATTGAATTAAAGTAATAAGGGTGGTGTTGTCAGGAGCAACATAGTTATTTCCCACCACTTGATGTGCAAAATTAGTATCTAAGGACAACAAAAATGAGTAGATCTCACTTAAGTGATCAATATCAGTTTTCCTGTTAATTACATTATTGTTTTGCGAAATAAAAGCCATTTCCAAGAATGATCTTTTCGTTTTGTTAGACTCAGTCGCTAACACCTTCACAGCCTCATAATTCATCTGATGATCAAGAGAATTTACATGAAAAGCTAACGCGCACCTCTCTGGGTGTAATCTAGCATCACTCTTATGTGAAACTATACGGCTAGATAGAGATCTTAAAGTCTGTCCGATATATTGTTTATCACAATCTCTGCAAGGAATACTGTACACCACGTTAGTAAGTGAAGTCAAGGGGTCTTTATCTTTAACTCTAGAGTAAATCGATCTGATTGAAAGAACAGTTTTATTAGCAATTTTAAAATCACCACATGAACGGAGCAATTTGGCAAGTCTCGGAGTTATGTCACTTATATATGGCAAAGTAGCGAAAACCGGTCGAGAAGGGGACACATCAGTTCCAACATCCGTCTGGGCTAAGTTAGGATGGCTATCTTCATGCAACAAATCCACAGCATTAGATGTGCTGAATAATATCTTATTCAATAAAGGTCTTGGATAAGAGTTATCCAAGAAAAGGTTAAGTAAAATATTAAGATTTTTATTATGAAAAACATTATTAGAAATTCTGAGTACTCTCTGCTTCATTTGTTTAACCAAATTCACTTTCATGGAATGTTTGTGGTAGGAGTGATAATTAAGATATCTACCAGAGCTGCATGGCTTCCTGTACCAATCTATAATAATTATATTGTTGTTACGAATAAATTTTGTATCTAAGAAAGGTACGGAATTCTCGAAGTCTTCCATTTCGATTGTGAATTGGATATTAGGATCAAAGCTATTAAATGTATCCAGAAGTTCATCAAGGCCTTCTCGAGGAAGTGCCAAAATAATGTCATCAACATACTTTTTTATAAAAAAAGGAGTAAAAGAAAGAACAGGTATGACTGTATCCAGAACATCGTCCATGACATATGCTGCTAAGATAGGAGAAATTGACGCTCCCATTGGAGTACCAAAAGTTTGTTTGTAAATTTTGTTATTAAAGGAAAAATAAGTGTTATCAAAAAGAAAAACTATTAATTCAAGAAAAGCTTCCTTCGGGATGGAGCAATGGACACCGATACGATCCCAACCCTTATCGATAGCTCTCAAACAAGCATCAGGATAAACATTACTGAACAACGAGACCACATCCAAACTGGCCAGAACATAATTTTCTGGAATTTCTAAGTTATTAAACTTTTCAGAGACCTCAAAAGAGTCTTTGATAAAATACAAATTTTCATAATCATACGCTTTCGTCAGTATTTCTGTGCAGAACTGTGCAATATTTTCTGTGGGGGCTCCTATGGAAGCCACTATCGGTCTTACAGAGAGAACTGGTTTATGAATTTTCGGAAGAGAGTAAAATTTAGGAGGGACACCATGGTAGCTCATGAGTTTTTTCTTAACTGTTATGTCAATGTAATGTTTATTACATAAAGATTTAATTAGGTTGTTACCCTTTCTTTGAATAGAGGAAGTAGGGTCACTAGACAGTTCTACATAGGAACTGTTATTTAAAACAGTATCATTAGATAATTCAATATATTGATGTCTGTCCATAATGACAGTAACATTGCCCTTATCGGATTGAGTAAGAATCAAATGAGGGTTCGCCTTTAAGAAGGCTTTAGATTTAAGTAAAAGGTTATGAAAAAAAGAATTATTATGTGGTTGTTTTATGTAATTAGTAATAATATTAGTGGCTCTAGCTACCGTGATGTTTCTCATTTTCGAGTCTGTGATTGTGGAAGTGAGATAGTCTACATCTGATAAAATTGATTTAATTGAAATATCCTTCAAAATGACTGGTTCTACACTAAACTTTGGGCCCAAAGCTAAAAACTGTGAAATATCATCAGGTATAGTGGTATTAGAAATATTTCTCAACCAACCCTCTTTTGATTTTAACAATAATTTAAATTGATCACCTTGTAATTTATTAAGTTTATGTATATTATTATATTTAATGTTATGAAAAAGTTTATTATAAGTAACCTGCTGTTTACTTGCAAAGTTTTGAAAGTGAAATTCACTAGATAAAGAAACTATTGTCCTTTTCAAAGATGACAAAGTTGATTCTAATTTACTAATCAGTGAATGGTTATTAGAAATTTCAATATTAAGAAGCTTTATCCCTAACCTGTAATCAATCCCTGTTTTCTTGTGAATGTCCTGTCTCATCAGGAGGTCGTCAATTGGTCTAATAGCCGCAGTTATATGATTGGGTAAAATCCCTGATTTCCTACATTTCAATAAAAATTGTTTCCTGTTGTATTCACGGGCAAGTTTCATTTTGGTTTTAGACCATGCTTTATATTTTTGAACAGCTGTTTCTCCGTAGTTTATGTAGATGTTACGATAAAACCCCATGTCTGTAAGTAGAAGAAAGATAGTCTTTGCTGACTAGTTAGGAATAAAACTAGTGAATATTGGGGATTGCAGCAAAAAATTGGAAAAGATATACTCTTAGCGGAAAATGTCCAAGCTTTCGAGGATGTTTGTCCTCATCATCAGGGAAACTAGAATGAAAAAACAACAGTTAAATACTGTGGTCAAAGAGAATAATTAAAAATGAAATTCACAACCACGTGTGTACTTACCTCCGAAGTGAGGTTAGATTCCATAAAGATGTAAAATCGTAAACTACAAGTCGTAAATTGTGGAATATTTAAGTAGGAATTGAACCAACGGCCTAATCAATCGTGTCATAGCAACAATTGTGAATGTCGCAGCATTTTATAAAATAAAACCATTGATTTCATCTTCATGTGTCACCATACTAAACGCCGGCGAGGAAATGATATATTTTGCCTCCAAAAGGGAAGTGGCAAGAGCCAAACAGTGTTACCAACGTCAACAATGAGCTGTGGGACAATGCCACTATTTTCGTAATGGCAGCTGTAGGGCAAACAAATGGTGTAACGAGAAGATGTAATATTGTTGAAAAGAGGAAGAGAGAAAGAAAATGTGAGACAGAGCTAGGAGAACGCTCTCATTTTTATTATGTTTTGAGTGCGTAGAAAACATCACTTCGTTTGGACTAACACAAGGGAAGAAAAGAGAAGACAACAGAAAAGAATATTAATATGTAATAATAAATATAGTAATTAAGTAATATAATAGTTCTCCAATCTGAATGTATCTACCAACACCAATACACTCAAAATTAGGTTTAATTAATTATTTGTTTACTTGAATGTATCTACCAACACCAATACATTCAAGGTAAGTTTATTATTATTATTATTGAATTAAAGTAATAAGGGTGGTGTTGTCAGGAGCAACATAGTTATTTCCCACCACTTGATGTGCAAAATTAGTATCTAAGGACAACAAAAATGAGTAGATCTCACTTAAGTGATCAATATCAGTTTTCCTGTTAATTACATTATTGTTTTGCGAAATAAAAGCCATTTCCAAGAATGATCTTTTCGTTTTGTTAGACTCAGTCGCTAACACCTTCACAGCCTCATAATTCATCTGATGATCAAGAGAATTTACATGAAAAGCTAACGCGCACCTCTCTGGGTGTAATCTAGCATCACTCTTATGTGAAACTATACGGCTAGATAGAGATCTTAAAGTCTGTCCGATATATTGTTTATCACAATCTCTGCAAGGAATACTGTACACCACGTTAGTAAGTGAAGTCAAGGGGTCTTTATCTTTAACTCTAGAGTAAATCGATCTGATTGAAAGAACAGTTTTATTAGCAATTTTAAAATCACCACATGAACGGAGCAATTTGGCAAGTCTCGGAGTTATGTCACTTATATATGGCAAAGTAGCGAAAACCGGTCGAGAAGGGGACACATCAGTTCCAACATCCGTCTGGGCTAAGTTAGGATGGCTATCTTCATGCAACAAATCCACAGCATTAGATGTGCTGAATAATATCTTATTCAATAAAGGTCTTGGATAAGAGTTATCCAAGAAAAGGTTAAGTAAAATATTAAGATTTTTATTATGAAAAACATTATTAAAAATTCTGAGTACTCTCTGCTTCATTTGTTTAACCAAATTCACTTTCATGGAATGTTTGTGGTAGGAGTGATAATTAAGATATCTACCAGAGATGCATGGCTTCCTGTACCAATCTATAATAATTATATTGTTGTTACGAATAAATTTTGTATCTAAGAAAGGTACGGAATTCTCGAAGTCTTCCATTTCGATTGTGAATTGGATATTAGGATCAAAGCTATCAAATGTATCCAGAAGTTCATCAAGGCCTTCTCGAGGAAGTGCCAAAATAATGTCATCAACATACTTTTTTATAAAAAAAGGAGTAAAAGAAAGAACAGGTATGACTGTATCCAGAACATCGTCCATGACATATGCTGCTAAGATAGGAGAAATTGACGCTCCCATTGGAGTACCAAAAGTTTGTTTGTAAATTTTGTTATTAAAGGAAAAATAAGTGTTATCAAAAAGAAAAACTATTAATTCAAGAAAAGCTTCCTTCGGGATGGAGCAATGGACACCGATACGATCCCAACCCTTATCGATAGCTCTCAAACAAGCATCAAGATAAACATTACTGAACAACGAGACCACATCCAAACTGGCCAGAACATAATTTTCTGGAATTTCTAAGTTATTAAACTTTTCAGAGACCTCAAAAGAGTCTTTGATAAAATACAAATTTTCATAATCATACGCTTTCGTCAGTATTTCTGTGCAGAACTGTGCAATATTTTCTGTGGGGGCTCCTATGGAAGCCACTATCGGTCTTACAGAGAGAACTGGTTTATGAATTTTCGGAAGAGAGTAAAATTTAGGAGGGACACCATGGTAGCTCATGAGTTTTTTCTTAACTGTTATGTCAATGTAATGTTTATTACATAAAGATTTAATTAGGTTGTTACCCTTTCTTTGAATAGAGGAAGTAGGGTCACTAGACAGTTCTACATAGGAACTGTTATTTAAAACAGTATCATTAGATAATTCAATATATTGATGTCTGTCCATAATGACAGTAACATTGCCCTTATCGGATTGAGTAAGAATCAAATGAGGGTTCGCCTTTAAGAAGGCTTTAGATTTAAGTAAAAGGTTATGAAAAAAAGAATTATTATGTGGTTGTTTTATGTAATTAGTAATAATATTAGTGGCTCTAGCTACCGTGATGTTTCTCATTTTCGAGTCTGTGATTGTGGAAGTGAGATAGTCTACATCTGATAAAATTGATTTAATTGAAATATCCTTCAAAATGACTGGTTCTACACTAAACTTTGGGCCCAAAGCTAAAAACTGTGAAATATCATCAGGTATAGTGGTATTAGAAATATTTCTCAACCAACCCTCTTTTGATTTTAACAATAATTTAAATTGATCACCTTGTAATTTATTAAGTTTATGTATATTATTATATTTAATGTTATGAAAAAGTTTATTATAAGTAACCTGCTGTTTACTTGCAAAGTTTTGAAAGTGAAATTCACTAGATAAAGAAACTATTGTCCTTTTCAAAGATGACAAAGTTGATTCTAATTTACTAATCAGTGAATGGTTATTAGAAATTTCAATATTAAGAAGCTTTATCCCTAACCTGTAATCAATCCCTGTTTTCTTGTGAATGTCCTGTCTCATCAGGAGGTCGTCAATTGGTCTAATAGCCGCAGTTATATGATTGGGTAAAATCCCTGATTTCCTACATTTCAATAAAAATTGTTTCCTGTTGTATTCACGGGCAAGTTTCATTTTGGTTTTAGACCATGCTTTATATTTTTGAACAGCTGTTTCTCCGTAGTTTATGTAGATGTTACGATAAAACCCCATGTCTGTAAGTAGAAGAAAGATAGTCTTTGCTGACTAGTTAGGAATAAAACTAGTGAATATTGGGGATTGCAGCAAAAAATTGGAAAAGATATACTCTTAGCGGAAAATGTCCAAGCTTTCGAGGATGTTTGTCCTCATCATCAGGGAAACTAGAATGAAAAAACAACAGTTAAATACTGTGGTCAAAGAGAATAATTAAAAATGAAATTCACAACCACGTGTGTACTTACCTCCGAAGTGAGGTTAGATTCCATAAAGATGTAAAATCGTAAACTACAAGTCGTAAATTGTGGAATATTTAAGTAGGAATTGAACCAACGGCCTAATCAATCGTGTCATAGCAACAATTGTGAATGTCGCAGCATTTTATAAAATAAAACCATTGATTTCATCTTCATGTGTCACCATACTAAACGCCGGCGAGGAAATGATATATTTTGCCTCCAAAAGGGAAGTGGCAAGAGCCAAACAGTGTTACCAACGTCAACAATGAGCTGTGGGACAATGCCACTATTTTCGTAATGGCAGCTGTAGGGCAAACAAATGGTGTAACGAGAAGATGTAATATTGTTGAAAAGAGGAAGAGAGAAAGAAAATGTGAGACAGAGCTAGGAGAACGCTCTCATTTTTATTATGTTTTGAGTGCGTAGAAAACATCACTTCGTTTGGACTAACACAAGGGAAGAAAAGAGAAGACAACAGAAAAGAATATTAATATGTAATAATAAATATAGTAATTAAGTAATATAATAGTTCTCCAACTTAATAAATTACAAGGTGATCAATTTAAATTATTGTTAAAATCAAAAGAGGGTTGGTTGAGAAATATTTCTAATACCACTATACCTGATGATATTTCACAGTTTTTAGCTTTGGGCCCAAAGTTTAGTGTAGAACCAGTCATTTTGAAGGATATTTCAATTAAATCAATTTTATCAGATGTAGACTATCTCACTTCCACAATCACAGACTCGAAAATGAGAAACATCACGGTAGCTAGAGCCACTAATATTATTACTAATTACATAAAACAACCACATAATAATTCTTTTTTTCATAACCTTTTACTTAAATCTAAAGCCTTCTTAAAGGCGAACCCTCATTTGATTCTTACTCAATCCGATAAGGGCAATGTTACTGTCATTATGGACAGACATCAATATATTGAATTATCTAATGATACTGTTTTAAATAACAGTTCCTATGTAGAACTGTCTAGTGACCCTACTTCCTCTATTCAAAGAAAGGGTAACAACCTAATTAAATCTTTATGTAATAAACATTACATTGACATAACAGTTAAGAAAAAACTCATGAGCTACCATGGTGTCCCTCCTAAATTTTACTCTCTTCCGAAAATTCATAAACCAGTTCTCTCTGTAAGACCGATAGTGGCTTCCATAGGAGCCCCCACAGAAAATATTGCACAGTTCTGCACAGAAATACTGACGAAAGCGTATGATTATGAAAATTTGTATTTTATCAAAGACTCTTTTGAGGTCTCTGAAAAGTTTAATAACTTAGAAATTCCAGAAAATTATGTTCTGGCCAGTTTGGATGTGGTCTCGTTGTTCAGTAATGTTTATCTTGATGCTTGTTTGAGAGCTATCGATAAGGGTTGGGATCGTATCGGTGTCCATTGCTCCATCCCGAAGGAAGCTTTTCTTGAATTAATAGTTTTTCTTTTTGATAACACTTATTTTTCCTTTAATAACAAAATTTACAAACAAACTTTTGGTACTCCAATGGGAGCGTCAATTTCTCCTATCTTAGCAGCATATGTCATGGACGATGTTCTGGATACAGTCATACCTGTTCTTTCTTTTACTCCTTTTTTTATAAAAAAGTATGTTGATGACATTATTTTGGCACTTCCTCGAGAAGGCCTTGATGAACTTCTGGATACATTTAATAGCTTTGATCCTAATATCCAATTCACAATCGAAATGGAAGACTTCGAGAATTCCGTACCTTTCTTAGATACAAAATTTATTCGTAACAACAATATAATTATTATAGATTGGTACAGGAAGCCATGCAGCTCTGGTAGATATCTTAATTATCACTCCTACCACAAACATTCCATGAAAGTGAATTTGGTTAAACAAATGAAGCAGAGAGTACTCAGAATTTCTAATAATGTTTTTCATAATAAAAATCTTAATATTTTACTTAACCTTTTCTTGGATAACTCTTATCCAAGACCTTTATTGAATAAGATATTATTCAGCACATCTAATGCTGTGGATTTGTTGCATGAAGATAGCCATCCTAACTTAGCCCAGACGGATGTTGGAACTGATGTGTCCCCTTCTCGACCGGTTTTCGCTACTTTGCCATATATAAGTGACATAACTCCGAGACTTGCCAAATTGCTCCGTTCATGTGGTGATTTTAAAACTGCTAATAAAACTGTTCTTTCAATCAGATCGATTTACTCTAGAGTTAAAGATAAAGACCCCTTGACTTCACTTACTAACGTGGTGTACAGTATTCCTTGCAGAGATTGTGATAAACAATATATCGGACAGACTTTAAGATCTCTATCTAGCCGTATAGTTTCACATAAGAGTGATGCTAGATTACACCCAGAGAGGTGCGCGTTAGCTTTTCATGTAAATTCTCTTGATCATCAGATGAATTATGAGGCTGTGAAGGTGTTAGCGACTGAGTCTAACAAAACGAAAAGATCATTCTTGGAAATGGCTTTTATTTCGCAAAACAATAATGTAATTAACAGGAAAACTGATATTGATCACTTAAGTGAGATCTACTCATTTTTGTTGTCCTTAGATACTAATTTTGCACATCAAGTGGTGGGAAATAACTATGTTGCTCCTGACAACACCACCCTTATTACTTTAATTCAATAATAATAATAATAAACTTACCTTGAATGTATTGGTGTTGGTAGATACATTCAAGTAAACAAATAATTAATTAAACCTAATTTTGAGTGTATTGGTGTTGGTAGATACATTCAGATTGGAGAACTATTATATTACTTAATTACTATATTTATTATTACATATTAATATTCTTTTCTGTTGTCTTCTCTTTTCTTCCCTTGTGTTAGTCCAAACGAAGTGATGTTTTCTACGCACTCAAAACATAATAAAAATGAGAGCGTTCTCCTAGCTCTGTCTCACATTTTCTTTCTCTCTTCCTCTTTTCAACAATATTACATCTTCTCGTTACACCATTTGTTTGCCCTACAGCTGCCATTACGAAAATAGTGGTATTGTCCCACAGCTCATTGTTGACGTTGGTAACACTGTTTGGCTCTTGCCACTTCCCTTTTGGAGGCAAAATATATCATTTCCTCGCCGGCGTTTAGTATGGTGACACATGAAGATGAAATCAATGGTTTTATTTTATAAAATGCTGCGACATTCACAATTGTTGCTATGACACGATTGATTAGGCCGTTGGTTCAATTCCTACTTAAATATTCCACAATTTACGACTTGTAGTTTACGATTTTACATCTTTATGGAATCTAACCTCACTTCGGAGGTAAGTACACACGTGGTTGTGAATTTCATTTTTAATTATTCTCTTTGACCACAGTATTTAACTGTTGTTTTTTCATTCTAGTTTCCCTGATGATGAGGACAAACATCCTCGAAAGCTTGGACATTTTCCGCTAAGAGTATATCTTTTCCAATTTTTTGCTGCAATCCCCAATATTCACTAGTTTTATTCCTAACTAGTCAGCAAAGACTATCTTTCTTCTACTTACAGACATGGGGTTTTATCGTAACATCTACATAAACTACGGAGAAACAGCTGTTCAAAAATATAAAGCATGGTCTAAAACCAAAATGAAACTTGCCCGTGAATACAACAGGAAACAATTTTTATTGAAATGTAGGAAATCAGGGATTTTACCCAATCATATAACTGCGGCTATTAGACCAATTGACGACCTCCTGATGAGACAGGACATTCACAAGAAAACAGGGATTGATTACAGGTTAGGGATAAAGCTTCTTAATATTGAAATTTCTAATAACCATTCACTGATTAGTAAATTAGAATCAACTTTGTCATCTTTGAAAAGGACAATAGTTTCTTTATCTAGTGAATTTCACTTTCAAAACTTTGCAAGTAAACAGCAGGTTACTTATAATAAACTTTTTCATAACATTAAATATAATAATATACATAAACTTAATAAATTACAAGGTGATCAATTTAAATTATTGTTAAAATCAAAAGAGGGTTGGTTGAGAAATATTTCTAATACCACTATACCTGATGATATTTCACAGTTTTTAGCTTTGGGCCCAAAGTTTAGTGTAGAACCAGTCATTTTGAAGGATATTTCAATTAAATCAATTTTATCAGATGTAGACTATCTCACTTCCACAATCACAGACTCGAAAATGAGAAACATCACGGTAGCTAGAGCCACTAATATTATTACTAATTACATAAAACAACCACATAATAATTCTTTTTTTCATAACCTTTTACTTAAATCTAAAGCCTTCTTAAAGGCGAACCCTCATTTGATTCTTACTCAATCCGATAAGGGCAATGTTACTGTCATTATGGACAGACATCAATATATTGAATTATCTAATGATACTGTTTTAAATAACAGTTCCTATGTAGAACTGTCTAGTGACCCTACTTCCTCTATTCAAAGAAAGGGTAACAACCTAATTAAATCTTTATGTAATAAACATTACATTGACATAACAGTTAAGAAAAAACTCATGAGCTACCATGGTGTCCCTCCTAAATTTTACTCTCTTCCGAAAATTCATAAACCAGTTCTCTCTGTAAGACCGATAGTGGCTTCCATAGGAGCCCCCACAGAAAATATTGCACAGTTCTGCACAGAAATACTGACGAAAGCGTATGATTATGAAAATTTGTATTTTATCAAAGACTCTTTTGAGGTCTCTGAAAAGTTTAATAACTTAGAAATTCCAGAAAATTATGTTCTGGCCAGTTTGGATGTGGTCTCGTTGTTCAGTAATGTTTATCTTGATGCTTGTTTGAGAGCTATCGATAAGGGTTGGGATCGTATCGGTGTCCATTGCTCCATCCCGAAGGAAGCTTTTCTTGAATTAATAGTTTTTCTTTTTGATAACACTTATTTTTCCTTTAATAACAAAATTTACAAACAAACTTTTGGTACTCCAATGGGAGCGTCAATTTCTCCTATCTTAGCAGCATATGTCATGGACGATGTTCTGGATACAGTCATACCTGTTCTTTCTTTTACTCCTTTTTTTATAAAAAAGTATGTTGATGACATTATTTTGGCACTTCCTCGAGAAGGCCTTGATGAACTTCTGGATACATTTAATAGCTTTGATCCTAATATCCAATTCACAATCGAAATGGAAGACTTCGAGAATTCCGTACCTTTCTTAGATACAAAATTTATTCGTAACAACAATATAATTATTATAGATTGGTACAGGAAGCCATGCAGCTCTGGTAGATATCTTAATTATCACTCCTACCACAAACATTCCATGAAAGTGAATTTGGTTAAACAAATGAAGCAGAGAGTACTCAGAATTTCTAATAATGTTTTTCATAATAAAAATCTTAATATTTTACTTAACCTTTTCTTGGATAACTCTTATCCAAGACCTTTATTGAATAAGATATTATTCAGCACATCTAATGCTGTGGATTTGTTGCATGAAGATAGCCATCCTAACTTAGCCCAGACGGATGTTGGAACTGATGTGTCCCCTTCTCGACCGGTTTTCGCTACTTTGCCATATATAAGTGACATAACTCCGAGACTTGCCAAATTGCTCCGTTCATGTGGTGATTTTAAAATTGCTAATAAAACTGTTCTTTCAATCAGATCGATTTACTCTAGAGTTAAAGATAAAGACCCCTTGACTTCACTTACTAACGTGGTGTACAGTATTCCTTGCAGAGATTGTGATAAACAATATATCGGACAGACTTTAAGATCTCTATCTAGCCGTATAGTTTCACATAAGAGTGATGCTAGATTACACCCAGAGAGGTGCGCGTTAGCTTTTCATGTAAATTCTCTTGATCATCAGATGAATTATGAGGCTGTGAAGGTGTTAGCGACTGAGTCTAACAAAACGAAAAGATCATTCTTGGAAATGGCTTTTATTTCGCAAAACAATAATGTAATTAACAGGAAAACTGATATTGATCACTTAAGTGAGATCTACTCATTTTTGTTGTCCTTAGATACTAATTTTGCACATCAAGTGGTGGGAAATAACTATGTTGCTCCTGACAACACCACCCTTATTACTTTAATTCAATAATAATAATAATAAACTTACCTTGAATGTATTGGTGTTGGTAGATACATTCAAGTAAACAAATAATTAATTAAACCTAATTTTGAGTGTATTGGTGTTGGTAGATACATTCAGATTGGAGAACTATTATATTACTTAATTACTATATTTATTATTACATATTAATATTCTTTTCTGTTGTCTTCTCTTTTCTTCCCTTGTGTTAGTCCAAACGAAGTGATGTTTTCTACGCACTCAAAACATAATAAAAATGAGAGCGTTCTCCTAGCTCTGTCTCACATTTTCTTTCTCTCTTCCTCTTTTCAACAATATTACATCTTCTCGTTACACCATTTGTTTGCCCTACAGCTGCCATTACGAAAATAGTGGCATTGTCCCACAGCTCATTGTTGACGTTGGTAACACTGTTTGGCTCTTGCCACTTCCCTTTTGGAGGCAAAATATATCATTTCCTCGCCGGCGTTTAGTATGGTGACACATGAAGATGAAATCAATGGTTTTATTTTATAAAATGCTGCGACATTCAGAATTGTTGCTATGACACGATTGATTAGGCCGTTGGTTCAATTCCTACTTAAATATTCCACAATTTACGACTTGTAGTTTACGATTTTACATCTTTATGGAATCTAACCTCACTTCGGAGGTAAGTACACACGTGGTTGTGAATTTCATTTTTAATTATTCTCTTTGACCACAGTATTTAACTGTTGTTTTTTCATTCTAGTTTCCCTGATGATGAGGACAAACATCCTCGAAAGCTTGGACATTTTCCGCTAAGAGTATATCTTTTCCAATTTTTTGCTGCAATCCCCAATATTCACTAGTTTTATTCCTAACTAGTCAGCAAAGACTATCTTTCTTCTATATATATATATATATATATATATATATATATATATATATATATATATATATTAACATGGAAAAGGAATATATAATATGGAATGAACTACTAGACACCATATGTTAATACAAAATTTAGAATTTAATTTAATTTTCAATGTACCCTGTAAATGCACATATGTTGCATATAACATGATTTCTAGCCATTGAGAGAGAACATTTTGAACGTTACCTTGTATAAATTGTAACAATCTATTTCTCACATAGTAAGAGTCAAGGCATTATGATTTGTTTTAAAATATACTAATTAGATATTGAAAGAAATTCTTTGCTAACATTGGAAAATTATTTTGGAATATGTCAGGAAATAAAGTCAAAATAATAATAACATTAAGGTTATAAATGTATGACGTTTGTGAAATGAATTGTCATTCTGAATACATCAAATGAAAATAAAAAGAGTTGTCAGTTCTAAATATTTTGGAAACTATATTAAAAGAAGTAGTATATCAAATTTGATTATTCAAAAATATGAAACGGAATGTCCTAAAAGGATAAATAAACAATTTGAAACCCGAAATGAGATTTACCAACAATAATTTTTATAACCGATTTGATTGGTGAATTAGAATTGAAATGTTTTGATCAGCGGCAAGCAGATTAAAAATTAAAAAAATTGAAGAAGAAAGTTTGTTTTTAATGAACACTACTAACTAGGTGGAATTTGTTTTGGTAGAATGAATGGGGTGAAAAGTAAAATATTTAGAAGATAATTTAAAACAATTAGAAAAGCAGCACCATTTGAATGGTAAATATAAAAGAAATACATTATTCTTCAACATAACTAAATAAATTTATAAATAAAACTGAAAAATAGAAATATAACAAGAAATTGGTGAAAATTGTAGCATACTAACCTTAAATATTTATCTGCATAAGCAAGTAAAATTTTGTATCGTGGAAATGGTATCTCCACGATACATTTCAGAAAGGACTGGACTATGGAATCTCATCTAAAATGTATTGATGTAGATGGAATATAACATCAATTTGGTTATTACCCAAACACAAAAGACTGTACAGTGTCCCGGGAAGTAATCTAAAAAGAAAAGGAATCAACGAGGTGAATTAAAAAAAAAAGAACAGGTATTTAAAACTATTTCATTTATAAAAAAGGGTTAAATAAACTCACTTGTGTTGTGTACATAGTTTGAACTTTCATATTTCATAAACATTGCCCATTGCAATATCCGCCATCTTATGCCTTAGAGTATTTTTATTTAACATCACCTGATGTTCAATGTGTATAATATGTTGCATAGCTGTACTTACATATAATAATAATTCATTTGAGTGTATGTGTTTTTGAATGAACGATCATCGTAGATAAGTTGTCCCTTTTTGAAGATTTTGTAATAGAATAATGTATTTGATTTCTTTAAGTTCATATTAAATAACGTTTTTCATTTGAAAGACTTAAATATATATATGTATATATATATATATATATATATATATACTAGCTGACCCGACAGACTTCGTCCTGTCAAAAAGATTTGTAATGTGGCAGTTTTTTTGCCTACGTATTTAAAAAAATTCTCCTGAACAGAACCGTCACCCTGGTGATAGGGCGTTGTGAATATAAAATAATTAAATAAAACATATATAAGGATTTAAAAGTAAGTAATCGCTTTATTGTTAATCATGTGAATCATAATTATTATTATTATCATTGTAGTGCTTTGTGGTATACGATGTTTTTTGTTTGATTACCTGGCGCATAGATAAACAAATCTGATGGTTTTCCAACACGGGAACAGGCAACATACAATTGACCATGTGAGAAACATGGGTTTTCTAAATTAATACCACAAACACTTAATGACTGCCCCTGGGACTTGTTTATAGTCATAGCAAAAGCAAGCCGCACTGGAAACTGTAGTCGTTTAAACTCAAATGGCACATCAGTCGGAATCATTGGGATGCGCGGTATGAGAACATCTTCTCCTTTATACTTTCCTTTGAGTATAGTTGCTTCTATCACATTGTTTAGTAATTTTTTTATCGCTAACCGTGTACCGTTGCAAAGACGCGGTTGGTTGATATTTCGCAACATTATAACCACCGATCCAACCTTTAATTGGAGATTGTGAGGTGGCAATCCTGGCAAATCCAGCGAGTTTAAAAATTCCGGTGGATAGTTGACTACATCATCTTGATTAGTAGCCGAATCAACTGATTTATATATCCTCAATTCGCCTGTAATTTGTTCTTGAATTTTCAAATTTAATTCATTTACATCTATGTTTTTTGCAGCCAGTATAGCTCGTTCGCTCAACCAATCATGGTTTCTGTAATTTTGAGAAACATCTGGAAACACCTTCTGAATAAGTTCATCTTTTGATCGAGTTAACTGACAAAAACTTTGAGGAAAGTTAATGCAGCCAGTCAACATGTCTATAGGAAATTTGCCATTACCAATGTCAATGAGTTGTTTAGAGAATATGTTTCCAGATTGGTCATTTTGCAACTCGACACGCATATTCTTGCTTAAATGAAGTACTTTGACATGTTTCCACAAATTGGAGGACTTTAGACATGCATTGAGTTCATCAGCTGGCGTTGATCGTGGAATCACTGGCAATGTTTGACGAAAATCTCCTGCTAATAAAATCATTGCACCACCAAATCGATTATTATTGCTCCGTAGATCTTTTAAGGTTCTGTCTAAAGCCTCCAAAGATTTTTTATGTGCCATCGTGCATTCATCCCAAACAATCAATTTACATTGCTGCAAAACCTTTGCCATTGCAGAGTTCTTCGAAACGTTGCAGGTTGGAGTTTCATTGCTTTGCATATTTAATGGCAATTTTAGTGCTGAATGGGCTGTTCGACCACCTTCAAGCAAAGTTGCTGCGATTCCCGACGAAGCGAGTGCAAGTGCAATTTTATTTTGTGAGCGAATTGTTGCTAATATCAATGAAATCAAAAAAGTTTTTCCTGTACCACCAGGTGCATCTAAGAAGTAAATCCCTCCAGTTTCATCATTTGTTACTTTCATAAGAGTTTCAAATACATACTTCTGTTGTTCATTTAACAGTGGAAGATTTGTTTGAATTAATTCTTTCAAAGCGTTGAGATCATACAGTTTTTCTCGATGCAACTCTTGGTTAAAAGTGTCATGCATTGGACGATTGGGCGCGATCAGGCCTAATTGAATTAATAGTTTGTTTGACATTATCAAGCACATGTCCTCAATTGAAATCAATGCTTCATTGTAAATTTCTTCACTGATTTGTATATTTGGATTTCCCATTCTATTCCGTATTTGATACAAAATATCATCACACATATAATCTTTGTACTTGATCCACAAATCAATTGGGTTGCTATAATACATACCTTGAAAGTTGGCATAAAATTTTCCCGAACTACATTTGTTGCCCCAAATGAAGTCATTTGAAAGCAATTGTTATATTGTTGGATATGTGTCAAAAAGTGTATAGAATCTGTTCCTATTCCTGAAACCAATGAGTACAATGGTTCTGGTGGTGGATCCAATGGTATCAATTTTACTTTACCATTTGCGCAACACAATCCATTGGCTTCGTTTTTGTATTTTAATGCCTTACAGTGTGAGCAAACCGAGTTCATAGAACCAATAACAACACATTGGTAGTTACTGTAGTCAATTGACACATCGTAACTGAAAGCAGCTCGATTCAAACTTGCGCGATTATTAGTTGAATGTCGCCCTCTCGCTTCACGCGTTTGTGATATCCGAATTCTTTCACGTTCATTTTCGTCGTCACGTTCTTGTACAGTACGATTAGATCGGTAAATAGCTTGGTTTGTAGCATTTCTGGTTCTTCTACCTAAATTGCTTCGTCTTATAGAAGGCATATCAAATATAAATTATTTTTTCACTAATCACGAACTAAACAAACACTAACTAAGTAAACACTCTGCACAAAACACGATATACGAATTTGTTTCGTGTATCAGTTGACAATTAAACTCCTCCAACTATGTATTCTGTGCTCCAACGCACACACGCACATTGTTTTGATAGATATGATCTTTGACGTTAGGAACACACCTACATTGCTTAGACAACAGTGAGTGCTTGTAATTTAATATGAACTTTATACCATAGCAATGAAGCTCAAATTGACTACGTTTTAGTTACAAATCATTTGTATGGGAAAAAGAAAAGGGCTATTTTTAGGGTTTTTCCAGCAATAATTCTAATTTTTTTCGCCGTAAAAACCACCCTTGAACTTCAACGAACATTTTAAAAAAAGATTTGGCCAAATTGGTCGAGGCGTTGTTGAGTTATGCGCTTACCAACACATTTTGCGATTCATTTTTATATTATAGATAACAACAAAGAGATTCATGGGTAATTCACGCAAAATAATGGCTACTGAAATAGAGTGGTAACCGTGGACATACATGTTTCTGGCTCATTTTGCCTCTTCAGCACGGCATAACCAAATAAGGATGTGAAATTTGGGAGCAAAGATGGTAATTGAAACATGGGAAAACACAAAATAACGGATTTCAGGAGGGAAACCAAACGCTCAATTGTGTCTTCAATTGGAAGATCCCGAGTCTTCCAATTGAAGACACAAATGAGCGTTTGGTTTCCCTGCTGAAATCCGTTATTTTGTGTTTTCCCATGTTTCAATTAACATCTTTGCTCCCAAATTTCACATCCTTATTTGGTTATGCCGTGCTGAAGAGGCAAAATGAGCCAGAAACATGTATGTCCACGGTTACCACTCTATTTCAGTAGCCATTATTTTGCGTGAATTACTCACGAATGTCTTTGTTGTTGCTGTTAACATATCACGCGATATTCCTATATCTTCTTTGTTATTTACTATGGGTCGGAAGGTTCATAGCGGAGGGGCTATATGCGCCTCCGTGTCAATGTTGGTTGTTGTCCTGAAAACTCGGGATCTTCCAATTGAAGACACAAATGAGCGTTTGGTTTCCCTGCTGAAATCCGTTATTTTGTGTTTTCCCATGTTTCGATTAACATCTTTGTTCCCAAATTCCACATCCTTATTTGGTTATGCCGTGCTGAAGACGCAAAATGAGCCAGAAACATGCATGTCCACGGTTACCACTCTATTTCAGTAGCCATTATTTTGCGTGAATTACCCATGAATCTCTTTGTTGTTGTTGTTAACATATCACGCGATATTCCTACATCTTCTTTGTTATTTACTATGGGTCGGAAGGTTCATGGCGGGGGGGAGCTATATGCGCCTCCGTGTCAATGTTGGTTGTTGTCCTGAAAACTCGGGATCTTCCAATTGAAGACACAAATGAGCGTTTGGTTTCCCTGCTGAAATCCGTTATTTTGTGTTTTCCCATGTTTCTATTAACATCTTTGCTCCCAAATTTCACATCCTTATTTGGTTATGCCGTGCTAAAGAGGCAAAATGAGCCAGAAACATGCATGTCCACGGTTACCACTCTATTTCAGTAGCCATTATTTTGCGTGAATTACCCATGAATCTCTTTGTTGTTGTTGTTAACATATCACGCGATATTCCTACATCTTCTTTTATATATAAATATAAATATATATATATATATATAATATATATATATATATATATATATATATATATATATATATATATATATATATATTATAATAATGATATAATTAATAGGATATTTGAATAGCCCACTACGTTGGGACGAAATTATTGTAATGAATTTTTATGTATGTATAGAGTTTGAGATTCTTTCTGTTATCTGGGTTCTTACGGTTGTGAATAAATTCAGTTGATAAATAAATAAAGAAACATTTTACTTGAAAAAAATATTTTAATTTTATTTATAAAAATTTTATGCGACGCCCATGTATGGGTCAAATGAAATTATTGATTTTATTCTTATGTGTGGCGTTCTGTGCGCATGCTCAAGAACATGACGTAACGATGCGCTAGAGTAAACATTTGATAGACGCGTCGGGTCTGTTCAGTTTCACAGCGAGCTTCTATGCTGTGTCATAGAACATGTTTCAAATTATATACAAGTTAAAAGAATTTATGCTGGGAGATTTATACATACAGAAATACAAATAATATGGTACAAGAAATAGTTATGAAATTTATATACATAGAGTTTAAATGTTACATAAAAGAGTTGGATGTATCTTTCTTAAGTTTCTTATTTGAGAAATGCGTAAGTATTAAATTTTATTTCTTTAGATTGGCCATCAACATAAATTCTTTTAAAACATTTATTAATATTCCTTAATCTAATTATTTATGTTCATTATATTCGATTAAACACATTAATTAATTTCTATTCATTTCATCTATGAAATTACTCTACTTTCAACGTTTGTCGCTAATACATATTGACATCTATATTTTGTCGCTAGCGTATGTCGCTAAGCGTATTGGTATTACACCGTTAAATATTCTAACCCATATGTTTCTAGTAAAAATGCGTTATAATATTGGACAATATCCTTTTTATTTCGAATATTTATTAATTCATGTTTCTTTTCTAGATTATATGTTCATCGTTTTTTCTGACATGAGGTATTTAATACGATGGACGATATTTACTCTATGGCTTTTGGATATATGATCAAGGCAATGTTTCTTTTGTCAATTCTATGTGAGTCTTCTCAGATTATTAATTATATACATAAGTTGTATTACTTTTTTAGTTAATATGAGCAATTTTAATGTCTCGTATTTATGATTCTAATAAAATATAGTCTAATGTTTTAATTTCTAATCAGTTTCCAACTAATCTGTTTTACACCAGTGTTTCTATCTTTATTTATACGTTATAACATTCCCTGAATTTTTATAAAAACATTCTAATTATTGTTTACAATGATCTAGAATGTTTTATTATAAAATTCATTCAATAGTACTTAACTTTTTCTTATTTTGTAATAATCTATTATCATTTAATCTACTTCATTATATTCTATCTTTGTGAAAATCAATCATTAATTTGTTATTATACCTAATTAATCTATTTCTAATTCTTTACCTATCTTACACCTTATTCCTACAAGTAATTAATTCCCTGTTTCAACTTAAAAATATTTCATTCTAATTTCAACTAATTCTTTGCAGATTAAACTTATTGAATTTCATTGAATTCAGGATGGAATGGATACAATTGGTCCACATTGAAAATTCCTCTAACATTGCCAGTTACAGGATGTACGAGTTTGTAACTATTTATGCCGTTAGATGTTACTACTTTATATGGACCTTCGTAAGGTAATTGTAATTTTGCACAAATATTACGCTTATGATTAGGAATTCTAAGTGCTTTAATTATTACTAATTCTCCTTCCTTAAAAGTAGTTCTCTTCTTAATTCTCTTGCTTCGTTTTCTTATGTATTTTTCAGCATTCTTGGAAATTCTTTCCCTCGTTTCCTTGATTATCTGTTCATATTTCTCTACATTTTCTGATATCCATGGTCTTTCAGGTACTATGTTTTTCATAATTAATATGGGTGATCTTCCAGTTACTTCGTGTGGTACATTATTTAAACAGAATTCTATATTCTTCAAATTCCTTTCCCAGTTTCGTTGTTGATCGTGAACCAATAATCTCAGACATTTGATGACTTCTCTTATGTATATCTCCGTTTGATTAGCACATGGATGTCTAATACTTGTAAAGAGAGGCTTTACGTTTGACTTTCTTAACCATGCTTTAAAGTTTTCGTTACTGAAATAAGTAGCATTATCCATTAAACAGTTTTCCGGTATGCCCACTTCTAGAAAGTAGCTTGTCAGGCATTTCTTTACCGTCTTTTTATTTGTTCGTTGACATGGATATAAGGTTACATATTTTGAAAAAGCATCCAAGACTACAAATATGTTTTGATTACCTTCTTCACTGGGTATTATGTTTGAAATGAAATCTACCGTTATGACTTCAAGAGGATGTTTCGTTACTAATGATTTTGGCATATTTTCGTTGTGATGATTTTTTTCTTTTCCAAGTTGACAAAGTTTACATCTAGTAACTATGCTTTTTGTGATATGTAGATCTTTCTTTGCAATGTAGTTTTCCCTAAAAATATTGTGTAATTTTCGTATTCCTACATGATTGTTCCGTAAATGTAATTCTTTGATTATTTTTCTTGTCAAATGTTCTGTAATTACATATAACTCCTTTTGCTTGATAATTTTGAAGATTATATTGTCCTTTGTTTGGCAATTATGTTTTTCTTTATCTGTCAAATTTCTCTGGTCTTCCATTATTGCATATATTGAAAATACACCTAATTCCTCCTTCATTAAGTTCACTCCTACGTATTTGTTTCTTTGTATTTTGCTTTCCCCATCCATTCTCGTCAAAGCGTCTGGAACTATATTTTTGGCACCAGGTATATATTTAATATCGATTGAATATTCCTGTAGAAGCAAAGCCCATCTGTGTATCCTATTGTTTCCATATTTGTTCTTTAAAATAGTTGTGAGAGATTGGTTGTCCGTCTCAATAGTAAATCTGTTACCTAATAAAAAAATCTTAATTTGTTCACACAAAATAATATGCTAGCTAACTCCATCTCGCTGACGCTATAGTTTTTCTCAGCCTTTTTCGTAATTCTTGACACAAATGAAATGGGAACTTCTCCGTGTTCGTGTTGTTGTACCAAACTTCCGGCAAATCTATTTTGTGAAGCATCTGTTCTTAATATGAATGTCTTCGTGTAATCTGGATGATATAATTTCACATTCTCTGTGAACTCCCCCTTAATTTTATTGAAAGCCACTTCTCTTTCATGAGTCCATTTCCATCTCACATTTTTCCTTAGTAGTTCTATAAGTGGTATTTCCTTTTCCGTTAAATCTGGCACTAATCTCTTGAAGTAGTGTAATACACCAAAAAAGCCTCGTAGCGTTTTAAGATTAGTAGGTCTTTTATATTCTTTTATAATTTTTATCCTATCTGGATCCATGCTTACTCCATCTTTGTCAATTTTATATCCAAGATATACTACTTCTTCTTTGTAGAATTGGCATTTTTTTATGTTTAATTTCAAACCGGCTTCATCCAAAGCTTTTAAAATTATCTCTATGTGCTTGATATGCTCCTCCTCTTCTTCGGAATATATTAAGATATCGTCTATATAGTGTAGTGTGAATTTTTCATACTGATTCAAAATTTTATGAAGAGCTTTCAGTAGAGCTGACGTAGCCGATTGTGTTCCAGATGGTACTACTTTAAATCTATATACTACTCCATCTACCATGAAACCTGTATAATCTCCGCTATTCTCATCCAGTGGTATCAACCAAAAACTGTGTTTCAGGTCCAGTTTTGTAAAAATTTTAGTTTTTGAAATTCGGCCAAGTATCGCTTCAATATTTAATGGTCCCTCAAATTCTGGTATACAATGTTTATTTAAGTTTCTTGCATCTAGACAGATTCTCATGTCTCCATCCTTTCTATGTACAATAATAATGGGGTTTATATATGAAGTATTGCTATATTCTATAATTTCGTCTTCCATCAGTTTTTTTATCGCATCTTGCATTTTATCCTTATATTTGTATGGAATTGGGTAACTTTTTGCTCTGAACGTTTCCATTTCCTTCACCTTCAAACTGTGTATAAAATTTTTAGCAACTCTTGCCTCTCCATTGAATAAACCTTCATATTTTCTCAACAATTTCCGTACTTCTTCCTTTCTTCCTCTTCCACAATCCAAATGTACTTCATTCCATATCCCATCTTCATAATTATCACATCCCATATTATATTGTAAATAATTATTAATATCATTTTCTACATATTCTCCATTCCATATTCCATCTTCACAATTATTATATTTCATATTATTTTCAATACAATTATCAATATTCTTTTCATCATCTAAAACTATTTCTTCATCTCTTCTTTCTTCAAATTCATTTTTCTTATCATAACAATCATTATTCATTTCCATTTCTCCTACTTCTAGCCTGCTAACTTTTTTTTCTGCAATCTTCATAATTTTCTTGTTCGTTATTTGTTCTCTGTTTTCATTAAATTTTATTCCAATTCCATTGACGCCTATCGTTCTTGTTTCATAATTGATATCTATCTTATGTTTTAGTAATTCGTCTGAACCCAATAATATATCGTACTCCATACCTTGTTTAACCAGTAATTGTACTTCTAAATGAATATTTTGTAATTGTAGTTTTACAATAATAGATTTGTTAACCTCGCTAAACCTTTTTTCATTTAGACCTATTAAATTTACCTTTGGCACTTTCATAATATATTTTTGCAAGTTTAATTTATTTACAATACTTTCTGTGATTAATGATGTTTCTGAACCTGTATCGATTAAAATATTTACATTTAAATGTGACAATTTTCCCGTAATAGATACTAATAAATTGTTTTCTATATTTTCTAGGCAATCTATGTCTTTGAGGAATTCTCTAGGATGGACATAACTATACCGATTGCGTGCTACACCATCCTTCAATGAAAATTCTGATTAGTGGCATTTTGTACACCACCATCAGCAGTCGTTGTTATGAAAGAATGAATATTGTTTGACGACTCATGTAGTTCAACTCGATTGTTTGGAGAGTTTGCCCTGTCCTGACTGCTTGCTCTCCTGTGGAAGTTGACCCGTCTATTTTGGCCGTCATCATTCCTTCGATTTAAATTGCCATCAGAGTTCCTCCTTGTAAAGTAGTTGCTCTGATGATTATTATTGTTTGAATCCCTATTATTGTTATAACCATTGTTATTGTTATTTAAATTATTATTATTATTGTAGTTATTGTATCTTCTATTATTATAATTATTGTTTACATTGATAAAATTATTCCTTTCCCTTCCTTGATTGTTATGATTGTAATTATTTGCTGGATAATTCCTGTATCTTGTAGTATTCGTCGTTCTATTATTTGTATTACTATTTAAACTTCTATTATTATTGTTATTGTATTCGTAGTGGGTATTGTTTGAATTATTTCCAGTATTTCCTCTGTTAGCATGTTCTATGTTTCGGTTGTAATTTGTATTATTTCTATACTCGTTTTGTTTGTTTCTATTACTCGTTAGGTTTCTTTCTATCCTCATCAGGTAATTGGATAGTTGTTCAAACGTCCTGATGTTTTGTATAGCTATTGTTTCAGCTATCTGTGACTTGAAATGCCTGGATAGGAACATGATTATTTCTTCTTCTTTAATTACAGGTTCTAAGTGTTGCGCTTGAGAATAGAGTAGCAACGAGTAGAGATACATGGTATTCCCTCTATTCTCATCATATCGTCCAAAATATAGTCTCTCTCTAACCTCTCCTTGTGTGATTTCACCCCAATATAATTTGAGAAACGCTGTTTCAAATTCCTTATAGTTGTTGAAGTCTATCTCATTACTTGTGAACCACAATAGAGCTTGTCCAGTAACGTGTTTTCTCAATATTTCCCTTGTATCTTCGAAATTTCTTATATGTTTTATCTAATTGTTATTATTCTCAAAAATATTTTTGGATGTATCTTCCTGATGTTACCATCAAATTTGATATTCTCCTCGTTCCCACCTTGATATGCATAAGTAATCATTCCTTGTTCGCCTTTTAGTTGCATTCTAATCTGTTCCAATTCATTCTTCATATCTCTTTTAATGTCATTCTTTGTTTTCACTATGTCCTTTTCGGTTTCTTCTCTTACTTCATGTATTTCTTTTTTTACATCACTTCTGATGGATTCGATATCCCTTCCATGTTTGATAATGCTCCTTTTCACATCTTCTATATCCTTTTTTCCTGATTTTTCTATTATTTCAACGGCTCTGGTAATGTTTACTTCCGTGATCTTCTTCGTTTTTTCTATTAAATTTTGTTCCAAGTTTTCGAATTTTTCTTCTTGGTTCTCTAAACTTTTTTCTATCTCGTCTTGTTTTCTTTTGATCTCCTCTACCTTTTCGTCTTGTTTCCGTAGTTTTAGTTCCAATGAGTTATTCATTCTTTCAATTTTTTGACTTTGTTCGTCCATCTTCTCTTTAATTATTTCTTTCAAATATTCTTTCTGTTCTTCCATCATTTTCTTGTTATTTTCTTGTTGATTTTCTATCTTTTCCATAATTTTCTTGCTGTCTTCTTGTTGTTCTTCTCTTATTATTTTACTATCTTGCTTCTGTTCTTCTCTCATTTTCTTTTGCTCGTCAATTAAAAGTTGTATATATCGTAGTAGTTGATCATCTCTATCACTGCTACTTGTTTCTCTTCCCTGTATATTTCCTTGTTCACGAACTTCTGATCTTTCTCCAACTTCTGTTGTTCTATATTCTGTTATTTGAAAATTTTCTCTTGATTCTGTTGTATTCTCTGTATCTCCAGTTATTTCTGTTTCCTCATTTTTATCTGTTCCTTCTTGATTGAAACAGTATGTTTCTGGATCCTTTCCCTCTTTAATTACAGCCTCCTGTAACCTTCTAACGAGCGCCTGTTTGGTTCCCGTTTTGTCCAATCCTCTGTTTTCCAAAATTTCCTTCAACTCCGTTGTTTTTAATTCTTTTATTGTTTTGTTTGACTCCATTGTTCAGAATTTTTATTTGTAATAGACAAAACAGTACAAAACTCCAAACAAATTTTCCCCGAAATTATTACTGATTTTAAAGTTAAATCGTCACAAAAATTGGTCAAATTTATTTTTATTTTATGAACAATTAATTATTTACTGAATTTATTCAACGCACCTACGTTGGGTCGCCATTTATTTATAATACTTAATATTATTTATGTTATAATAATGATATAATTAATAGGATATTTGAATAGCCCACTACGTTGGGACGAAATTATTGTAATGAATTTTTATGTATGTATAGAGTATGAGATTCTTTCTGTTATCTGGGTTCTTACGGTTGTGAATAAATTCAGTTGATAAATAAATAAAGAAACATTTTACTTGAAAAAAATATTTTAATTTTATTTATAAAAATTTTATGCGACGCCCATGTATGGGTCAAATGAAATTATTGATTTTATTCTTATGTGTGGCGTTCTGTGCGCATGCTCAAGAACATGAGGTAACGATGCGCTAGAGTAAACATTTGATAGACGCGTCGGGTCTGTTCAGTTTCACAGCGAGCTTCTATGCTGTGTCATAGAACATGTTTCAAATTATATACAAGTTAAAAGAATTTATGCTGGGAGATTTATACATACAGAAATACAAATAATATGGTACAAGAAATAGTTATGAAATTTATATACATAGAGTTTAAATGTTACATAAAAGAGTTGGATGTATCTTTCTTAAGTTTCTTATTTGAGAAATGCGTAAGTATTAAATTTTATTTCTTTAGATTGGCCATTTATCATTTAGAATTATTTAATAGTATAGCTATATTGAGTCTCTAATTTTAATTCTTTTTCAGATCGATCATTATTTCAAAGTTTATTTCACTCATGAGATTTTAAAGAAGACATATGATTGATGTTAATGAGTTTTTTATAACTCTTGTTGTACAACAATACACTGATCTTGTGTTCAGGAACCAGGATCTGTCTCTCGGGACTCTGGAAAGCAGCTTCCGAAGTTTACAGTTGAATGAATATGTGAAAATATGATTTTCACTCTGGAAAATCAGCTACAATCATTGGGTAAGTACATGTGCATGTTTTATCAATAGTTTGCTATGTTTTTATCCTCATTTTGAGGATAATTTCTTAAAATTTCTGGTGCACTTCAAAACCCAACCTTCTAGAAACGAAGCCAAGCCACCGACCCTTTTTCTTCAACTCTTTCCAACAATCAACAATCAGTCTTTTGTTTAATTCAGCTCACTATATTCAAAAATGTTTGTTATACTTGTTGTTGTTTGAAAGTTCCTTCTGTCATGTCACATAAACCAATCACCGTTTTCTTTTTTAACGCACTCAAAATTATGATTTCACTTTACATTCTAATATCTTTACCTACATACAAAAAATTAGTCTCACTAAAAATTGTTTATTCAATATTGAAGTTCATCTTGTTATTATGGGACGAATAGTTTTTCTTAGGCGATATACAATAGTCTTCAATATCAATGTTCAGTTCAATTTTCTTATTATAATTAGCAATTGTGTTTAGCCATCAACATAAATTCTTTTAAAACATTTATTAATATTCCTTAATCTAATTATTTATGTTCATTATATTCGATTAAACACATTAATTAATTTCTATTCATTTCATCTATGAAATTACTCTACTTTCAACGTTTGTCGCTGATACATATTGACATCTATATTTTGTCGCTAGCGTATGTCGCTAAGCGTATTGGTATTACAGCGTTAAATATTCTAACACATATGTTTCTACTAAAAATGCGTTATAATATTGGACAATATGCTTTTTATTTCGAATATTTATCAATTCATGTTTCTTTTCTAGATTATATGTTCATCGTTTTTTCTGACATGAGGTATTTAATACGATGGACGATATTTACTCTATGGCTTTTGGATATATGATCAAGATAATGTTTCTTTTGTCAATTCTATGTGAGTCTTCTCAGATTATTAATTATATACATAAGTTGTATTACTTTTTTAGTTAATATGAGCAATTTTAATGTCTCGTATTTATGATTCTAATAAAATATAGTCTAATGTTTTAATTTCTAATCAGTTTCCAACTAATCTGTTTTACACCAGTGTTTCTATCTTTATTTATACGTTATAACATTCCCTGAATTTTTATAAAAACATTCTAATTATTGTTTACAATGATCTAGAATGTTTTATTATAAAATTCATTCAATAGTACTTAACTTTTTCTTATTTTGTAATAATCTATTATCATTTAATCTACTTCATTATATTCTATCTTTGTGAAAATCAATCATTAATTTGTTATTATACCTAATTAATCTATTTCTAATTCTTTACCTATCTTACACCTTATTCCTACAAGTAATTAATTCCCTGTTTCAACTTAAAAATATTTCATTCTAATTACAACTAATTCTTTGCAGATTAAACTTATTGAATTTCATTGAATTCAGGATGGAATGGATACAATTGGTCCACATTGAAAATTCCTCTAACATTGCCAGTTACAGGATGTACGAGTTTGTAACTATTTATGCCGTTAGATGTTACTACTTTATATGGACCTTCGTAAGGTAATTGTAATTTTGCACAAATATTACGCTTATGATTAGGAATTCTAAGTGCTTTAATTATTACTAATTCTCCTTCCTTAAAAGTAGTTCTCTTCTTAATTCTCTTGCTTCGTTTTCTTATGTATTTTTCAGCATTCTTGGAAATTCTTTCCCTCGTTTCCTTGATTATCTGTTCATATTTCTCTACATTTTCTGATATCCATGGTCTTTCAGGTACTATGTTTTTCATAATTAATATGGGTGATCTTCCAGTTACTTCGTGTGGTACATTATTTAAACAGAATTCTATATTCTTCAAATTCCTTTCCCAGTTTCGTTGTTGATCGTGAACCAATAATCTCAGACATTTGATGACTTCTCTTATGTATATCTCCGTTTGATTAGCACATGGATGTCTAATACTTGTAAAGAGAGGCTTTACGTTTGACTTTCTTAACCATGCTTTAAAGTTTTCGTTACTGAAATAAGTAGCATTATCCATTAAACAGTTTTCCGGTATGCCCACTTCTAGAAAGTAGCTTGTCAGGCATTTCTTTACCGTCTTTTTATTTGTTCGTTGACATGGATATAAGGTTACATATTTTGAAAAAGCATCCAAGACTACAAATATGTTTTGATTACCTTCTTCACTGGGTATTATGATTGAAATGAAATCTACCGTTATGACTTCAAGAGGATGTTTCGTTACTAATGATTTTGGCATATTTTCGTTGTGATGATTTTTTTCTTTTCCAAGTTGACAAAGTTTACATCTAGTAACTATGCTTTTTGTGATATGTAGATCTTTCTTTGCAATGTAGTTTTCCCTAAAAATATTGTGTAATTTTCGTATTCCTACATGATTGTTCCGTAAATGTAATTCTTTGATTATTTTTCTTGTCAAATGTTCTGTAATTACATATAACTCCTTTTGCTTGATAATTTTGAAGATTATATTGTCCTTTGTTTGGCAATTATGTTTTTCTTTATCTGTCAAATTTCTCTGGTCTTCCATTATTGCATATATTGAAAATACACCTAATTCCTCCTTCATTAAGTTCACTCCTACGTATTTGTTTCTTTGTATTTTGCTTTCCCCATCCATTCTCGTCAAAGCGTCTGGAACTATATTTTTGGCACCAGGTATATATTTAATATCGATTGAATATTCCTGTAGAAGCAAAGCCCATCTGTGTATCCTATTGTTTCCATATTTGTTCTTTAAAATAGTTGTGAGAGATTGGTTGTCCGTCTCAATAGTAAATCTGTTACCTAATAAAAAAATCTTAATTTGTTCACACAAAATAATATGCTAGCTAACTCCATCTCGCTGACGCTATAGTTTTTCTCAGCCTTTTTCGTAATTCTTGACACAAATGAAATGGGAACTTCTCCGTGTTCGTGTTGTTGTACCAAACTTCCGGCAAATCTATTTTGTGAAGCATCTGTTCTTAATATGAATGTCTTCGTGTAATCTGGATGATATAATTTCACATTCTCTGTGAACTCCCCCTTAATTTTATTGAAAGCCACTTCTCTTTCATGAGTCCATTTCCATCTCACATTTTTCCTTAGTAGTTCTATAAGTGGTATTTCCTTTTCCGTTAAATCTGGCACTAATCTCTTGAAGTAGTGTAATACACCAAAAAAGCCTCGTAGCGTTTTAAGATTAGTAGGTCTTTTATATTCTTTTATAATTTTTATCCTATCTGGATCCATGCTTACTCCATCTTTGTCAATTTTATATCCAAGATATACTACTTCTTCCTTGTAGAATTGGCATTTTTTTATGTTTAATTTCAAACCGGCTTCATCCAAAGCTTTTAAAATTATCTCTATGTGCTTGATATGCTCCTCCTCTTCTTCGGAATATATTAAGATATCGTCTATATAGTGTAGTGTGAATTTTTCATACTGATTCAAAATTTTATGAAGAGCTTTCAGTAGAGCTGACGTAGCCGATTGTGTTCCAGATGGTACTACTTTAAATCTATATACTACTCCATCTACCATGAAACCTGTATAATCTCCGCTATTCTCATCCAGTGGTATCAACCAAAAACTGTGTTTCAGGTCCAGTTTTGTAAAAATTTTAGTTTTTGAAATTCGGCCAAGTATCGCTTCAATATTTAATGGTCCCTCAAATTCTGGTATACAATGTTTATTTAAGTTTCTTGCATCTAGACAGATTCTCATGTCTCCATCCTTTCTATGTACAATAACAATGGGGTTTATATATGAAGTATTGCTATATTCTATAATTTCGTCTTCCATCAGTTTTTTTATCGCATCTTGCATTTTATCCTTATATTTGTATGGAATTGGGTAACTTTTTGCTCTGAACGTTTCCATTTCCTTCACCTTCAAACTGTGTATAAAATTTTTAGCAACTCTTGCCTCTTCATTGAATAAACCTTCATATTTTCTCAACAATTTCCGTACTTCTTCCTTTCTTCCTCTTCCACAATCCAAATGTACTTAATTCCATATCCCATCTTCATAATTATCACATCCCATATTATATTTTAAATAATTATTAATATCATTTTCTTCATATTCTCCATTCCATATTCCATCTTCACAATTATTATATTTCATATTATTTTCAATACAATTATCAATATTCTTTTCATCATCTAAAACTATTTCTTCATCTCTTCTTTCTTCAAATTCATTTTTCTTATCATAACAATCATTATTCATTTCCATTTCTCCTACTTCTAGCCTGCTAACTTTTTTTTCTGCAATCTTCATAATTTTCTTGTTCGTTATTTGTTCTCTGTTTTCATTAAATTTTATTCCAATTCCATTGACGCCTATCGTTCTTGTTTCATAATTGATATCTATCTTATGTTTTAGTAATTCGTCTGAACCCAATAATATATCGTACTCCATACCTTGTTTAACCAGTAATTGTACTTCTAAATGAATATTTTGTAATTGTAGTTTTACAATAATAGATTTGTTAACCTCGCTAAACCTTTTTTCATTTAGACCTATTAAATTTACCTTTGGCACTTTCATAATATATTTTTGCAAGTTTAATTTATTTACAATACTTTCTGTGATTAATGATGTTTCTGAACCTGTATCAATTAAAATATTTACATTTAAATGTGACAATTTTCCCGTAATAGATACTAATAAATTGTTTTCTATATTTTCTAGGCAATCTATGTCTTTGAGGAATTCTCTAGGATGGACATAACTATACCGATTGCGTGCTACACCATCCTTCAATGAAAATTCTGATTAGTGGCATTTTGTACACCACCATCAGCAGTCGTTGTTATGAAAGAATGAATATTGTTTGACGACTCATGTAGTTCAACTCGATTGTTTGGAGAGTTTGCCCTGTCCTGACTGCTTGCTTTCCTGTGGAAGTTGACCCGTCTATTTTGGCCGTCATCATTCCTTCGATTTAAATTGCCATCAGAGTTCCTCCTTGTAAAGTAGTTGCTCTGATGATTATTATTGTTTGAATCCCTATTATTGTTATAACCATTGTTATTGTTATTTAAATTATTATTATTATTGTAGTTATTGTATCTTCTATTATTATAATTATTGTTTACATTGTTAAAATTATTTCTTTCCCTTCCTTGATTGTTATGATTGTAATTATTTGCTGGATAATTCCTGTATCTTGTAGTATTCGTCGTTCTATTATTTGTATTACTATTTAAACTTCTATTATTATTGTTATTGTATTCGTAGTGGGTATTGTTTGAATTATTTCCAGTATTTCCTCTGTTAGCATGTTCTATGTTTCGGTTGTAATTTGTATTATTTCTATACTCGTTTTGTTTGTTTCTATTACTCGTTAGGTTTCTTTCTATCCTCATCAGGTAATTGGATAGTTGTTCAAACGTCCTGATGTTTTGTATAGCTATTGTTTCAGCTATCTGTGACTTGAAATGCCTGGATAGGAACATGATTATTTCTTCTTCTTTAATTACAGGTTCCAAGTGTTGCGCTTGAGAATAGAGTAGCAACGAGTAGAGATACATGGTATTCCCTCTATTCTCATCATATCGTCCAAAATATAGTCTCTCTCTAACCTCTCCTTGTGTGATTTCACCCCAATATAATTTGAGAAACGCTGTTTCAAATTCCTTATAGTTGTTGAAGTCTATCTCATTACTTGTGAACCACAATAGAGCTTGTCCAGTAACGTGTTTTCTCAATATGTCCCTTGTATCTTCGAAATTTCTTATATGTTTTATCTTATTTGTTATTATTCTCAAAAATATTTTTGGATGTATCTTCCTGATGTTACCATCAAATTTGATATTCTCCTCGTTCCCACCTTGATATGCATAAGTAATCATTCCTTGTTCGCCTTTTAGTTGCATTCTAATCTGTTCCAATTCATTCTTCATATCTCTTTTAATGTCATTCTTTGTTTTCACTATGTCCTTTTCGGTTTCTTCTCTTACTTCATGTATTTCTTTTTTTACATCACTTCTGATGGATTCGATATCCCTTCCATGTTTGATAATGCTCCTTTTCACATCTTCTATATCCTTTTTTCCTGATTTTTCTATTATTTCAACGGCTCTGGTAATGTTTACTTCCGTGATCTTCTTCGTTTTTTCTATTAAATTTTGTTCCAAGTTTTCGAATTTTTCTTCTTGGTTCTCTAAACTTTTTTCTATCTCGTCTTGTTTTCTTTTGATCTCCTCTACCTTTTCGTCTTGTTTCCGTAGTTTTAGTTCCAATGAGTTATTCATTCTTTCAATTTTTTGACTTTGTTCGTCCATCTTCTCTTTAATTATTTCTTTCAAATATTCTTTCTGTTCTTCCATCATTTTCTTGTTATTTTCTTGTTGATTTTCTATCTTTTCCATAATTTTCTTGCTGTCTTCTTGTTGTTCTTCTCTTATTATTTTACTATCTTGCTTCTGTTCTTCTCTCATTTTCTTTTGCTCGTCAATTAAAAGTTGTATATATCGTAGTAGTTGATCATCTCTATCACTGCTACTTGTTTCTCTTCCCTGTATATTTCCTTGTTCACGAACTTCTGATCTTTCTCCAACTTCTGTTGTTCTATATTCTGTTATTTGAAAATTTTCTCTTGATTCTGTTGTATTCTCTGTATCTCCAGTTATTTCTGTTTCCTCATTTTTATCTGTTCCTTCTTGATTGAAACAGTATGTTTCTGGATCCTTTCCCTCTTTAATTACAGCCTCCTGTAACCTTCTAACGAGCGCCTGTTTGGTTCCCGTTTTGTCCAATCCTCTGTTTTCCAAAATTTCCTTCAACTCCGTTGTTTTTAATTCTTTTATTGTTTTGTTTGACTCCATTGTTCAGAATTTTTATTTGTAATAGACAAAACAGTACAAAACTCCAAACAAATTTTCCCCGAAATTATTACTGATTTTAAAGTTAAATCGTCACAAAAATTGGTCAAATTTATTTTTATTTTATGAACAATTAATTATTTACTGAATTTATTCAACGCACCTACGTTGGGTCGCCATTTATTTATAATACTTAATATTATTTATGTTATAATAATGATATAATTAATAGGATATTTGAATAGCCCACTACGTTGGGACGAAATTATTGTAATGAATTTTTATGTATGTATAGAGTATGAGATTCTTTCTGTTATCTGGGTTCTTACGGTTGTGAATAAATTCAGTTGATAAATAAATAAAGAAACATTTTACTTGAAAAAAATATTTTAATTTTATTTATAAAAATTTTATGCGACGCCCATGTATGGGTCAAATGAAATTATTGATTTTATTCTTATGTGTGGCGTTCTGTGCGCATGCTCAAGAACATGAGGTAACGATGCGCTAGAGTAAACATTTGATAGACGCGTCGGGTCTGTTCAGTTTCACAGCGAGCTTCTATGCTGTGTCATAGAACATGTTTCAAATTATATACAAGTTAAAAGAATTTATGCTGGGAGATTTATACATACAGAAATACAAATAATATGGTACAAGAAATAGTTATGAAATTTATATACATAGAGTTTAAATGTTACATAAAAGAGTTGGATGTATCTTTCTTAAGTTTCTTATTTGAGAAATGCGTGAGTATTAAATTTTATTTCTTTAGATTCGCCATTTATCATTTAGAATTATTTAATAGTATAGCTATATTGAGTCTCTAATTTTAATTCTTTTTCAGATCGATCATTATTTCAAAGTTTATTTCACTCATGAGATTTTAAAGAAGACATATGATTGATGTTAATGAGTTTTTTATAACTCTTGTTGTACAACAATACACTGATCTTGTGTTCAGGAACCAGGATCTGTCTCTCGGGACTCTGGAAAGCAGCTTCCGAAGTTTACAGTTGAATGAATATGTGAAAATATGATTTTCACTCTGGAAAATCAGCTACAATCATTGAGTAAGTACATGTGCATGTTTTATCAATAGTTTGCTATGTTTTTATCCTCATTTTGAGGATAATTTCTTAAAATTTCTGGTGCACTTCAAAACCCAACCTTCTAGAAACGAAGCCAAGCCACCGACCCTTTTTCTTCAACTCTTTCCAACAATCAACAATCAGTCTTTTGTTTAATTCAGCTCACTATATTCAAAAATGTTTGTTACACTTGTTGTTGTTTGAAAGTTCCTTCTGTCATGTCACATAAACCAATCACCGTTTTCTTTTTTAACGCACTCAAAATTATGATTTCACTTTACATTCTAATATCTTTACCTACATACAAAAAATTAGTCTCACTAAAAATTGTTTATTCAATATTGAAGTTCATCTTGTTATTATGGGACGAATAGTTTTTCTTAGGCGATATACAATAGTCTTCAATATCAATGTTCAGTTCAATTTTCTTATTATAATTAGCAATTGTGTTTAGCCATCAACATAAATTCTTTTAAAACATTTATTAATATTCCTTAATCTAATTATTTATGTTCATTATATTCGATTAAACATATTAATTAATTTCTATTCATTTCATCTATGAAATTACTCTACTTTCAACGTTTGTCGCTGATACATATTGACATCTATATTTTGTCGCTAGCGTATGTCGCTAAGCGTATTGGTATTACAGCGTTAAATATTCTAACACATATGTTTCTAGTAAAAATGCGTTATAATATTGGACAATATGCTTTTTATTTCGAATATTTATCAATTCATGTTTCTTTTCTAGATTATATGTTCATCGTTTTTTCTGACATGAGGTATTTAATACGATGGACGATATTTACTCTATGGCTTTTGGATATATGATCAAGATAATGTTTCTTTTGTCAATTCTATGTGAGTCTTCTCAGATTATTAATTATATACATAAGTTGTATTACTTTTTTAGTTAATATGAGCAATTTTAATGTCTCGTATTTATGATTCTAATAAAATATAGTCTAATGTTTTAATTTCTAATCAGTTTCCAACTAATCTGTTTTACACCAGTGTTTCTATCTTTATTTATACGTTATAATATATATATATATATATATATATATATATATATATATATATATATATATATATATATATATATATATATATATATATATATATATATATATATATTGTTGGAAAATTTCATTTCTCGTCGATTGTTTCATTTACTATTTGACAGTTGGTATTATTGATCAGACGGTTCTCAATTAGAGAGGGGTTTTGAAACTGAATATACAGGACCGGTCTATAGAATTTTATGAAAAAATAAAAGCAAGTATTTTTTTCAATTGATTTTTTTTTATTTAAATACAAACGATTTTGTTTGGCGCTTATAATTTAAATTAAAATAATTTCATCTTATTATATGGACCCAAAATCCTGAGATCGTAGAGTTTTCATGTAAATAACAAAAACTGGGATTTTAAAGTACAAAGAAGGTGAGTGTAATTATTTTAGGACATATTTGAAAAATTATCATATATCGGGCAAATCAAAACTTATAATTTATATCAACTAAACAATAACAATAATAATTAGGTTTCTCACACATAAGATTCCAGAATAATTTGACGCATCCAACGTGGGGCAAATATGAAATAAAATCAATCCACAACAATACACAATAATATATATTGTGGCGTTGATTTTACTACGTCTTCTTCTTTTGGGCGCCTATATAAATTTAGAAAAATAATTGTTCATATTTCTTGATAGCTGAGACTTTATGAGACGTTGATACTTTTCATTCCACCCCTGTAGATATTATATTTGAGCATGTGATTCCTCTCAAGGCGTACGGGCTATGGAGATTAGTAAAACTCGAACATAGACAAATAAGTTTACTATATACCCTCGATTGTACTGTATAACTGTCCAATTAAAAATAAAACAAACTGTTCTTTAAAACATCAATATAGAAAAACAAATACATTTATATACATAGATATTTGAAATAGAGATGATGAACGTATAAAAATAATCCAAAACAATTTAATAAATGGGAATTTTCCCATTATGAAACATTTATCTAGTGAGAGTTCGTTACGTCAAACTTAACCTTACAATTGTATTTATATTTATCTTGACTGTCCTTTGTTGTTGTTCGGATTAATATTATGGATTGAATTTAGGGTAAGTAAATTATGAATAAACTTACCAAGAGATAATATCTTTGTTGTTTTTATTTTAGTTGTCCATCAGCAATTGACAATGTAAACCACTACGGCGTTAGGCAATTTGCAGTGGATATGCGAATTCATCTGCTAGGAAAACTCTTCTTCCGGATAACAGGTAACAAACGAAATTACATTATTAAGAAATATTCTTCCATATAGATTTCTGATAATGATTTATGTCGTATAATGTTCAAATTAGTTATTTTCTACTTCAACATAAACTTTGCTGTCACTTCTCGACAGGTAAACAATCTTGACGATTCTTTTTTATTATAGTTACCTCTGTTAATCTACGTCATGGAAACAAATGACTGTGGAGTAGAAATGATACACAGCTCCGTCTACCACGTTCGAATACCGACTGCCAGGACAAATTTGATTAACATAACCTCACTTATTACATATATAAAATATGAATTTTTCTAAAAACTAATTTTAAACATATTAAAATTACAGATAACGATTTACTATATTACTCAAAGTATGTCCTTTTCCCCCAAAATTGTTATTAAGTCCGAAATTTTATAAATAAATTTGAGTTTGACAGTTCTTGATATTGAATTTCCAATTTTAGTTTTTCTTATTAGAAACACTTTTTTCACCCTATATTACTGTTTATAGTGAAATACTTGACCACTGTTTAGTACTGCTTCCTTCTGGTGTCACACACTTTGTGTTGAATACAAATATTTCAAAGAAATATTTCCTATCTTATTTAACCTCTTCGATTTACAATAAATTACATTGTTTCAATATTAAATGAAAGTTTCAGTCATTTTTGCTTCAATATTTTCTAACAAGAGTAATTAGAATAGTCCATACATAATTTAACCCATCTTGTTAGTAAATAGATTAATTATAATACACCCGTTATTATATGACTACCTAGTACGATGCATTTCATCCCTATGGATTACTTATAACAATTTAGACTCTAATATTTTATCATTCTGGGAGAATGCATTATAAACTTGAATATTATTGACAATAATTTATCTTCCTCTATGTGAGATCTAATATTAAGAACATTGTTTTTAAACTATAACAAAATTGACGTTTATTTGAATGTGTCATTAAATAATATTGTTAAGGAGTAATACGGTTTGTCTTTCTTATGGGCAGTTTATACTGTTCCAAAATATATATATATATATATATATATATATATATATATATATATATATATATATATATATATATATATTATTATTATTATTTTATATATAATTTTTATAATTTTATTTAGTTTATTTATTCATATTTATGGGCGCCATTTTATAATTATTCCCTTGATTGACTAGCTCAGATTTTTTTAATTAATTATTTATTTATAATGTTTATTTAGTTAGTCGGAAGCATGAGAATCCTCCCTTTGAGTTCTGGATATACTAATCAAAGATTGAGGAAATATATTCTTAATCTTACCTTTAACTTACAACCTCTGAACAAAACAATATCTGTTAAATAAAACGATTGAAATACGACAACAAAGATATTGAGAATTTAATCATGGATGTGAGAATAAAGAAAAATCAACACATAAATGTAAAGCAGTTTAATAAAATAATTTGAAAATTTTTAACCTGATTGGAACATAATAAAATATTTTTGAAACTATTAATTTGGTTTATACATTTATTCTTATGGAATTGTGCCACCCTATATCATACATGTATTCTCTATAACAAAATGTTCCCACTACTGCGTCGGCGCTAAATCTCCAAACGCATGCGCTACTACAATATACATGAAAGAAGGAGGATTCCCTTCCATAAATACCGTTTCACAGTTAACACGACGCTAGCGTGCTTGTGATAAAAGATTTTGTTAAAATTATCAAGTTTCTATAATCAATTACATATAAGTGATAATTTATAAACTATATATGTGTGCGTTTAAAGGTCAAGAAAGTGATAGTTTAAAGTTATACATGCAATAGCTGGAAGGAAGTTATAAGATTTAATATAACATACATGATGCACGTGATATTTCAAATAGATAAATTTACAAAAGGTGAGTACATTAATTTGATAGATATTAAAGATATAATTCTCTATAGATAAATTTATGATGCATCATATTTTATTATTTTTGGCCTTTTTATGCGTTATGTGATTCGAATGTTCAACTAAAGATTTGAGTGTACACTTTGAAAATGTTAATTGGAATTCCAAATAAGTTTTAGCAAAATACACAGACCTTTTCTTTGCTATCACTGCCGGCTGCACTCGCATCTCCAAATCTTGCAGATATCTCATAAGAGACACGCTCCTACTGCACTATTCACTCCTTACACAGGATTGAATACTTCTATGATTAGTTTGATTTAATTTTTTTTTAGAATTTTAACTTTTAAACATTTTTAATCAATTTTATACAGAGAGCAATCTTTTAACGACGCATCCTCTATCACCATCATAAATCAACCTCTTTTGTTTTCAAAATCAACAAGTCTTTCGGCTTCCCTAGTCCATAGCTCACTTATTTGTTTTTTTATCACTAAAATTGTTATTATCCAGTCTTTTAGTTACTATTTTGAAAAACATAAATTTATTGTCCTGGAGGGTGGTAATAACACTGATTCATTTAGATTTCTATTGTATTAAGTCCTCTTTTCCTCGTACAATAGTCAATTTTCTATATTCATGTTATTTAGTTAATCTGAGAAATGTTTATTTTTACAAATTTTACAAACTATATTATTAATTAACCTATATGTAATTGATTCTATTTTAATTTGAGTCCTGTTTTATAGTTATTATACATAAACTCCTGATTATTTTTGTTTTTGTAATTAAATTTCATATATAATCAATAAGCAATGATTTTAAGTTGGTAATGAAAATTCCCTAGCAGGCATTACTTCTTGCAAATATTCATTTTCTTTTTATATGTTGGGTTTGTGTTCCAACTATCTTTTCCATCTAGTTTCAACCCTTTCCAATGAATGAATGAAACATGGTATTCTAAACCTTTGCTACTACAAAAAAATTATGTAAACAATGTTAAGTTATTGTTAAACTGATTATTCTTTTCTCTTCATTTAGGTTTCAAGCTATTATATGACGTTTCGTCCTACAGAAATTGCTATGGCTGTGTTCAGTGTAATACGGAATTCCGTGACTTTGACAACCAATCAGAATTACTGGTACAGGTAATATTTACTATCTATTTAACTAATATAGTGTTGGAATTTTTATTCTTCATCCCTTTTTAAAACATTCACATCAATATTTCACCCGATTTATTCATATTTCAATCTTTTTATATTTTAATATTTGACTTGTTATTGAGTTTATTCTAATGGTTGTGTCTACTGACACTCCTTCCGTTACAATAAGACCTTTTCATTATGTTTATTTATTTCCATATATTTACAAAACTAGATGACTAGTTCAATATATATATATATATATATATATATATATATATATATATATATATTAATACATATCCTATATCTAAATTCTAAAGAAAACATTGAAATAAAGAAAGGTTCAATATACTAATAAAATTTGACATTTCAATTTCATATGACATTACTGCAGAATCGACTTAATGACAGATAGATTTTAAAACGATTTGAAAAACCAGAATACAGATGTCTCTGTTAGCAAATGGCACTTATAAATAAAATAATGAAAATCTCTCTTGGTATATAAAAACGTAAATTTATAATTTTTAAAAAAAAAGAATGCTAGGTAACCAAAGGAGAAGAGAATTATTTATTGAAACATTTTAGTGAGTTGAATTTGAAATCCCCATGAGACAACATCATAATAAGAGTTGTCTCGAATTTAATTTTGAATATTAGGGAATTTATGTAATCGTTATCAGTTCAACATATCTTGCCTTTTGTAAAGCCAATGCGTGTACTATTCACAAAGAATTACCGCTAAAGTGCAAGTGTTTTTCGCGTTTTCTAAATTATTGATTTGGAAACGTTTGTTCCGGAAATTCTAAAATTACGTTTTAGAATACGTACGAGATCTTCTAGTATCCAGTTTGGTGAGTCCAGTCCATATTATATATTATTCTCGAGAATTAATAGGCCTTTGATCAAAATTATTTCGAAAATAGATGTATCTTATGATTAAATTATAGTAACGTTACTTATATAAAATTCTACGTCAAGTGCAGACAATTTTGGGAACAGACAATTCACAAGAAAATTTACGTATTTAACATTGACAGATATCAAGTATAAATTTAGACATTTTGAACTTTTGGTTAAATTATTTAGATCGGAAATTTCTAATATAGATTGTTTTTAATATTAAGGTTTGATAGAAAATTCTATCTTTGTTTATGCGTTTTATGATATTTTTTGAAGAGTTTTAATTTTTGTAAGTGTTATTTTGATAATATATTATATAAATTTGAATTCCAAATCTCTTTGGCTCTCTTTTCATATTCATTTTCATTATATTTGATAATTTTTATAGTATAGAAAATTTAGTATAATAAGTGACATTTAGTTAATCTCCTGACAGTAAATTCATATATGTCATAAGATAATTTAAATTGTCTTATAGTGTATTGGATAAACAGTTACTGTAGATTTGAATAGTGTGATACGTAATTTAGAAAATTATTTGGAAATTTACAAATTTGAATTATTAGTTGAAATCTTTGATCCCTCCCTGAGAAAAGAGTGAGTTGATTGGTGTTGTATTGATTTATCTTTCATTATATAAAATTTAATATTTATTTAGCCGGGCATATTAATTTGACAACTGTTGTCATTAAAAATTTCATAGGTTATATTTAGAGGTAAAGGTATTTTCACAATAGTGTAGTTATTATCACAAATTGTGATGACAGCTACAAATTAAATTCAGCATAATATAAATTCATATTCATATATAAAATATAATAAAATTAGTAAAACACATTAGATATACTATAATTTGTCACCCGAACGTGGGGCAAATATTATTAAAGAACATAGAATATATTATAATTTGGCGCCGCAAAGTGGGGCAAAAATAGATTTGTCACTATTATTACATACAAAAATTAAGTATCGATCATGGAAAGAAGAATGACGTTAAGGGATGGTAAACAGGTATGAGTTGAAAGTGGATCTGAAGAACAAAGAGAAGAAACAAGACATAGTATTGGTGATTTTCAGGTGCAGTACTTGGAACAAGGAAGGGAACAATCAGAAGAAGTTTTGACGGGAGAAGCAGCAGAACAGGAGGATAGAAGAGAAGAAGCGCAAGGAAGAACAAGTAGAGATGATGGAAATGATGCGACAATTATTGGGGGATGTAAATAGTATGAAGGGAGATATGAATAATATTAAGGGGGATATAAATAATATGAATGGAAAGATGGATAAACAAGAGGAGAATATGAACAACATGAATGGAAATATGAATCATATGAGTGAAGATTTAAATGGAAAAATGGACATACAAAATGAGAATATGATTAGTATGCGTGAAGATATGAATAATATGAGTGGATATTTAAATGACAAGATTGATACGATGAAGGGGGAGATTAAGGGGGATATTAATCATATCACCGGAAACATGGATAGATTGGAAAAGAAAATAGAAGAAGGAAAAATTGAAAATTTGAAGGAGATTAAGAAAATTAGGGAAGAGAATAATGAATTTAGAGAGAAAATTGAAAAGGTGAAAGAAGATATGAAGGGTCAGAATGAAAATTTACGCATGGAAATTCAAGAAGTTGGCAGTAAAATCAGAGAAGATATTAACAAGAAGGTGGTAGAAGATGTTAAGGAATTATGAAGATGCCTAGAAGAAAATTTATCTGGAGTAATTCAAGTAGAAGTCGAGAAACAAAATGAGAATATAATTGAAGAGATACAGGCTATTAAAGTACAAGGACAAACAAATGAAGAAGTAATGCAAATGTATGAACAGAATTTGAATAAGAAATTTAAAGACTTAAATGGAAGAATAGAAGAACAAACAGGAACATGTATAAAAAGGACTGAAAATATAGATAAATTATTTAACAAGGAATTGGAGGAAATGAATAGAAAATTACGAGAAACTGTAAATGAAATAGAAGATAATCTTGAGCGAAATGGAGGTGGAATGATACAGACTGGAAATATTGACTTTGGGGTGAAATTTGATGGAAATATAAATGTAATTCACCCAAAAGTATTTATCAAAATAATCAAAAATAGGATGAGAGGAATAAGGGATATTGTAGAAAAAAGAATCATTATTAGAGGAATGTTATATGGACATGCTTTATTGTGGTTTTGCAATAAAGAGGAACAAATAGCTGATTTTGAAGAATTTGAAAAACAATTTTTAAAATATTTTTGGGGGAAGATACAACAGGCGAGTTTCAGAGAGAAACTATACTTTGGGAAATTTGATTATAACCAAAGTAAAAATTTCAATGCATATGCAATGAAAATGTACAACAACGCACAGTATTTGGAGCCAAGCATGCGAGAAGAAGAAATGGTTTTATATATTTCCAGACATTTCGACCAACAAGTATCTGAAACTATTGGGATACAAAATATTAAGACGATGGAAGGATTATCAAATTATTTACTCAGACTTGAAAGAAGTCACAATGAAAAAAGAAATGAAATTAAAAATTCTAATGGAATAAGGGGAAATGGAGATGAACATTACAGAACAGATATGAATAATACATATGAAAATAGAAACTATAGTAACAGGGACTTTAATAATCGAAGAAATGATAGATATACAGACAGGAATATTAGAAATGAAAATAGAAATTACAGAAATGAAGACCGAAGATATGGAAATGGCAATAGAAACAATGATAATACATACTTTGAAAATAAAAGAGATCCTAGAAATTTGGACAGAAGAAATGGTAATGAAGACAGAGTGGAAAATTGGAGACAGGATAGATGGATAGGAACCAATAATTACCATGATCGAAGAAATGATGATAGAAGAAATGGTATCCAAGAAAACCAGGAAAGAAACTATGATAGAAGACATCAAAAAATTGAAGACAGAAGAGAAGTAAACATAATACAAGAGCAAGAAAGAGATGATGAGCATAGTCCAACTATAAATAAGAATTTTACATAAACCGCTTTCACGTACATAATATTATTTTTTCTAAGTACGAACATCCAAGAGAATTTGTTGATATTGGGGAAATTGGGGAAATGCATGACAATATAGGTTCAATATTCATTAAAGGTAAATTACAAAATATCGGATGTAAAATTCTGATAGATACAGGATCAGAAGTAACGATGATAAGTGAAAGAATTATAGACAAGTGCAAGAAAAATAATATTATAGTGGTAAATACAAATAAATTATCACTAGTGGAAGCAAATAATAAAAAACTGTATGATACAAGTAAAATGATAATTGAAGAATTACAAATAGGAAATAATTCGTTTAAAGTACAAATGTTGGTCGTGAAGAATTTAAGTTATGATATAGTATTAGGATCTGATGAATTAGACAATCACAAAATGATTATCAATTATAAAGAAAAGTTGGTGAATTGTAATGGAGAGGATATTGATTTCCTCAAACAAGAAACAACTAAATTAGAAGAAGATACATTTTATGTAATGAATCAAATCCATGAAGAACATAAAATAGATTTAAATTTGTGTAAACAAAAATATGTGAAAACAGTAATGGAATTGATAAGACAATACAACAGATTATTCAATGAAGAAGTACAAGTAGCAAGGAAATATATACATAAACTTGAAATGAACAAAGATATATCGAATTTTAAAGTAAGGACATATCTAATTCCATATAAATTGAAGGATGAAGTATACCATGAATTAGAAAATATGTTAAAAGATGGAATAATAGAGAGATCAAATTCACCATATATTAATGCAGTTACTTGTGTACGAAAAAAATCTGGAGAAATAAGAATATGTTTAGATGCAAGAAATATTAATAGCTACACAAAGAAACAATACGAAAGTCCCATGAATATCGATAGTATATTTGGTAGAATTACTAATGCAAAAATATTTTCAAAATTAGATCTGAAGCATAGTTTTTGGTTAATACCTTTAGAAGAAGAAAGTCGAAAATATACTGCATTTATGATAGATGGAGTGGTATATCAATTCTGTGTGGTACCTTTCGGATTACAGAGCTCCTGTGCAGCTTTAGTAAGAACACTCCACACCATTTTAAACAAATATGAAAATTTTATACTTCATTATATATTCGGAAAATGAAGAAAAACATAAAGAACATTTAAATATTATTTTTGGAGAACTAGAAAATGCTGGATTAAAATTAAACATCGAAAAATGTAAATTTTATCAAGAAGAAATAAATTATTTGGGATATGTTTTGAATACTAAAGAAGTTTCTATGGATCCTGATCGAATTAAAACAATTTTAGAATATAAACCAACAAATTTGAAAACTTTGAGAGGGTTTCTAGGAATTTTAAGTTATTTCAAACGATTAATACCAGATCTAAGCAGAAAAGAAATACCATTAATTGAATTATTGAGAAAAGGTGTAAAATGGCAGTGGAATGAAGAACGAGAAAAAGCATTTAGAGAACTAAAAGAAGATTTTACGAATAACCTCAAGGTATATCACCCACAGTATGACAAACAATTTATTTTGAGAACAGATGCATCAGCTGATCGTTTTGCTGGAGTTCTGATACAAGAACAGGAAAAAGGAGAAGTACCTATTAGTTTCATATCTAGGGTTACTAAAATTCATGAAAGGAAATATTCAGTACCAGAACTTGAAATGGCAAGCGTGGTATTTTGTATCACTAAATTGAGATTCTTTTTATTAGGAGCTAAATTCATTATAGAAACTGATCATTCAGATTTGACAGCTATGCTTAAAAATAGATATGCGAATAATAGAATACATCGCTGGATTTTATTATTACAAGAATATGATTTCGAAATAAAATACATTCCTGGAAAACAGAATATTGTTGCAGATGCTTTAAATAGAGAGACAGAAACCACATTTGAACAGAGAAAGTATAAAATAGGTATAAATAGAATGCTACAAGAGGAAGGATTATATTCATTGGATAAACTTAGAAAAGATCAACAAAATTTGGAATCAAATTATAAAAATAATGCTATTAATATAGAGGAAATATGGTATAAATGTTTGAAAGATAGAGAAGTATTCGTAATTACACAAGATTATGCAAAGGAAATTATGAAAAATTTACATGAAGAATATGGACATGTTGGGACTAGGAAGTTATGGATGCTTTTTAGAGAAAAATATATAACAAAAAAGGATTTAGCGATTGCCAAAAATATTTGTAGGGTATGTGCCATATGTCAACTAGCGAAAGAAAAAAATTATCACAATAAAAATTTGGCTAAATCAATAGTTGCACAGAAGCCATTACAAATAGTTGCTATAGATTTCATAAGCAATTTAATACCGAGCATACAAGAGAATAAACACATATTTGTTATCACAGATATTTTTACGAAATTTGTTAAAGTTTACCCATGCAAAAGAACCAATGCAAAAACTGTGATAGAGTTTTTAAAAATGTACATTGAAAATTATGGAACAACCAAAACAATAATTTTAGATCATGCAACTTATTTTGAAAGTGAAAAACTAGCCAAGTTTAGTCAAAATCAAGAAATTAAATTGAACTTTATTAGCATAACCATCATCAAATCCAGCTGAAAGATACATTAAAGGTATAAACAAGTACCTACGAATTCTATGTAATCAGGATCATTGTCAATGGGAAAATAATTTAAATCACGTAGAAAGATTCCTTAACCAAATACCTCATGGTGTTACAAATGAATGCCCAGAAAGAATATTTATTTACTGACACAATACCCCAAAGAAATTGGGTAGTGAATCGAAAATTGGAAATGGGAGATGTTTTGAATAAGGTTAATGAAAGACTGCAGAAGCAAGCTAAAAAATATATTAAAAGGATGAACCAAAAAAATGAAAAGAAGACCGTTTTTGAAAAAGGAGAATTGGTGATTGTAAGATCATTGCAAGTTGCAAAAAGATCCGAGAATAGTTGCGCAAAACTATTGCTACCGTTTGAAGGACCTTATGTGGTAGGTAACGAAGGAGCACAGAATAGTTACCAATTATTAGACCCCACTACCGGGAATGAAAGAGGAGTTTTTAATATAGAACAGGTATATAAATATTATACATAACTTGGAACAAATGATATTATGTTACGTGAAATTTTAATAGATATAGTAGATTTAAGAAGTTTTATGGGAATTAGGAATAATAGTTTAATTTGATTCAAGATAATTTTGAGATATGTTGATAATTATTTGAAAGATATTACTATGTTACTAAGAACTAGTATTATATTTGGCAATTTTGAGAGATAAATTATAATTATATACAGGAATCGATTTATCATTCTTTTATTAGGGGGATTTAATACATATCCTTTATCTAAATTCTAAAGAAAACATTGAAATAAAGAAAGGTTCAATATTCTAATAAAATTTGACATTTCAATTTTATATGACATTACTGCAGAATAGACTTAACGACAGATAGATTTTAAAACGATTTGAAAAACCAGAATACAGATGTCTCTATTAGCAAATGGCACTTATAAATAAAATAATGAAAATCTCTCTTGGTATATAAAAACGTAAATTTGTAATTTAAAAAAAAAGAATGCTAGGTAACCAAATGAGAAGAGAATTATTTATTGAAACATTTTAGTGAGTTGAATTTGAAATCCCCATGAGACAACATCATAATAAGATTTGTCCCAAATTTAATTTTGAATATTAGGGAATTTATATAATCGTTATCAGTTCAACATATCTTGCCTTTTGTAAAGCCAGTGCGTGTACTATTCACAAAGAATTACCGCTAAAGTGCAAGTGTTTTTCGCGTTTTCTAAATTATTGATTTGGAAACGTTTGTTCCGGAAATTCTAAAAATGAGTTTTAGAATACGCACGAGATCTTCTAGAATCCAGTTTGGTGAGTCCAGTCCATATTATATATTATTCTCGAGAATTAATAGGTCTTTGATCAAAATTATTTCGAAAATAGATGCATCTTATGATTAAATTATAGTAACGTTACTTATATAAAATTCTACGTCAAGTGCAGACAATTTTGGGAACAGACAATTTACAAGAAAATTTACGTATTTTACATTGACAGATATCAAGTATAAATTTAGACATTTTGAACTTTCGGTTAAATTATTTAGATCGGAAATTTCTAATATAGATTGTTTTTAATATTAAGGTTTGATAGAAAATTCTATCTTTGTTTATGCGTTTTATGATATTTTTTGAAGAGTTTTAATTTTTGTAAGTATTATTTTGATAATATATTATATAAATTTGAATTCCAAATCTCTTTGGCTCTCTTTTCATATTCATTTTCATTATATTTGATAATTTTTATACTATAGAAAATTTAGTATAATAAGTGACATTTAGTTAATCTCCTGACAGTAAATTCATATATGTCATAAGATAATTTAAATTGTCTTATAGTGTATTGGATAAATAGTTACTGTAGATTTGAATAGTGTGATACGTAATTTAGAAAATTATTTGGAAATTTACAAATTTGAATTATTAGTTGAAATCTTTGATCCCTCCCTGAGAGAAGAGTGAGTTGATTGGTGTTGTATTGATTTATCTTTCATTATATAATTTTTAATATTTATTTAGCCGGGCATATTAATTTGACAACTGCTGTCATTAAAAATTTTATAGGTTATATTTAGAGGTAAAGGTATTTTCACAATAGTGTAGTTATTATCACAAATTGTGATGACAGCTACAAATTAAATTCAGCCTCATATAAATTCATATTCATATATAAAATATAATAAAATTAGTAAAACACATTAGATATACTATAATTTGTCACCCGAACGTGGGGCAAATATTATTAAAGAATATAGAATATATATATATATATATATATATATATATATATATATATATATATATATATATGTATATATTGTTGTTACGTTGTTACGCAACTGAAAGTGAAGATGGCGCCAGCTGACTGCTTCTCGCTTGTGTGTAACTACACGAGCCAAGTGAAGTTGTCGGAGGGCGGTATTTTCAGCTCGGATAAGAGATTGTGAACTAGAAGGCATTACGGCACTCTTGAAGAGACCCAAGAAGGTCGAAACGCTTCAGTGTACTATGCCATTCCGCTATAAGTTGCGATTCACCACAGATGTCCGTATCGGCAAAATGGCTGATCGACGTCACGGTTTTCGAAGGGGATGTAATTCAATATTCTGCGTGGTATTTGCCAGGAATGTAGTTGTTTTTTCCTTCGAAGAACGATCAGGCCAATACGTCGAAATTATTGAAATTTCGACTGAAGGCAGGTGTAGTAGAAAACGAAATTTATGTTTCTTATATTGAAATATCAGGGAGCGCCAGGTATACATATCCGCTAGGGCTTTCTAATATTTTAAATCGACAACCCTAATAATTTAATAATTTGCACACCCGGTCTTTTCTTGATCTTTTCTTTCAATTTTTCCGTGAAGAGGTTTAGATTGAAATATCAGGGAGCGCCAGGCATACATATTCGCTAGGGCTTTCTAATATTTTAAATCGACAACCCTAATAATTTAGTAATTTGCACACCCGGTCTTTTTATTGATCTTCTCTATCATTTTTCCGTGGAGAGGTTTCGATTGTAATATCAGATAGCGCCAGGCATACATATCCGCTAGGGCTTCCTAATATTTTAAATCAACAACCCCAATAATTTAATGAGTCACACCCCCGGTCGTTTCTAGTTATTCTCTTTCATTATTCCGTGGAGAGGTTTTGATTGAAATATCAGGTAGCGCCAGGCATACATATCCGCTAGGGCTCCCTCATATTTTAAATCAATAACCCTAACCATTTTGTAACTCACCCCCCGTTATTCAAAAAGGCTTACTACACCTACCCAGTATACCAAGAATAATTAACCGTTTATTTATGTATCTTAAATTGACACGCAACCCGTTTAATTTAAAAAAGCGTTGGTGAAACCCATTGCACGAAAAGACCACCGAATTCGGAAGATTTTATCGTTGATTGTACCGTTCCTTTCTTGCATACACTATTTTATATTTACAAAACACTCTCGCCTATGTCCTGCCTGCTTCGTCGCTACTCACCGCTTATAAATTGTATATATAATCTGTTGATATATCTGTTTCGTAGAGACTAGGATATTACCTCCCATTACCTGTATTAATTTCTTTTACTTAGTTACCTTTATTGTATATAACGGCTTAGTTGACTATATAAAGAAAATAATATAGAATTAAAATATAACGTAACCGAACCTTGGTGTTTTATTGACCGACTATAGATTAGCACCTACCCATAGTATAGTAGTTATTTGGCTGCACGAATTTTAGCTTCCCGTAGAGTGGACTAGGAGCATAACTTTAATTTTAAGACTAGCGAGAACGTTTGTTTTATTTAGCAATAATCACCGGATTTTGACAGCAATAGACCCCTGGAATTTACCGTACCTCCATCTGAGGCTACCTGGAACTCCCGACGAGTGGAGTCGAGGGGTCGTGGAGACAACCACGTTAAAAATCTAGCGCCTGAGAAACTGGAAGGATTCCAAGGTGTCAGAAGTGACGTTCCGAGGCGTTAAGAGGTAGGGCAAGAGGCCGCTACCGATACCGCATCGCAACGCGCCTCCGGAGAATATATTAATACATATCCTCTATCTAAATTCTAAAGAAAATATTGAGAAAAAATGTGAATATTTGGATGTAATACTAGTGATACACTCTGTATTATCAATAATTTTGAAGTTTCAATATACAAATAAATTTTGACATTTCAATTTCGGATGACATTAATGCAGAATATACTTTCTAACTATTTGAAAACAAGAATACAGATGTCTCTGTTAGCAAAATTGCAATTATATTAAAAGAATGAAAATCTCTCTTTGTTATAGGAAAACGCAAATTTATATTTTTTTTCAAAAAATGAATTTTTTGGTAACCAAAGGAGAGGAGAATTATTGATATAGAAAGTTGAGTTGGTTGATTTTGATATCCCCACGAGGCAACATCGAGATAAGAGTTGCCTCAAATTTATTTAAAAATATCATAGTAATTTATATGAATATTATCAGATCATCAAATCCTGCATTGTAAAGCCAGTGCGTGTATAATTCGCAACGAATTGCATCGATAAATTGCGGGTGATTTTCCGATTTCTAAATTATTAATTTAGAAAGTTGTTCCCGAATTCTAAACACGGTTTAGAATACGAACGAGTTAACCAGTACCTAGTTGGTGAGTCCTGCCCAGTTTATTTACATTATTTCTCGAGAATTAATAGGCCTTTAGTAAAAATATTCCAAAATTAGATGCATCTTATGGTAATAAATTCGATTGAAATTACAGTAACGTTACTCAAATAAAATTCAACGTCAAGTGAAGATAATTTTGGAATAGACAATTTAAACGGAAATTTGCGTATTTTGACATTTATATACATCAAGCATATAATCAAACATTTTGAACGTTGATAAATTATTTAGCAAGTAGATTTATAATTATAGGTTGTCTTAATTTTAAGGTTGATAGAAAATTCTATCTTTGTTTCTGTGTTTATAATATATTTGGAAAGTACTAATTTCTTGTAATTTGTTATTTGATAATATATTATATAAATTTGAATTCCAATCACTCTTTGGTACTCATTTCATATTCATTTCTCATTGTATTTGATAATTTTCAGGCTATAGAAATTTTGATATAATAAGTGACATTTGGTTAATTTCCTGACAGTAAAATCATATATGTGATAAGATAATTTAATTGCCTTATAGTATATTGAACAAACAGTTACTCTAGATTTGGAATAGCGTAATACGTAATTTGGAAAATTCTTTAAAAATTTATAAATTTGAATTATTATTTGAAATCTTTGATCCCTCCCTGAGATAAGAGTGAGTAAGTCGATTGTGTATTGATTCATTTCTCACAATATTAAATTTAATATTCATCTGAGCCGGGCATATTAATTTGACAACTGCTGTCAAAAATTTCAATAGGTTATATTCACTGGTAAAGGCATATTCACAAGAGTATAGTTACTATCAAAATTGTGACATCAACAAATAAAATTCATATCGTATAAATTCATAAATCAAACTATTAAATAATTAATAAAACATAGTATATTTTATAATATATATTAATAAAAATATATATTAAAACGCGTCACATTTTGGCGCCCGAGCAGGGACCTGAAATTGTTGTTTAAGTACGAACTGTTTTATTCTTTTTCAGGTTTTCCATATTCTTGATTATTAAATAATATTTTTCCCGTATTGCCGATTTATTGATTGAGCAGAGACCTTGAATTGTTGGTTGAAAACGAACTGTTTTATTCTTTTTCAGGTTTTCCATATTCTTGATTATTGAATAATATTTTTTCCTGTATTGCTGATTTATTGATTGAGCAGGGACCTTGTTTTGTTGTTTGAGTAGGAACTGTTTTATTTTGTATTAGGTTTTTCCGTGTTCTTGATTATTGAATAATTTTCCTTCTTCCCGTATTGTTGATTTACTGATTCAGCAGGGATACTGGCTGTTTGTTAAAACAAGAACCCTCATATTTTGTTGTGGAATTTTATTATTTCAGTGTGAAGATTTGAGCAGGGACCTTGATTGTTGAGAAGAGACCTGATTTTGGATAGACCATTGATAATTTGGTTTTCATAGTGTACCGTTTTATTCTTTTTTTGACTGTTTTCGCCGTATTGCTGATTGTTTGTGGGAAAAAGGGACCACTGTATCTTGTCTTGGATTTTTGACCGTGTTGTTCCGCTTCCGATCTCTTTTCTGTATTATTGATTGAGCCGGGACCTAATTGTTTACTAAAACAAGAACCGTTGTATTTTGTTTTGGGATTTTACGTTTTTGTGAAGGCTAGAGCAGGGTCCGTTGTTGAAAAGTTTTGTTATACCGTTGTTGTAGGAAAGGTACGTGATTGTTGAGGGAACCGGATGATAACTTGGTTTGGATAGTGTTCCGTTTTATTTTGTTTTGACTGTTTTCCGTCATATTGCTGATTATTTGTTAAACCAAGGACTTTGTGTCCCGTTCTGGATTTTCCGGTATTGTTCCGTTTTGATTTCTTTTCTGTGCTGTTCCGTTTTCGATTTCGTTTTCTTTGTTGTTGACTTTAGTAGGGAACTGATTGTCGAAAGAGGTCAGTTGTTGGTTGTTGAAGAAGAAGGAACCGTCGTATTTTGTGGTTGAAGTTTTATTGAAGAAGAAGAGATAAAAATAGATGTCAAGAGGAAGTACCGAGGAATTGGATATTGCTTTACCTTTTGAACGTGCAGCTGCAGAGGAAACACTACCCGTTCCGTCAGCATCGACCCAATTACCCGTCGTAAATTCCGTAGAAAAAGCTACAGACCATCGCGTAAATCGGGTATATTTACTGAAAAACGAGGGTCTCACTGCCCAACTGCAAAAGAGGACTGCTGGAACCGTTCCTGACAAACGAAGGAGGCTCGTTAACTTTTTGAGACGAAGAAATATTTCTCCACCGCCCACTAGAAACCAAGAGGATCCTGTGGATTATCCGACCGAGATGGCAACCCAACCGATAAATGTCCAGGATTGGAAGGTGTCTTTTGGTAACCGAGGAGATCCTGCTGCATTCATAGAAATAATCGAAGAAATCTGTACTGCGAAGAATGTTCAGAAAGACAACTTGCTTCCGGTATTACCGGAATTATTATCAGATGAACTCGCATCTTGGTACCGCAACAAGTAGGTTCACAACCTGGGACGAATTCGAAGCTGAATTCAGAATTTTCTTTCATCCAGTAAACTATGAAGTCGATTTGGAAGCCGAGATAGGAAGAAGTCTTCAAAGACGAAATGAATCCTCCGCAACGTACATGACCGAGCTACAGACCCTGATGAGAAGCCATGGGAAGCTAAGTTCCGAACAACAGTTAGCATGGCTGTACCGTAATATTTTACCCGAGTACCGGCTGCAAATACGAAAAGTAGATTTCAAGGATTTTCCTACGTTCTGTCAAGTGGTAAGGGAATATGAGCTCCTGAGGAAGGAACTCCAAAATATACCCAACCCCAGTGGACCCAACCGTGGACCAGTCCGTCCACAGCTAGTGAGTACCCCCAGATATGGACAGTCCCACAACGCGCCGTCTGATTTAGCTAGAGAGGCCATCCCCAGTACCAGCCGTCCATCACCGAACGATACTCATCACGGTCCAACGCTTAATAATACTCAACGATCGTCTGGCTCGTCTTCACGTCCACCAACCTGTTTCCGCTGCGTTGAATCCGGACACTACCGAAACCACTGTCAGAACCCTCCGTAAATATTCTGTTCCCGTTGCCATAAGGAAGGAGTATTTTCCCGAGACTGTTCTTGCAGAAGGCAGGAAAACTAATCCGAAGCTGTCCCGAGGAGAGGCCGACACAGCTTCCGCAGATATTTGCCTCCCATGACGAAACGCCAGAAGAAATGACCGATTCCCGACCGCACATCGACGTTGAAATTGAAAACCATAAGGTCAGAGCCATATTGGATACTGGAGCTGCTAAGTCATACATCGGTGATCAGATAGGACATTTTCCCAAAGAAAGCAAACCATAGCCCGTGAAGCTGCGAGAGCCCGTTTAGCTAATAGAATTTTAGTCCCCATCACCGACACATACAAGCTAAAACTTATGGAAGGGCCATTCGAACATTTTCCTGGTCTTATAACTGATATTGTGTTAGGACACGATGTCCTTCTAAAGTATAATTTCCGTTTGGAGCTAGGAAGCGGGAAAATATACATGGAAGATAAACTAGTGATGCACTCACCATCAGCCAATCCTGTTGAGATATTGGAGGTAGGCAACCCGCTCACGAAAGAAACCGATGCTGCTGAACCGAAACCAAGAAAGAACAATGCCGACAAGCGTCTCTCAAAAGACCGCGGTTCAGAAGTCTTCCCCGGTGTTAGGGGTTGGCAAGGAGCAATCTGTCTCTGAAGTCTCTGCATCCTCCCCGGTGTTGTTAGGGGTTCACAAGAAGCAATCCGTTTCTGAAGTCTCTGCGTCTTCCCTGGTGTTAGGGGTTGACGAAGAGCAGCCTGTTTCTGAAATCTCTGCGTCTTCCCTGGTGTTAGGGGTTGACAAGGAGCAGTCTGTTTCTGAAGTCTCTGCATCTTCCCTGGTGTTAGGGGTTGACAAAGAGCAGTCTGTTTCTGAAGTCTCTGCCTCCTCCCTGGTGTTGTTAGGGGTTGACAAGGAGCAGTCTGTTTCTGAATTCTCTGCGTCTTCCCTGGTGTTAGGAGTTGACAAAGAGCAATCTGTTTTTGAAGTCTCTGCGTCCTCCCCGGTGCTGTTAGGGGTTAACAAAGAGCAGTCTGTTTCTGAAGTCTCTGCGTCCTCCCCGGTGTTGTTAGGGGTTGATAAGGAGCAATCCGCTTCTGAAGTCTCTGCGTCTTCCCTAGTGTTAGGGGTTGACAAGGAGCACTCTGTTTTTGAAGTCTCTGCGTCTTCCCTGGTGTTGTTAGGGGTTGACAAGGAGCAATCTGTTTCTGAAGTCTCTGCGTCTTCCCTAGTGATAGGGGTTGACAAAGAGCAGCCTGTTTCTGAAGTCTCTGCGTCTTCCCCGGTGTTGTTAGGGGTTGACAAGGAGCAATCTGCTTCTGAAGTCTCTGCGTCTTCCCTGGTGTTAGGGGTTGATAAAGAGCAGTCTGTTTCTGAAGTCTCTGCGTCTTCCCTGGTGTCAGGGGTTGACACGGAGCAATCTGGTTCTGAGGTCTCTGCATCTTCCCTGGTGTTAGGGGTTGACAAAGAGCAGCCTGTTTCTGAAGTCCCTGCGTCCTCCCCGGTGTTGTTAGGGGTTGACAAGGAGCAATCTGTTTCTGAAGTCTCTGCGCCCACCCTGAGAAGTTTAGGGGTCGTCAAGGAGCAAACTAATACCGAAGTCTTTTCGTCATGTCTGATAAGGGTTAGAGAAAATAAAGATGATAATAAACCTGGAAAATCTAAGTTATCCCCGGAGGAGTTAAGAGATAACACAAATTATGGCTACATAGGGTGCCAGTTAGAAACAATTATTCCGAGAGAAGAAATTAATTTGACGAAAAATAAAAAAAAAAAGTTGAATACATTTTTGAACCAGGAAATTCCGCTGTTTGAGAAGATTAGAGGTCCGACTACACTTATTGAGCACGTAATCCGTCTGTTACAGCCTCGGCCGATCAAACAAAGATACCGACCCCAGAATCCAAAAATTCAGGAGGTGTGCAATATCGAGGTAGACGCGATGTTAGATGAAGGAGTGATGGAACCTTCTACCAGCCCGTGGAGCTCTCCAATAGTGATTGTGAAGAAGAAAGATGGAAAGAACCGTTTCTGCGTCGACTTCCGCAATGTTAACGAAGTTACAATGAAGGATGCTTACTCGCTTCCATTTATTAATGCTATACTGGACAAACTGCGAAAAGCCAAATATATTTCGAGTGGGTACTGGCAAGTTCCATTATCGCCGGAGAGCAAACACATTACCGCGTTTACCGTACCGGGACGTGGATTGTTCCAATTCACGGTCCTTCCATTTGGTTTACATTCCGCACCTGCCACTTTCCAGAGATTGGTTGACAGACTAATAGGCCCAGATTTAGATCCGTACGCCTTTGCTTATTGGGATGACATCATAGTTTTAGGGGAAACGTTCGAACAACATTTGGAAAATCTATCTGAGGTATTCCGTCGATTACGAGGAGGACGGTTGAAACTGAACCCGGAAAAATGCCACTTCTGTTTACCGTTCATGAAATACTTAGGCCATGTAGTCACTGGAGATGGAATCCGTACCGATCCAGAAAAAGTCTAGATCATAATTAAAGTTGCAGCGCCGAGGAATATCCGAGAATTAAGAAGATTTTTGGGAGTCGCATCCTGGTATAGGAGATTTGTGCCATCGTTTTCACAAAAAGTGGCCCCGTTAACGAAATTACTCCGCAAGTCCCAGCGATGGAAGTGGGCTGTAGAACAAGAAGCTGCCTTTGCTGAGATTAAAAACTGTCTGTCGGAAGCTCCCGTTTTAAGTTGTCCTGATTTTTCCGTACCGTTCACCCTACAGACCGACGCCTCCGAATATGGTCTGGGAATTGCCCTTACACAACAGAAGGATGGCCAGGAACATGTGGTAGCATATGCAAGTCACACGCTGAATCCTGCCGAGAAGAATTACTCCGTCACTGAGAAAGAATCATTAACCGTTTATTCATGTATCTTAAATTGACACGCAACCCGTTTAATTTAAAAAAGCGTTGGTGAAACCCATTACACGAAAAGACCACCGAATTCGGAAGATTTTATCGTTGATTTTACCGTTTATTTCTTGCATACACTATTTTATATTTACAAAACACTCTCGCTTATGTCCTGCCTGCTTCGTCGCTACTAACCGCTTATGAATTGTATATATAATCTGTTGATATATCTGTTTCGTGGAGACTAGGATATTACCTCCCATTACCTGTATTAATTTCTTTTACTTAGTTACCTTCATTATATATAACGGCTTAGTTGACTATATAAAAAAAATAATATAGAATTAAAATATAACGTAACCGAACCTTGGTGTTTTATTGACCGACTATAGATTAGCACCTACCCATAGTAGAGTAGTTATTTGGCTGCACGAATTTTAGCTTCCCGTAGAGTGGACTAGGAGCATAACTTTTATTTTAAGACTAGCGAGAACGTTTGTTTTATTTAGCAATAACCACCGGATTTTGACAACAATAGACCCCTGGAATTTACCGTACCTCCATCTGAGACTACATGGAACTCTCGACGAGTGGAGTCGAAGGGCCGTGGAGACAACCACGTTAAAAATCTGGCGCCCGAGAAAGTGTAAGGATTCCAAGGTGTCAGAAGTGACACATGGAGGCGTTAAGAGGTAGGGCAAGGGGCCGCTACCGATACCGCATCGCAACGCGCCTCCGGAGAATATATATATTAATAAAAATATATATTAAAACGCGTCACAATAGACACCTCGTTTTTTATGAAATTATGTTCATTTTATTCCATACGACTAATATTGTCGCATTTATCTGAGGTGTTGGTTCGCAACTGAAAGTGAAGATGGCACCAGCTGACTGCTTCTCGCTTGTGTGTAACTACACGAGCCAAGTGAAGTTGTCGGAGGGCGGTTTCTTCAGTTCGGATTAGAGATTGTGAACTGGAAGGCATTACGGCACTCTTGAAGAGACCCAAGAAGTTCGAAACGCGTCAGTGTACTATGCCATTCCGGTATCAGTTGCGAATCACCACAGATGTCCGTATCGGCAAAATGGCTGATCGACGTCACGGTTTTCGAAGGGGATGAAATTCAATATTTTGCGTGGTATTTGCCAGGAATGTAGTTGTTTTTTCCTTCGAAGAACGGTCAGGCCAATACGGCGAAATTATTGAAATTTCGACTGAAGGCAGGTGTAGTAGAAAATCGAAATTTATGTTTCATATAGACACCTCGTATTTTATGAAATTATATTTATATATATATATATATATATATATATATATATATATATATATATTTATTAATATATATAATTTTATATTTTGTTGTGTTACTTTTTATTATAATTTGATTTGATATATTTAATTTGTATTAGTTTCAACTTTCCAAGGTTGATTTAATTGAGTGTTCTTATTATTTGCTACTTAAACCTTTATTTAACTGTAATTTTCATAATTGTTGAATGCCAGATGTAATTCGTTACTTATTATTATGTTTCAAAATTTTTTTTTAATGTTCTGCTCACATGAATAAATTAATTTAATTTCTTACCTGATAAATTTCTCTCGTTCAAATATTTGTGAAACATAAAGTTATCTCAGGGCGATTAGTCTCAAAACGGAAATTAAACAATTTTACAATTAAACAAGTTGTTTACTAAATAATCATTTGCTTAAAATTTACATTTAACAAAAGTTCACAAATCTGAAAACTATGCGACGCCTATGAAAACTAATTTACATAATCGTTTCAACTTTCAACAATATTTTAAACAGCTGCAGACATTTTTTTATGTGGAAAGAAATATTTTTAACCTGATAACTTTTGAAATATTTCATTTAAGCAAATGCTTTTGTGATGAACGGTTTTGAAATGCGTACATTCATCTGACAATAGTGTTGACGTGATATGTGTATGTGAAATAGTAATTTTTTATGAATTATTGAAAAGGTTCAATTTCTTATAAGCTAGAGACATACAAGTTACATTTATACAGTAAAATATCAGGTGAGTCTATAATTATTACACTATCATTTTGAAATTTCACCTATATATAGTTTATTGTTTACGATTAATTCTTTTTTGAAAAAAAATTTATTTGACCTTGAATTTGTTTGACTGTTTTAATAATTTAGAATGGTCAATTTTTCTTTTAATTAGTAAAGTTTTGTTGTAAATGAACTTATTTTAGATCCAAAATATTTAATATCACCAACCTGATGTGAAATTGCTTCTCGCGACATGTCTGCTGTTGGACGCTTCACTCATCCATTGGTGGCTACTGAGTTCTTCCAGATAACTCAATCAATTCTTCGTCTTCTACAGAAAACCTACTTATACAGGTTACAGAGTATGCACTTTATCACCTTTTCTTTATTACGTAATTATTTAATGATATTTAGCACTTTTATTTCAAATTTCTCATTTAAACTGTCACAGAGATGTTACCCTTCCGCTTCGCTTCTTTCTACCTCCACAATCCTTTTTGTTGTTGACAGGTCGTTCCCGTATTTTCAGAATTTCTATTCATAGCGTCTTAATTGTCACTATATTATTTCTTAAAATTTACTATATTTCTGACATAGAGTTATGGTAATTTATTGTATTCCACGTGTTATATTCATCAAAGTTCCTAAATTATTTATCATCATTGTTTATAATTGTCTTTTTTTATTATTGAATATTATCAGAATCTTCTGATTGGTCAGCACTAATTTAGATAAATCTCAATTCTTACAACACAAATAATAGTACAAAGCATACGTATACAATTCATTCTATTTTGGTTTTCCATTCACCACATTTTTAAACATAATATTTCAATAGGTTTCCTTTTTTATAGATTTTATTCTCATCATTTGTTATTAATCATTGCATTTCCCTTTTTTATCGACATTGCATACGAATTACAGATTTCTATAAATTTATGTCTCTAACAAATGAATGTTTTCCGTGTCTAATATTACGGCCTGCGTCAACTTAATTAGTTGAGCTTTATTTGTTGTTAAAGCTCTGTATCAGGTAACAGATAGCGTTGAATTCAGCAGGATAGTCAAACACAACATTTGTGTCAGTAATATTAGAAGATCTCGAATATTCGAGACAACAACCAACATAGAATTCTGTTATATCTTCTCATGTTTCATTCAACACCTTTGCTCCCATGTTTCACATCTTTTCTTGGTTGTACCGTACCGAGGACGGCTAATGAGCTACCAACATGCATGTTCGCGGTTACCACTCTTTTCAGTAGCCCCTTCTTATATTTGCGTGCAATACCCAATAATCTCTTCGTTACTTATTGTTCATATGTCACGCACTATTCGTACATCTTGTTGTTATTTCATTAATTTGGGTCGGAAGTTTCAGACGGGAGTGTTATATGCGCCTCCGTGTTGGTTGTTGTCTTGTTTCTTTAATATCTTCTGCTGCACTTCTTACTTCCTTCCTTAACAATATATTTTATTTAAATTCTCCAACAATAAAAATTCAACTTTTAGAATATCCGTCTCTGCTCTCCCAATTTACTTTATATTATTCTGATGCAACTTGATGTTTAATGTTTATTATTTGACTTCTGCTTCTCTTGTTACTTCGTTTCTTTTTAAATCGTATAAATTAACTTTTTCCAAATTTATATTTCTCTTTTTATAACATTTATATCTTTGGTTTGGTTCACTTTTCTATGTAATCGTCAAATTAATATAATTTATGGTTCTTTCTTATAATTTTTTCTCGAATTCCCAAAATTCCTGTCACCTCTTTCAAATCTCTCCAAAAAAACTCCTTTATTTATTTCGTCTCCCGGTATCCCTATTCTTTTTTTATATGTATAAAAAGTTCAATCCGTCTTAGATTATTCATTTGAGCCAATCACATTTCCGTTCCATTTTAGTTTAATGATTTTATTAATTGTTATACCTTCTTTACATATAGCATGGACTAAATCTACATTATAAACTATATTATTTACCAGATACACTTTTTTGAATTTATAAGAAATTTTTTCTTTTAAATGTCAATTGGTATCTTCATATTTATCGAATAGCGGTATAACCAAATATATCTCACACCATATTCTTCTTCTTATTTGATTCAAACCATTGACATTGAATATAATTTTAACCCAACATTTTAACTGTCATCGTGACATTTTGTGTTTACAAAGTTTATTATAGATATTAATCGAAATACGGATTGCATTTATCCAATATTAATTTGTTCACTGGTAATTACTGAGGTATAGTTCCTATTTTATGGTATGGTATGAATACGTTCTCTTCTAAACAATATTATAGTGGTTATTTGTGTGGATAATTTCAACATTGGAATTTGGACATTCTTATCAGGTATTTATAATTCTACAACTACTCTATTTGTGTACATGATATATTGCCCCCCCCCCCACATAAACATTTCAAAAGTTTTCTGATATTAAAACTTTTAAATTGTTTATGTTATAGATATTATTATTATACCACAATACTTAATCCTAAAATCCATTCATTCTCCATGCATACTTTAACTATATTAACTGTAAGTTTGAACTTTTAACTCATAACTGAAACTTTAATAAAATGTCCTATTTTTACTCTGGAAATCATTTATCTTTTTTTCTTATTTGTTTTGAATTTTTATTTAGATGTTACATTCCTATTCACTATATACGGTTGTACTTGGAATGTTATTTGCTTATTTCTTGTAAAAATAGTTGGTTGGTGTATGTATTTTAGCACCCTCAACGTTCACTAATTGATATTTCTTGTTCGTAGATGTTGATAATATACTTTTATTTTTATTCTCTATTCAGTTTTTGTATATAAAAATACCATTGACAATGAAAATAATTTTAACCCAACATTTTAACTGTCATCGTGACATTTTGTGTTTACAAAGTTTATTATAGATATTAATCGAAATATGGATTGCATTTATCCAATATTAGTTTGTTCACTGATAATTACTGAGGTATAGTTCCTATTTTATGTTATGGTATGAATACGTTGTCTTCTAAACAATATTATAGTGGTTATTTGTGTGGATAATTTCAGGATTGGAATTTGGACATTCTTATCAAGTATTTATAATTCTATAACTACTCTATTTGTGTACATATATATATATATATATATATATATATAAATATATATAAATATATATATATATATATATATATATATATATATATATAAACAAGAATTTAGTCTCGGCTGACTAAGTTAAGAAGAAAACTCCTAAATATTGGGGATGCAGTCAGGGGACAGCAATCAAACTATGCAAAAATTGTGTGGACTATTTTATTAAAGTTAAGCTTTCGAAACAGTTCGTTTCTTTTTCAAGACAACTGAAATAATATTATACGAATTAATTCACAATTATTATATGATATATATATATATATATATATATATATATATATATATATATATATTTGAAACGCAATGTATTCTTGACCATTTCAATATTTTATATGGGAGGAATTTTCTTGAATGAAGGTCCTTCCTCTCCAATAATTTGTTTATTGTTTGCCAAAAGACGCGTTTCGACTTGTTAAGTCATCTTATGTTTCGGCTAGAATGTGACATTATGATTTATAGATAATATATAAGTTAAAAAAAGACGTTACAAATTTTTGTATATAAAATAATAAAACAATTACCTTAATAACAGTGTGAAAAACATAAAAACATGGAAAATTAAAAATTAAAACTGAAATGCTGTGTACATTTTGTAGCTGTTGTCAGTAAACTAATTAAAATGTATTATTTAGTTTGAAACTGACAGAGCAATTAAATTATTTCACCCTAAATTCAGAAAGAACAATCTAAATAAAATCCGAAATATCCTTAAAGAAAATAACTACCCATTATCGTTTGTGAACAAAACTATTAAAAAAAGAATACATGCAATCTACAATTCAAATCAAAAACCACAGAAAAACCAACATCATTTATATCATTACCATATGTACACGGTTTATCAGAAAAAATTAACAAAAGCCTTCAGAAAGAAAATTTAACTGTTTCCCACAAATTAAAGAACACCAACCAAACATTTTTTTCAAAAATGAAACCAAACATTCCGAAACATAAACAAACACACACAGTATACCAGATTCCTTGTGGAGATTGTAATAAAACATATATTGGTCAAAGCAAACAATACCTCCAAAAAAGAATACAAGCTCATAAGTATTCAAAAACAGCTTTATCCAATCACTCTAAGAATACAGGGCATAAATTTGATTTTGAGAATGTGAAAATATTGGCTAAAGAAAATAATGAAAAAGTTAGAACTGTACTAGAAATGATTAACATAAAAAAGGATATAAATAGTATTAATAATAGAAACGATATTCGTAATTTGAATGTAATATATGATGGTCTCTTAAAATAACCAATAAATTCTTGAAAGCTTCTGCACCTTACTATAATATACACCTGTTAAATCAAGCAAGCGCGCCGAGACTAACACCACATCGTATTAGTGAAAGAAAGAGAAAAAACACCTCCAAACTAAATAATACATTTTAATTAGTTTACTGACAACAGCTACAAAATGTACACAGCATTTTAGTTTTAATTTTTAACCTTCCATGTTTTTATGTTTTTGACACTGTTATTAAGGTCATTGTTTTATTATTTTATATACAAAAATTTGCATTTTTGTTTTTACTCATGTATTATGTATAAATTATAATGTAACATTCTAGCCGAAACAGAAGATGACTTAACAAGTCGAAACGCGTCTTTTGGCAAACAATGAACAAATTATTGAAAAGTAAGGACCTTCATTCAAGAAAATTCCTCCCATATAATATATATATATATATATATATATATATATATATTAATATATATATATATATATATATATATATATATATTAATATATATATATATATATATATATATATATATATTAATATATATATATATATATATATATATATATATATATATATATTTATATATATAGTTTATTTTATATGGGAATTTAATTTGCCCGGTATGTTGATGATTTAATATATATGATAAACAGTTTATTTAACCAACATGAAAACTTCTCATCTCAGGGTAGAGTTCAAGTATTTTAAATAAAATGATTTTATAATTTTATATATGTTAGCGCCAAAGTTAATAAATGCTTTATATTTTTAAAAATAAATTTGTTAATCAGAATATGTTACTTTTTTAATGATTTCAAATTAAATACGGTCCTGTCCTACTTAAAAAATATCTGCATAGTTCAATCGATTTCATTCAGAGCTTCTGGCTGTGGTAAGTAGATGGTGCGCAAGTCACCAGATGAAATGAATAACTCAAGTAATTTAAAAAAACGTTCTTCAAAAGGAAAAACAATATTTAATTTAATGAAAATAAATACACTACACTTTTACAAGTGTTTTTTTTAAGAAATTCAACTATATAAAAGGATGACTCTTTCATACAACTCACACGCACTCTGGTGAGATATTATTATAATAGTAAAATACAGTTATATAATTTCATAAACATATGATTTTTAGAAAATGGCGAAATACACTCTTAACAGTGTCTATGCATCACAAAATTTCAGTTTTTTCTGCATAAATTGGTAAGTACGCTGGACTTTTTAATATATTAATAAATTAACTTGTACTACCTTATCCACTTCACAGTTTCTGTTTGTTCACCTTCATGATCCGTTTCTTTTATTTGTTCCAGATTCTCCTCCTGGAAAACCTCCCTGTTGGCATTCTGCTTCTACCAGAACAGGAATCGATGCCGCCCTTCATTCAAAGTCCAAGCAGCTCACACAAATTCCACTATTCAGTGTTTTTCAAAAGCTATTTTGGCTATTTTACTTCCACAAGACACAAGACACCATATTATAAAATAAAATTCATGGTTAGTATTGTACAACATTCAACAATTCCTTTTTTAATTATTAATATAAACTAAACTACTTACACTGATGTATCTCTTTTAAGTATAATGTATCTGTTTTAAATTCTATAGTCAAATTTTGTCTTCCAAATGATTTCAATTGATTTACTTTACCAAAAAAATTTTGCTGCTCCAAAAGAAAAACCTACTAGTCAATAGACCCCAAAATCAACAACTTTTTACATTCTGATTTTTTTTTCGTTAGCAACACAGTTGTCGCCGATGTGATTTTTTTTAAATGTTTATTAACCAATCAAATTTGACTATTTATTTTATCACTCAAATTCCTCATTTCAACCAGTGAAATGTTCATCCATTATATCAGGATATTATATTTTAAGGTTTTTAATCGCTTAGACTTCCTATATTATTTTCATTCAATAATATTTCCTAGTATTGTTAAAATGACATTTCCTAATCTCTAAGTATGTATGTCAAATGAATATTCTTAATGTTTTAATAGATGACAGCTGTTACCTTTAAATATGTATGCAAAATGAAAATTCGTTTTCTTTATAAGTCATGTTCTCTGAAATTCACATTATTATATACTTTCCTGCTCTGTTATGTCTAAACATCTACACTATCTTATTTTAATGTCTTAATCAACAAATATTACGAGATTAGCTTGACTTTACAGAATAAAGCATTATTAGTTTCTTATTATGAACAAATTTTGATACTTGATCTCTTTGATAAAAGTTTCATTAGGTAATTTATTTCATATAAATTGTTTATCACACCTATTCGCAATTATCCCTACATTATACAGTCTGTCCTTTCTGTATGTCTTCCCTATCGAATAGTTGATCGTACAGATTGTCTCCATTCAAATGTTTAAAAAAATTTTTGACTTAAAAAATTCTTTTATATTACAATACATAATCTTAATTCTTCATTATTTGATATACAGGGTGTTTCACTCTACAATAACATCCCCTAAATTTTGCGTTTATCAAATTTTTTTATTCTAGGAAAAATTTTATGAACGCAAATTTTACTTGAAGTATTTTATTTAAATATTGTCTTTCTATCTTACTGATAATAAAATTTCTTTTTATTTCAGATCGCTGTTGTAAGATGATTCTGGAATCCTGTGTTGCCGTATCCTCTTCAGTTAGTTTTAATTTATTTATAATATATATATATATATATATATATATATATATATATATATATATATATATCGGTTTTAAAACGTCTTTCGACGTTGTCCGATGTCTAACTTCCATCTCTTCCTATCGTCCCATTGGCCCTCTCTTAGGTCTCGTGAGCTCATCGCCTTCGCTATTCCTTCTTTCCATGTTTTCCTAGGTCTTCCGCGTTTTCGACGATTAGGCGGCATCCAGTTCATTACTTTCTTGGGAAGTCTTTTCTCTTCCATCCTCTGAACATGCCCGTACCACACTAATTGTTTTCTCTCGATGTCCGTTATTAAGGAGCCTTCTATCCCCATTTGGAGACGTACGTCCTCATTTCGTATTCTTTGTCTTCTGCTGATTCCTAACGATCTTCTGAATACATCCATTTCTACAGCTTCTAATCGTCTTTTGTTGTTTTCTGTTATTCGCCACGTTTCTGACCCATATAATAGGCTGCTCTTTATGAGGGTTTCGTAGATATTATATTTTCTATGTTTTCCGATTTCCTTACTCCAAAATATCCCATTTAAACACCCAATTATCCGTCTAGCTTGTGTGATACGTTTATTTATTTCTTTGTCGTCCTTCCCTGTTATGTCGAAAGTTACACCTAAATATGTATATTCATCGCAAGCCTCAATTTCCTCCTTTTCCAGTTCTATCTTCATCTTCTCTTGTGCTATAGGTAAATATTTAGTTTTTTGGGTATTAAGTTGCAAACCCCATTTTTCGTATTCTTCCTGCAGTTTACGTGTCATATATTCTAAATCATCTTTGTCATTTGCTATTAAGACTTGATCATCCGCAAACTGTAAGGTATATAGACAGACACCGCCAAGGTCAACACCCATTCCCTTACACTTTCTCTTCCACAGGTTTAGTGCTCGGGCTACATAGATTTTAAATAGTGTGGGTGAGACACAGCATCCCTGGCGTAGTCCTTTATTTACTATAAATTCTGGTGACAATTTATTGCCTACTTTTACTTGTGATATCGTTTGGTCGTAGAGATTTTTCAAGGCTTTTATTAGGGTATGACTAATATTAGTTTCTTGTAGGACTTTCCATAACTTATTTACAGGAACCGTATCATATGCTTTTTGGAGGTCAATAAACATGAGATGTACATCCTGATTGGTACCCATTTTTTTTCTATCATCTGTTTTAAGCAAAAAACGTTGTCTGTGCAGGTTCTTCCAGCTCTAAAACCCGATTGCTCCTCTTCTTCTTGTTCCCTGTATTCAGATTCTATTAAATCTCGAAGGATTCTTCCATATAAGCGGCTCATGGTACTAGTAACAGATATACCCCTATAGTTTGCACAGTCAAGTTTGTTTCCCTTCTTATGAATAGACGAAATGTAGGCGATTTTCCATTCTTTTGGTATAGGAGCGCCATTTAAAAATTGATTCATGCACCATGTTATTGCTTCAAAAAGTTTATTCGTTCCGTTCTTAAGTAACTCGGCCGGAATGTCTCCTGGTCCTGATGCTCTATTGTTTTTCAAGTGTTTTATAGCTTCCTTCACTTTATCATTATCGATTTTAATCATTTCGCCTTCAATAACAACATCCGTCGGTGTGGTTATCATATATTCGTCTCTATTTTCTGTCAGGAGCGTCTCGTAATGTTGTTTCCATTTGTTGATAGAGATTAATTGTAAATTTGTGTCTTTCTTCTCTGTTGTTTTCACTCTGTTTATAAACTTCCATGTTTCTGCACATTTTTTGCCTCCTAAATAGGTATTTATTTCTTGGCATTTTTGGTCCCACATGTCCCTTTTTGATTGATTAACTGTTCTTCTCGTCGTTCTCTTCAGTTCTAGGTATTTATCTCGGTCATCTGGTTGTGTGGTACTTAACCATTTCCCGTAAGCTTCCTTCTTTTGTTTTGCAAGTGTTTCTATCTCTTCATTTATCCACAATTTACTACTACTAGTTTTATATCTTTCTCCTAGGAATTCCTCTGCTGCTTCCTGCATACTGGCAATTATATTATCATAAACAATTTCTACAGTTTGGTCAGCTGCTAAACTCAATAGTCTGCTATCTAGTCTGCGTTGGTACAGCATTTTAGTACTTTCATTTATTAGGCTGTCTAAGTTGTAGTGTTTGGGTGTTATTTTTATTATGTCCTCTGTTTCGACATCAATATTGGGTTTTGTTCTCGTGCGTCTGTATGGTAAGAATATTTTTGACTTGACTATATAATGATCTGAGTCGCATGTTACACCTCTGTACACTCGTACATCATTTATTTTTATCGTAGAGGCTTGTCTAATAATAATGTAGTCTATGACTGATCTTAAGTTTCTTGTAATTTGTATCCATGAATATGTATGAATGTCCTTATGTTTATAGAATCCGTTTGCTATTTTTAGTTTGTTATTTTCGCAAATTTCTATTATTCTTTCTCCATTATTGTTTCTAGTCAGTTCCCCATATGGGCCTACTATTTTGCTCTGTAGTTCTCTTCCGACTCTTCCATTTAGGTCTCCCATTAAAATGATCTCTCTTAGGTTTCCAATTTTGATAATTTCATCGTTAATTTTTTCAAAAAATTCCTCCTTTATGTTATTGGGTTCGTCATCGGAAATACCATATACTCCCAAGATTGTAACAGATTTTTGATTTAAAACTAGGTTTACTCGTAGTATATTTTCATCTATGGCTTCGAAATCCGTAATTTTGTGGCGATGTTTTTTATGAATCAAAATAGAAACTCCTCGACTTGCTCTCTGGTATTTAGGGACACCACTAAATATATGCACATATTTGTCTAGTATTTCTGTACCGGTGCCTTTCTTTTTGGTCTCCGTCAAGACTGCAATATCCATGTTCAAAGCAGATACTTCGTGAATAACTTCATCAATCTTGTTCCTTATTCCTCTCACATTCCAAGTACCAATGTTCATTATCCTTTTTCGCAGCCAATGTCGTTTACTTTTTGATCTGTCCGAATTTCCGAGGCAGTTGTTAAACTGTTTAGCACAAATATTTTTTTACTAGTGATAGGTAGCTAACCTAACGCCTAAACCCCCAACCTGGAGGACCAGAGTTTTCTGTCAGGGTTTCTTCCCTTAGTCGACCTGTTCCAGTTTTTAGGCGCCAGAAATTCGCCTTTACCCTCTACCGTTAGCTACATAACGTACACCCATTGTACGCCATGCATTGCCCAGAGGCTACGACGTGGACGTGGTAGTAGGATTTGTTAGTGTGCATTTCTCAGGGTTTTATTGGAATAGAGACGTCGACAATCCCTATCCCCCTCCGAGGCACAGTACTAACCATTTAGCCTCCAATTTATTTATAATACTAAAATTAAATGTATACAAATTCTTATTTTATTTTTAGATACATGTTTCATTTACAAGTTTCATCCAAAGGAATTAGTTTAAAAAATCATGTTATAAATCCATTTTTGAAAATTCTTTAATGTTCGTTATGCGACTTATTACTTCTACATTTCTCAGAGTCTCTTATATCGGTACAATTTATTAATTTATTTTTCTTGTGTTACATCTCTCTATAATACCATCCTTTAGCATGTTTTGTATCTCTGAATCAACTTCTTTCCTATATTTATAAGGTATGGGATATGTTCTTATTCTGAAATTTTCTATTCCCTTAACTTCTATCTTATGTACATAGTTATTTGCCATTCTCATCTCTTTTTTAACTAATCCTTTATACTTAATTATTAAATTCTTCACTTTCTCAGCATATTCCTTATTTCCACATACTAATTCCAATTCTTCCATTATTTCATCCCTCTCCATACTCCATAACTTCCTATTATCCTCTTCAAATTCCAATTCTTCCATATTTCCACTCCTTTTTATATTCCATAACTTCCTATTATCCTCTCCAAATTCCAATTCATCCATATTTCCAATCCTTTCTATATTCCATAACTTCTTATTATCCTCTTCAACTTCCAATTCTTCTATATTTTCTTCTTCAAATTCAATTCTTTTACCATTTAATTCAATTTCCATCTTTTCAAAATCAATTCTTGCTTTATATTTTGTTAATTCATCTATTCCTATAACTATGTCTGATTCTAGATTATCTACTAACAATAATTGCATCTCAACTTCTTTCCCATCCTTTAATTCAATACTTTGTATTATAGATCTGCTAACTTCACACAATTTCTTTCCGTTTGCTCCTATTAATGTAGTTTTCGGTATTTTAACTAGCTTATTTTCATAATTTTCAATATTTTCTTCAATTAGTTTTGTTTTTATTATGGACGCTTCCGAACCTGTATCTATTAATATTTTAACAAATTTCCCATTTAATTTTTCTTTAATTTTTATCAATCCCATTATTCTTTTCAATTCCAAATCTTCCCCAAATTTAATATATTCCCTTGGATGTTCATATGTTATCACTCTCTCTCTCCTTTGAATACTGTTCTCTGTAATTGTTATTTTTGTTGTTATTATATTTAAAGTTTCTGTTATAGTTGTTTTGGTTGCTATCGTTCTTATTATAGTTATTGTTATTTCCTGAATTGTTATTATAATTATTGTTATTTTTATAATCTCCATTGTTATTATATCTGTTAATGTAATTATTTCTGTATTTCATCATTATATCTTCACGTATCCTAATTGCTATCTATGTACAAAATTATATTTACATATGTTTTATTTTTTAAATTATTATTTGTTAGTTATAAACTTTTTATTTACATGTGGTTTTTATATCCCTTCTTGACCTTTTACAATTCCTAATTCGTTTTCTAGATTCCAGTCCTATAATACAGCCTTTTTATTCAATTTTATTTTCTTTTCCTAAATTTCGTCTTATCCTCTTCTCTTATTGTTTGATTCTCTTGTATCTGCTTCCTAAGTTTCTTAAAGTTTTCCACTGTGTCTTTTTCAATTTTGTTCTCCCCTATCTCATCAATTTTTACCAATAAATTCATCAAAATTTGCGTTTCCAATTTCTTCATACTATTGTTTCTTCTTTTTATTATTCCATTTCCCATAATACTCTTACTTCCTATCATTTCATTTTTGATTGTCCTATTAAAATTTCTTGGATCAATTATCTTTATATTTCTGCCAAGTTTTACTCTCATTTCGAAATTTTCTGCATAAATTATTGTTTCTATATTCTGTCCTATGGTTTGTTCTATTTCTTCCTTGGTTTCTTGTAATATCTTATTCATTTCCTCTAATTTCCAATTAAGTTGTATCCCCCTATTATTATTATTATTTGTCTTACCATATGTCACTATTCGTTTCAATATATTAACATCTGGGTCTGTTATTTTCCAATAAATCTCTTTTTCATAAATTTTCATAGCTTCCTCACTTCCTAGATTCTGTAAATTGCTATTTATCATCTCCTCATTTATTTGTCTTTGTATTTTTACTTCATCAATTTCCATTTTATTACTTAATTTTTGTTCTATAGTATCATCATTTATATTTTCATTTTGTAACTTTACATCCATTTGAATCTCTTCTTTGAAATCCTTTTCTTTCTCCTCCATTTTGTTAATTCTGTTAATCTGTGAATTGTCTATTTCCGTTATTTCTTTAATCCCCTCTCCTCTTATTTCTTGTTTAGTGGATTCTATTTTATTTTCCATGTATGTTTTTGATTTTTCCAATATCTTCTCAAAATGTCCCAATTTTTCTTCCATTAATTTTATGATTAAATCCTTAGTTTGTTTTATTTCTTCTCTATTTTGATCCATCTTTGTGTTCATTTCTTGTTTTATTTCTTCTTTATTCTGATCCATTTTCCCATTCAAATTACCTTCTATTCTGTTCATATCTCCCCGCATATTATTCATTTCTCGATTTAGATTTCCACTCATATTATCATTTTGTTTATTCATTTCTACCTTAATATCTCTCCTCATATCTTCATTGTTTTGATCCATTCTTTTCATCATCATTTGGAGCATACTCATTACGTCCATTTGCTCTTTTTTTTTTAGGTTCTTGTTTATCCTCTTCCGTTTGTTTTTTAAACTCTTGTCTAGACTTTTGTTCTATTTATTCTTGCAATGTTGCATCCTCTTCTTCCTGATCTTGTTCTGGAATATCTTCGTCTGAACGTTCTCTTCCTTGCTCCAAATATTGTACTTGGAAATCTCCTCTTCCATGATTTCTCTCTTCCCTTTCTTGTCCAGAGCCACTTTCTCCTCATACTTGTTTCCCGTCTCTCAAAGTCATTTTCCGTTCCATTTTATGTATTTAAAATTCTTTTAATAAAGTCAAATAAAAATTATTTCAATGCTTTTTATTATTACTTACAAAATTTCTATAATAGCCCCACGTTGCGGTGACATGTTATTATAGTTTATTTTATATGGGAATTTAATTTGCCCGGTATGTTGATGATTTAATATATATGATAAACAGTTTATTTAACCAACATGAAAACTTCTCATCTCAGGGTAGAGTTCAAGTATTTTAAATAAAATGATTTTATAATTTTATATATGTTAGCGCCAAAGTTAATAAATGCTTTATATTTTTAAAACTAAATTTGTTAATCAGAATATGTTACTTTTTTAATGATTTCAAATTAAATACGGTCCTGTCCTACTTAAAAAATATCTGCATAGTTCAATCGATTTCATTCAGAGCTTCTGCCTGTGGTAAGTAGATGGTGCGCAAGTCACCAGATGAAATGAATAACTCAAGTAATTTAAAAAAACGTTCTTCAAAAGGAAAAACAATATTTAATTTAATGAAAATAAATACACTACACTTTTACAAGTGTTTTTTTTTTAAGAAATTCAACTATCTAAAAGGATGACTCTTTCATACAACTCACACGCACTCTGGTGAGATATTATTATAATAGTAAAATACAGTTATATAATTTCATAAACATATGATTTTTAGAAAATGGCGAAATACACTCTTAACAGTGTCTATGCATCACAAAATTTCAGTTTTTTTTGCATAAATTGGTAAGTACGCTGGACTTTTTAATATATTAATAAATTAACTTGTACTACCTTATTCACTTCACAGTTTCTGTTTGTTCACCTTCAATGATCCGTTTCTTTTATTTGTTCCAGATTCTCCTCCTGGAAAACCTCCCTGTTGGCATTCTGCTTCTACCAGAACAGGAATCGATGCCGCCCTTCATTCAAAGTCCAAGCAGCTCACACAAATTCCACTATTCAGTGTTTTTCAAAAGCTATTTTGGCTATTTTACTTCCACAAGACACAAGACACCATATTATAAAATAAAATTCATGGTTAGTATTGTACAACATTCAACAATTCCTTTTTTAATTATTAATATAAACTAAACTACTTACACTGATGTATCTCTTTTAAGTATAATGTATTTGTTTTAAATTCTATAGTCAAATTTTGTCTTCCAAATGATTTCAATTGATTTACATTACCAAAAAAATTTTGCTGCTCCAAAATCTCTTCCCAAAAGAAAAACCTACTAGTCAATAGACCCCATAATCAACAACTTTTTACATTCTGATTTTTTTTTTCGTTAGCAACACAGTTGTCGCCGATGTGATCTTTTTTAAATGTTTATTAACCAATCAAATTTGACTATTTATTTTATCACTCAAATTCCTCATTTCAACCAGTGAAATGTTCATCCATTATATCAGGATATTATATTTTAAGGTTTTTAATCGCTTAGACTTCCTATATTATTTTCATTCAATAATATTTCCTAGTATTGTTAAAATGACATTTCCTAATCTCTAAGTATGTATGTCAAATGAATATTCTTAATGTTTTAATAGATGACAGCTGTTACCTTTAAATATGTATGCAAAATGAAAATTCGTTTTCTTTATAAGTCATGTTCTCTGAAATTCACATTATTATATACTTTCCTGCTCTGTTATGTCTAAACATCTACACTATCTTATTTTAATGTCTTAATCAACAAATATTACGAGATTAGCTTGACTTTACAGAATAAAGCATTATTAGTTTCTTATTATGAACAAATTTTGATACTTGATCTCTTTGATAAAAGTTTCATTAGGTAATTTATTTCATATAAATTGTTTATCACACCTATTCGCAATTATCCCTACATTATACAGTCTGTCCTTTCTGTATGTCTTCTCTATCGAATAGTTGATCGTACAGATTGTCTCCATTCAAATGTTTAAAAAAATTTTTGACTTAAAAAATTCTTTTATATTACAATACATAATCTTAATTCTTCATTATTTGATATACAGGGTGTTTCACTCTACAATAATATATATATATATATATATATATATATATATATATATATTAATATGATTTATTATTTGCCGTACGTTGGTAGCGCCAATTTTTGTTATAATTTATTTCTATTTGATATGCTTATTTATTCTAGTTAGTTTTCACTTTCTATTCATGATATAATTAATTGTTCTTTATTTATTCACTATTACAACTATTTATTTAATTGTTATTCTTCTTATTGTTTTAAGCGCCAATTTATTTTGTTATTTATTATTCATATTTTATTGTTTGAGATGATTTGCTCATATGAATAAATTATTTTATTTTCTTACATCTCATTCTTAAGTTTCCTTTCCTTCAATATTTATGAACACATAAGAATCTTATCCTAGGGCGATTAGTTTCAAAACGGAAATTAAATAAACTTATAATCTTGTAAATTATTTTTGTTGCATACCTCCAAGTTTCTTTTTATCATGAATTATTATTTTATTCTAAAACAAGATTTTTAGAAACAGAACAATAACAAAATCATTTATTATTTAAATCTGGAAGATATTCCAAACATAGACATAAGAAAAATCAGTTGCACACATCAAATCAAAATATTTTATGAATAGTGTGTTTCTGTGTGTTGGATTCTATGTTAATTGTCATTTGTCTTTTAAAATAAACAGCATCTATAATGCGATTACATATTTTTTTTAATGAATCAAGTAGTATATTCTCATTAAAACTATTTATATTGTCATTATACACAGAAACACACTTGAAAGCACCTAATTGCAAACTTGGAAACCTTTCCTTTCAATAAGGTGAGTAAGATTTTAGATTATCAAAATTCAAAAGATACTAATACTGACTAAATATTGTAATATTTACAATTTTTTTTAGATATACCTTCACCAAAGTTTATTTTTGAAGTCCACTACCATGCCAAGAAAATTAGAATTAGTTTGTTTACGTTTCCAAATTGTGATTTGTTTACTTATGTGTCTGTTTTTAAAAACATACGTTTAATTCATATTTCTTCTAAATCAAAGTTTGTGATAAAGCACTTTGTGTTGACATTATATTATGGCTAGGATTATTCATTCATATTAGTGTTTTTAAATGAAACTCAAGGTCTCTAGTTAATTCCACAATATAATACAAATTATTGAAAATTCTAAAAAATTGACAATTGTTTCGATAAATCAATATCATCGTCAGACGATGATATCGATTTATCGAAACAATTGTCAATTTTTTAGAATTTTCAATAATTTGTTTTATATTGTGGAATTAACTAGAGACCTTGAGTTTCATTTAAAAACACTAATATGAGCATATTCCACGAAGTAAGGGTCGAGACAGTCAATTTCATTATTCATTCACCTCATTCATTTGACGTCTTCTTCCTCCGGAGCACTATAACCTCACTTCAGACTTCAGGTATGTCATTTCACTCAATTTTTAACAAGCTTTACAGGAGATCTTTATAATTTTGTATTAAAAAGAACAATGTTTCCTCTAGTAAATGTAATTGTCGACTCCCCTCTGTCAAATCTGCCACATGCTTTTATAGGAACGCCATCCAAAGCATTCTTGATTTCATTCAAATTTTGACTTTTATCGATATACGAGTGGAGTCAAAAGTGATTATTTCATATTTGAATTTAAAAAAAAATTAACATTTGAATAAACTAGTAACATATTCATGTTCTCCATAATTAACTTCACATTTCATCTAAATCACAATGGTTTCTTTCAGACCGTTACTGAGAAATTCATAATTTAAATTTCTACCTGTTTCATAGCACTTGAATACACTTTCACTCCTTAATTCTTGTTAATAAGTTGTACAATTTCTATAGTTGTATTTCACACATAATCTTCCTTTCATTATTATTAAATTTTTGTTATAAATGATCTTATTTAATTATAAATTTTCCTTTGAAATTAGAAGCTACATGAAAATTTTTAAATGTCACACATTTTCAGTTGCATAAAATTCGTATTAAAACTGAATAAAACCAAATATCTTCATCTGAAACATTACAATAGATGTTTTAACTAAAGGTTCACATCTTTTCTTGAGATTTTTATGTGTCTGACAAATATTTTTTATGTTCAAAATTTATTACATTTACTTTTTGATCTAGTCAAAATATCTTATTAAACTTTAAGCTTAAAGATCAACTTAGTCTTCTCAAAAGGAATTTGACTTCTAGACTCTATACTTTTGATAGTCTGAACTAAATCAAATTGAATTTGTATTATTATGTTTTTGTAGTCTATTAAGACCTACTATCTGAACATTTCTTGTTCATTTTAGGATAGGGTACGTTTCGCCGACAGGTACGTTTCGCCGGTAATGTTTCGCCAGCAGTGCATTTATGAAATAACTTATTTCCACGTAAGTATTTAATTTGAAAATATCTTAGAAAATATATTATGTACATAACTGTTATAAAAAACTGTATTTCAGATCATTTCCATATTGTGAGCTAACCCTCGCAAAAAATCTAAAATATTTCTGTTACTAAAATCTTCTACAATTGTGAGAATTTGTCGGTCTGTCCTAATATAAACGTCTTTTTTCATTGGGTTCATTTCCAGCAACTAACTTTTCGTAAAAAATGTCCCTATTTTTTGAATTCATCTTCAGTTCTGAAATTAATTTCCAAATTGTGGGGTGCTGCGAGCCCAGTTGTGCTTGAATTCTTCTGTGCGCAGCCTCTACTATATTGTTAGTTTTCTAAAAAACACATCTTTTATTTTTTTTATAATTTTGGTTACATTATTTTACCTCTATTGCATTCAAAACCCGGTTATGCAAGTTCCAAGTTTCTGGTGGAAAATTTGTAATACGTCTACCATATCCCATGCTATTGCGAACTCCCAAATAATTTGTTTTAAACCAGTTTGCAACAGGCAATAACGCTTCTTCCATATGATCATAGAGTAAGTCGAATGAATTACTTAGATTTGGAACAGGCACAAAAGCCAATGCAGTGATCATTCTGGCTTGTAATGCAAAATCTCCATTATTTCCATATTCTTTAAAATAAAATATATATAAATATAAACAAAAATATTAATTTTTGTTTTGTTTTTGTAAAGTTACTACAAACCTTGTAGTGTTCTTGTCCAATAACTTTGTTCAAATTTTTCTCAAGGTGGAAAAAGGATCCATCAATAGACCTTCCTGGAAATATTGCACGGAAAGCATTGTATATTGCAAGCTCAAAATCGACTGACACTCTCGATGGATTGAATAAAGGCTCTAACTCGATCAGCATTTGTAGCGTTTTTCATAAGTTTATCTGGTAAAAGTATATACACGCAAGGATGGATGCTTCCATACTTTTCACCCATTATAACAAACACCTGGGCAAATAACGTCGGTGCAACGCTAAAGCTGCCATCAACATACCACCTAGATGGTGTTTACATAATATCAATTCCTCGGCGTCTCCCAAATATTAATAAGCGTGGTAATTCTCGGTAATTGTCTGCTAATAAAAAACGTTCTGTTGTGTTGCCACCGTCTGTGGAGTACTCTTTATATTCTTGAGGAATTTCTAGTTCTTTCAAAGAATTAGGTGCAACGAGGGCATGATTGTTTACCTTCCGTGCTCTTTTTATTTGCATCTTTAAACTTCGATCAGATGGGCAAATTCCGGTTACAGAAATGGTATGTGTTTGTTGACAGTTATTTATGATCACAGTACCAGTTTCTTGGCTTTCAACTGCTCTCTTTTTAGGGAATGTAACCATTTTGGACACCTAAATTTATAAAATAAAAATGAATTAAATTATCTAGTTAAGACTTCATGATAAATCACTTATTCAAAAATGAAAGGATTTTACAAGTAAGTAATAAATTAAAACATATTATATTCACCTCTACTTTGGCGGCTGAAGCATCATGTACGTGATGTCCAACTTTTTCAATTGTTTCATTATTTAATGATAAGTGCAATATCGCTTTACATTGTATATCTCTTCGTCGGTAACGAAAATATTGTTTTTCACTATTTGCACTCAAAGAATCAAAAATATGCATAAAACCGTCTTCGCTAAAATTCGGCGACTTCTTTTAGTCTCCATGACTGGCACTGCACTAAACTTGATACAAAAGGTACCTAACTAATAATTTTATAAAAATTCTGCAAGTTTTGATGCACTTAATGGGTGGTGGTGGTAAAATTTTTCAAAAGCAGGTACTGGATAGACTTAGTAGGCGTTACTTAACATTATATGACCTCTAATACCATTTGTTGTATATCCCCATTTGTTTATCGGTTAATCCGACAACCCTTCAAAGTACAATACAACTTTAATCTGATTTTGGGTTTGTAATTCGTTCTGTCTAGTGAGATTACTGTGAAAAAGACATTAACGTTGTTATACAAGCTTAATAATATCTATTTATCCACCTTAACTCTGCTTGATGGTTTTTTTTCTGTTGTTTCTTTCTGTTGTCTTAATTTGTGGGCACAATATCTGTGGAAGAGATAGCGAATCGTGCTACCGGCTAAACACTCCCGGCAAAACATTACAGGCGAAACGTTATTGGCGAAACGTTGCCGTTTCCTTCATTTTATGATTAATGCCCGGTTGCACCAACCCACCGTAAAAACAGCGGATACAATAACCGTTGATCGAACGATTAATCGATGATTCTCCGATTTTTCAAAATACCAGTTGCACCAGAAAAAATTACAGTTGGTATTTGAACCGACCGTTTATTATAACGTGAAGTGAGCGTTTAAACTATAGGTAACCCTACTTCATACGTATTGTCAATATCATATTAAAATGGAAACTAATAATCAGCATTTCACTCAATTAGAAAAGGATTGTGCCATTGATATTATTTTACGATATAAAGGTATAATAGAAAACAATAAAACTGATGGAGTAACAAACAAACAAAAACTTGCGGCATGGGATAATATTTCAAAAGAATATAATTCTTGTAATATCTACTTGCCTCGGTCTGGTAAGCAATTGAAACATTTATATGAAAATACCAAGAGAAAACATAAGAAACAAATTTCTAATGAAAATGTATGTATATACATATTTAAAAAAAATAAGTGTTCTATTAAATAACTTATTTTTATAGGTGGAAAGATATAAAACCGGTGGAGGTCCTGGGCCCCTGCCCGGTTTTGCAGCCGAGCCAAGAAAAAATGTTGGCTGCTATAAAAGGACAAATTACCCCGTTACCTGATAGAAATTATTGTAAACGCATCTGGTGAATTCAAGAACCGGTTACTGATATACATATTTATATTAGATATCGAAACGATTTCGAAAAAATTAGAAGATTCAGAATTAAATTTACAAATTAACCAAAAATCGAGCCTATAAGTGTTAATGAAGAAGTATATATTATGATGGTATGTATACCTACAATGATAATTGATAATATAACATGTTATAATGATAATTGTAATATTTTAGAAACTGAACAGACACAAAATTTAGATGAAGTTGAAATGATTTTCACTGATGGAAATGATAATGTAATTAATGGTATGTTTATATAATATATTTATTATTAAATATGTACACTTTTACATTATAAGTTTGCAGAATGTCACGAAACACCTGTAAAGTCCACTAATAAACGTACATCAGCTGATGTTTACAAAGAAGTGGTGAGTGTTACATCGGAGAAGAAAAAAAATGCAAAGTAAAGAAGCTTTCTCATGTGTTAACAATAAACACAAAGATGAAATTTATACAATGGAAAAAAAATTAAAAAATCACTAAATGCACTAAAAATAAAAATATTAAAGAATGAAGAAAAACTAAAGGAAATGGAATCTAAGAAATCGGAAATAGAATTTGAGAAGGCAGAAATAAAATAATATCTATATAATATAATCGTAATGTCTTATAATTTATAAATAATATTAAAAATAATTCCGAATCACTGTAAACTTCACAACAACAAACTAATAAAATTTTGCATTGAATTTTTGAAAGTTATATCCAATTAAATTGACTTCCCATGTTTCTATATAATATAACTTAAATCTATCTTTAATTTATTTATTTCCTATTATCTACTATATACACTGTTGTGTATTTTCAATAGAGTGGTGATGGTATCTGTATAGTTGCGATATGTGAAAGATTCCACGAATTCGCTCTGATTCATGGTATTTTAATTCATAACTTTTCATGCCGTTTTCCGTGTTTATTTCATATGGACCTTCATAAGGCAGCTGTAATTTTAAACATTTATTGTTCTTCTTATTAGGTACTCTTAGTGCTTTCAATGAAATATAGTCTCCATTTTTAAACGTTGTTTTCTTGTGTCTGACGTTCTTCTTGTTCATGTACTTTCAAGCATTCTTTAAAATTCTCTCTTGTGTTTGTTTTAAAATGTCTTCATATTTTTCATTCATTTCACTAATCCATGGCCGATTTGCAGGTAAGTTATTCATGATTATTGTTGGCGCTATATGTGTTATTTCATTTGGAACACTGTTCATATATTCTGTGATTTCATCTAAATTTTGTTGCCACAATGTGTGCTCTGAGTGTACTAAAATTATTAAGTATTTTACTATTTCCTTTATTATTCTTTCAGCTAGATTTGCACAAGGGTGTCTGATACTTGGGTAAATTGGTTGTACATTCGATTTCATTAACCAGTTTTGTAAATTTGTATTATTAGACATTTCTTTGGAATATCATATTTTATAAAATATTTAGTTAGGCAATGTAACCGTTTCTTTATTAGTAGTAGTATGTGAGTTTCCTTCTCTGCTCGGTGTCAGGTTTGATATGAAATCTACTGCAATGAGTTCTAGTGGAAATTTGGTTATAATAGATTTAGTTAAATTCTCATTATGATGATTTTTTTCTTTTGCAAATTGGCATATGTCACAATATTTGATTATTTGTTTGCATAAGTTTAAGTCATTTTTACTAATAAAGGATTCTCGGAATATTTTTTCTGACTCCTATGTGATGATATTCCTTATGAAGTTCTTTTAACATCTCTTTTGCCAAATTATTCGTTATTACATAAACTTCTTGATTCTTTATTATTTTACAATACATATTATTTGAATTTGTTAAAAATTTTTATTTCATTTTATTGCCCAGGTTTCGTTGATCTTCTACTATTTTAATGTTTGTAAAATTTCCCGTTATATTTTTCATTAAGTTTATTCCTATTTTATATTCCCTTTTATTTTAAATTTGTCTCCCTCCTTTCTCGTGATAGGGTCTGCCACTATATTTTTCTTTCCAGGTAGATAGTTTATGTCCAATGAATATTCTTGTAACAATAAATCCCATCGATGTATTCTACAGTTACCATACTTGTTGTTTGATATTGTGGTTACAGCTTGATTGTCAGTTTCTATTTTAAAATGATTTCCTATTAAACAAAATCTCAATTTATTCACACAGAATATAATGCTTGCTAGATCCAGCTCACTTGTGCTGCAATTTTTTTCTGCAGATTCTGTTGTCCTTGAAACAAAAGAAATTGGAACTTCTATTCCCTTTTGTGTATGTAGTAATACTCCTGCGAATCTGTTCAAAGATACATCGGTTCTCAGAGTAAAAGTTTCATTATAGTTTGGGTGATAAATTTTGATATTTTCCGTAAATGTCTTCTTGATGTTATTGAAAGTCTCTTCTTTCTTTTCATCCCATTTCCATCTGGTATTTTTCTTAAGTAACTCTAATAATGGCATTACCGTTTTTGTCAAATTAGGTACTAGTATTTTAAAATAGTGTAATAATCCTAAAAATCCTCTCAAGGTTCTTGGATTAGTTGGTCTCTAGAATCTTGTATGATTCTAATTCTTTCTTCGCTTGGTGATACTCCTGTTTTGTCAATTTTATATCCTAAATATGTCACTTCTTCTTGGAAAAATTCACACTTCTCTATGTTTAACTTAAGTCCAGCGTTGTTTAATGCTTCTAGGATTATCTCTAGGTGTTTTAAGTGCTCTGTTTCATTTTTTGATAAGATTAAAATATCATCGATATATTGTAGAGTAAAATGTTCATATTTATTTAGAATTTTATGTAATGCTTTCAAGTGTGCTGATGTGGCTGATTGTAGTCCAAAAGGTACAACTGTAAATCTGTAAATGACTCCATCAAACATAAAACCAGTAAAATCTCTACTGTTTTCTGATACTGGTATCAACCAAAAGGAATGTTTCAAATCCATTTTTGAGAATACTTTTGCTTCTGAATTCCTTCCCAATATGGCTACCATAGTGAGAGGCGATTCGTATTCTGGAATTGTATGATTGTTTAAATCTCTATAATCCAGACAAACACTCAATTCTGCTGAACCTTCAATTGATATTACAACTGGATTCATATAAGGTGTTGTGCTATATTCTATTATTTATCGTTTTACAATGTTTCTATCAATTTTCGCATTTCCTCCTCATACTTGTATGGTATCAGATAACTTTTTGTCTTGAATGTTTCCATATTTCTTAGTTTTAATTCATGAATATAATCCTTGATTCTTCAGAGAATAACCCCACATGTTTCTTTATCAACTTTCTTACTTCACTCTTAAATTCCTTACTACAAACAATATCTATACCACTCTAATTAAATTCAATTTTATTCATATTTCTTCCTACTTCCATTAAATTCTTCCTCTTCTTCTTTCCAATTATCCTCTTCAAATATCATGTCTTCATTTTCTCCATATTCATACATAAAATTTATTCTAATTGTTTGCATTTTCCTATTTCTTCCTAATTCAAATTCCAATTCAATTCCGCTTATCATCAAATATTTTTTTCATAATTAATCTTCTCGTTATGTTTTTCGAGTTCATCCGATCCAAGAAGTATATCGTATTCCATATTTCTTACAATCACAAGTTGTACTATTATTTATCACCACTATAGATTTATTTACTTCAGTTATTTTTCTTAAGTTCATTGTGACTAGATTCAATTTTGGTATTGAGATTACATTTCTTTCTAAGCAAAGTTTAGTTATGATTGTCTCATTTATAAGAGAAATTTCAGAACCTGTATCAATCATTGCTTTAATATCAACATTATTTAATTTAGCGTTAATTATTATCAAATTTGTTAAATTTTCCTTTTTCAGGCAGTCCTCTGAAATCAGAAACAAATAAGAACGAATGCAACTATACAGACCACTGTTCACATCCTCTGTTCTAAATTAACCCTTTTTACTTTGGGTTAATTAGATGGAATGCATGTTATCTGGTTTCAGGGGTAATCGTAAGGACCACTACGGTTTGTTTTTCACTGAAGTAACGATGAACCGTAGAATGAAATTAAACACTTAAATCACTTTATGTTGTATATTGTCAGTAATGTATAATTTGAGGTATCGTTGCGTAACAATTAAGAATTCCCTTATATATACGCGATGAATGAAAGTATTTTGCACATACTATGATATTGTTAAATGAATAAAGATTGAGTACACTTGTTTGTTTCCGGTATCAAAAAGCCGGGTGATTTTACGAAGTGAAGTACCTTGCTGTACCGTGTTACATGATGAAAGAGAGAGAATGAGGAATTTCACGTGTATGAATGCCGGTTGGTACGTGTATATATGACTAATGATATGTTCACGAGTGATGACTGGGAAGTGTGATTGACTGCTGGGAAGTGAGTAAAAATGGGGTTGGTTTCGTATTTATACTTAAGGTGACGTAGGATCGAAGAGTGAGCAAACTGTTAGAAACTAGCCAATGGGATAAAAGTATTTTAAAATGTAACGTTCAAACACAAGTGAAATTGTCAGTTGGAGATATGTTTTTTTGGGGCTTGAAACGGATTCGTGGATACAGATAACAGGGTTTGGAAGAGCGTTTTTATGAAGAGATAAGATGTCGGGTACTTTGATATATTCAGTGGAATTTCAGAGAACGATATTTATCTGTTATTCTTAGGTGTTAGTAAATTTAAAATGACTTTTTTGGTGATGTAAAGAAATATTAATTTTTAAGAAGAAGGATATATTTAGTTATATGTATTGAGTATAATATTCGAATTGTAGTATACAGGGGAAATTGAAATAAAATCACGGGAGAATTTGGTAATTAAAACCAAATTCGAACATCCTCCTCTAATGAAAATGCTGATGAAGATCGTTTGAAACGTCTACATCCACTTGTAACCCAACACTTGGTTAGTTTGTGTAGTTTCTACACGTTATTCTGGATTTTCAGGACCTCTAGTTCTCTCCTCTCTATCCAGACTTTTACTTCTTTGGAAATTTACAGGTCTTTGATAATTTGTATTATCGTTTGATTTTGTATTATTTCTTGAATCATTTTCGGAATTTGTTCTATTTAGTTGATAATTATTGTTGTTGTATCGATTTGTTTGCTTTCTATTATTATTTATGTTATAATTTGAATTATGTTCTTATCTCAGTCTTCTTATAATTTCTTCTTTATTTGAATTTATTTTGTTAGATATAAAATATAAATCTCTTATTTTGTTATTTATATTATTCACATTTTCATTTATTTTGTTTATTTCTTTCTTAAATTCCATTTTTAATTTGTAATTTTCTCCTTCCATAATACTTAAATTGCTTGAGATTCCCGTCTTTAAATTTTCTTGCAAATCCTCTATATTTTTATTATTATTTGCAATAGCTCTGTAGTTGTCTTTGATTTCCTTCTCCATCTCTTTGTTCACTTCTGCCCGCTTATTTGTTATTGTTAGTTTTACTATCTCTTTTATTTCTCTCTCTATATCTTTCTTCAAATTTTGCAATTTTATAGATTGTTCTTTCTGGGTAATTTTTATTTGATGTTGTCCTTTCTTTAAGTTTGTTATGCTATTTTCAAGTTTCATGTCTATTTCGTCCAATCTTCTATTTATCTGTTGTTCCTGCTTTTCCATGAGTTGCTCTATTTTCGTTTCTATTTTCTGTCCTTGTTCTTCTATCCTTTGTTCTTGTTTTTCTAATTTTGATTCTAGATTTTGTTGCATATTTGCAAGGAACTGCATAATATGTCTTCTTTCTTCTTTTCTTGTTCTTTCGTAGATTCTCCTTGTCCCTTTTCTGTGGTAACAAAATATTCTTCTAAGTTTATTCTTTCTTTCTTGAGTATTTCTGTTAGTCTTTGTATTAGTATAGGGATGTGACACAAAAAGTATGAAGCTTTTTGTGTCACATCCTCTTCTGTTTAGTTCATCTTTTAATTCGTGGAGTTTTAAATCTTAAATGTTTTTCTTCGTATTCATTTTTATTTTATTTGTAACCAATTTCCGTTTTTACTCGTGCCACATGATTGGGCTAGACAGTTTCATAATGATTTATTATTTGCCCCACGTTGGGCGTCACATTTAATATGACCAGTAATCCCTGCGAATTTGTTCTTAGAACAAGTTTTTTTAATAAATATACGGAATATTTAAAACTTTTATCAGGATTTCTGCGACTACCATTCTCTATTACAAACTCTCGTATAGTGCCGCATTCCGAATTTCTATTCAGGATTTTTTTCTGTGAGATATCTATACAGTTAATTCCACCAACATTTAAATAGTTGTTTAAAACATTGGCAAGGAAGGACGTGTGGTCTATTCCACCAATAAATTTAACATTCATCGCTGAATTATTTATTTAGAACTTTATTAGAAATGTTAACTGCTAAGTGAACGTTTCATACCCCTAACAGCCAAGAAAAAAATTTTCAAAAAAAAATTTTTTGTTATTAAACTATTGAGACCAAAAAAAACGAGGGAAGAAAATTTAAAATAGAAACTTTAAAATATGAGAATCACGTATGAGTAAGAAGGAAAATCCTTACTATTTTAAAAAAAAACATTGATGAAGTCAATACTAATATATATATATATATATATATATATATATATATATATACATACATATTTTGTACATATTTATACACCCCCAATAAAGTTCATCCCCATATTGAGACTAACATAAACTTTAAGCTTCTGTGTTATTAAGTACTTATTCAAAGGAACAGTCTACCCAATTAGTAACTGCTCTTACTTATCAACATAGAACCCTAAATCGAATACGAAAAAATTTACATTAGGAAAAACAAAAACCCAGATATGCATTTTCAGGGACTTAAGTACTGATACAAAGGAACAGTCTACCCGTTTAGTAACTGAACTTACTCAAACCCTTAAAATACAGCATAACAAAAGAAAATTTTAGACAAAAAGAAATGAAAGATGAAAAAAACACACCCTCATACATGTTCTGCACTGTCTGCATCCGACATCCACCGTCAGGTCAGATACTGAGAATCCCCATGGCTCAATCTAGAAACAGAAGGTGTGCCAAGTTGTAAGTGATCACACAAGACCGAAATTGCGCAAACTTAGCAGCAAAGAGAGCCTCGTATTCCGATTCAACTGCTTCCACATTGCCCCATAACAACTTCAAACACCCCACACCGCAATCTAGCTCGAACGAAGACACTACACAACGTCCAGTTCAGAGTACTGCACACTCAATGATATTCTAGCATATCATTAACGCTAAAATAATAACCTGAAGGGTTATTAAATGATACCAAAAAGACAAAGTCGGGAAGAAACATAAAAAGATATAGAAAAAGATTAAAAGTTGGAAATTTATTAAGATGGTCCAACATTAACCACCCATTATATGAAAGACAAGTTAGGTATTTGTCACGAACCTTATTCAATGAGTGCATATTTGTTCTGAAGGTAAGAAATATAGGAAAAGACATTTGCCCAGGAGTGATATTCCAGGGTTGCCCCTCGTTATCCGTAGACCGAACTGCAAGCAACACTGGTGAGAATAAACTCACAAGAATACTACCCCAGATAAATTCTTTAAATCAAAAATAAAAGTTAAAATAAAATGATAATTGGAAGAGAAAAGAATAACATAATATGGCTCAGATAAATAGGTCGATAAAACTCATAACTAATTGCCGTATCCTATAACTAATGAAAGGAAAGAAAAAAAAATAAAAAAAATTTACTATTCTCATTGAGAATATAGACGTCACAATCAGGTAAAGGAACATCAAAAACACTTCGCAATATTCACAAGAGGGAAGAAGTAAACTTTAAAGAAAATACAAATACTGTCACAAGGGAATGGACGATGATTCCTGCACTAACATATTTTACAACAACATGTCATTATCTAATGGTGGGGTAACCAACTCCAAACTTATTCGTATCTATTTTTCGATATTGTGAATCATTAAAGTAAAGATATTGTGTTTTTAATGCCTAGATTAATATTATAATCTAGTGTATATGAGTCATAGTCAGGTAAAGAAATATCAAAAAGATATTTTGATGTTTCTATGTAGATAATAATAAGAATTCATAAGAATCCTAAATAGCAAACAGAGAGGAAGTAATTTAGAGGAAATACAAATACTGTCACAAAGGAATGGACGATTATTGCAGCACTAACAATTTTAACAACCATATGTCATATTCTAAAGGTGAGGCAATAAACTCCAAACTTATTTGTTCTATCCTCTCAAATTCCCTTACTATAAGATAAAGAAAATATATTTTCTTGACAGATAGAAATTTTAATTTCTACGGTAGGATATATCAAGATAATTATAGATATTTTTGAATAGTGAAAATAACTATTTGTTAGATAGAGATAAGCGTTTAAGAACACTGAAAATTAAATTCCTTACAATGAACTGGATTCATTTGGAATCTTACTAGAAAAGATAAAGATACAAATTTTAAGATAAAATTAAACCAACTATTAAGTAACATAGATAGATCATTTCTGTGTTGCTGTGCCAAAAGAGGTAAGAGTCAAATTTGCTATAACTATTATAGCAAGCTAGGATACTATACAATAGATGTCTGGTGGGACAATATTTAAATGTACAGAAGACGCACGATTTATGTCTGCTGCGACACAAGATAAGATAAGGTAAAGATAAATTTTCGACACGAGATAAAATAAGGTAAAGATAAAGATAAATCTCTGTGTGTCATTCTCTCTAACACACAAAAACCCTAGGTAAGATAAATTATTTCAGTTTGTGTCATTTGACACAATTCAACTGAAAACGGTGAGATAAGATAATAATTTTCAGTATGTGTAACTACACATTTCGACTGAAAAGATAAGTCTACAAATTAGAAATATAATATGGAACATTCAAATTTTAGTGATACTAATTACCGTTCCAACATCACATAACTCTAATTCTGTAAACACGAACAATATTAAACTCTTAATACTTTCTAATTTAAGAAATATAATCTACAAGATAAACCTAGGTTACCAACAAATTAATTTAGCCAAGAGATTATTTTTAACTCTCAGCACAACACAGAAAAATCTACGGTAATATTACTTTCCCTTTTTTTTTGAAGATAAGGTAAAAATGTGTTCATCTAACAAATGTTCATTCACTATCCGAAGATACTGAGTCAGGATTATTTTCAACATCGGTAAAGTCACTTGATTCATCAGTAGATAAGTTATATTCTTTTAGATCTTTAATATGCCATCGTCCTATATTTTTGCCATTACTATCTTCAAGTTCATAAATCAAGGGAGATATAACACGGTTAACAGTACAATGTATATATTTAGGCATAAATTTTGCAGAAATAAATTGAGCTTTATCAGATTTCTGATAATTCTTTTTCCAAACATGATCACCTACATGACATTTAATATCGCGTTTACGAAGATTATAACGGTTACTCGATTTTATGTAAGCCTTGTGTAATTTTTTTCTAACATCTTCGAAAATTTTTGGCATTTCTTGAGTATCCTGTAAACGGTGTATTTTATCAGCAATTGCAGGCTGATTATTTGCATTTTCTGCAATATTCCCAAAGAATGACCCTGATAGAGGTACGTTTCTAGCAAACACAAGAAAAGATGGTGGAAATTCTGTGACTTCATGTTTAGACAAACGAATTGCCTGAGCTATTTTCTGTAATTCTACATCCCAAGTTCTATGATCAGAAAAACAATATGAACGTATTGCAGTAACAATAGATTAATTCACACGCTCAGTATGATTGGCTTGAGGAGTGTAATTTGCAGTGTACCAAAACTTTGGGCATTGTACTTAGACATCAAATTTTTAAACAACTGACTAGTGAACTGTTTACCATTGTCTACAGCTACTATTTGAGGAACTCCAAAAATTAGAAAAACATTATTTTCAATGAATTTCACAATCGCAGAAGAGGTAGCTTGTTTTAAAGGTTGAACTAAAACAAATTTAGAGAAGAAATCAACAATAACCAATGCACACGTATTTCCCTGGCGAGATCTAGGATATGGACCTATTAAATCACAGGAAATTAACTGGAAAGGAAACCCTATGTTACGATATTTACCCATGAGACCAGCTTGTGGCAAATTTGTGGGCTTACAGGCAGCACAAACTTTACAACGCCTCACATATTTTTGTACACTCTGTCTCATTCTGGGCCAATAATATAACTCTGAGATTCTCTCTAATGTTTTAAAAACACCGAAATGAGCTGCAGTAGAATCATTATGAAATTTCGATAACAATTCAAGCCTGTTTTCCGTTGGAACTACAATTTTCCAGTCAGTTAAATTGCAAATACTGGCATACTTGTTAAAGACATGCTTATATAGAATATTATTTTCCACCTTGAAATTAGGATAACTATCCGGATCGGATTGAACCTTATTAATCATAATTTTATACCAATTATCAGGTTTTAGTAAAGATAAATCTAATACATTTATTTCCGGCACCCTGGATAGAAAATCTGCAGGTACGGTACCCGTTGCTCTACGATGGACTATCGAAAAATTGCATTGTGAAAGTTGTAGAATCCACCTAGCTAATCGTGGTGATGGTTTCTTCATGTTATTTAACCAAACAAGAGAAGAGTGATCGGTGATGACAGTAAAATGTCGTCCCAGAAGATAATAACGAAAATGATCAATAGATAATAGGACTGCAAGGGCCTCTTTTTCAGTAGTTGCTTATTTCTTTTGACATTTATTCAATTTTTTACTATAATAAGCTACTGGATGTTCCAACCCATCTTCTAACTGAAAAAGCACACTTCCAATATCTACATCACTTGCATCACACATTAGATAAAATGATTTGTCAAAATCAGGACTACAAAGTACAGGAGCGGTAGTTAAGACAGTTTTTATATCATCGAAAGCTTTTTGAGCTTCCGGTGTCCAACTTATTGGTTGATTTTTTTTTCTATTAGATAAAAGATCAGAAATGGGAGCAGATAAAGTAGAAAAATTATTTAAAAAACGACGATAATATGAAACAACACCTAAAAATCTACGCACCTCTGTAGTTGTCCTTGGTACAGGATAGTTAGTAATAGCTTTAGTTTTTTCACCGTCAATACTTAACCCGTTTTCATCCAAGGTATAACCTAAATAGCGAAGAGAAGGACGACAAAAATGACATTTATCAATATTTACCGTTAAATTAGCCTCTTTTAATTTCTCATAAACTTTAGACAAAATTTCAACATGTTTATCAAACTGTGATGTACAAACAATTATATCATCAAGATAATAAAAACAATATGGTTCTAAAGATGGACCTATTACCATATCCATTAATCGTGACATGGTAGCTGGACTTGAAATTAAACCAAATGGTGTACTTGTAAATTGAAATAGTCCTCTAGAACGTATTGCGAAAGCTGTTTTTGGACGAGACGACTTTTATAAAGGTATTTGATAGAAAGCATGTTTTAAATCGATACTAGAAATATATCGCGTATCCCTTAGTTGACTAAGAATTACCTCGATATTTGGAATCATATACGAATCTGCTTTAGTTTGCTTGTTTAAAAATCTAGCATCAAGAAGTAACCTTATACTACCATCAGGTTTATGAGTTAAACAGATAGGAGAACAATAAGGAGATGTACTTGGTTCAATAACCCCTAATTTTAATAATGTATCTATCTCATTATTCACATGAGCTTCCATAGCTTGAGGCAATGGATACTGTTTTATTTTAAATGGAGGAGAATTTCCTGTGTCGATAAAATGCTCTAAGATATGTGTCCTACCAATATTATCCTTGGGGCTAATGCTTTTAAATTTTTCGATAACAACATCAAGTTTAATTTTTTCATCATTTGTTAAAGTTAATGTGTGACAACGTATTTCAAATGAATTATAGGGAATTCACAGTTTACATCTTTTAAAAACAAGATTATGGAAGGAAAACAAGAAGGCACGTTATTTTACTTTCATCAGGATCAAAGTTTTTGTGAATTAATAAATAAAATACATTATATCGAACATGTTTCAAACGCTAATTTGAAATGTAATTCTTTCACAAGGCAAATAATTCTGTTATACATACAGCATAAGTACTGCCACCCGAATCAATTCGTAGTTTTAGGTAAATTTGGCCATTCTCCTATCAAATAAGCGGCCCTCTTCTTAATTGGTTCAGTACATCATCCAAATTATTGCTTCCAGTATATAAGTATATAAGTCAGTATACTCAGTATATAAATAACTTCTAAATAACTTCAAAAGCATGTCCGGCCTGGGAGGTGTGCGACGTATGCAGCCGCACACTCGAGCCTTTTTGAGGGGCATAAAATTGGCCACATCCCTTGAAGATTACGGTTTTTTAGTTTCTCTAATAACCTGGTATGATGTCCTCTTTCAAATTAACTTGGCAAGTAAGATGTTACAATCAAAGGTGATAAACATTCCTTAAGCTGTAGACGCGTTGAAATCAATTTCATAGTTTTTAGTCGACTTTAGTGAGAATGGATTTGTATCTAGTTTAGTGAAAGGAAAAGAGTTGGACGTAGTTAATTCATTCTCCGAATTGGAAGCAAGAAACGTCCTTGTATAAATGTGTACTTAATAAAAGAGTCGATGTACCTACCGTAATAGTTAATAAACTTTTGTTGTGTGTGCGCCATTATTAAACTCTGTAATTATTGGTTCACTATGTTCTGTTGTTTTATTTGTTTTTTTGTCCATGAGATATGGAAATTTATCTTAGGCCCGGCGGACGGTAACGGTATTTATTCTGAGAGTACTTGCAATATAAATGTAAAAATCGTTGTAGCGGGACCCAGATAATAATGGTTTAAGGTAGAAGAGAAAGTATTGAACCTATCAAGTCAATCAATAATGAACCAAATTAAGAGACATCAATTTAATGTTCTAAAAGGCGCAAAAGTGCTCAAAAACTGTGTTTTGAGACCTTAAATTTCAAACGAACCTCCGTTTTGCCAGTAGGAATTCCATACCCCCTGGTTACCCTGCTCATCTACTGCCGACGTCAAACCGTTGACATTAAAATCCGCTATTTCGACAACCGAAACGTCAGCCGTCTTTCTCGCACCATCACCGGTACGTGAGCGTACACCTGCTCCTTTACTTTCGCTAGCTGTCCTGTCACGACACAATGGAACCGTCTAAACGCCCAGGTGCGGTACGAAATCAATGCTGAAAATCAGAGAAAATGGAAGGCCAATACAGCCGATTTGGACTTCAGACAAGGGCACGTGTTTTGGCAAAAATTCTATCGCCTTGTCGCGGAAAAGTGGAAACATATCTGGAAGTGCAAGGACGGAGGATCTACACATCCGAAGACAAAGCCTCCGCCTTCAAAAACAACCTACAAACTGTCTTAACACCATCTGACAATCCATGATTTCTTAGGAACTTTGCCATTGAAACAGACCTCCTTACCCGAAACATTACTAGGAGCCCACACCTGAATATCCCACTACATGAGAACTCTCCGCTTCTTACACCTCTTACAATCGAAGGAGTTCATCAGGCATGTTGATCGGGAAGGCATATCGATCGGGGACAGGGTACGACGGAATCTCAAGACAGGCAGTTAAAAACCTTCCAGAAGAGATTTTCCCGCTCTGCGCCCTGCTATTTGGCTTTCTCATATTTTCCTCGTTGTTGGAAATTAGCCAATGCTGTTCTCATTCCCAAACCCGGCAAAGACCCTACAAAGCCCGAATCATTTCACTAATCAGCGTCGTAGGTAAAATCTTTGAACGTTTGTTGAAAGATAGAATTTGCGACTTCTATACCAAGCCGTTCATGTCAGAATGCCACCGCAAACCTTCAAACTATCGTCACTCGAGCATTGAATCAACGACGCTGTTCAGTCACCATCTCCATGGACGTTCAAAAAGCTTTCGATCAGATCTGGCACGCACGTCTTATGAGAAAGCTATTGGGCATCCGAATGCCACCTCATATTGTAAAATTATTGTATTCTTACCGTACCGATCTATATATAAGCATCAAAATTGGTCATTGCATAACCGATTCATTCACACCCCTAACCGGCGTTCCAGAAGGCTCCATACTCGCCCCGCTATTATATATTATTTATATTTTTGATACACCAATACCACGACACTCCAGGACAAAATTCAATTATATACGGACGATACCTCATTAATCATTTCCGCCACTGACAGTCGCTCTCTCAACAGTCGATCCCAAAACCTCCTAACACAAGTTTCAAATTGGTGCAGGAGATGGCGGGCGACTCTCAACGCCCAAAAAAACAAGCAATCATGTTTAAACACCCTTTCACACAGAGCGAACGTCTTCTACCAACCATCTTTCGCCTCGTGCTCTGAGGAGATCAACTCCAGATCCGCAGGGAAACCGTTTAAAGTTGGGAGTGAGATTTACTCAGACTCTCAACTTGGCGGCTGACCTGACTGATACACTAAATAAACTTCGTTGCCAAGTTGGTCTCATCAAGGCGCTCTGCGGAAATTTCGGACGAACCCACCTATCCACCCTACTTCATATGTATAAAACATATATCCGACATATCCTCACTCGATAGTCTTGTTAACAAGATTCTGACTTGCGAGCAGGCAATTCTTAGATACTGCTAATACAAGTCTCCCTATTCACCCAGCAACACCGTATATGTCAATATCGACATCGAGCCAATTCCTTCCCGTCTGAACAATTTACAAGCCCGATATGTTAATCGCAGTATCGAATCGGGCAACGAAATTTCTAAAAACGACTCCTCACAACGTGGATCGCAAACAGACGGCCTCTCAGTAATAAACCCGAGGGAAAGCCTCCCCAAACACAATCAAGTCCACCGCCACTATCTAAGACCCTACTCTATACACTTTTTTAAAAAATGTCACCTAGTCACTTTTTCAACATAAATTCTAATAATAATATACTCTTATCAATTCCTCTGTCAAGACGCCGGAGACATCCGAAATGCTCGAAAATAACATCAAACTTCCGTACTTCTTAAATTTCCGACACCTAGCCATCCCAATATGATATCTGCAACACAGTGTTGTTCGTCATCTCTCACGAGACGGCAAACCCTACGAATTCTAGATACCTTTAGGCACCTCTTCCAATACTCTTTTAAAACCACGCTTCTTCCAAATACCCACGTCACTAGCCGAGTTAACTTTTCCACCGGACCATTTTCTACCGAAAAGCCCGCTCCATCGCTCTTAATTCTATATACCTTTTCAAAAATTCGTTCTCTCTCTCTCTCTCTCTCTTTCTCTCTCGATTGTACACAACATTCTTATTCGTAATGTTGCTATATGCACCATAATTTTGAATTTCATAGTAATGTATTTTCAAGTGTATCTAAGAAAATGATGAAATATCCTATGACGAACTATTTTATGAATTTACTACAGATTTGATGCAATATAATGACAAAAAAAGTACCTCAGTTTATTATTAGTACCTGAAATTTAACATTTGACAACAGCACAAAGCTAACCAAACGCATAAATGTGTGATATGTTCCATTTATTAATGCAAAGTTCATTCATCATGCTTTGTGTTGTTTTGTTTACGTGGATATTTTTTAGACAGTGTTTTTTGATTTTAAGTATAAACTTATTGTTAAAAACATTTTATCAGAATATTATTATGGTTCAGCAGTGCAATGTGTGTAAAAACTGATTATTTACACCTCGAACTTACTTTTCTCAAAATAAAGTTACACATCAGCTGATAGCGAATCGGCCATGCTATGGCAACAGCCTATTTCTATCTACCCTTTCTTAAAAGACAGCATGTTTTTCATGTTGGCGAGTTAACAAATATGATTTTATGAATGACTTGTTGGGGATGTGTGTGACAGCAACTGCATCAAATGATACTGCATAAAGTTGTCTATATCATTTGGCAACTGAAAGGAGAATTAGTAATCTGAATTGATAACAAGGAAAATTAGATTTACTGTTTGGACCCTTACTTTGTGGAATCTACTCATGTTACTGTTATGGATGAAAGTAACTATTTCCAAATAACTCCACAATGTATTGAACAAATTATTTAAATTATAACATATAACATAAACATTCACAATTGTTTGGGTATGAAAATGGGAAAAAATATATCCAGGATATCCCGATGGGGCTAATAATATCTAATCATTAATAATTGTAATGTCTTATCATTTTCTCTTTTCTATTCATAGATATATACTGAGTCAATCACATATGTTAAAATTTTAATCTGTGTCTAATAAATATATTTAATAAGTTTTTTTTATTATATAATTTGTTTTACCTCGTATATTATTCCTCTGGCTTTCCTCTCATTTATCTCGGCTAGCGCTCAATATTTTATTATAATTATGAATTTGGAAACAGACAGGGTTCTGAGTAAGGCTTTTGTTTTGCCGCAGAATATTTTAAGAACAAAACATGGAACTCAAATTGGAAAACAGTTTAATAACTTTGAAGACATAAAATATAACGCAAAGACATGAAATGGATGAATTGACAGATGGTAAGTGAAATTTTTTTAATGATATTGAAATGGAACGAGTCTTAACCTAGATATAATTCAAAAAGTATTTAATATTACGAGTTTTAAGTTTATAATATTATTGTTTTGATTTAGAAATGAGTTCAGATATTTTCCTGTTATACTTTCTTAGATGTTCATCTCAACTTTTCAATTTATTTGTAAGTATAACGATTATAATTGGTACCAATCATAGAAAAGTATTACTAACCTTCGAAAGAAAAAAAACCGCACGATAACTTCTTTCTTCTACTGATGTGCCGTCAGCTGCTGTATATCACCATGTAGACGGACTGCATAGTAATTATTTCTCACTGGATAGCTGCTTTCAATCTTTATTTTAAGAAGTTGTTCATCAAATTTTCAAGGAATTCACCAATTAGTTAATTCTGCACATTTATTTCATCAACCATCGTTTATAATATCTTATTTTGCTTCTTCATTCAGATGTGTAACTTTAGAATTATTATTCAACTTGTTCTTAAAAATCTAATAATAATGTCTTCTTGTCTCGACACCAGAGTTATTTATTTCTCTCCCTCTTAGCAACCATAATTACCTTCCTAGATACCAGTTTTCTTGTCCTCAGATTGGTTGAAATCTTAAGCTAGATCTCCTAATACAGTTCATTTCGATGTCACCAATTAATGTGACATATCATTGGTTAACTTTCATAAAAATGTGTACATATGTTACAATAACAAAAATAACTATGCATAATATAAATAATAACTCAAAACATTGTTACTACATTTAGAGATAATTATACATAACTAATAAATAATTTTTTTCTATTTATTCGCAACAATATCAACAAACTCCTGAACTGTCATAAAATATTCTTCGATTCTGACAGATAGAATTTCTATGATTCAATATAGTAAAACTTTAGATGACAGTTCAATATTTATGAATTTTGACACACAGGGTGCTCCCCTTATTAATGTATATTATAAAAATGTTTCTTTATTATGAATAAAAATATTTGCTATAACATTCCCTGAAATATTTCAATCTTTTTATAAATTATAATAATTCTAGAAAAAGTTTGAAATTTTTCATAAGGTCTTTTTATTAGTGTAGGTGTTTTAAATAGATTTATTAATAATGTTTTTATTTGTTTTTAAATCATTCTTCCGGATAGAACTTATAAATGGATTTAATATTGAAGATTCCCCGTATTATACCTGTGACGGGATGTGCTAACTGGTAGCTATGTACACCAAATTCTGTTACAACCACATATGGACCTTCGTATAGAAGTTGCAGTTTCAAGCATTGATTCTTGTATCGATTAGATGTTCGAAGAGCCTTAATTATAACTAATTCACCTTTTTGAAAGGTAATTTGCTTTTTAATTTTGTTATTGCTGAGTTTTAGTTGTTTATTTGCTCGTTTTATTAATTTTTCATTTGTTCTTTGTATTAATGTCTCATAGTTTTCTAGATTTGTGATGTGCCATGGTCTATGAGGACTTTGTCCAGTCATTAATATCGTTGGACTCATGTTTGTTATTGTATTAGGGATATCATGGATAAAATGTTCAATGTCTACGATACACTCTTCCCAAAGTGTGTGTTCGCTATGCACTAGTATTCTTAAAAAATTTAAAATTTCTTTGATAGCTCTTTCACATGGATTGGCAGAGGGGTTTCTTATACTAATGAATACAGGATTTATGTTAGATTTCATTAACCAGTTTTTAAATTTTATATTGTTAAAATAGGTAGCATTATCCATTATAATGTTCTTTGGGACACCTATTGTAGTAAAATACTTTGTTAATGCTGACTTCACTTCTTTTGTGTTAGTTTTCTGACAAGGATACATTTTTATGTATTTTGTAAAAATATCTGTAATTACTAGCAAATGTTTGTGTGGTGGTTACTTAGTAAGGGTCCCTCGTATACTCGACGCTTACCATAAAGGCATTATATCTTGGAGGAAGCCACTTACCTAGCAACCTGTATGCGGGAATAAAATAAACAACATCACTTCTGTAAATATCACTGGGATGACGTTTAATACATTAAAAATACACAAATATAAAACCAATCGTCTTATTCAAAGTATTAATAACAACTCTTCTATTCTGGTTCGTTAACTCTTAATTTATAGGAAATATAGATATGATTTTCTACATGCCTGACCTCCGTCTATAAGTTGTACATGTTTGTATATAAACACGAACGTGCTTCCACTCATAACTGATATTGACCGTGGCCGATCAATGCTCCCTAAATACTATAATTAATATTAACCTAAATTTTAATATTATTTTTAAGTTAATGTCCTTTTGCCATTGCTTTAGGGATCACTACATCGTCCCCTCTTGGAAGAGAAAAATTATCATTTTAATTTTTCGATATTACTTATACCTGTAACTGTTTTTAAGAAGGTTTTTGTTTTGTCTTTGTTTACTAAACACTACTTCTACGTTTATCAACACACTTCACTTATTTACAAATGTTTCCGTTCTTTGTATATAAACATACGATTCTTATGAACTATTTGTTGTTTATTGTCTGGAGATGTAATCTCGCAATTTACCCCTTTTATTCCCGTTATTTGAAACGGACCTATATAATGTTGATCAAATTTATTTCTCCCTTCCTTTTTTAAAATAATCAACTCCCCTATTTTAAAATCTACGGGTGAAGAATCATTTTCACTATTATTAACTCTACTTAATTTATTATTTATTAAAAACTGTCTGGCCCTTTCATTAGCGTACTGTAATTTGTACTTTAGTTCTTTATCATATCTCTCAAAATTGTAACACGGTTCAATTTTTACGTCTAAAAATTCTGGCAAATTGGGTTTTCTCTCGTATAATAACTCATAAGGAGTATATCCGTGATACGTGTTTGGCGTTGTATTATAACAATATTCGAACATTCTTACAAACTCACACCAGTTATCCCTAGAATCTTTGATAAAGTTTCTTATATATTCGTTAAATGTCCTATGTACTCTTTCACAACTACCTATTGCTTCATGATGGTACGCTGTTGAAAAATTATGTTTTATATCTAATAGTTCCGCTAAATTCTTCATTATTTCGTTCTTATATTCCGTCCCTTGATCTGGTCTTATCTCCTTCATTAATCCGTAATTTGGTATAAAATTGTCGAATATTGCTTTTGCTATTGTGTGTGCTTCTTTATTCTGAACCGGTATCATAACTGCGTATTTAGTTAATTCGCATAATATTGTAATGCAATAAAGATTTCCGTTGTTACTTTCTACAAACGGACCTATTGTGTCTATGTAAATAATATCAAACGGTTTTATAGATGTATCTGTGACGACAAATTTTTTTTACTATGAAATGTGGTGAACCATATAAATAACACTTAAAATGATTGATTCCCCAATGAATTGCTAATAACTCTTTTATGATGGTGGGCTTGTTAAGCTCGCTTTTCTTGAAGCTACGTGATGCGAATGCGATGGGTAGGTCAATCCCTTCGTAATTTTGACTCAAAATTGCTTAACATGCGCTATTCGAAGCGTCTGTAGTTAATATGAATTGTCTATTAAAATCTGGATATTTTAAAATTGGTGGATTGATTAATGCATTTTTTAAGACCTGAAATGAGTTTTCGCACTCTTGTGACCACTCGAATTTTACATTTTTCCTCGCTAACTTATTTAAAGGAATACATATTTCTGCAAAATTTTGAATGAACCTTCGATAGTAATTACAAAATGCAACAAATCTTTTGACTTCGTTGGCATGTTTTGGCACTGGGTGATGCCGAATGACTGAGTATTTTGCTTTATCTGGTGAAACACCATCCTTTGATAAATTGTGACCTAAATATGTGACTTCTCGCCTGAAGAATTGGCATTTTCGTGGATTTAATTTTAAATTAAGTTTACGACATGCGTCAAATACTTTTTTAAGGTTGGCTAAGTGATGATTCTCTGAAATTCCTATTACAACTATATCGTCCATATAAAGAAATGCTTTTTCCGGCGTGAGGCCTGAGAGTGCTACTGACATCATTCGTGAAAATCTATTAGGGCTTATGTTTAACCCAAAAGGTAGTCTTGTGAATTGAAATGAGCCTTTTTCGGTACTGAACGAAGTGTATTTCCTAGAAGATTGTTCTAAAGGTATTTGATGAAAACCTGACATAAGATCTAAAACTGAAAACCATTTTGCTCTCCCCAATTCATCTAAAATTGCATCTATCCGCGGTAAAGGAAATTTATCTGTGACTATTTTCTTATTTAGCTGTCTAAAATCTATACAAAGTCTCCATGCCTTATCCTGATTCGTCGACTTCTTTGGTACTAATAATATTGGACTATTATAGTCTGATACTGAGGGTTCAATTATTCCCTGTGTTTCTACTTGACTATTTAACTCTGTTGATTGTGAATGTGGTGTGCGATAATTTTTTATGTATATCGGTGTATCATCCTTTACTGATATCCTGTGTTCGTAAAAGTTGTTGTGCGTTAGTATATCATTCTTCAAAGCGAATATATCCTCGTAATTTTCACACAGTTTCGTTAAATCGTTTCTTACATATTCCGGTACTTCTAAGTTTAATGCTTTCCTTAATTCTTTCATTCTGTTACTATTATCAGTCCTAATTGTATATATATATCGAATAAATCTAAATCTAAAGTTCCAATACTCTTAGTTTTTACTGAAATACTTTCATAATTTGTATTTAAAATTCTAACGTACGGGTTTTTCCCTGATATTATGGATCTGGCTATAAATACTCCTGGTGCTATTTCATGTTGCTCTACTACTATAGGATTAATAAAAGATGTATTACTGTACTCTATAATGTTGTTGAATAATAATTTTTCAATAGCTTTATTGACTTGAGGCCTAAGTTTATAAGGAATAGGATATGTTTTGCTTTTAAAATTCTCAATATTTTTGTTTATTTCAATTTTATGAACGTATTCTTTTGCTACTCTTGCTTCTTCCTTGACTAAACCTTCATACTTTACCAATAAAATCATAATATAATCTCGATAACCATTATCACAATTAATTTCCATCCTATTAATATAATTTATTATTACTTCATTTTTCCTACTACCATTATTTCCATATCCATAACTATACTTCTTATCTTCATAAATTCCATTCACATGACCATATATCTTATCTTTATAATTCTCCTCACGATAACCATACTTTTTAGCTTCATAATTCTTTAATTTTATATTTTCTGTTTCTTTTGTAAGCTCCATACTACATTCTTCTTCGGTCTTCTGTACTTCTTTTTCTTCCCCATCTTTATATTTCTATTCCTTTACATTTAACCGTTCCTTTTTCATAATCGATAATTGCCTCATTTTTATCAAGTTCATCAGAGCCTAATAATACATCAAATTATATATGATCAACAATTAATATTTGCATGCTAATGCTACTGTCTAAAATATTAAACTGTACTACTACTGCTTTATTTACATCCATTAATTTTTGTGAATTTATGCCTACTAAATTTACCTTAGGAATTCCAATAATATTTTTCTGTAAAATTGGCAATTGTTCCACTATTCTCTTATGAATAAGTGATACAGCTGACCCGGTGTCCACTACCGATAAAATTGTTTTATTGTTTATTTCACCTTTTATTAAAATTAATTTATTATTTGTTTTAAGGTCTGATATGTCCTCCAGTAGAAATTCTTTGGGATGAGAGTAGACATATCCTATTTCGTGTACACCATGGCTTACTGAAAATTTTGATTGGTTTGTGGAGACTCACATGAACGATTTATGGACTCTGAAGATCTAGTTCGTTCTCAACTTTCAAGTTGTTCATTATTTTCATGATTTTGCTCGCGGTCATGACTCCGTGATCGTTGCATGTAATTTACCCTTCTGGTATTTTCGTGATTTTGATTTCTTCTCATGTCTCCATCCGAATTTCTTCTTTCTCTATGATAATTTTCGTTTTGCTGTGAATTAGAGTTATAATATCTCTGATATTGTTGATATATGCGGTGATTGTAGGTATTATTAGAATTAGGATCATAATTACGATTATTATTGTACCTATTATTGTTAGTAGGATAATTAGAGACGTGTTTGTTGTTACTATTATTATAATTGTTTTGCCTGTAGTTAGAATTGTAGTTATTGCTATTATTTCTATTATTGTTATTATATTTATTGTTATTGTAATTTGTATTTTTGTTTTGGTTTTGGTGATTAAATGAATTGAAATTTTGAGTTTCTCTGTTTGGTGTATTTGTTTTAATTACATTTCTTTCAATACGATTCAAGTAGTTGGTTAGTTGCTCAAAAGATTTAATATTTTGAATGGCTATGGTTTCGGCTATTGTAGGTTTAAAATGCCTAGATATTAAAATGATAAGCTCTGCTTCTCCTATATATGGCTCTAAAAATTGTGCTTGCGAAAATAGGCTTAAAGCATAATTATACATACTAGAGTTTTTGTTGTGATCAAACTTACCAGAGCATAATCTTTCGCGAAACAAGGAGTGATTACTTTCTCCCCAATACGTTCGGAGAAAAAGTGCTTCAAATTCATTAAAACTGTTTATATGATTTTCATAGCCATTAAACCAAGTCAGAGCCTGATCTGTTAAATTGCTGCGAATAAACTCTTTTAAATCGTCAAAATTATTAAAATGTTTACATCTGTTTTTCAGAGTTCTCAGAAATACCTTAGGATGTAATTGTTTAATTGAGCCAGAGAATTTATTAGTGTTACCAATAGAATTACCAAGAATGGAATATAATTGGTTTAAACCAGGTATACAATTAGAATTATTGAAAAGAGAGGCTTTCTGCTCTAATTCTTCCATTTGTTTCTGTATTTTCTTTTCCATGTAATTTTGTAATTCTTGTAGATATAATTCTTGTTCTTTTATCTTCTCTTCCCATTGTTTCTTTTCTTGATTATTGTTTCCTTGATAGTTCCAATTTTGATCGATTATATTTTTCTCAAAAATTTCATTTATTCTTTGTTGGTTTTCTTGATTTTCTGTTATTTTTCTTTCTAGTTCCCTTTTTAATTGAAATTGATTCTGTTCTGTTATTCCCATGTTTTCTTTGAATCCTAATTCGATATTCTTTTCCAATTCTTCTAAATTCTTTTCATTTGTTATGACCCTTCTCGCGAATTCATCCCATCTTCTTTTAGCTGTTTCAGTAATCTCTTCTTTGGCCTGTTCCATTTTGTTGATTTGTTCCTGAATTTGTGTATTTACTTTCTTTTCCATATCTTCCCACTGTTCTTCTTGTAATTTCAATTTCTCTTCAATTTTCTCCATTTTGTTGTCTATTTTTGTGAATTCTTGTTTAAATTCTTGCTTTTGCTGTTCCATTTTCTTGTCTTGTTCTGATTTTCTATTTTGGTAAATTCTTCCTTCTGTTCTGTCTTCATGTTTATTAACCGTTGTTCCATTTTATTAAATTGTTCTGTGTTCTGTTGTTTTTGTTCTGCACTGATTGTTAACAATAATTGTGTTATTGCCGCCATAGTTATTGGTTTATTTTCTTTTGGTTTTGCTTCTTCTTGTTTTTCTGTAGCTTTTTCTTCATCTTCTGTGTGTATTTCAAACTCATAGATTTCTGGGTCTTGATTTTCCTGTATCAAGGCTTCTCTAAGACGGTCCTGTAAGGTTAGTTTTATACCTACCGTAGAAAGTTTTCTCTTTTCAAGCTGTTCTTTTATTTCACGCATTTTTAAATTATTTAGCTTTTTAGATTCCATTTTCAGTTTTGTGGTTCTTTCTATTTTAAATTACTGTATTTTTAACTCTTACTGTGCCTCTGATTGTTCTTGAAATAAACGCACCACGTTTGGGCCTGCCAATTATGTTAAAATTTTAATCTGTGTCTAATAAATATATTTAATAAGTTTTTTTTATTATATAATTTGTTTTACCTCGTATATTATTCCTCTGGCTTTCCCCTCATTTACCTCGGCTAGCGCTCAATATTTTATTATAATTATGAATTTGGAAACAGACAGGGACAGGCCTTTGTTTTGCCGCAGAATATTTTAAGAACAAAACATGGAACTCAAATTGGAAAACTGTTTATTAACTTTGAAGACATAAAATATAACGCAAAGACATGAAATGGATGAATTGACAGATGGTAAGTGAAATTTTTTTTAATGATATTGAAATGGAACGAGTCTTAACCTAGATATAATTCAAAAAGTATTTAATATTACGAGTTTTAAGTTTATAATATTATTGTTTTGATTTAGAAATGAGTTATACTTTCTTAGATGTTCATCTCAACTTTTCAATTTATTTGAAAGTATAACGATTATAATTGGTACCAATCATAGAAAAGTATTACTAACCTTCGAAAGAAAAAAAAAACCGCACGATAACTTCTTTCTTCTACTGATGTGCCGTCAGCTGCTGTATATCACCATGTAGACGGACTGCATAGTAATTATTTCTCACTGGATAGCTGCTTTCAATCTTTATTTTAAGAAGTTGTTCATCAAATTTTCAAGGAATTCACCAATTAGTTAATTCTGCACATTTATTTCATCAACCATCGTTTATAATATCTTATTTTGCTTCTTCATTCAGATGTGTAACTTTAGAATTATTATTCAACTTGTTCTTAAAAATCTAATAATAATATCTTCTTGCCTCGACTCCAGATTTATTTATTTCTCTCCCTCTTAGCAATCGTAATTTCCTTCCTAGATACCAGTTTTCTTGTCCTCAGATTGGTTGAAATCTTAAGCTGGATCTCCTAATACAGTTCATTTCGATGTCACCAATTAATGTGACATATCATTGGTTGACTTTCATAAAAATGTGTACATATGTTACAATAACAAAAATAACTATGCATAATATAAATAATAACTCAAAACATTGTTACTACATTTAGAGATCATTATACATAACTAATTAATAAATTTTTTTCTATTTATTCGCAACAATATCAACAAACTCCTAAACTGTCATAAAATATTCTTCGATTCTGACAGATAGAATTTCTATGATTCAATATAGTGAAACTTTAGATGACAGTTCAATATGTATGAATTTTGACACACAGGGTGCTCCCCTTATTAATGTATATTATAAAAATGTTTCTTTATTATGAATAAAAATATTTGCTATACACAAGGTCACTTTTTGGTCTAGCTAAAAATAATTGTTAAACATCAGGTAGGCATCACATTGAATGTAACTTCTGTCATTCTGACGATAATGCTTTCATAACAAAGGATGATATTTTGACATCGAAACAATTATCAATTTATTAGAATTTTTATAATGTTTTCAATATATATTGGAATTATTTAGAAACTGTTAGTTTCATTCATAACAGTAACAAAAAAATTACTGACCAAAACAAATATAACCTAAATTAATTGCTTATTAGTCACTAAAGTATTTCATTTCACACAAAGATTTTGAGTTACACACATAACCCCATCAAATGATACTGCATATAGTTTTTCATATCATTTGGGAACTGAAAGGAGAATAAATAGTTCGAATTGATAACAACAAAAATATCTGACCAAAACAAATATAACTTAAATTATGTTTATTATCTATTAGTCAATAAAGTATTTCGTTTCACACAAACATTTTGAGTTTCACACATATAAATTTGTAGAAAATACATCAAAGTGGACTTCACAAAAATAAATTGGCTAATTCGTAACTACATCTGCTGGGGTTGGCCGAGCGAGCTTTGACCACTTATGTCTCACTATTTTGTTCTTAGGAACATAAACCAACAATGTTTTGAGGTGTTGATATTGATGTGTTTGTGCACGGTGGGACCGCACACCACTTATGAAGTTTGGAACTCATTTTTGACACACGAAAAAATGTATTGTTTTGTTGACGTTCTTCGTTAACCATACACACAATGCAATATTTACTTAGGCGTAACGTCACAAGCGGACGCAATGACACCCTCGAATGTTTTCGCGGATAATTGAAATAAAATGCAATAATTTTCGTTCAAAAATAGTTTATTGCTGTAGTAATGTATTTTTCGGAAATAGGAGACGTGCACCTACATAGTAAAAATAGATTTCAATATCTGTCATCATGCCTATTTTCTAGATCTAGATGTACAAATATCATAGTCAGCGTAATACAATTTTTTTACGATTCCATTCTTACTTCTGGGGAATTTAAAAATTTTAACGTGATTGTAGAGGTGAAGAGTTTGAAATATCTTTATTCACAACCGGTTTACAATTAAAATTTACAATATGGAAATTGGAGATAAATGTAACGATATTTAGGTGCTCCACTTACATATCGTGTCCCTGTGTGTGTAGTAGTGGCTCCTTACTTATTTAAAAGGACAATATATTCGAGTAGAGCATCTTTGAGAAACAGCTAATAACAGAAGTGGTGGTGACTAAAATACTGTAAAAGTGTGTTTTCTCATTTTTAAAAATTAATGACTCCCCGCGCTTTTTCTAAAATTTCAGCCCAGTTCCCAACAACGACATTGTTGTGTTTTTATTGACCACCCTATATAGATAGTATTTCATTAATCCTCTTGTATTTACGTATTGTATATTGAGTAAATATTACTCTATATACATGCTTTAGAATTATTTGATGAGCACTTCAAACTATATTTTGGTAAGTTTTATAAACTTCTTATATTTTATAAAATACCAAGAGAAATTTTTAACGATTATTTAGAAACGATCAGTGGCTAGTTGCAGAAAGTAAGCAGTATTACGAAACGTTCAGTCAAACTGTTGCTATAGAAACGACACGTGTTGAGTTGACGATATTTTGTGAATCTTGTCACGTTATAAGACGAAAAGGCACCATTGGGAGTAACAGAAAGAAACAGACTGTAATCGGCCTCGGAACAGAGAATGATAATGCGATACTAAATAGACAAGCACTGGAAACAATTGAGTAAAGCATATGGAAAGAATGGATAGATTCACGCTAAACAGGCATATGTGCTAAAACAACGCTTCGATTACTAATCGTCAATAAATGGAATATACGCGGTTTCTTGGAAGAATAAGACTATAAACGGAAAGTAGTAAACTGATATTGAGTATTGTTATTGTTAACAGGATGATTTTCAATTTATTCTTAAAAAAGAAAAAGTAGTCTATTTATCTAAGTGTTGAAATTATTTTTCCCATTTACAGGAATGTATAAAACATTGGATTATAAAATCAAAGAAAGCATGTCAACATACCTAGTTAAGAGATACAATGCAGGAGTAAAATAAACAAAGGCTACTACTACGGAGTAGACTGAAGAAAGGGTGTAGACTGACATACAAGTACATCCAAGAAAGCTGTTGAACTGGAACTTGCTGCTAATCAATGTAATATTATCTCCTTCACTAAAAATATTTACATGCACAGGAATGCATGAAAAGGATCCGTAGTTGTTCTAGAAAAACTGGAATTCGTTATTCTACACAGACACTGCAAATTTTATAATCACGTCAAGTTTTAAAGTAGCAAAGACTTAATAGTGGCAAAACACAATTTTTTGCTATTATAGGGGTTGTGTTACATCATGGAATTTTTTTCAAATACGGGTTATACTATCTCAGAATAGTAATTTCATCGTTCAAACTCTTCCCAAATTTGGAAAACCTATTTTTGCATCGAGATACCGTTTATTGTTCAGTATTCTAGAGATTTCGTTGCAACCTTAAAATAGAGGTAGCTTGATCTTTTCACGGAATGGGAAGTTTCACCACCACCATTTCAGCACCAATTCGTCGAATTCCCGTTCCCAGTTCTAAGAAATTATAACATTAATATACCACATATTCATGTATTATCAAAGATTTAAAATGGATTTTATAACTTCATAGGCTAATGACCTATCTTTAATTAAATCACAAATTAGAGTCTGCAAAGCATGTCAATTTAACAAAGAAAGGAATTTTCATAATGTAAACTTACCTAAAACAATTTTAACGGAAAAACCACTAGAAGTTATCGCAGTAGATTTCATATCTTATTCAATTCCAAGTTTCCATGGAAATCTGCACATTTTTGTAATTGTGGACGTTTTTTCAAAATTTGTTTCAATAGATCCCTGTGCCAACACAAACAAAACAGTTGTTAAAAATTTATTAGAGCTTTTAAAGAAAATCATGGATATTTTGAGAATTGTATCTTAGACAATGCTACTTATTCTCACAGTGTACAATTACACAATTGGTTTAAGAAAAATAATATTAATTTTACTTATACTAGTATTAGACATCCTCAAAGTAATTTAGCTGAACGTAGTATCAAAGAAGTCATAAAACATCTAAGGTATGATCACAGAGAATGGGAAAATAAATTACCAGAGGTAGAAGAATTTATGAATAATCTACCTAATTTAAATACAGGAATTAGTCCTATAAGTTTATTTAAAGGGGAAAATCCCACTAGACCATGTATTTTAAATACAAATTATGAGTAAATCATCAAAGTAGCCATAATAAAGGAGCAACAAAAGGCTGAACGATACAAGAAAAAAATGTTGAAAAAACATCGGTGTAAAAAGATTTTTAATAAAGGAAATTTAGTTTTACTCAAAGCACTGAATGTTGCAAATTACAAGTTTAATAAATGTAAAAAGCTAGAATGCTTATATGAGGGACCTTATGTTATTGGTAACGAAAATGGAATCAATAGCTATGTGTTGAAACATCCAGAAACAGGAAAGACACGAGGAGTGTTCAATATTAATCAATTACACCAGTATTATTAGGTACATCTATAAACTATCATTATATGATAAGTATTTATATTCAAATTGTTATTGTTATTTGACAAAATAGTTAGACAGATAAAGTCTAAAGATAAAATAAATCATATAATAGGGATGTCAATCCTTTGAAAAATTCTTAAATTCATAAAATTTTTATGAAGGATTGAGGGGGAATTTGGAACAGTATAAACTGTCCATAAGAAAGTATTACTCCTTAACAATATTATTTAATGACACATTCAAATAAACCTCAATTTTGTTATAGTTTAAAAACAATGTTCTTAATATTAGATCTCACATAGAGAAAGATAAATTATTGCCAATAATATTCAAGTTTATAATGTATTCTTTCAGAATGATAAAATATTAGAGTCTAAATTGTTATAAGTAATCCATAGGGATGAAATGCATCGTACTAGGTAGTCATATAATAACGTGTGTATTATAATTAATTTATTTACTAACAAGATGGGTAAAATTATGTATGGACTATCCTAATTACTCTTGTTAGGAAATATTAAAGCAAAAATGACTGAAACTTTCATTTAATATTGAAACAATGTAATTTATTGTAAATCGAAGAGGTTAAATTAGATAGGAAATATTTCTTTGAAATATTTGTATTCAACACAAAGTATGTGACACCAGAAGGAAGCAGTACTAAGCAGTGGTCAAGTGTTTCACTATAAACAGTAATATAGGGTGAAAAAAGTGTTTCTAATGAGAAAAACTAAAATTTGGAATTCAATATCAAGAACTGTCAAATTCAAATTTGTTTATAAAATTTCGGACTTAATAACAATTTTGGGGGAAAAAGACATACTTTGGGTAATATAGTGGATCGTAATCTTTAATTTTAATATGTTTAAAATTAGTTTTTAGAAAAATTCATATTTTTTATATGTAATAAGTAAGGTTATGGTAATCAAATTTCTCCTGGCAGTCGGTATTTGAACGTGGTAGACGGAGCTGTGTATCATTTTTACTCCACAGTCATTTGTTTCCATGACGTAGATTAACAGAGGTAACTATAATAGAAAAGAATCGTCAAGATTGTTTACCTGTCGAGAAGTGAAAACAAAGTTTATGTCGAAGTAGAAAATAACTAATTTGAACATTATACGACATAAATCATTATCAGAAATCTATATGGAAGAGTATTTATTTAATAATATAATTTCGTTTGTGTAATAAAATGTAGGTATGAAAAATAAAACACATAACAACTTTTCATGTCTAGATACCAAGTGATCTTTATTGCTCTATCATTGACAGATGACTCCCCAGCAATGCCAACCTCTTAGGCATACTTTTGCGAGTCAGCATATATCACATCCCCCATTTTTTATAAATACATAGACAGTACAATATTAACAATAAATAATTTACAAGTCTAAACGTTCAGGTCTTTTCACTAGACGACCTGAGGATGTCTCCCGAGGTAGTATTATACAGTCCTGAAATTCACTCCCGTCGGAGTTGCCAGGACTAGAGCCGGCCTCATCGCTAAGCTCATTTAACTCAGTACCACTGATCTCATTATGTAATTCATTATATCTATCTTCCTCCCCCTCTCTTTCATCAGTGTTCGGTAGAGGTACAAGAAATTGTCTGTTTCTCGCAATAGTTGTTCCTGAGTTATCCAACTCAACTGAGTATGTTCTGTCTCTTATTTTATTTTTGATAAGACCTTTTCTTGTACCTTTACTATCTTTTACATAAACACTTTAATTATTGTCCAGGGGTTTTTGAGCAACCGTTCCTCTGTCATAATAAAGTTTTTGTTTACCCTGTTTATTTTTAAAAATTCTTACAATTTTGGTTGGACTCTGTGTTTTCGGTTTTAAAAGATTGTCATTTGTAGGTACGTTTGTTCTTAGGATCCTTGACATTAACAGCTGAGCTGGGGAGGGTAAGTTTATATCAATGGGAGTATTTCTCAATTGCAATAGAGTTAAATATATATCCCTGCCGTCACTGTAAGCTTTCCTTAATGCTTTTTTATACGTTTGTATATATCTTTCACTGAGTCCATTAGACCTGTGATTTTCTGGACTTGATTTAATGCTACAAAATTCCCATTGTTTGCTAAAAGTGTCAAAATCATGAGAGGTAAATTGACTGCCGCCATCAGAATAAAAGATTTTAGGTATCCCGTGACGTGCGAAAATTGATTTTAAATGGGAAACTACAGTGGCGCTAGAGATGTCTCTTAACAAACATATTTCGGGATACTTACTATAATAATCTACGACAATTAAATAGGCCTGTTTCTCTATGAAAAATATATCAGAGCCCACTTCCTTCCAGGGAAGGTTTGGAATGTCGTGTACAATTAGTGGTTCTCTAACCTTTTTTTGATATTGTGGACATATTTTACAATTTCTAACCTCCTGTTCAATGTGCAGAGTCATTGAAGGCCAATACAATGATTGCCTGGCTAATATTTTACTTTTGGTAATGCCTTGATGGCCATAGTGAATACGTCTTAACATTTCTTTGCGCATTGAGGTAGGAACTAAAATCCTGTTATTTCTTAGAAATATACCATCAGAAAAACAAATCTCGTCTTTTATTTTAAATAAAGCTTTTAGATTTTCTGAAAGTGTTTGGGTTTCTGGCCAACCCTTTCTAAGATATATTTTCAATGAAACTAAGTCTTCATCTCTCTCTGTAGCTTGTTTAATTTTTGATAATTGGCCATCGGTCATGTTAAAGGATAGTTTTACTAAACATATTTGGGACTCAAGCTCATTGTCAAGTTTATTTTTATGTTCTGGTATTTCTGTGCTGCACCTGGACAATGTATCTGCTTTACCTCTTTTATAAAAAAGATTAAAATTGTACTTTTGTAATTTAAAAAGCATGCGTTGTAGTCTTGGTGGTGTACTTAGCAACGGTTTTTGTATGATTGAAATCAATGGTTTATGATCAGTTTCGATATCAAATTTTGTAGCATATACATAACTACAAAATTTTTCGCATGCCACCACAATTCCAAGTAATTCCTTTTCTATTTGTGCGTAATTGCGTTGTGTTAACGTTAAAGCTTTAGATGCATAGGCTACTGGATGTCCAGATTGCAACAGAACTGCACCAATTGATTCTTTAGAGCAATCTACTGATATAGTACTTTTTTCGTTTATGTTGAAATGTTTAAGAACAGGTGTCTCCGATATGGTTTCTTTAATTTTTGTTAAACAATTACTATGTTTTTCTGACCAATGCCAGCTTACCTCCTTTTTAAGCAGCTCCCTTAATGGGGCTGTTAATTCTGATACATTCTTAATGTGTTTCGACAGATAAGTGAGCATTCCTAATAATCTTTGAATATCACCTCTATTTTCTGGTCTTTTCATGATCATTATGGCCTCAACTTTCTCATTATCTACTTTTTTACCCGTTTCATTGAAGATAAATCCTAAGAATTTTATATCACTCTGACCATAACTACACTTTTTATAATTAAATTTAATGTTGTTTAATCTAGCAGTTTCTAATACGTTAAAAAGTCTTTTGTCATGTTCTCGCTTTGACGACCCATATACTATTATATCATCGATGTAAGTTTGTACACCCTCTAGATTAAAATTTTTTTTAAATCGTTTATGAAAAATTTCAGGAGCAGAGTTAAGACCATATGGAAGCCGTAAAAATTTGTACCTGCCAAAGCAGGTGTTGAATGTGCATAGATCACTACTCTGTTCATCCAATTTAATACCCCAGAAGGCATTTGATGCATCTAATTTACTGAAATATTTATTGCCTCTCAAACTAGGAGCAATTTCATCTACTGTTGGAAGCTGAAAATGCTCTCGTTTGATGGCTCGATTTAAGTCACGATGATCAATGCATATTCTGACTGAATTTTTATCAGGTTTTTTAACCATTACCAACGAGTTTACCCAGTCTGTAGCTTTGTCTACCTTTGTGATAATTTTATTTTTTTTCCATATTTTCTAACTCCTTCTTTAATGATTCTTTCAATGAAAAAGGAATTTTTCTTGGAGGATGTACTACCGGTTCCACGGTTTCATCTAATTTTATACTATATGGTTCCTCCAAGCAACCAATACCTGTGAACAGTTCAGGGTATTTTAGTTTAATATCAGAATAATCATTTTTAAATTGAATGTCTTGCTCCTCCTTTCCCTCAATATTATAAATACGCTTGAATATATTCAATGATTTACATGTAGGCAATCCTATTATTGTTGGAGCATCAGCGTCAACTACATAAAAACTAATTGTTACTACTTGTTCTTTGTATTTACACGCTATATTGGTTTAACCTATCACTTTTATTCTTTCATTAGTGAAAGTTGTTAATTTACAATCGGTATTCTCAATATCTACCTGGCTATCTAGAGCTTTAAGTGTCTGTAAAGCAATAGCATTTGCCATAGCTCCTGTATCAAGTTGACAGGTTAATGGTTTTTTATTTATTACAACTTGAATTTTAAAATCATCATTTTCAACATATTCAGATATATTACTAATTTTAATCATACCTAAAAATAAATCTGAATCTGAATCAGATTCTGTTTTATGAATAACGCTAACCTTCTTTTTTAGACACATTTTCGCATAATGCCCTATTTTAAAACAAGAATTACACTTAGCTTTTAGTGCTTTGCAGGTTTGCCCTCGATGATCTAAACCACAGCGATAACATTTGGAACTGCTCCGCATCCCAGCTCCTCCACCATAACTTGATGCATTGTTTTGTTTTCCATTACTGTGTGTACCACCATGTTTCTTGTTTTTCTTTATATAGTTAATTTCTGCATTGTTATTACCTATGGTCTCAGCTTGTTTTTGTGTTACCTCAATGTTTTTACAGATTGTAATTGCTTTCTCTAATGTAATTTCATCATCTTCTAATAGCCGTTGACGAATTTTTTCATCTGCTACTCCACACGTTATGCACGTTTTTACTAAACTGTCCTGAAGTGGACCCAATTCACATTGCCTTGCCATATTAATAATGTCTGTGATGAAGTTTGCTACAGGTTCATTTTCATATTGTTTCCTTTTAAACATTTTATATCTCACATTTGATATGTTGCTTTTTGGTTTGGAACAGTTTTCAAATTAGTTGATTAACGGTTCTATTTTGTTTTCCTCATCAGGTTCAAATTTAAATGTGTTATATATCCTAAAACACTCATCTCCAATCACATGTAACATTTGAGCACATTGAGTGGCTTCTGGTTTCTTGGTTAATTCCGCAGCTTTCATGTAGTTGCGAAATCTTTGAATGAAGAATCTCCAATTCTCATATACGTTCCCAGATAGCTGCATGGACGCAATGCCGTTGGCTCTATCCATACTTAATCCGTAAAAATAACTGGCATCCACGTTTGTTATAAGTGATACTTCCACTTTTTATTTTCTATTGATGTTTACCCTTACGTTTTTAGTAATAATTTTCAATTTGGCCTTATGGTTTCGGCACCATGTAATAAAATGTAGGTATGAAAAATAAAACACATAACAACTTTTCATGTCTAGATACCAAGTGATCTTTATTGCTCTATCATTGACAGATGACTCCCCAGCAATGCCAACCTCTTAGGCATACTTTTGCGAGTCAGCATATATCACAGTTTGTTACCTGTTATCTGGAAGAAGAGTTTCCTAGCAGATGAATTCGCATACCCACTGCGAATTGCCTAACGCCGTAGTGGTTTACATAGGGCTCTCCAAACCACGTGATCCAATATGGCGTCCGGGGGCAAACAAGCTCAAGGTGTGCATTAAGTTTGTGGAAGTTTTTGCGTTTATTTAAAATATTTCCAGGTTCCTTACACTCTATTTTATTACCAAATTCTTTTCGAGATGCAGAGTGAATATTTATAGACATTAATGCAGAAAAATCTAGATGTGGTTGACAGAGGTATGTCTAAAAATGTCCAGTTACTATTTGTTTACATTTCTCATCTTTATTTCTTCAAAAGATATCTTCTAAAATGAAAGCTTATAAATAAATTTGACCCTTTTACAATAAATGTGCATGATAGAAACTCTTCGATGCCAGCAGTTCCGCCAATCACATACATGGATATAGCTGCATATTTAGTTTTGACCCACAGTTTTTACAGCAAAGAGCAAATGAAGGCCTACAAAAGCTTTGATTCTTATAAATATTTTGAATCTGGCTTTGTTTTAGATGCAGGGACAGTCATACTGAATAATTTCTACATTTTAGTTGGAAAAGTAAGTTTTTTTAAATAGTTTTTATTATTATTTTTTACATTCACATCTTTAATGAATCATTATTTTTTAAATTAAAGAGTTTTAAGCTCTGCTAGAACCAAAAAAAGAAAGTAATTTAATAGTAAAATATTTGATATTAACAAAAAAATTAAATACCCAGTATACTTAATGGGTCTTAATCACTGATTATGACTTGTAGAAATAAGAAAAACAATTTTTTCTCAAAAATTAAAAATTTCATTACCTATTTGTAAATAAGGTTACATATTTTTATTTTGTTTTTAGGTACAACATTCTCTAAGAGGACCTGGAAAACCTCTTGACATTTGGTGTATTGTGACCGAAGATGGAAGTGTTTGCACAGCACACTGCACAGTAAGAGGTTTATGACATATTATGGACTCACACCATCAAGTATTGGAACTCAATTAATAAACATTAGGTACATTTTTTTGTCTGGTATAAATATTGATATAGTTTTTTCATAAATTGTAGTTAATACCTTGTATCTTGAAACTATTCAAAAATAAATATCGTTTTAATAGTGTGTTTAGATCAATTTTTAAGTGGTATCAGAAGATTGAAACAATAGTTGATATCAATTAAAATATGTTTTATTTCCATAAATTTGGAGTATAATTCGATTTTCATTCATAAGATGCACATTAGATTTTCATGAAATATATAACAATTTAATTGTTAGATAAAAACGTTAGTTAAAAACAACATGGAATACTAACAAAAGCTGCTACTTGAGAAACCCTAAAATAAAATTAAGAAAAACAAAAGTTAATAATAAAAGTTGAGTTGAGTTGCTCTAATTTTAAACAGGTTAGGTCTGTTTGAGACGCAGTTCCAGTCTCTAACTCGTCTTGGTCTCTAGTCTCCATGAGAAAGTTTATATTTGTTTCGTCTTCATTATCCCGCTGAAAAAATTTTTCACATTAGTATGCTAATATTAAAAATAAATTACATATTTTTTACTGTTGTAAATGAAATTAACTGTTTCTAAATAATTCCACTGTATAATGAGGAGGTTATAAAAATTCTAAGATACTGACAATTGTTTCAATAACTGATTATCATCATCAGAATGACAGAAGTTAATGTGATGTCTACCTGATGTTTCAAAATTATGTTTGGTAGATCAAGAAGTGGCCTTTCTTGTGACTTGCTTAATATATATATATGAATAGAAAAAAGGATTGACTTGACATCACAAATATTAAAGCTTAGATATTATTAGCCCTATGGGGATATCCTGTATATCTTTTCCCATTTAAGGTCAGTATAACTGTGCAATAATATAGGAAACTTAGGAAAACTCTATGTGCTGATTATTACTCAAGAAAACAGTTTAATATAGTGGAGAACTCCCTAGATTCAGATGTTCATTGATGACTTAAAATTGTGGGTCTCTTAAGTGTCTTCTAATTTCTAATTCTTCAAGGAAATCCAGTTCTTGTTTCTTTTCACAGATATGTAGTACTTCTAGTTTTGTATTAGGTGTTAATAAATGTTTGGTGTCAAGTAGATGTTTTGCATAATGTGATTTTTCTGTTTGTTTTAATCTGTATGCTTCCAAGTATTCACTGTATTGAATTTAAACAATACAGATGAAAACAAGCAGAAAAGTACATTACGCAAAATATCTACTTGACACCAAACATTCATTAAAACCTATTACAGAGCTAGAAGTAATACAAATTTGCGAAAATGAACAAGAACTTAATTTCTTTGGAGAGTTAGAAATTAGAAGACACTTAAGAGACCCACAATATGAAATCTTCAATGAACAGCTGAATCTAGAGAGTTCTCCACTATTAAACCGTCGTCTTAAGTAATAATTGTAAAGATCCGCAGATATAGCTTTCCATGGTTTCCTATATCATTGCACAGTTATACTTATCTTAAAAGGGAAAAAGATATCCAGGATATAATAAAGGTTTAATATTTGTAATGTCAATTATTTTTTCTATTCATGTATATGAAGCCAGTCACGAGATAGTTAATTTCTTGGTCTAGACAAACATGATTCTTAAACATCAGATAGACATCACATTAAATGTAACTTCTGTTATTCTGATGATAATAATCATTTACTGAAACAAATGCCTATTTCTTAAAAAAATTATTATTGCCTCATTATACAGTGGAATAATTTAGAAACAGTTCCACAAAGTAAGAGTCGAAACCGTAAACTCAATTATATTTTTTGTTTTTATTTATACTCTTCATATTAAATTGCAAAATCTAATGGTGTCTTTTTACCTCTTACCTCATTATCTTGAAGTCTTCTTTTGTACAATCTCTCTAATCTTTCCACATTTTCAGCTTTTCTTTGAACTTTCTGGGATTTGTGTCCCATATTTTGAGATGGATCCTAGTCGGGATGATTTTGGTCCTCTGAAGCAGCAGGTTTGCCTAAAGTTACTAAAAAAATAATGAAATATCACCTATAATGCAATTGCCACATGATACAATCTTCTTTAATTAACGTTTAGCATGAAAAATTCTCAAGAATGGGGCTTATTTGAAGGCTTACCTGTAATAAAATGCCTACTGCAGACCCTCTGGTTCTTTAGTTTAGAGTCCGTGAGATCGTCTCGCTTAATTGCTACTAACCAGAGTTCTCTTCGTTTTTGTCAGTAACAAATCTAAAGTTTAAAATGGTCGGCACTGAAAAGAACCTCACATCATCCCTGTTGGAACGACTTCCACAATCAACTACAATACACGTATGTGGCATTTTCATTTAAAAACAACACTTATAAAGTCAATAAAATAAAAAATAACTAGAGTTTAGTCACAAAACAATCACGCAATGCACTTTAAGAGGGGCCTCACGTTTTAGGAACCTGAAAACAGTTGGCACCCGTGATTTGCAACAAAATTTAGGTCATTTTGTACACAACAAATCTAAATAAAGGAGGGAAATTAAGTGTTGAAATTTTAACACAATATAACTTGGACCTTTGTCTTGGGGATCAGGTATTTTGCTTGAGTTTTATATTGTTATAAAGAAGATGTAAGCCATTAAGTGATGGTGTGATTTTGATAGTTTTGACAATTTGTGGTCACCAATCTGGACACCAAAACCTGATCCCCAAAAGGAAGCCTAGAGAATTCGATTCTGAAAATATGAAATCTCAAATCATTGTATTTTTTGAGATTTGTTGTGCACAAATTTTTGCAAACGAACATCTTTTTACTTTAGTTCAACCGCTCCACCGTCTTGATGCATGGCGCTGTATAGAACAAAAACAGAAGACGACGGTCAATTGATAGACAAATAATATTATAACTGTCTCTATGGGTCAAATATGCTGTTGCATATGTTTTGTGTTCATAAAAATATCCCAAATTTATAGTTTAGTGTCTATTGTATTTGTAAGTGATTATAATTAAGTAATTTTCATGCTAAATAAGTAAATTTATGCTTCGTAAATGCTATTTTTATTTACTCCACAAGATTGTGTTTAGTACATCATGCTTCCTTGCAACAAAAATGCACTTTTTGCACCTATTACACAAATAACTACTTTTTAATGTTATTCTTATTTATTGTTGGTAAATACATCAAAGTGATTAAATATATTATGTGAGAATGATTAAGAGTTTTTGTTCTTTGGAATATATATATATATATATATATATATATATATATATATATTATATTCACAAATTCACATTAAACTTTTTAAAAACAATTTTTATTGAGTTACACAGTTTTATGTTATATAAAAAAGAATTAATAGGTTGAAATTATAATTGTAACTAACTATTTTACATAAAGTCAAAGAATTTATAGAATTTGTTAAATCAACGTCAGCGTTTATTTTCATGGAGAATTCGATGTAGCGTCGCTCCCATGAAAGTGCAGAAATCATTATTTTTCTGTAACATAATATTTGTGTTACTTAATGTGTTTATTTTATAAAAACGCAACGTAGCATCGTTCTGATGAAAATACGGAAATCGTAATCTGATGTTTGACATTGCGTAACATTACTTAAACATAAGCGTTTTTTCCTATATAACAACTCCCCCCCTTAATTAAAATTGTTGTTTAATAAACAACAATTTTGAGAATAAAAACCAAAATACATAAAATATAATATAGACAATACAATATATACAAAGATTTCAAGATTAAAAGGAAAATACGCAAAATACAAAAAATAAAAATATAAAGGTATACATTAAACCATGAAATTGTCAATTTTCGATTTCCACTTCCTCAGAGGCTTCGGTGTCAAGTTTGGGTCTTCTTTTTGGCAGAATGTTATGAATTTTGATAAAAACATCATTTGGTTGGTCCGGGACAGGTTTTCCTGGCGATTTGTTGAATTTAATATTTCTACACTTATAACAGGTGTAGAGGACGATCAAGGCAACGATGAGTGAGATCGTAGTATATGCGAACCACGAAATATTTTTCTCAAAAAACGGTTTGTTTATGAGTTCATCCAAAGTTTTTGAGTATTGGTCCCGTTTGTGTTTTGTAACTTGCAGATCATTCAAGTTAATGTTATTAAGATCTAGTGGTTCTATTTTGGGTACTTCTACTTTGTTTGGAATGTCTAGACAACAGTTGTAATCAACCATTACGGGATGAAGTACATGAGTAATGTTTATAGTTTTTCTGGTACTAGCTTGTATTTTAGTAATGCCAACAAAAGCGGAACATCCTGAGTATAGCTGTAAAATAGAATTTTCATTTACGGTTAATGTTTTCGTTTTTGTGTCTGGAAGACTTATGGTCACGTGTACCGGTTCGGTAATCGACACTAGCCACACGTTTTCTTCGAGTTTTTGCACATTATAACCTTGTCCGTTGACTACCGCACTTTTACAATTCGCAGGAAATGTCTTATATTGTCTTAACAAACGGGCTTCACATATCGCATTATCGTCTATAGGGTACGCGTAAACATCGCGACACAACTTTTGATGCGTAGATAACTGTTTACACTTTTGTAAATCGTGGATTGGAATGTAGGATAAAGAATCATCATCTCGCGCTAAATATTTTTGTGAAAATTATAAAATGTGGTGAAATCCAGTTCTATTATCATAAATTGGTATTGGGTATAGGTGGAATAAAGTAAATACTTGTGGTTCAATCAAAGGTATTTTAAGAACGAAAACAAGATCTGAATTTGTTTGATATGCTTCGAGATCGATTATTTCCAAATACTGTGAAATTTCAGAATATTTTATTGGTAGCGATAAACCTTTCCTTACTGTATTTTCTGATATTTTCTTAAGAGCAGTGATCAAATTTTCTGGTTCAATAATAGAAGTATGAATTATTTGAAGCTGTGAAAAGTGATAGAGTTTACAATATCATTAATAGTATTTTCAAGATACGAATAACTCTCCATTAGTTGTTCGCAAATTTCAAAGAAATTTAATTTGGCTTCGATAAGCGCAATTTCGTTTGTTGATTGTCGAATGGTGGTTTCAATTTTTTCTATATCTGAATTAAATATTTTCTCATTTAATTTCAATTGTCCTATGGTACTGTTGAGATTTGTTATGACTGAGCTTGTGATTGACATTTGATTTATTAATAAGTTTTCTATCTGGTTTTGATCAGTTTTTAATTTATCAATGCAGTCCATATAATATTCACCGTCAGACGCATCGAGATTTCCGGTTATTGATTTAAATATGGTGCCAATACCATTAATTAACCCTCGTTTTTGTCTTTTAACATGTTGACATGTTGCTGTTCCGATCAGCAGCAGAAACATGAAAATAAGTTAATTTCAAACATAGGGTTCCATAAGATCGAAATTTATTTTTGATTTGTTATTTGTTTCTAAATTTATTACTGTTGCATAATTTCTGTGTATCTCTAATATTTCAAAAGGGCCATTAAACTTATTTTCTAACTTGTTTTTTATTTGAGTTCCTTTTACGTAAACTTTGTCACCTACTTCATAATTTGGTTTGTTTTCGGAGACATCTTTGTCAAATCGGTCTTTAGCTTTTTCTTTTTCCTTTATGGTTTTTTCTCTCGCTATTTTATAATAATAGGATATGCGGTTATTTAGATCTCTAATATATTTAGTAATTGATTCTAGTTCATTGTATAATTTTTCGGGAGGTCTACTGGACGTGTGTCCAAATACAAGTTCGTATGGTGTGAATCCGTGTGTTTTGTTTATAGAGTTATTATAAGCGAGAATAGCAAATGGTAAAATACTGAAGTGTTCATTGGGGTGGTCTGCTAAATTTAATCGAATCATTTCTAACAGAGTAGCATGTAATCTTTCTAGAGATCCGTTACTTTGCGGATGACCGACACTTGAATATGTTAACTTAATTTCGAACATATTACAAAGGTCTTTCATTAATGCATTATTGAATTCGCGACCGGCATCGCAATGAATGCGAAGTGGTGCACCAAAATGCTGAAAATAAGCTAATAATGAAGTGACAATGGATTTGGCACTTTTATCTTCAAGCGGATATGCTTGAGAAAATTTTGTTAGTTCGTCTCTTATTGTAAGAGCGTAATTCTTTTGAGGTACCTCTAAAATATCAATATTAATACGTTCAAAAGGTGTTTTAGGCGTTTCAGTTATAACGAGGGGACTGTCCAAATATTTGCGACATATTTTTGTCTCTTTGCATGCCCGGCATGACTTAATATAATTTTGGACATCTCGATTGAGGCCGGCCGAATTATATTTTTATCGTATTCGCCTAATAGTTTCATTAATTCCGCGGTGAAGGTGGCTTTTGCCATTATGGAATTGATCTAAGATGATAGGTATTTGATTTTGTTCTGGCTCTTTAGTAATATTTTGACAAATAGTGAATTTTACGTCAACTTCCGAAAGTAGAAATGATAGTGTTTCTAGTATTGGTAGGTCAGGATTATTTTCGATAAAATATTTTTCTGAAGGTTTAAATAAATCTCGATTTCTGTAAATTGCAGCAAATAAGTATTCACTAATACTGTCTGGATCCCATGGTATAGAAATAATAAGGTATTTTCTATTTTTGACAGTTTTACTGCTAAGTACATTAATTTTTGCAAAAGAAAAGTCGGGGTTTTCCTCAAATATATCCTCAATTATTTTTTCATGAAAATCTTGTGAATTGTTTTGTTGGAAAAATGTTAAAATGTTTTTATTTTGTTTGTCTAGTAGATGATTATTGGAATATTCTATTTTAGAATAGTCAATCAGTGATTTTGTTTTATAAAGTTCCTCAAAAGACCAAAATTCTTCTGCAGCAGCATCCCAGTCAATTTCAGGTTTATTTTCAGTTAGTTGTGATGACCCTGCTTCTTCAAGAGCGGATTAAATTGGGTAAGGTAAATATTTGAAGTTTCCCAATTTTTAACGGAAAGAATCAAAGTCATTTATGTGGTTAATTTTTATTCGAGAAAGGGCATCGGCATTTTTATTGGATTTGCCAGATTTGAATTCAATTTGATAGTCGTATTCCTTTAATTTGAGGCGCCATCATGCTAGACGGGGGTCTTTTATCGAGAATAACCAAGTAAGTGGACGGTGGTCAGTTATAAGGGTAAATTTTCGGCCATATAAATAGGGTCTAAAGTGTTTAACTGCCCACGCAATTGCCAAAAGTTCTCTCTCTATCGTAGAGTATTTGGTTTCTGCTTTGCACAATGTCCTGGACGCATAGGCTATCGGTAAATCCTCACCTATTGAGCCTTGTGACAAAACCGCACCGATTGCAAATGCGCTAGCATCGGTAGTTAAAAGAAATGGTTCTTCAAAGTTTGGGTATATCAATATCATAGTAGAGGTAAGAGCATTTTTTAATTCTTGGAATGACTTTTGACATTCGGAGTCAAAATTAAATGGGACATTTTTTTGTAAATGTTTTGTCATTGGTTTGGAAATTTTAGCGAAGTTCGGTATAAATCTTCTGTAGTAACCAGCGAGTCCCAAAAAGGATTTTATTTCCTTTTGGTTCGTAGGTTGAGAGAATTTTTGGACGCATTCAATTTTTGCCGCAAATCGCTTAACGCCATCTTCCGTGATTAAATGTCGAAGGTAGGCGACTTCTTTTCTCAAGAATTCGCACTTGTCTGGCTGAAGTTTTAAGTTAGCTTTTTGAAGTCTCTTGAATACTTCTGTTAAGCGGGTAATATGTTCTTGAATTGTCGGTGAATAGACGATGATGTCGTCCATATAGACAAGACATCGCTCGTTTTGAATTCCAGCAAGGACATTGTCCATGACCCTCTGGAATGTTGAAGGTGCATTTTTTAGACCGTACGGCATTCTGAGGAATTCGAAATGTCCGTTTTCAACTGTGAAGGCGGTCTTTGGTATATCTTCAGGCATTATTTCAATTTGGTGAAAGCCTGATGCAAGATCTAGTGTCGTGAAATATTGACACTTACCAAGCTGGTCCAATAAATCTCCAATGTTTGGTAACGGGTATTTGTCGTCTACAGTAACCTAATTCAGTTTTCTGTAGTCTACGACAAGACGCCATTTTTGTTTACCTGATGCGTCGAGGAACAAACCACACGAGCAACGTTCATGGAGAATTTCTGGGTTGTATAATGTTTTGTGAAAGCATTTTATTGATCTGATCTTTCACCCCTTGTTTATGAATTTGGGGATAGCGATATGATTTTACATAAGTGGGCTTAGAATTTTGCGTATCTATGGAATGTTTTATTTCGTTGGTGAAAGTAAGTATGTCTCCTTCTAAATAAAAAATGTCAGAAAAATCATGACAAAGTTGGGAAATTAAGTCTCGTTCTTCTTCATTAAGATGATAAAGTCTTAGTTGATTTTTTAATTCCGATGTTCTATCGGTGCACATTTCTTGGGTAGTTAGTTGAATATTATTTACAGTATTTATTTCATATGGTTCTAAGTTAAGTTTTGAAAATTTTACACTGTTAGGTATACAATTAACATTTAATACTGAAACAAAAAATTCTCCTTTTTCATTTATTTTAACTAATGCGTTTGGTAGTTTAACTTTCTCTACTTCTTGACCTACCAGTATAGCATCAGTATTAACTAAATCGCAATATCTAAATTACAAATGAATACCCTGTGTGGATCGTTAGGTTTAAATGGAATAAGGGTTGATTCGTTAACTCTTATTTTTTGGTTCGTTATACCTTGAATAATTACATTTTCAGGGGATCGATTTCTATAATTTTCGCAAGTTTTGGGTTTGAAAATTGATAATCCAGCACCTGTATCAATTAGAATTTTATAAGTGTTTGTTCTGTCTTTAATATAGTATAAGTTTTTAGAATTTACCGGTAAGGTATTTTTTACATGAACATCTGTTCGAGGCAGTCCGATTCTGGACTGTTCAAACTCATGGTTTGAATTTGTGAACTGAGGTCTGGGATCGACAAATTTGAAGTTTGGTCGTTTAGCGGATCTGGGGGTTTCGTTTGTAAAGGGCCTTGTCGAAAATCCTGATAATAATCATGATTTGGATTTAGGAGGTTATCAGAATCAAAATTATAAACATTTCCATTATTATAATTAAAATTGTCTTGTTCGATATGGCTATAATCGAAAGTTTCGTGTTCATTCGTATTGCAAACTGGTACACCATTATCAGAGTTAGGATCACTATCAGCAGTATAATAGTTTTCCCCTATTTCACTATTAACAGTATAATAGTCAGGAGCACTGGGGTTAACTTCTTGGTAATAATCTTGATAATCAAGTGAATTATCGGAGTATTGTTCTTGATTTTCATAATAATTTTGACTATCATCTGTATAATAGTCATAACTGTTATGAGAGTGTTTGTTAAAATCACGATTTCGATTGAAATGAAAAGTTCTTTGTTGATTAAAATTTGTGTTGGGTCGATTTCCCGGTGGTCCTTGAGGTCTAAAACTTGGATTTGGTCTAATTACAAATGGGCGATTTTGATTTTGTTGGTTATTTTGAAATTGTGGCCGCTGTTGAAAATTTTGGCCTATTTGGTTATGTGAATTAGGAGTTTGATTTGGTCTAAAGGAATCCTGAGCTAAATTTTGAGATTGTCTTTGACGTGTGAGACACTCATTTATAGTATGTCCTATTCTATGACAAAAATTGCATTGTTTTGGTGAATTTTGGCTAAATCTACGAGTAGGTATATTATTTGTATTACGGTTAGTCTGAGGTTTGTGGTTTTCATAGTAAGTTAATTTAAAATCTCTTCTGATTCGTGAAATAGCTGATAAAACACTTACTGGATTACTAGCTCTAACAATTTGACCAATTTTTGGATCTAGACCGGTTAATAAAGTATTTAAAGTTAATGATTCTATAAGACGTGTTTGTGCTACTTTTTGATCTGTTGTTAAATGCTGTTGTTTACTTATAGCTGAATACATTTTCGCTTCCAGAGTTTGTAATCTTGAAACAAAAATTAAATGCGATTCGTTTGGTAGTTGTTTCATTCTTTGAAGGTCTTGAACTAACGAATTTAAGTCGCGAGAATCTCCAAAGTGAGTATTTAATAATGTTTTAATTTCTTCCCAATTTGAAGGGTCGCGTGAATTAACTAATTCAGCGGCTCTTCCTTTAAGTTTGTTTTTGATATGAAGAGTTAAAAGTACTTTTTGGTCGTTGCCGGCCATTCTGTAAGCTGTTTTACAAGCATTTATAAAAGTATTTAAGAAAATTTGATTACCGTCATATTCTGGAATTATTGAAAATATTTCGGATAATCTGTAAGGTTCTAGATTCGACGCTTGATCGGTTTGAGCAACTGGAGTATTAGCATTGGCATTAGCGTTTGTTGCACTACGTGTTTCAGGCATTTTGCTTTATATTAAAATGATTGTATTTAAAATAAAAGTAAATTATGACAATAGAACTTGATAAAAATAAAAAATAAATTGCAAAATATTAAATAAAAATAAAACGAGATGATTCTTACGTAAATATTTTCATTCCTTCCTTGGCAGCTGAAATCCTTATCCGTGAGCTTTGCTACACCTGGTTAGCAGTTTGCGTGTTCCTGGTGCCGGAGAGACCGTCTGCTTCTTGAAGATCTGGAGCTGGTACTTGAAAATTCCTTAAAGGTTTAGGAACCACCACACTTAGTTAGGCAATCCTTGTTCTAAATGTGTTTAGGAATCCTACTGACTGCGCCACTGTTATATTCACAAATTCACATTAAACTTTTTAAAAACAATTTTTTTGAGTTACACAGTTTTATGTTATATGAAAAAGAATTAATAGGTTGAAATTATAATTGTAACTAACTATTTTACATAAAGTCAAAGGATTTATAGAATTCGTTAAATCAACGTCAGCGTTTATTTTCATGGAGAATTCGATGTAGCGTCGCTCCCATGAAAGTGCAGAAATCATTATTTTTCTGTAACATAATATTTGTGTTACTGAATATGTTTATTTTATAAAAACGCAACGTAGCATCGTTCTGATGAAAATACGGAAATCGTAATCTGATGTTTGAGATTGCGTAACATTACTTAAACATAAGCGTGTTTTTCTATACAACATATATATATATATATATATATATATATATATATATATATATATATCATGTTTATACCTGATAATAGTAATTTTGATTCCGCTTAAGTTGAATTTTATTGTTGTGTTTTTCTAGACAAATTTTGTTCTTCATGAGGTCAATTATTTCGCTTATTGTATTTGTTTGTAAATTCAGTTTTGATGCAGAGTGGAGGCATTTTATTTCAAGTAGTACATTATCACCTACAAGCCCTAAAATATTTTATCAATCAATGTATGTCATTTGATATACAGAAAGAATTTATAACACATGGTAATTATTTGTTATGTTGAATATATTTACCATCAGGAGAAGCACCTAGAAAACCGTGTTGAACATCTACCCACAATCCTGTATCAACCACCACAACATTTTGTACTTGTTCAAAAATGCTCTAAGCCACTTTTTCCTTAAGAGTTCCATACTCCATTACCTCCGTCATACAATAAGTCTTTTTAAGAACAGTTTTAATAAGTGAATGACAAGGTGTATTTGTTTTTCTCTTAACAACCTGTCCAAAGATTTATAAGAAATTAGGATGGTTATCCACTTTTTAGCTTGCCTTAGCTTATGCACCATAGGTAATAGTAATTGTTGAATAAAATTAATGAATGAAGTTGGTAACATTATATTTTAAAAATCTTTGAACCATAAATATTTTAAAACTTTGTCTAGCCAATAGTCAAAATTTCCTTGCAAATTGTTTGATTATATAAGCATTTCAAAAAATCAAAGAAAATAAGAAACCAAATTATTATTAAAGGATGACTTAGTAATAGTCTTAGTTGTTGATATTAAAAAAAATTTGTAAAACAAAGGACGACTAAAAAGTTAATTTTGTCTACCCATTGCACTTCGGGGGCTGTATCAAGTTATACAGATAGGTTTTCTTTTCTAAAAACCATTTTTTTTGTGTTCTTGCTGAAAAACGTAAAAACAACTCAAAAAAATCCAAAATTCCAACTTTTTTCTGGGTAAACCTATACTTTTCTCGTATATTAGATGAGTTGGATGGAAAAGTAATAAAACCAATAATGTATTATACAAAAACAAAAAAAAACATTTACCATTCAGGTGATCACACATATGTGTATCTGTCATGGAAATAAGAGAATGAACAAACTATTTTTTTGTATAATGAAGGAAAAATGTTTCAGTTCCAATCTCCACAACACATATGATCAATCTTTGCAAACAAGGTAGAAGCAAACTTGTACATGTTGATTGTATGTTTGATTTTGTACTGTATATATCGATCTCCCCACAATATAAACATTATTATTTGTCATTACAGATCTTTCGCTTTAAATTTTTTATTAGTTGTTATAGTTGCTTTGTAAGTTTTTTAAACGTTTGCTATTTTAAATTGAAATTCCTCACTGTACCTTACTTTCCTCTTTCTATTAAATATAAAGCATTGTATTACAAGTAAATATTCCTTTGTATAATAAATTTGGAAACTCTTTGTTTATATTATTTGTTTCTAGATAAAATTGAATATATTTACACATGTAGTTGAAAAAAGAGCCTACAAGTCAAATAAAATTTGAAAGCAACCAACAGAAACTCTGAAACTGATACAAATATGATTAGATTGAGGCAAAGTTGTGACACGACATTCTGTGTTTTCAGACTAAATGGCCTATTTTAAATCATGTACATTTGCAACTTTTCCGCAGTTTCATTTTCTTAGCATGAAACAAACAAAAATTTATAATCATGAAAACATTTTATAATGTTAATATAAATGGTACAAATTTTGAAAGGTAGAATGTTTTTAAAGTATGTATATTTTTCTTCCATTCTTAATTTCTTGGTATCCATATTATTAAATAGCACATGTCCTTTCATGCAATATGTAATGCAACTTGTATCAGGTGATAATAGTTATATTTTTCAATTATCACTATTATCTATTCATCAAAATGAATTGTGCAATTCTTGTCTTTTGAGAGCGGTTTTAATTTTTCTTCATTCAGATACTTCAATTAAGCATTTTTCTCTTTTCGCTAACAAACCCATATTATCATTAGAACTGGGATTCAAGAGAATGTTGAAAGATGATTTGATGATACTAGAACAAACCGTCAGTATTATTTATCTCATATTTTCACATTAATCAAATAATCCAGTAAACATAACCTCAAACATAGCTTTTAAAATTAAAAAATATGGATTGCAGGATAATTTACATTATCATAACTACAATTTTTGATATCGGGTCAATACGATTACGCACTTTTTAACAATTTATTCCTTTCAAAAACATTTATGAAACTCTTAAATAATCCAAAATCTACACTCAGATGGAAATTATGAATTATTTCAACACATTTTGTTTGGATCCGTGTATATAATATTCTCTTATCTATGCACAGGTGTGCTGTGGTTTGGATGCAACATAAAAAACAGAGATAAGGTTTCTGTGCTTACAATATAAGTGGAAATATTGGAAATCAAAACATTCGAACAGAGATGCGTTTCTTTGAACCGTCAAGAGTGGAAAGACAGAGAGAGAAAATATGTTGAATAAGTAAAAGCCGATTCAGTACTACTATCGACATCTATCGTAAATATTTTGAACCAAATAATTACTAAATTAGTAATCAGTATTGTGTAGGTTTTTAGGTTTATATACCTGTGAGGAGGACCCTCTTAAAAACGTTTAAATCCTACAGTCTCTTACGAGGTTATAACTTTGCTTGCCCCCGGACGCCATTTTGAATTAATTTTTACAGGTCGTTGGAATGCCCTATTGTCAATTGCTTATGGACAACTAAAATAAAAACAATGAAGATATTATCTCTTGGTAAGTTTATCCATAATTTACTTACGCTGAATTCAATCCATAATATTAATCCGAACAACAATAAAGGACAGTCAAGATAAATATAAATACAATTGCAATGTTAAGTTTGACGTAACGAACTCTAACTAGATAAATGTTTCATAATGGGAAAATTCCCATTTATTAAATTGTTTTGGATTATTTTTATCGCCGTGACTAGCAGTACATCGGATGTACAAATTTATTTTTTATAATTCGCGTATAAAAGAGACTTCAATATAACATTGTTTACAGTGTCACAATGAAGCTCTTTGAACACTGTTATATTAATTTTTAGTGTACAGTTGGTTATTGTATTTAGTTATATTTTTATTTGACATTTGACTTTAACCTTGACAAAAATTATAAATAAAATAGTCTAGCGTTGTTCGAGCTAGCAAATTATTATATTAAAGGTAATTTAGAATGATTTATATAATAAAAATATTAATGAATAAAGTACAATAACGTTTATTTATCAATAATTTGTCAATTGTTTATTTTTATATTGTATAGGATCAGTACCTATATAGGTATACAAAACGTTCGATTTTTGGGATTAATTACCACGTATCTATGTGAAGATGTATTACAGAAATAATTCTGTTCATGATATAATATAAATAGATCGCAAGAGCATATACGAAGAAGTTCTTTTTTAAACAAATATTCATCCTCTCTTTGCTTTTTACACAATCATTCGGTTATAATATGTCAAAAGTCAGAATTGCAGAATAAAACTATCTGTGATCTGACCAATTGGGAATCTACAGAATTGCCAACTTAAATTCAAACCACTCCTCCTAGTTTACAAACAGGGATTATATGAAATTCTATTTTATTTAAATAATTAAATAAATGCGAATTATAAAAAATATTGTGCCACAATGACTTTCTGTAGTACTCGTGATTTGCACAACTCACCGCTTCGCGGTTCGTTGTGCAAACTTCACTCGTACTACAAAACGAGTCATTGTGACACTTGCTTTACAAATAACTATTGTACATCGGCCTTGTGCGTTGATCGAAGCGCGCATATTCAAATAATAACCTAAAAAAGCATGTATTTTCTATGGTTTGTTTATATTATTTTGGATCTTGGAAACATATAGAAGTCTGTTTATTGTGTGATACCTATATTAATGTAGGTAGGGATGTCATTAGAAATAAAAATGAAAGTACGGTGTTATTTGATTCGTACATCAAAATGTTGAACTTATAGGATCCAGAAAATAAGATATACCTAACTTTGAGAGGGCTATTTTGATTTTGTTTACTTTGTAAATAATTTTTTTTTCATTTTCTAACAGGTTATACACAATTACGAGACAAACTTATTAAAATTTATCAGCAATTATCACTAGAGCAACAAAATGTGCCAAAAATTGATATACATACTTATTTTCTGAACCATAAAGATGTCTGAAGATATTTAATAAAGTTAAAGTAGCTGGATTTTCCTAAATTTGAATTTTCTCCGAATTTGAATCTCCCTTTTAAAATATTTGCATTACGACATTCTGTTTTTTCTTTAAAATCTAATGTTTTATGAATAAAGGTTTATAGGAAAAAAATTAATGTGACAAAATTATTATATTAAAAAAACTTTTATTAACGTTTAAAAGCAAATAATAACTACATATATTTAAGCTATAAAATTTACAGATATGAATTACATCTTCTCTAATAACACACTTTTGTTTTTGAAACGTTCCCAGAACATACTTTGGCGACAAACACTTAGTTCCCGGGACAGTTGTTTTTAGTCGCAGATTGTTCCAAGAATGTTCCCGGAACGAAGTTTGTGAGCATTTTAAACATTCCCTGGACACAATATTGGAACATTCCACGAATGTTTCAAATTATTCCTAGAACATTCCTGGAACCTCAATTTTAAAGCATGTACAGCTGTTTTTTGAATGTTTTATGGGATAAATTACAGGATTTTCAAGAAATGAATGAAAAATAATGACTCATAAAACAAATTGTTAAATTCCTTTATTTATTGTAATTGCCTTAACCCATCTCTGCACTTTGTCTCTTGGGCTCTCCTAAGCCATGCTCCAATGGCTAATTCTGTTTCTTTTTTATTTTATGCTAATTCTGCAGCTTCTGTATTAAAATACATGTGCATTATACAAAAAGGAAATTCGATTTTCATTTTTAAATAATATTCAAACTTTTGCCAAAATAAACTTGTTTTTATTTTATAGTTTTGTTTCTTAATATTTTCGTACTTCAACCTTATTTTTTTTAAATTCTCACCATTTTGTAAAAATAAGTGCACGTAGTGTATCCATGAATAAAATATTACAGAAATTAACAATTATAGGACTAACAAAAACATACCTACCACGGCCCTGCATAATTGCAGTGTGTCAAACTGCTCCTTCTGTTTTCTTCCTTTTGAGGAATAGAGAGGAGCATCTGATAGGGTTGGCTGTTAACATCTTCTTAAAAATTCGGTCAAATTGACTCCTCCAAATTTGGACAGATAGTTAACCTAAAATTATAGAAGATAACTTTCAATCAATTCGCATATAAGTATGTGCTTGTCCACATACGAAATATTTAGCACTTTTAAAAATATTTCTGCATTGGAACACATATCATATGTAGCAGTGTAAGTAAAAAATAAATTACCACGGACGAAAAATTAGATTTGTCTTCCAAAAACGCTTCCAGTTTCCTTAAATCATCTTCGGTTTTTATTGGAAACGACGCTTCCACTTTGCTTAAAATATCACCTTCCCTTTCTGACGGTTCTTCTCTGGAACTCTGCAGCAGTAAAATGTGATCTAGTTTGCCATTTACTTCGACTAGCAAATTTTTAATAAAATATATGTCTTTCTTGCAGTCGCAGTAGACCTCTGGAATAAAATAATTTTTTATATAAGATATATTTAAGCTTACTACAAATATAGATATATTCATAAATTCAGAATACACCCACAGTTTAGTCAAATTTTCATAATTAATTTCTATGAAATGTATTAGTTATTGTACTACTCTATATATATATATTGAATGATATTGAAGGTTTTGGCTGAAATAAAGAGATATTTTGGTTTGCTAATACATCCAATTAAGTTAATTATTGATGAACAAAACTATTTTAGGTAAGTATATCACAGTATATACAATGAGTGAAAAAATTACTTACTATTTTCAGAATCCTTTGCAGCTGAAAGATTTTGGTTGCTTGTTGAATGTCTTGTAGTCGTAGGTGGTTTAAGAAGCTCTAACAAAAATAAGAATCACGTCAATACTCATATATTCTGTATTTTAAGGTTCTACTTTATTAAAGAATAATATCTTTTTGCATCATGAGTATCTATGTCTTTGAAAGACGCGTAAGAAAAAAAATTTCCAGATACAATTAGTAGAAGCTGAGATAAAGAAGTACAAACTCTGTTCGATACTGTGACAATATTAATTAAAATTTTCAAATTTTGACCGTTGCGCTCGATTGCAATCATTGATAATCATAATACTATTAGAAAACCAGAAATTGACAATATTATGGAAAAAAAACAATAAAAAAAGCGCAAGTTTCTTTCAACTGAGAACGAGCGCGGATCCCCCCACCACTACGCCAAAGCAGCTGTCCCACCATAGCGCGGCAGGGCGCACTAAGGTTACTGTTCTTTTTCGAATGTACCCATTGACTGGAGAAAAATTAAAAGATGCACTCAAATAGAGTGGAGATTCAGCAATCGAGCACAACGCTCAAAATTTGAAAATTTTAATTAATATTGTCACAGTATCGAATAGAGTTTGTACTTGTTCATCTCAGCTTCTACTAATTGTATCTGGAATTTTTTTTAAATACGCGTCTTTCAAAGACAAAGATACTCATGATGCAAAAACATATTATTCTTACATTTTTCAAAGGAAAAAATGGAAAAAACGAGATAAAAATTTTTTTTTGACAAATGTTAAAAATTATGTAAAAAAATTTTGAAAAATTGTGTTTGTTTTATTTATAAAAATATAACTTTCACTGTATCGATTGCAATCAACCGCGTCTCGATATGATTAATGTTCATAACTTTAGAGTCAATTGAAAAAAAAATGTAATTTCATTTTGAGGGGCCGCTATTTTGAATTTTTCAAATCTGAAAACACGTAAATTTTTAGACGATTGCCCTCTATGTTTATCCATGTTTTCACCTCGATATTGTTATTTTATTCATAATTGCCAATTGAAAATGTAATTTTCGAAAAAATATCCAAAAGTTGGAAAATTTAAGGACGGAAAAAAGTTTTTTTGGAGAATCGAATTACATCACCTTTTAGAGCAAAAGATTTTCTACATTTTTTACCTTTACAATTTTTTTGTACAAGCACATCCAGGAATGCCAGGAGCATGAAACACCCGAATTTTACGTGTTCCAAGCTGTGCTTGCAAGCTCCGTCGCAAGCGTCAGTGTAATTTATTAGCGAACTAGGAAAACTGAATGAGCAAGGCGGGTTCGGGTTCATTCCTTATGTAAAATAACATGGGAAATCGCCAAGGTCCAACGTGGTCATTTTTGACGCAATTTCGATCTGCGCATGCGTCAATCATGAGGCGGCCGTTAGCAATCTTGTTCCGCGTGCGCATGTCATTCACCGTGTGCTGAGACACGTTCGATAATTATACAGGATGTAGTCATAAAGATGCCCACGTAAAACAACTAATAAATCTTGAAATGCTACGATTAAACTGCAGATATAATGCAATATTCATAGTTAACGAAAACTCAGGTCATATAAAAATATCTATTACATGATGCCGGTATAAGAGGTATAAGATATATTCCGTTCTATGATATTGCAAATAAAGTGTATTAGTAATCTTGAAACCAATGAATCCAAAAAATAATTTTTGTGAATATAAGTAAATTTACCCTGACAATTTTACAGAAATACTCAAAACTAAACAATACCTTCATTTTCTTTTGTAAATGCTTCCTCAAAATCATAATGATGTTTGTTAGATGTCATTTGCATTGTATCTAAAAGAAAAGAAAACTAAGAAATAAACATTTTGCAGTTAAGCAATATTATGGAAAATTGTGTTTTGCTTTTGTGGAAATACAAAACTTTCAGTCACTTTTTCATAATTTGAGACGTGTATAAAGTCTGCAGTCTTTTGCATTTCCAATTAAACAATAAATTACCTAGGTTTTCATAAATGTCTCCTGTTCTTCGTATCTTCGGAGGAAGTGGCAACTTGAACAATTTTTTTTGTTTAGGTGTAACCACATCATCACTGTCAGAATCTGATAAGTAATGTAGTGGTTTTATTGTGCGCTTTTTGGGAATAAACTCATCTTCATCATCAGTGCCCAGATCACTTGTTAGTTCAGCCTTTCTTGCGAAAGCATAATCATCTAGAAAATTATATTACATTTAAATTTGATACAAATGAATAAAGCTTTTTAAATCTCTATTTACTCTAATTTCATCGTATAGTATTTAATTTAGGAAAATTGCTGAATTTACTTATAAAACAATTATTGCAATATTTGAACAAAGTCAAAAATAGTTCTATTTATGTTTACAGCTTCTACATATTAATATTTGCATCTAATTTGGAACGGAAAGATTCAGACTGGATTATTAGAATTAAATAATCTTTAAATTTTCTCTAGAAGAAACTTCATTCTTAAAGGAAGAAAATAATAAAAATTCCATTAAATCATTGTAACAACTGTAGAATGTTCTAAGAGATTATTCAGTACATTTTCACAGTACTCACTAAAAGTAGAATTTCTCAATCTCCGCACTTTATGCCTTGGCCAGCAGGTATTGAAATGGCACTTTCTGATTGCCACATTTAATTTTTCAGCAGGCAGGGAAGCCAAAAACATTGATCACCTTCAATCCATTTTGATGGCACTGCCTGTACCGATTCATGTTCTTCCTCTTTAGTTGGTTCACAAACAACCACGGTCCACGATGGTGGTGAAGACATGAAAGCTCAAAATAAAAAAAAAATATTACTACTGGTCAAAACCAGAATAATGTTTTATACAAATGAAAAAAAATCTTTTGTAACTTTTTTTAAACATATACCTAAGTACAGTTGAACTGTTATGTTTCAATAATAATACAATATCTGTAGATCAGAGGCATAGTACACTATGTTACATTTATCGAATTTTACAGTAGAAGAGGCTCAAGTTTTTTATTTTAATGTATGTATCTAAATCGACTTCTTTTAAATGTCACTATAACTTCCATAACTATTCAGTATAGGTTACCTCCGAGTGAATTACCAAAACTGAAATTTTGTTGTGTACTTAGAGCATGTTTTGATAGAAAATGGACAGACAGTTTAATAGTTAAAATTAAATTAAATTCCAATTAAAAAATGAGAAATCGAAAGTAAATCAACAAACAAATTAATTGTTACTAGTGTGTAAAAGAGGAAATAATACAAATTTATCATGATACTTTAATTTTACAAATTTTTGAATATTTTCCGACAATGACCAAACTTCAAGTTGAGAACTTTCCTGTGATGCCAAAAATATATTTAATTCAGATGAATTGCAAGGTAGATTATAAAAGTTTTCCAAGACATCAAATTTTGTTCCAATAATTTGTATCTGATTGTTAACTGAAACTATATTTTTAACATTAACAGCACTTCCATCTTCTACTAAACAACAATTATTTGGTTCTTCAATAGACAAAAAAAATTGTTTAACCAAAACCTTACTGAACTGCTTTGCACTGCTAACATTTGGAAGAATTGGACCTCCATAGTGCTCTCCTTTTAACACAGTGACATTTGAATTCTGAATGCATGAAGTAACATTTTATTTGCATTTTTCCTTTGTTTAATTCTATTCACAATCTGTTGAAGCGATTGATCTCCTTTTCGAACCAAATTCTTTAAAAAAAGCATATTGTTTTCGAATGGAAATGCACTAAAGTTTTCTATACTTCCAAATTCTTTTCAGTTCTCAACAATATGCAATAAATTGTGCACATTATGAGACACGTGTTCTTCTCCATAAATAATTATAAAAGTTTGAACAAAATACTCCAACAAATCATTTGCATATTCAAGATTTTTACAAAGGGGCAGTAAAATAAAAGCTACATGCAATGACATAAAATTTTGATACATTCCCTCTGGAATATAATCCTTTAAAACTACCGGCCCAGTATAAAACAAAAATAATCTCAATTCTGTTGCTTTCCAACGTTTTACTTCAGAAAGTGATCTTGGTTTTCTGGCAAATTCTTGAGGTATTTGGGATTTAAACTCCAAATGTTTTTGAGAAATTTGATTCACCTGATGCAATGAAAATTTATATGGAGGTTTACCACAGATCCATAAATTAAGCAACAACTTTTTCATCACTCCAAGGCACACAAGGTGCATATAATCTAAAGGAAAGCTAGATATCATGTTTAAGCCAGGTAAATTTTCTAAAACAGTTGTGTCTATGAGATGAGTTTCCTGCTCTTTTCTTCTGAAAGTAGCATCAGTTCTCAAATGAAAGTGATCTGAGAAATTTGGAAGACAAACTTTATTATTTTTATGAACACCCTTAATATCACATTTTGATTAATGTTTCATAATGGGAAAATTCCCATTTATTAAATTGTTTTGGATTATTTTTATCGCCGTGACTAGCAGTACATCGGATGTACGAATTTATTTTTTATAATTCGCGTATAAAAGAGACTTCCATATAACATTGTTTACAGTGTCACAATGAAGCTCTTTGAACACTGTTATAGTAATTTTTAGTGTACAGTTGGTTATTGTATTTAATTATATTTTTATTTGACATTTGAATTTAACCTTGACAAAAATTATAAATAAAATAGTCTAGCGTTGTTCTAGCTAGCAAATTATTATATTAAAGGTAATTTAGAATGATTTATATGATAAAAATATTAATTAATAAAGTACGTTAACGTTTATTTATCAATAATTTGTCAATTGTTTATTTTTATATTGTATAGGATCAGTACCTATATAGGAATACAAAACGTTCGATTTTTGGGATTAATTACCAGGTATCTATGTGAAGATGTATTACAGAAATAATTCTGTTCATGATATAATATAAATAGATCGCAAGAGCATATACGAAGAAGTTCTTTTTTAAACAAATAATCATCCTCTTTTTGCTTAAATGAAAGTTTGTTTAGGAGTTCGGTCCTGGCAAATTGAGCACCGGTTGTGTTTAATATCAGCTCCGATAATTAATAAAATTAGTTAAATTCAGTGCGAAATAATTTAGTTACAGTGTCTAGTATTCAAGATCTAAGCATCTTCTGTATTAGTACGGAATCTGTGAGTTTTTAATTAATTCTCTATATTATAATTGTCATAGACAACAACGAGTTATATCAACATTCACAATCTAGTATAATCAAAAACTCATTAGTAGTTTATATTTCTACACATTAGACAGAGCCGTAGTTAGAACACCAATGAAACACATCTACCAAAATGGATGAATCGGTGAATGAGAGCGTCCCTTATAGAGGGGGCACTCAACCTCAAATTAAATCTTACGCAACAGTAACAAACTCACCAAAATTTCCAAGCAAAAAACAAGCAATAGTTTTCCCTTCACTTGATAACATAAAATTGGAGGAATACCTCATTTCTTTAGGGAATATCATGGAACCAAAAAATATAATCTTCTCTTCCAGAATCTCCAATAACCGCATTTGCATTTATTTGGCAAATGAAAATTTGGTTGATTCATTTATGAATAGCAATGATGGCTCAATAAATCTTGGACAAACTACGATTAAAGCTCGGCGATTAATAACACCTGCGGAAAGATTACTACTGTCAAATGTATGTCCATCTATACCAAATATACTATTAGAAAATGAATTAACACGAATTGGCATTAAAATAATGTCGCAGATTACGTTTCTTCGCATCGGTACTTCACACCCAGAATTCAACCACATTCTAAGTTTTCGTAGGCAAACCTATATTTCACCTGTAGACCAGAACCAGATTCAAATCCCAGATTTCATTACTGTGAATCACGAAGGAACCTCTTATCGAATATTTCTCTCCCTCGACGACTATACATGTTATAACTGTAAGCAGAAAGGGCATGTTGCAACAGAATGTACGCTCCCTAATACACAGTCACAAGTACTACCAACAAACCTAACAGCAACCACATCAACAGATTTACCACCTGCTCATGTAACCGTACCAACACCACAACAATCAACGGTTGCAGAAACACATATACCAGCAGCAACTCTCTATCCCATTTCTTCTACACCAACATCAATACTGCATTCCGAAAACCTGACATCCGATTCATCTCTAGAAGGAACCAATAAAAACTCAATTATTTCTGACACCACTTCTAAAACTGAACCACAAAGTTCACATTCTATTAAAATAAACACAGCTACATCCTTATCCTATAACAAAACCAAACGATCCCTATCTGAAACTCCTTCTCCTGTTGAACAAACCATCGACATGAATTTCACGGAGCCCAGAATAACAAAACTCCAAAAAAAAGCAAAAATTAACGTTCAAACACTAACTACAGTAAATATCGGAAAACAAATGGAATCAACAAAGACATTTTTTGAAACGACAGACAAACATGTGCTTACCTACCAATAATTTTGTGATTTTTTCGAAAATGTACATGGTTCACCGGACCCACTAAGCGTAGCCAAGTTATATACAGAAGATATTAATGGCCTCGTTGATCAATTACACACTATGTATCCCTACTTCACAGATAAAAAAATGAAAAGTAAATGTACCAGGATTTCTAAAAAAATTATATCTCAATTAAGTCAAGAATCTAGTAATCAAGAGGATAGCGATTCGTCTGTATCATCAATACCTTTGTGCTCGACCTCAAGAATTTCAAATACCTATTAAATTCACAACTATATTACAATGGAATCTAAACGGGTTATACGCCCATTTAGAAATGTTAAAAATTTTACTAGCCGAACAGTCCCCCTCAATAATATGTCTTCAGGAGACACGTTTCTCTAATAAGATCTACCACATGAATAATTATTCTTGCTTTTATAAAAATAGAGCAAACCAGTCTATTGCAAGCGGAGGCGTGGCTATTTACGTGAAAAATTCTATAGACGCAGTACCCATACAATTAAAAACGAACCTCGAGGCTGTCGCTGTCTGCATCGATGGACCAACGAAATTATCTTTATGTAATATTTATTGCCCTCCAAACTCTTCACCCAGTTTGCAAGAGATTGAAGATTTATTAACTCAACTCCCACTTCCAAGACTTATAGTTGGCGACTTCAACGCCCATAATAATATTTGGGGATCAAAAAGCAACTCCCAATTTGGAAATACACTGGAACAAATAATTAACCAAAAAAATATAAATCTTATGAATGATGGTCGACCAACCAGATTTAATACGGCCACTGGCGCAGAATCGGCGATAGATCTCTCCCTTTGTGATCCTACTTTATCATTGATATTCAACTGGGACGTCCTGCAAGATCTTTACGATAGCGATCATTACCCTATCATTATTTATGGCAGCTCAGCAAATGAAGTCCCACCTCCGGAAAAATGGAACTTTAACTTAGCCAATTGGGACTACTTCAATAATCTAATACTGAACAAACTCGGCAACAATTGTATCACTGATATTCTGAGCTCAGATGTAGATGAGATGGTAGAAAAGCTTTCCGACATTATCATAACTGCTGCAGAACTTGCTATCGGAAGAACTAGAATTATCAAAAAACATCCAGCTGTTCCTTGGTGGAATAATCAATGTGCAGAAGCAACAAAGAACTACAAAAAGGCATTTAACAAATACAAGAAAATTAAGTCTCAGGAAAATTTAATTCAATTTAAACGATTGAGAGCCCAAGCTCGATTAACGATAAAAAAGAGCAAACGGGATTCTTGGAAACACTTTATATCCAGTATTAACAATTCTACCCCATCCAAAATAGTGTGGAACAATATTAAAAAGATTTCTGGAGTGAACTACCAGTCCCACATAAATGTCCTAAAATATCAAAATAACACCGTCACTACTCCTGAACAAATCTGTGAAACCCTCGCAAGATCATTTGAAAAACATTCTAGCGATAGCAACTACACAAACAAGTTTTTAAACTTCAAACGTATACAGGAACAAACCTTCGTAGAGCTAGAAGAAAATTCTCATGAACCAGTCAACGAACCAATAACAATGCAGGAATTAAATCACGCAATACACTCATCAAAAGAAACAGCAGCTGGACCAGATAATATTCCAATAACATTCCTCAAAAGACTCCCAAGTCTAGCCAAGGAACTGCTACTACATATTTACAATAGGATATGGACTAACAATACCTTTCCTCAGATTTGGCTTAAATCTATTGTTATTCCAATGCATAAACATGGTAAACCCAAAACACTCACTAGCTCTTACAGACCAATCGCGCTCACATGTGCAATGGGTAAGATTTTAGACAAAATCATCAATGACAGATTAATGTGGACTTTGGAAAGTCGAAATCTTCTTATTCCTGAACAAAGCGGCTTCAGAAAACGAAGATCAGCAATTGATAACTTAGTGGATCTAGAATCAGAAATACATGCTAATAAACAATATGTGTTAGCAATTTTCCTTGATATATCGAAAGCCTATGATACCGTTTGGCGTCACAAGATTATAAAAACATTAGAAAGCTGGTCCATAAGAGGAAATATGTTAAAATTTGTTTGCAACTTTCTGAAAAATCGCGTTTTTACGGTCAGAGCTAATGGCTCATATTCGCCTTTAAAAACCCAAACTAATGGGATACCACAGGGATGCTCCTTAAGTGTAACTCTATTTTTAATTGCTATAAATGATATCATCCAAAACTGTAATACGAATATTAAAGCTAGGCTATATGCAGATGACTTAGTAATATACTCGAGAGGACGGAACATAGCTTCATTGTATAACCAACTACAATATTTTCTAACTCAGCTAGAAAATTGGTCAGAAACTTCAGGACTACAATTTTCGGCACAGAAAACCAAAAGTTTGTTATTCACTAAACGCATCCCGGATATAGTACTTCCAAATCTTAAATTGTTTGAGAAATCTATTTCATATGTGGATGGAATTGAGTTCCTGGGAATGTTTTTCGATCAAAGTCTCAGCTGGAAGAAACACATTCAAAATTTGAAACTTAAATGCCAAAGAGACCTAAATCTCATGCGAACAATATCCTCAAAAATGTGGGGAGCAGATAGCACAACGCTAACCAAGATATACAGATCCATCATCAGATCAAAATTAGATTATGGTGCCATCATCTATAATTCCGCTAAAAGGCACATAATAAAACAATTGGACACTATTCAAAACAATGCCGTTAGAATTGCCTTAGGAGCATTTTGCACAAGCCCAGTTGACAGTATTCTATGCGAACTAGGTGAACCAGATTTATACCGAAGACGAATGTATCTACCTCTCAGCTATGCGGCATCTGTCGCAGCGATCCCGGAAAAACCCGTCCATCGAAACGTATTTGCAAATCGTTTCAGAAACATGTTTCAACTGCATCCGAGACTTGATCCCCCATACCATGAAAGACTATACTCTTACCAAAGCAAACTAAACATATCCTTACCTCTCCCTTACAACCTCTGCTACAAACCATCCTTCCCTCCCTGGTGTTTCATCTCCCCAAGTTGTGACTCTAGTATGACTGAATTCAGTAAATCTACAATGAACCACTCAACGATTAGGAAATTCTTCCAAAGTAAAATAAGCAATTACCAAAGCTATAAACATATATATATACCGACGGTTCAAAAACTGAAGAAGGTGTGGGTGCATCCATGGTTCTGGAGAATATACAACACTCATTCACACTAGCGCCGACTAATTCCGTGTTTTCTGCCGAATTATATGCTATTTGGAAAGCAGTAGAATATGCGAATACGGAAAAAATAAACAAAACCTTAATATTAACCGACTCATTGAGCTCTCTCACAGCCATACAACAGTTCCAACATTTACATCCAATTGTCTCGTATATAAAAAATGAACTTTTCACGGCTAATAACGCCAAAAGAACAATTGAATTTATGTGGATCCCAGCACATGTGGGCATCGCACAAAACGAAAAAGCAGATGACCTAGCTAAAAGCGCTACTTCCCAAAATGCCGAGATTGAGAATAAGACACCTCTTGCAGATCTCAAGCAATTTTACAAAAACATTATTACCTCCGACTGGCAAATATACTGGAATAACTCATCATCCAAACTCTCTGAAGTAAAAACATCAGTGAAAAAATGGAATAATAACCCAGCGAGCCGACGGCATCAAGTGATCTTAACCAGATTAAGAATTGGACATACATTCGCCACTCATTCACACATCATCACAAGAACAAACCAACCTGTATGTGAATCGTGTCAAAAGAACCTATCGGTAAAACATTTTCTTGTGGAGTGTCCGTCACTCAAACCCGCGAGAACACAGTGGTCAATAGAATCTAACCTAAAGGTGGTGTTAGGGGAACAATGTAACGTTGAAAACTTGTGCGCATTCCTTAAAACGATTAACTTACTTGACAAAATTTAAGAAATAATTAGAAATGTAAATTGTACATAACTGTATTGTGTATGTAGCTATATATTTGTATATGTAATGTATATGTATTGAATCGTTAAATAAATACAGCAGTCGCTAATAACCCTCTGGGTGGATGCGACTTTAAACATTAAAAAAAAAAAAAAAGTTTGTTTACAATTTACACAATTAATCGGTTATAATATGTCAAAAGTCAGAATTGCAGAATAAAACTATCTGTGATCTGACCAATTGGGAATCTACAGAATTGCCAACTTAAATTCAAACCACTCCTCCTAGTTTACAAACAGGGATTATATGAAATTCTATTTTATTTAAATAATCAAATAAATGCGAATTATGAAAAAATATTGTGCCACAATGACTTTCTGTAGTACTCGTGATTTGCACAACTCACCGCTTCGCGGTTCGTTGTGCAAACTTCACTCGTACTACAAAACGAGTCATTGTGACACTTGCTTGATTCGTCCATCAAAATGATGAACTTATAGGATCCAGAAAATAAGATATACCTAACTTTGAGAGGGCTATTTTGATTTTGTTTACTTTGTAAATAATTTTTTTTTCATTTTCTAACAGGTTATACACAATTACGAGACAAACTTATTAAAATTTATCAGCAATTATCACTAGAGCAACAAAATGTGCCAAAAATTCATATACATACTTATTTTCTGAACCATAAAGATGTCTGAAAATATTTAATAAAGTTAAAGTAGCTGGATTTTCCTAAATTTGAATTTTCTCCGAATTTGAATCTCCCTTTTAAAATATTTGCATTACGACATTCTGTTTTTTCTTTAAAATCTAATGTTTTATGAATAAAGGTTTTTAGGAAAAAAATTAATGTAACAAAATTATTATATTAAAAAAACTTTTATCAACGTTTAAAAGCAAATAATAACTACATATATTTAAGCTATAAAATTTACAGATATGAATTACATCTTCCCTAATAACACACTTTTGTTTTTGAAACGTTCCCAGATAATACTTTGGCGACAAACACTTAGTTCCCGGGACAGTTGTTTTTAGTCGCAGATTGTTCCAAGAATGTTCCCGGAACGAAGTTTGTGAACATTTTGAACATTCCCTGGACACAATATTGGAACATTCCACGAATGTTTCAAATTATTCCTAGAACATTCCTGGAACCTCAATTTTAAAGCATGTACAGATGTTTTTTGAATGTTTTATGAGATAAATTACAGGATTTTCAAGAAATGAATGAAAAATAATGACTCATAAAACAAATTGTTAAATTCCTTTATTTATTGTAATTGCCTTAAACCATCTCTGCACTTTCTCTCTTGGGCTCTCCTAAGCCATGCTCCAATGGCTAATTCTGTTTCTTTTTTATTTTTTGCTAATTTTGTTAATTCTGCAGCTTCTGTAACAAAATACATGTGCATTATACAAAAAGGAAATTCCATTTTTATTTTTAAATAATATTCAAACTTTTACCAAAAATAAACTTGTTTTTAATTTTATAGTTTTGTTTCTTAATATTTTCGTACTTCAACCTTATTTTTTTTAAATTCTCAACATTTTGTAAAAATTAGTGCACGTAGTGTATCCATGAATAAAATATTACTGAAATTAACAATTATAGGACTAACAAAAACATACCTACCACGGCCCTGCATAATTGCAGTGTGTCAAACTGCTCCTTCTGTTTTCTTCCTTTTAAGGAATAGAGGAGAGCATCTGATAGGGTTGGCTGTAAACATCTTCTTAAAAATTCGGTCAAATTGACTCCTCCAAATTTGGACAGACTTTCAATCAATTCGCATATAAGTATGTGCTTGTCCACATACGAAATATTTAGCACTTTTAAAAATATTTCTGCATTGGAACACATATCATTTGTAGCAGTGTATGTAAAAAATAAATTACCACAGACGAAAATTTAGATTTGTCTTCCAAAAACGCTTCCAGTTTCCTTAAATCATCTTCGGTTTTTATTGGAAACGACACTTCCACTTTGCTTAAAATATCACCTTCCCTTTCTGACGGTTCTTCTCTGGAACTCTGCAGCAGTAGAATGTGATCTAGTTTGCCATTTACTTCGACTAGCAAATTTTTAATAAAATATATGTCTTTCTTGCAGTCGCAGTAGACCTCTGAAATAAAATAATTTTTTATATAAGATATATTTAAGCTTACTACAAATATAGATATATTCATGAATTCAGAATACACCCACAGTTTAGTCAAATTTTCATAATTAATTTCTATGAAATGTATTAGTTATTGTACTACTCTATATATATATTGAATGATATTGGAGGTTTTGGCTGAAATAAAGAGATATTTTGGTTTGCTAATACATCCAATTAAGTTAATTATTGATGAACAAAACTATTTTAGGTAAGTATATCACAGTATATACAATGAGTGAAAAAATTACTTACTATTTTCAGAATCCTTTGCAGCTGAAAGATTTTGGTTGCTTGTTGAATGTCTTGTAGTCGTAGGTGGTTTAAGAAGCTATAACAAAAAAAAAGAATCACGTCAATACTCATATATTCTGTATTTTAAGGTTCTACTTTATTAAAGAATAATATCTTTTTGCATCATGAGTATCTATGTCTTTGAAAGACGCGTAAGAAAAAAAAATTTCCAGATACAATTAGTAGAAGCTGAGATAAAGAAGTACAAACTCTGTTCGATACTGTGACAATATTAATTAAAATTTTCAAATTTTGACCGTTGCGCTCGATTGCAATCATTGATAATCATAATACTATTAGAAAACCAGAAATTGACAATATTATGGAAAAAAAACAATAAAAAAAGCGCAAGTTTCTTTCAACTGAGAACGAGCGCGGATCCCCCCACCACTACGCCAAAGCAGCTGTCCCACCATAGCGCGGCAGGGCGCACTAAGGTTACTGTTCTTTTTCGAATGTACCCATTGACTGGAGAAAAATTAAAAGATGCACTCAAATAGAGTGGATATTCAGCAATCGAGCACAACGCTCAAAATTTGAAAATTTTAATTAATATTGTCACAGTATCGAACAGAGTTTGTACTTGTTTATCTCAGCTTCTACTAATTGTATCTGGAATTTTCTTTAAATACGCGTCTTTCAAAGACAAAGATACTCATGATGCAAAAACATATTACATTTTTCAAAGGAAAAAATGGAAAAAAAAAGATAAAATTTTTTTTTGGCAAATGTTAAAAATTATGTAAAAAAATTTTGAAAAATTGTGTTTGTTTTATTTATAAAAATATAACTTTCACTCTATCGATTGCAATCAACCGCGTCTCGATATGATTAATGTTCATAACTTTAGAGTCAATTGAAAAAAAATGTTATTTCATTTTGAGGGGCCGCTATTTTGAATTTTCCAAATCTGAAAACACGTAAATTTTTAGACGTTTGCGCTCTATGTTTATCCATGCTTTCACGTCGATATTGTTATTTTATTCATAATTGCCAATTGAAAATGTAATTTTCGAAAAAAAATCCAAAAGTTGGAAAATTTAAGGACGGAAAAATGTTTTTTTGGAGAATCGAATTACGTCACCTTTTAGAGCAAAAGATTTTCTACATTTTTTACCTTTACAATTTTTTTGTACAAGCACATCCAGGAATGCCAGGAGCATAAAACACCCGAATTTTACGTGTTCCAAGCTGTGCTTGCAAGCTCCGTCGCAAGCGTCAGTGTAATTTATTAGCCGAACTAGGAAAACTAAATGAGCAAGGCGGGTTCGGGTTCATTCCTTATGTAAAATAACATGGGAAATCGCCAAGGTCCAAAGTGGTCATTTTTGACGCAATTTCGATCTGCGCATGCGTCAATCATGAGGCGGCCGTTAGCAATCTTGTTCCGCGTGCGCATGTCATTCACCTTGTGCTGAGACACGTTCGATAATTATACAGGATGTAGTCATAAAGATGCCCACGTACAACAACTAATAAATCTTGAAATGCTACGATTAAACTGCAGATATAATGCAATATTCATAGTTAACGAAAACTCAGGTCATATTGAAATATCTATTACATGATGCCGGTATAAGAGGTATAAGATATATTCCGTTCTATGATATTGTAAATAAAGTGTATCTTGAAACCAATGAATCCAAAAAATAATTTTTGTGAATATAAGTAAATTTACCCTGACAATTTTACAGAAATACTCAAAACTAAACGATACCTTCATTGTCTTTTGTAAATGCTTCCTCAAAATCATACTGATGTTTGTTAGATGTCATTTGCATTGTATCTAAAAGAAAAGAAAACTAAGAAATAAACATTTTGCAGTTAAGCAATATTATGAAAAATTGTGTCTTGCTTCTGTGAAAATACAAAACTTTCAGTCACTTTTTCATAATTTGAGACGTGTATAAAGTCTGCAGTCTTTTGCATTTCCAATTAAATTAAATTACCTAAGTTCTCGTAAATGTCTCCTGTTCTTTGTATCTTCGGAGGAAGTGGCAACTTGAACAATTTTTTTTGTTTAGGTGTAACCACATCATCACTGTCAGAATCTGATAAGTAATGTAGTGGTTTGATTGTGCGCTTTTTGGGAATAAACTCATCTTCATCATCAGTGCCCAGATCACTTGTTAGTTCAGCCTTTTTAGCTTTTTTTCTTGCGAAAGCATAATCATCTAGAAAATTATATTACATTTAAATTTGATACAAATAAATAAAGCTTTTTAAATCTCTATTTACTCTAATTTCATCGTATAGTATTTAATTTAGGAAAATTGCTGAATTTACTTATAAAACAATTATTGTAATATTTGAACAAAGTCAAAAATAGTTCTAGTTATGTTTACAGCTTCTACATATTAATATTTGCATCTAATTTGGAACGGAAAGATTCAAACTGGATTATTAGAATCAAATAATCTTTAAATTTTCTCTAGAAGAAACTTCATTCTCAAAGGAAGAAAATAATAAAAATTCCATTAAATCATTGTAACAACTGTAGAATGGTCTAAGAGATTATTCAGTACATTTTCACAGTACTCACTGAAAGTAGAATTTCTCAATCTCCGCACTTTATGCCTTGGCCAGCAGGTATTGAAATGGCACTTTCTGATTGCCACATTTAATTTTTCAGCAGGCAGGGATGCCAAAAACATTGATCACCTTCAATCCATTTTGATGGCACTGCCTGTACCGATTCATGTTCTTCCTCTTTAGTTGGTTCAAAAACAACCACGGTCCACGATGGTGGTGAAGACATGAAAGCTCAAAATAAAAAAAAATATTACTACTGGTCAAAACCAGAATAATGTTTTATACAAATGAAAAAAAATCTTTTGTAACTTTTTTTAAACATATACCTAAGTACAGTTAAACTGTTATGTTTCAATAATAATACAATATCTGTAGATCAGAGGCATAGTACACTATGTTACATTTATCGAATTTTACAGTAGAAGAGGCTCAAGTTTTTTATTTTAATGTATGTATCTAAATCGACTTCTTTTAAATGTCACTATAACTTCCATTACTATTCAGTATAGGTTACCTCTGAGTGAATTACCAAAACTGAAATTTTGTTGTGTACTTAGAGCATGTTTTGATAGAAAATGGACAGACAGTTTAATAGTTAAAATTAAATTAAATTCTAATTAAAAAATGAGAAATCGAAAGTAAATCAACAAACAAATTAATTGTTACTAGTGTGTAAAAGAGGAAATAATACAAATTTATCATTATACTTTAATTTTACAAATTTTTGAATATTTTCCGACAATGACCAAACTTCAAGTTGAGAACTTTCCTGTGATGCCAAAAATATATTTAATTCAGATGAATTGCAAGGTAGATTATAAAAGTTTTCCAAGACATCAAATTTTGTTCCAATAATTTGTATCTGATTGTTAACTGAAACTATATTTTTAACATTAACAGCACTTCCATCTTCTACTGAACAACAATTATTTGGTTCTTCAATAGACAAAAAAAATTGTTTAACCAAAACCTTACTGAACTGCTTTGCACTGCTAACATTTGGAAGAATTGGACCTCCATAGTGCGCTCCTTTTAACACAGTGACATTTGAATTCTGAATGCATGAAGTAACATTTTATTTGCATTTTTCCTTTGTTTAATTCTATTCACAATCTGTTGAAGCGATTGATCTCCTTTTCGAACCAAATTCTTTAAAAAAAGCATATTGTTTTCGAATGGAAATGCACTAAAGTTTTCTATACTTCCAAATTCTTTTCAGTTCTCAACAATATGCAATGAATTGTGCACATTATGAGACACGTGTTCTTCTCCATAAATAATTATAAAAGTTTGAACAAAATACTCCAACAAATCATTTGCATATTCAAGATTTTTACATAGGGGCAGTAAAATAAAAGCTACATGCAATGACATAAAATTTTGATACATTCCCTCTGGAATATAATCCTTTAAAACTACCGGCCCAGTATAAAACAAAAATTATCTCAATTCTGTTGCTTCCCAACGTTTCACTTCAGAAAGTGATCTTGGTTTTCTGGCAAATTCTTGAGGTATTTGGGATTTAAACTCCAAATGTTTTTGAGAAATTTGATTCACCTGATGCAATGAAAATTTATATGGAGGTTTACCACAGATCCATAAATTAAGCAACAACTTTTTCATCACTCCAAGGCACACAAGGTGCATATAATCTAAAGGAAAGCTAGATATCATGTTTAAGCCAGGTAAATTTTCTAAAACTTTTGTGTCTATGAGATGAGTTTCCTGCTCTTTTCTTCTGAAAGTAGCATCAGTTCTCAAATGAAAGTGATCTGAGAAATTTGGAAAACAAACTTTATTATTTTTATGAACACCCTCAATATCACATTTTGATTAATGTTTCATAATGGGAAAATTCCCATTTATTAAATTGTTTTGGATTATTTTTATCGCCGTGACTAGCAGAATTTATTTTTTATAATTCGCGTATAAAAGAGACTTCAATATAACATTGTTTACAGTGTCACAATGAAGCTCTTTGAACACTGTTATAGTAATTTTTAGTGTACAGTTGGTTATTGTATTTAATTATATTTTTATTTGACATTTGACTTTAACCTTGACAAAAATTATAAATAAAATAGTCTAGCGTTGTTCTAGCTAGCAAATTATTATATTAAAGGTAATTTAGAATGATTTATATGATAAAAATATTAATGAATGAAGTACGTTAACGTTTATTTATCAATAATTTGTCAATTGTTTATTTTTATATTGTATAGGATCAGTACCTATATAGGAATACAAAACGTTCGATTTCTGGGATTAATTACCAGGTATCTATGTGAAGATGTATTACAGAAATAATTCTGTTCATGATATAATATAAATAGATCGCAAGAGCATATACGAAGAAGTTCTTTTTTAAACAAATAATCATCCTCTTTTTGCTTAAATGAAGGTTTGTTTACAATTTACACAATTAATCGGTTATAATATGTCAAAAGTCAGAATTGCAGAATAAAACTATCTGTGATCTGACCAATTGGGAATCTACAGAATTGCCAACTTAAATTCAAACCACTCCTCCTAGTTTACAAACATGGATTATATGAAATTCTATTTTATTTAAATAATCAAATAAATGCGAATTATAAAAAATATTGTGCCACAATGACTTTCTGTAGTACTCGTGATTTGCACAACTCACCGCTTCGCGGTTCGTTGTGCAAACTTCACTCATACTACAAAACGAGTCATTGTGACACTTGCTTTACAAATAACTATTGTACATCGGCCTTGTGCGTTGATCGAAGCGCGCATATTCAAATAACAACCTAAAAAAGCTTGTATTTTCTAGGGTTCGTTTATATTATTTTGGATCTTGGGAACATATAGATGTCTGTTTATTGTGTGATACCTATATTAATGTAGGTAGGGATCTCATTAGAAATAAAAATGAAAGTACGCTGTTATTTGATACGTACATCAAAATGATGAACTTATAGGATCCAGAAAATAAGATATACCTAACTTTGAGAGGGTTATTTTGATTTTGTTTACTTTGTAAATAATTTTTTTTTTCATTTTCTAACAGGTTATACCCAATTACGAGACAAACTTATTAAAATTTATCAGCAATTATCACTAGAGCAACAAAATGTGCCAAAAATTCATATACATACTTATTTTCTGAACTATAAAGTTGTCTGAAAATATTTAATAAAGTTAAAGTAGCTGGATTTTCCTAAATTTGAATTTTCTCCGAATTTGAATCTCCCTTTTAAAATATTTGCATTAAGACTTTCTGTTTTTTCTTTAAAATTTAATGTTTTATGGATAAAGGTTTTTAGGAAAAAAATTAATGTAACAAAATTATTATATTAAAAAAACTTTTATTAACGTTTAAAAGCAAATAATAACTACATATATTTAGGCTATAAAATTTACAGATATGAATTACATCTTCCCTAATAACACACTTTTGTTTTTAAAACGTTCCCAGAACATACTTTTGCGACAAACACTTAGTTCCCGGGACAGTTGTTTTCAGTCGCAGATAGTTCCAAGAAAGTTCCCTGAACGAAGTTTGTGAACATTTTGAACATTCCCTGGACACAATATTGGAACATTCCACGAATGTTTCAAATTATTCCTAGAACATTCCTGGAACCTCAATTTTAAAGCATGTACAGATGTTTTTTGAATGTTTTATGGGATAAATTACAGGATTTTCAAGAAATGAATGAAAAATAATGACTCATAAAACAAATTGTTAAATTCCTTTATTTATTGTAATTGCCTTAAACCATCTCTGCACTTTCTCTCTTGGGCTCTCCTAAGCCATGCTCCAATGGCTAATTCTGTTTCTTTTTTATTTTTTGCTAATTTTGTTAATTTGCAAAATACATGTGCATTATACAAAAAGGAAATTCCATTTTTATTTTTAAATAATATTCAAACTTTTACCAAAAATAAACTTGTTTTTAATTTTATAATTTTGTTTCTTAATATTTTAGTACTTCAACCTTATTTTTTTTTAAATTCTCACCATTTTGTAAAAATTAGTGCACGTAGTGTATCCATGAATAGAATATTACTGAAATTAACAATTATAGGACTAACAAAAACATACCTACCACGGCCCTGCATAATTGCAGTGTGTCAAACTGCTCCTTCTGTTTTCTTCCTTTTAAGGAATAGAGAAGAGCATCTGATAGGGTTGGCTGTAAACATCTTCTTAAAAATTCGGTCAAATCGACTCCTACAAATTTGGACAGATAGTTAACCTAAAATTATAGAAGATAACTTTCAATCAATTCGCATATAAGTATGTGCTTGTCCACATACGAAATATTTAGCACTTTTAAAAATATTTCTGCATTGGAACACATATCATTTGTAGCAGTGTATGTAAAAAATAAATTACCACAGACGAAAAATTAGATTTGTCTTCCAAAAACGGTTCCAGTTTCCTTAAATCATCTTCGGTTTTTATTGGAAACGACACTTCCACTTTGCTTAAAATATCACCTTCCCTTTCTGACGGTTCTTCTCTGGAACTCTGCAGCAGTAAAATGTGATCTAGTTTGCCATTTACTTCGACTAGCAAATTTTTAATAAAATATATGTCTTTCTTGCAGTCGCAGTAGACCTCTGAAATAAAATAATTTTTCATATAAGATATATTCAAGCTTACTACAAATATAGATATATTCATAAATTCAGAATACACCCACAGTTTAGTCAAATTTTCATAATTAATTTCTATGAAATGTATTAGTTATTGTACTACTCTATATATATATATATTGAATGATATTGAAGGTTTTGGCTAAAATAAAGAGATATTTTGGTTTGCTAATACATCCAATTTAGTTAATTAATGATGAATAAAACTATTTTAGGTAAGTATATCACAGTATATATAATGAGTGAAAAAATTACTTACTATTTTCAGAATCCTTTGCAGCTGAAATATTTTGGTTGCTTGTTGAATGCCTTGTAGTCGTAGGTGGTTTAAAAAGCTCTAACAAAAAAAAAAGAATCACGTCAATACTCATATATTCTGTATTTTAAGGTTCTACTTTATTAAAGAATAATATCTTTTTGCATCATGAGTATCTATGTCTTTGAAAGACGCGTATTAAAAAAAAATTTCCAGATACAACTAGTAGAAGCTGAGATAAAGAAGTACAAACTCTGTTCGATACTGTGACAATATTAATTAAAATTTTCAAATTTTGACCGTTGCGTTCGATTGCAATCATTGATAATCATAATACTATCAGAAAACCAGAAATTGACAATATTATGGAAAAAACCAATAAAAAAAGCGCAAGTTTCTTTCAACTGAGAACGATCGCGGATCCCCCCCCCCCCCCACTACGCCAAAGCAGCTGTCCCACCATAGCGCGGCAGGGCGCACTAAGGTTACTATTCTTTTTCGAATGTACCCATTGACTGGAGAAAAATTTAAAGATGCACTCAAATAGAGTGGAGATTCAGCAATCGAGCACAACGCTCAAAATTTGAAAATTTTAATTAATATTGTCACAGTATCGAACAGAGTTTGTACTTGTTTATCTCAGCTTCTACTAATTGTATCTGGAATTTTTTTTAAATACGCGTCTTTCAAAGACAAAGATACTCATGATGCAAAAACATATTATTCTTACATTTTTCAAAGGAAAAAATGGAAAAAACGAGATAAAAGGTTTTTTTTGGCCAATGTTGAAAATTATTTAAAAAAATTTTGAAAAATTGTGTTTGTTTTATTTATAAAAATATAACTTTCACTCTATCGATTGCAATCAACCGCGTCTCGATATGATTAATGTTCATAACTTTAGAGTCAATTGAAAAAAAATGTAATTTCATTTTGAGGGGCCGCTATTTTGAATTTTCCAAATCTGAAAACACGTAAATTTTTAGACGTTTGCCCTCTATGTTCATTCATGCTTTCACCTCGATATTGTTATTTTATTCATAATTGCCAATTGAAAATGTAATTTTCGAAAAAATATCCAAAAGTTGGAAAATTCAAGGACGGAAAAATGTTTTTTTGGAGAATCGAATTACGTCACCTTTTAGAGCAAAAGATTTTCTACATTTTTTACCTTCACAATTTTTTTGTACAAGCACATCCAGGAATGCCAGGAGCATAAAACACCCGAATTTTACGTGTTCCAAGCTGTGCTTGCAAGCTCCGTCGCAAGCGTCAGTGTAATTTATTAGCCGAACTAGGAAAACTGAATGAGTAAGGCGGGTTCGGGTTCATGCCTTATGTAAAATAACATGGGAAATCGCCAAGGTCCAAAGTGGTCATTTTTGACGCAATTTCGATCTGCGCATGCGTCAATCATGAGGCGGCCGTTAGCAATCTTGTTCCGCGTGCGCATGTCATTCACCTTGTGCTGAGACACGTTCGATAATTATACAGGATGTAGTCATAAAGATGCCCATGTACAACAACTAATAAATCTTGAAATGCTACGATTAAACTGCAGATATAATGCATTATTCATAGTTAACGAAAACTCAGGTCAAATAAAAATATCTGTTACATGATGCCGGTATAAGAGGTATAAGATATATTCCGTTCTATGATATTGTAAGTAAAGTGTATCTTGAAACCAATGAATCCAAAAAATAATTTTTGTGAATATAAGTAAATTTACCCTGACAATTTTACAGAAATACTCAAAACTAAACAATACCTTCATTTTATTTTGTAAATGCTTCCTCAAAATCATACTGATGTTTGTTAGATGTCATTTGCATTGTATCTAAAAGAAAAGAAAACTAAGAAATAAACATTTTGCAGAAAACAATTATTGTAATATTTGAACAAAGTCAAAAATAGATCTAGTTATGTTTACAGCTTCTACATATTAATATTTGCATCTAATTTGGAACGGAAAGATTCAAACTGGATTATTAGAAATAAATAATCTTTAAATTTTCTCTAGAAGAAACTTCATTCTCAAAGGAAGAAAATAATAAAAATTCCATTAAATCATTGTAACAACTGTAGAATGGTCTAAGAGATTATTCAGTACATTTTCACAGTACTCACTAAAAGTAGAATTTCTCAATCTCCGCACTTTATGCCTTGGCCAGCAGGTATTGAAATGGCACTTTCTGATTGCCACATTTAATTTTTCAGCAGGCAGGGATGCCAAAAACATTGATCACCTTCAATCCATTTCGATGGCACTGCCTGTACCGATTCATGTTCTTCCTCTTTAGTTGGTTCAAAAACAACCACGGTCCACTATGGTGGTGAAGACATGAAAGCTCACAATAAAAAAAAATATTACTACTGGTCAAAACCAGAATAATGTTTTATACAAATGAAAAAAAATCTTTTGTAACTTTTTTTAAACATATACCTAAGTACAGTTAAACTGTTATGTTTCAATAATAATACAATATCTGTAGATCAGAGGCATAGTACACTATGTTACATCTATCGAATTTTACAGTAGAAGAGGCTCAACTTTTTTATTTTAATGGATGTATCTAAATCGACTTCTTTTAAATGTCACTATAACTTCCATAACTATTCAGTATAGGTTACCTCCGAGTAAATTACCAAAACTGAAATTTTGTTGTGTACTTAGAGCATGTTTTGATAGAAAATGGACAGACAGTTTAATAGTTAAAATTAAATTAAATTCCAATTAAAAAATGAGAAATCGAAAGTAAATCAACAAACAAATTAATTGTTACTAGTGTGTAAAAGAGGAAATAATACAAATTTATCATGATACTTTAATTTTACAAATTTTTGAATATTTTCCGACAATGACCAAACTTCAAGTTGAGAACTTTCCTGTGATGCCAAAAGTATATTTAATTCAGATTAATTGCAAGGTAGATTATAAAAGTTTTCCAAGACATCAAATTTTGTTCCAATAATTTGTATCTGATTGTTAACTGAAACTATATTTTTAACATTAACAGCACTTCCATCTTCTACAATTATTTGGTTCTTCAATAGACAAAAAAAATTGTTTAACCAAAACCTTACTGAACTGCTTTGCACTTCTAACATTTGGAAGAATTGGACCTCCATAGTGTTCTCCTTTTAACACAGTGACATTTGAATTCTGAATGCATGAAGTAACATTTTATTTACATTTTTCCTTTCTTTAATTCTATTTACAATCTGTTGAAGCGATTGATCTCCTTTTCGAACCAAATTCTTTAAAAAAAGCATATTGTTTTCGAATGGAAATGCACTCAAGTTTTCTATACTTCCAAATTCTTTTCAGTTCTCAACAATATGCAATAAATTGTGCACATTATGAGACACGTGTTCTTCTCCATAAATAATTATAAAAGTTTGAACAAAATACTCCAACAAATCATTTGCATATTCAAGATTTTTACATAGGGACAGTAAAATAAAAGCTACATGCAATGACATAAAATTTTGATACATTCCCTCTGGAATATAATCCTTTAAAACTATCGGCCCAGTATAAAACAAAAATTATCTCAATTCTGTTGCTTTCCAACGTTTTACTTTAGAAAGTGATCTTGGTTTTCTGGCAAATTCTTGAGGTATTTGGGATTTAAACTCCAAATGTTTTTGAGAAATTTGATTCACCTGATGCAATGAAAATTTATATGGAGGTTTACCACAGATCCATAAATTAAGCAACAACTTTTTCATCACTCCAAGGCACACAAGGTGCATATAATCTAAAGGAAAGCTAGATATCATGTTTAAGCCAGGTAAATTTTCTAAAACAGTTGTGTCTATGTGATGAGTTCCCTGCTCTTTTCTTCTGAAAGTAGCATCAGTTCTCAAATGAAAGTGATCTGAGAAATTTGGAAAACAAACTTTATTATTTTTATAATCACCCTCAATATCACATTTTGAACATGATTTATATCCACTGTGACCATTATTTAATATCGGTATGCATTCATTTACAAACTTATTTAAGAATGAATTAGCACTTTTAGGTTTCTCAAATCCCTGGAAAAGCCCAACAATTTCAACTTCTCTTTTGTTTAATTTAAATAAACTAATCATTATTGGCCACAGCTGACTTCCTGAACTTTTCGACAATGGCAAACCATCCACATTCACAATGACTTCTAGATTATTTACAGATTTGTCACTCAATTTGTCTATTAATATCCTTAACGATGACTCAAAGCCAAAATGATAATAAAATCCAGGATCTAAATTGTCTATATTCGTATTCCTTGGTGTTTTAAATACAGTTCGGGCATCTTTAGGTAAATCCAGGTTCTGTTCTCGAAGTATACCTAGCAACTTTGATAAAGCAATATGTGATATATTATGCTCTATGGACCAGTTAACCAATTGGGTGGAAAGGTTATTTAGAGAAACTTGCAAGTTCTCTATATTTTCACCATGTGATATTGAAGGAGTATTTTGAGACAAAATATCACATATTGTATTTTTATTGGTAAATTTTTCATTATTGCATATGTTGAAACCATTTACATTTTCAGCTTTTTGATAACTGAGCCGTTTGGTAATCGAATTATTTGCATCATCAAACTCAGAATCTGATGAATCATGATGTAAAAAGTTTGATTCACTGCTCACATCACTTGTAATCAATTCCGAGGTGAAGTCGGAAGTGTTGGATGTACAACTATGAATTCGCTGTCGTTTGAACCTTGCAGAAAACTTATGGAGGATTATTCTTTTCGAATATTTATTAGCCATTGTGCTAGTCCCGAAAGTTTAGTATGCCAAGAGAATAAAACTAGTGATATGCACTTACCTCAAACGAGAATTTCTTTTTCAGTCCGCAAAATTTACAAAACAGGTAAAACCTCAGCTCAGAATCCACAGAAATGGGTAAAACGTAGGTGATTTGCAGGTAAAACAAATAAAACACTAGCCAGAAATAAACACTTGCGCGGGAAACAACGTGTGTAGTGTAAGGCTGGATCCACATGCATCCGTGATCACGGACGTACGTGTGAGTTTCACGGATAGCCGAAAATATGATCATCCACATGTGTCAATCCGTTCACGCATTCGTTTATGGTACCAAACGTCAAAACAACCACAAAATATTCTAATATTTTTGTCATTACCGTATGACTGATACACCGATCTTCTTAAATTATGAGTGTTTGTCGTGTTAGTGTAAACAAGAGGACTTTAGTGATTTCCTGTTCAAACAGACCATTAGTGAATGCTCCTCCCTGGGCACAAAGCAATTTAGAGAAAAAAATTAAAATGCCATACCTAATGTATCTGCAAAACAATAGGTTTATCACACAAAACCCACAAAAAAGAGCAATGTGGACAAGACAAATTTTATGGAGGAATATTTTCTAGACTCGACATTTTTTTAACCTAGGTAAAAAATTCTTTTCAAAAGTAGTCGGCGAATCACCAGAAAAACGTAAACAAAATAATAACCTAACCTCAATCACGCATGAAAAGTTAAAATTAACCAACTTCAATCCGTTGTGACCTTGAAACGTACGTGATTTTGATCCCTAAAATTTCATTAGTTGATATTGATCACGTGGTATACAACGGATACGTATCACGGATGCATGTGGATCCAGCCTAATGCCTTGGAGGGCAGTGTTGCCAGTGTATTACAATTGTAATAAATGTATTACCTTAGACTAGGAAAGAGAGGGGACTCGTAACGCTGTCAACTATTGTGATACCAATGTTCACCAAGTCATAAACTTCATGATCGTTATATGATAGTTCTAAAAGACTAAAATTTTTAATTTATAAATTAATCTTTATACATGGGAGATTTAAAAATAAAACTATGTTGATTTATTTAACTTATATCAAAATTGTAGGCATTAGTAATTAGTAATTATGATCTTTTGGGGTTAGGAATTCCGAGAAACTGAACAATAAATTCGTTAATTTTCAATGAAAAAGTTTCGTAATGTCTTTTCTACTAACATAATTGAATTTATTATGAAATGCGTTTTAACTCACTAGTGGGGTTTTATGATTAAAAGCTTATTTTTTAAGATATAAAGAAAAAAGTAGCTACCAAAAAAATAAGTTAGGGATAACTTACCTATGAAACGAAATTTCAGGTTCTTTCTTTCTGCTAGAACTCTCACAATGGTAATCACAACAATTAACCATCTTAACAAAATCAAAAGTTCACTTTAAAATCACTTTAATCGCTCAATAATCGCAAAAAACTCTCAGGTGTTGACTATAGCGTTGACCACCAAAAAATGGCGTCCGCTTTGAAATATGCATCAAACCGTCACCACAGCTTGCATAGAGAGTTACGCGTCCCCTCTCTTTCCTAGTCTAAATGTATTACTTTTTGATGCACTGTAGTACGATATTACTACTTTTACAAAAATATTACTTTTTTAAGGATTCTTTTAATAAGGAAAAATCCAACCATTTTTGTATTTATTAACAATACTGATTGACTAGACTTTAGACTAAACACACATTTTTCATACTTACTTGCCTTCAAAAAGTTATAAAACGGCTACCATCAGATATATCTTTTGTTAGCGACCCGTATAGTACCATATGTAAAAACTAATACCAATATCTTTTAAAATAAAACATAGGTCTCTGATATACATTATAGATAGCGGTGTTATATTTACCGACGTAAATCCCATAGACAAATTTTTAGCACACACACACACGAGTGGGGTGTGGTTTATATCTGATCTGATGCCTGATTGTGAGTTCTCAGGTGTGAGTTTTTTATTTTTGTGTTTATGTTTAATAACCAAATAGTTACGTGAAAAACAGTGTTTAATGTAAGTTAATTTTTGTTTGTGAACATTGTTAATTAAACTTACAGAAATGGAAAGGTAATTGTTTGTTGTGTGCTTTACTAGGTATATAACCATCCGTGCCTCGGGATGCTATGTGCCAGAGGCAGGACTTTGCTCAGCCCAAATCTGTCATATAGGTTTCCGGGGGGGGGGGGCACCCAACACGGCGCGTCCCAATGGCTCATAGGGTGTCTCCAGGGAGAGTGGGTGGTCGTGGGTCCTACGCTCTTTTAAGAGCTGTGAGGGACGCAGGACCAACCAACTTCCGGGATAGGCGATGAATGAGAACGACACAGTTTCGAATAATCGCCCGCGGATCAAAGGGGATAGAGGAGTAAACCTGACCAAAAATCACTGTCGTTATCCTCCCTGCCTCCGCTGATCATCTATCAGTCAAGGGAAGGAGAAATATTTTCAAGACTATCAGGTCTAACATGCTCTCCCAAACCCACATTTCGCCATTTTCTTTGTTTTTTTTACTATTCTACTTTCTCGCCTTATTCTCTTTTGAATCTCTTCTTAACCCACGCTGCACTATTTTCTTCTTAGTCATCTACTACCTTCTTTTCTTCTCATTTGTATCTCTTTTTTGAGGCATCTACCATTCCTGAACGCCAACCATTTTCCACACTTTCTCCTCTTCCCTTTCCAGTTTACCATTTCTACTACTTCTTACTTCTTTTATTCTTTATTCCCTCTAGCCTTCACTATATTTGGTCGTGCTTGGGCCAAAACATTTTCCATCAACTAGGCATAGGGGACGCAGCTATGCCTAGCTATATTTACTTGTTGGCAAGAACTGCGACCTACCCACACCCCACACAAAAAAAGAGGAAAAAAAAACCTGGCAGAAGGTATAAAATGCACCAACTCAAAATGGAAGATAAAACAAAAGGAATATTACCCCAGGTGGGTACCGGCACGGCCGGGGAATCCCACTCCTGTTTACAGGACAGTCCCGCGGATTCTGGGGGGGACAATCTACCATTGAGCACCTATGAAATAGAACTGTTAGATAAACATAATAGGAGATCAAGCGTTACTCCTAGATCACCGACGCAGCGAAGTATTTCATGGAGATTTCCAGCAAGTGATAACTTCGAGAATCGAAAGGAATCAGAGCGCATCACATCCAAGAATGGCAGCCTAGTAGACGCGCAAGAAAATCCGTCGAAACGGAAAAGAAAAGAATCGCCACTTCTAAAAAGAGAAGATGCATATGATATATGTAAATGGATCCTAAAAGCCAAAGCTGAGATGGCAAATTTAGCGAAAATAGCGAAGGAAAACCACAACACTCGAAGAGATTTGGTCGCCAGCATCCAAAAGCTTCAATTTTTGTTTAGAGAAATGGACGTTGAAAAAGTTAGCGCCCAAACATGCAGCTGTAAAAATACGGAAACCAAACAAGTAGATAATACACGTATGTTTTGTGACACTTTATCGGATGAACAGGCGGATGGCCTATGGGTGGTTACCGATAGGAAGAAGTTTCCAGAGGGTTTACAAGAAGTAAAAGAAGTCTCTAGATGGTTAACAAGTTATGACGGTAGCGTCTACGGGGGTTATGCAAAAAGTAAATAAGTGTGTATGTTGTTACGTGTATTAGGTAGAGGGTGGTTTAGAAGAAGCGAAGGGGTTATTAAGGGTAGCGTCTACGGGGGTTTGGCCTGGGCCAATTGTCAAAATTTTTGGGATAATGACGGTAGCGGCTACGGGGGTTATGCAGAGAGTAAATAAGTGTGTATGTTGTTACGTGTATAAGGTAGAGGGTGGTTTAGAAGTAGCGAAGGGGTTTTTAAGGGTAGCGTCTACGGAGATTACGCAAGTAGGGGTGTACGGGGGTTATGCAAAAAATGTGTTTGTTTTTACGTGTATAAGGTAGAGGGTGATTTAGAAGAAGCGAAGAGGGTTTTAAGGGTAGCGTCTACGGGGGAGGGGAGCGTCTACGGGGATTACGTAAATAAGGGTGTATACAAGAACGGGGGGTTATGCAAAAAGTAAATAAATGTGTATGTTTTTACGTGTATAACGTAGAGGGTGATTTAGAAGAAGCGAAGAGGCTTTTAAGGGTAGCGTCTACGGGGGGTTGCGTAAAAAGTAAATAAGGATGTATACAAGAAGTAATTAGAAGAAAGAAAATATATGGAGAATTGTGTGTGTGTGTGTGTAAGAGATGAGGGGTAGTGCTTACGAGGGGGAGGGGCTATGCAGTTAGCTGATTTTTAAAGGGTTCTATATTTTGAAATTCTCAAAGGAATGTTATTAGATTGATAACCAACATTTTTTTAAACGGATATGTGTGTGAATTCATATCATTTCATAGAAGGTTTTTTATATTGTAATAAATGAAATCTCGCATTATTATGAATACATCTAAGACAAACAAACAGATTACAGCAACCACATTAGACGTTGCAACTTAGCAATAAGTGTTGGGGATCTAACCATTGGTACAATATTTTGAAATTCTCAAAGGAATGTTATAAGATTGATAACCAACTTTTTTTAAAACGGATATGTGTGTGAATTCATATCATTTTATAGAAGGTTTTTTATATTATAATAAATGAAATCTCGCATTATATTAAATTCGCTTAGTAGGTAATATTTATGTGTTATTTCTATAGCTAGCAAACACGTGCAGACCAAATCATTTATTCAGACAATAGCGAACTTGTTTCAAAATATGTTAAGATTGGAATGTCATGATTTATAGTTTATAATTGTTAGTAACATATTAGATTGTACGAAATCGTAGAAAAATATAGTTTTCTGGAAATATGATGATGATATCAAAAATAACTCATTGGACTTGTGCATCCCCTCTATAATAAAATATTCTTTTAAATAGTGCTCACAGTAAATACTAGACAATAGACTGTACTTAGGGTTCCAGTGAAAAGTTTAAGGTTCCACAATTCATAGTAAGTTTTTTATAAGTTTACTATTTTTTTTTCATTCATCTTTAACTATTTTAAAAAACTTAATTGTTAAATTATTATTATTATTATTATTCTGTTATCTTTTCAAATAATTCTTTCTTTATTACAGATGAATTTTTTAAATGAGATTAATACAATAAGCACTGCTTTTGCAGAAATAAAACCCGTTATAAAACTGAAAGATTTACCAAGGGATACACCACATAGAATAAACAGCGCAAAGGTGCACCAGGGGCAATTTGGAGTCCAAATACTTCTGGAGCTGGACGAAAATATAGTATTTCTCCCCAAAAGAGTGACGGATGCATTTGCGTCGCATGTAAATCAATTTACGCCGGGGAAGTTCAGCATTACATTTCTGGGACTTCAAACTTTCCAAAGGGTTTCCCCTAGGACCCTCTTCAAAATAGAGGAGAATGTATAAAAAACATAACAAAACAGTACATATTGAATTTCAACACCTTGAAAAATAATCTGGACACAGGTGAACAGCTTCAGTTTTCAAAATCGTAAGTTTTTATAATTTTTTGAAAATGAATTCTGAGGAAATAGCTCTCCTGACTGATAATATTGTTAAAAAGTTTCAAGCAATTGAAAATATTTTATTTCAAAAAAAAAATTGTACTACTTATGATATAGAAAAATGGTCAAAACAAGCTAAATGCCACATTAGACTTTGCAACTTAGCAATACGTGATGGGGATCTAACCATTGGTACATTACGTAAACTACAAACCAACTTGGGTCACTTAAAGCGGTTTAGAACAATAATTCAGAATCTAAGTAAATCTGGAAAGGGGCTTACTATTAATAATAAAAAAAGAAGTAATAGAGTAAAATGGGAAGATATTAATTCAATTTTTGAAAGTAGAGTTCGAACCGGGATTATTATAAATAAATCTCATAAAGATATCTTACAGTTTTTTGATGATTCGTTGTTTCTTTTCAGCACTAGAATGAAAAACGCATTAAAAAAATGCAATATGTTGAAAGTAAATACTTGTTTTTGTGCAGAATTTATTAGAAAATCAGGTGATACTGAAATTACGGAAAATAAATATTTTTCTACAAAAAATGAAATAATTGATAAGACAACTGACTTTAAAAAATGGTTTGCAGTTAATGTAAGAGATGTCATTTTAAGAAAACTTTCAGAATATTCTGAGGAAGGATCGGTGTGGGCCTTAAGTAAAATTATATCTCTGGAAATCAATATAAATAAATACGAGGTGGCTAGTGGAATATCATCATATATTAAATTACCAGACATAATAGCTAAAAGAAAGGCGTGTATCAACGTTCAGAATGACGATAATGCATGCTTTGCTTGGGCAATTGTTTCAGCCTTGTTCCCTTGCGTTATTAATAAAAATCCTACACGTACTTGTTCATATCCTCATTATAGCAAAGTTTTGAACATAAACGGTCTTACATTTCCTGTACACCCAAATCAGATTACAACTTTCGAAAAAAATAATGTTAATATTTCGGTTAATGTTTTTGAATTGGAAATTTTAAGACCATCAAATTCTAGTGTTGTGCCAGTACGTTTAACAAAACAAAAAAGAGAAAAGCATGTCAATTTACTGATTATTCAAAATAAATATTTTCCTAAAAAGAATGATTGCGAACCAGAGTCAGATAATGATGATTATGATTTTAGTGATGATATACAGTATCACTATATTTGGATAAAAGATTTGTCAAGACTTTTATCCAAGCAACTCTCTAAAAATACTAGGAAAAAATATATATGTGATAGATGTTTGAATTATTTTGTTTCTCAAGAAAAATTGGATGACCATTTCAAATATTGTGAAAAAATTGATAATAATTGTAAAATTGAGTTTTCTATAGATCCATATGTCAAGTTTAAAAATTTTGTATACAAAGAAAAAGTACCTTTTATTATTTATGCAGATTTTGAATCACTACTTATTCCTTATATTGATGTAGATGCTAGAATAATATCTCAAAAGGGATATGGTTCGCAGTCGGTAACGAGAAGTGCTAGGTATCAAAAACATAAAGCTTATAGTGCTGGACTATATTTTAAATGTAATTTTAACGATAACTGGTCATTTTATGATAGTAATCGAAGTTCTGATTGTATGTTATGGTTTGTAGATAAAATTGAAAATATTGCAAAATTTGTAATGTCAAAATTAAAAAATGTTGAACCAATGAATGTTGAAGTGAATTTAAAAGATGCTTCAGATAAATGTCATATTTGTGAGGAGATATTTAAGGAAGGTGATAAGATTGTTAGGGAACATTGTCACCTAACAGGTAATTTTCGAGGTTTTGCTCACAACCACTGTAATCTTAATTATAAAAAATCATTTGTCATTCCAGTAGTTTTTCACAACCTAAGTGGTTATGATTCACATTTCATAATTAGAGATTTAGCTAACCGAAATTATGTTCAACTTTTACCTGTTAATAAAGAAAAATACATAAGTTTCACAATCTGGGATAATAATACAAATATTAGGTTTAGATTTATAGACTCTTTTAGATTTATGGGATGTTCATTAGATTCATTGGTATCAACATTAGAACCAGAAAATTTCATTCCACTTAGAAAAGAATTTTCTAATCTAAATACTGAACAATTTAGTTCATTAACTAGAAAAGGTGTTTTCTTTTATGATTATTTAGATGATATAAAGCGATTAGATGAAACTGCATTACTTAGTAAAGAATATTTTTACAACAAACTTAACGATGAACATATAAAAGATATTGACTATAGGCATGCAAAATTAGTTTGGTCAGCATTTAATATGAATACCCTTGCTGATTACAGTGACTTGTATATGAAAACAGATATTTTACTTCTAGCGTCTGTTTTTGAAACATTTCGTGATACTTGCTGGAAAACATATGGTTTGGATCCTGGTCATTATTATACAGTTCCTGGTTACACTTGGGATTGTATGCTCAAGTATACTCATTGTAAATTAGAGACAGTGCAAGATATTGACATGCTGCTATTTTTTGAAAGAGGTATAAGGGGTGGAATATCTCAGTGTTGTAATCGATACGGTGAAGCCAACAACAAGTATATGCCTACGTATAATGAAAACAAACCTGTGAAGTATCTTTTATATACAGATATTAATAATCTTTATGGTTGGGCTATGAGTCAGGAGCTTCCCTACGGAGGATTTAAATGGGTAGATCATAATATTGATATAACTCAAATTCCAGATGATTCCCCTGAAGGGTACCTGCTCGAGGTTGATTTAGAGTATCCAAAAAATAAACACGATCTACACAAAGATCTGCCATTCTGTGCAGAACATATTTCACCACCAAATTCTAAACAAAAGAAATGAATGACTACTCTGTATAATAAAAAAAATTATATTATACATTACAAAAATTTAAAGCAAGCTATAGCTCATGGATTATTGCTTAAGAAAGTTCATAGGGTATTAAAATTTCAGCAAAGTTGTTGGTTGAAGCCTTATATAGAATTGAATACTTTGATGAGATCCCACGCAAAAAATAATTTTGAAAAAAATTTGTATAAATTGAATAATGCAGTATTCGGGAAAACGATGCAAAATTTGCGTAAACATCGGTTAGTGAAATTAGTTCGAACGTGGTATGGCAAACGAGGAGCTAGAAATTTAATTGCAAGTCCCACATTTCATAGTCGTGTTATATTTAACGATGATGTTGAGAATCCTTTATTGGCTATAGAGCTTAAGAAAACTAAAATTGTATTTGACAAACCTCTTTATATAGGATTAGCAATTTTAGATATTTCAAAAATATGTGTTTATGAATTTCATTATGATTATATGCTGACCAAATTTTCACCTGAACAATGTAAATTACTTTATTTCGATACTGATAGTTTAGTATACGAAATTCAATGTAATAACATATATGAAGAAGTAATAAAGGCGGATATTCACCGTTTTGATACTAGTGATTATCCTGTAAATAATGTGTGGGATATTCCTCTAGCTAATAAGAAAGTACCCGGAATTATGAAGGATGAAAATAACTCATAAATTATGACACATTTTGTAGGTTTACGTTCTAAACAGTATGCCTTCAGAGTGTTAGGTGAGGAAAACGATGTAAAAAAAGCTAAAGGTATTAAGTCTAATGTGGTAAAGAAAAAAATAACTTTTGATGATTATATTCTCTGTTTGCAGAAATTTATAGAAAATCCTCAAGAAGAGTGTTTCATGCATGCAACTCAACGTTGTATACTATCAAAGTTACATGATGTATACACCATTGAACAGACCAAAATTGCTTTAAACCCATCAGATGATAAAAGATATTTGATACCTGGTTCACATGACACTCTTCCGTGGGGACATTATAGTATTATGGAGTTATAATGAATTGATTGGAATTTATTTTCAGATGAAGAGTTGGGTAGATCTATGTACTAAGATAATTTGTAATCGTATTACTAGAATTTCAAGTTTTCTTGTACAAGCTCAAATTCCTCAGTTTTTGCTTTTATATATATAACTATATTTAATATGTACTGTCAAATGTATAATTTCCATTTTGCCTTTAATGTAATATGTACTGTTTTTTTATTTGATGTAATATGTATATAAATACAATTAATAAAACAATATTCATATAACCTTGAAACTTGATTTTTTATCCTAGCTCCTTCCCACAGGTTTTCAAGAATTTTTAACGTTATTACGTCGATTTGAAGTTTCATAAGTAGTACATGAGTAAGAAGTGCTGTTCCTTTAGACTGGTGTTTAAATTGTAAATTTGGAATTTTGTTGCCAAATATGCCTTTTCAGCAACATATGACGGTGATGCTTGAGGAAAATACCGATTTAGGTTAGTCTTTTTCCCATTTTGTTCTAACGCGATACGAATGTTCACCATCATGATCGTTTTCATTTACACTACATCGAGGTCGCTCTAATAGTTGAATAGTTGCAGGATTTAGAATGCCATCTACAGGAAAATTTAATTTCTCTTGGAAAGCTTTTAAAATCGATGACATATTTGTGATATCATGTTCCGACTTGTTAACATATCCAAATATTTCGATAATTTACATCAATTTTCTCAGATGCCACTAAAGGTACAATTATTATTAATAGTAGAAGAAACATCCTTCACTTTCGATGTTCAATACTGATTCCAAATCAACATAAAAGTTTTTATCATCAGCATTACTTGTGTTAGAGGTGAAATGAAACAAAGAATATTTTCATAATTATATAATGTTAAATCATTGATTACATGGACTTTGTAATAGTACAGATATTCTCTAAGTGCTCTTCCTATTAAACTGCTGTTGTCATAAGAATAAATATCACAAACAGCATACATTAAATCTAAACAATTGGAAAAGCCACATATTGGATTCGATATAAATGTTTTTAATAAATTAATGATATTATAATAAAAATCGCAAAAGTTCACTTTATTTAAAATTGAAATGTGATGTTGAAGCAAATTCTCATGAACACGTTGAATTTCTACAACTTCTTCTTCATCGAGGAAAACTGTTACATCATCTTTCTGAATTTTCACAAATTTTTGATTATCATAAATAACTTTAGTTATTTGACAAAAATCTTGGTACAACATGATGGGATTAGAATCTACAACATCATCATCTGGAGAATTGAAGAATAACTCGTTACTTTTATGCAGCACTTCTATGATCTCATCCCATTCTAAAGTATTGAATGACATTTTTGAAGGTTCCACGATAAACGATGATAAAATGACTCAGGACTCAGGCAACATCCAACTTCAAATCGACGACCAACATTGACAACTGTATGCAATAAATAATGTCTTTCTTTTATTATTGCAATTTCATAATTAAGTACAATTTGATCTAAATCACGATCATAATTTGGTTCTTCATCATAACTACTATTATCGCTACATGACATTGTAACACTATAATACCCAGAATCGTGACTACTCATTATGATGACTTCTAAACTAATGTCGATCAATTTATATGTTTATCTCTGTCCGCCACTCAATCAAAGTTGATTGGTTGCTGGTGATCTATACTACTACGTCATCAGTGTTAATCCAACTGTTATGTTTTTCATCTAATCCTAACCATTTAACGTACATTTTGTTACGTTTCCTCTTCAACACCTTTTCAACGAGATAAATGTGGGGATTTTTGGTTTTTTTGTAATTCTTTTTCATAGAAACAACCTCTAATAGGCGATCCAGTCATATCTTCTATCAAATACGTTACAGGATTCGTTATTTTGACTTTCGTAATTTTGAATAGTCCAGTTGTAAAATTGGGAGTGTAACCTTTTTCAAAAGCATGTTTCGCTTTACTTATTCGCACAATATCTCCCACATTTAATTTTCTGGGTCCGGCGATTTTCAAATAACTGAACTTCTTATTTAAAATCAATTTTTCGTTACTTCGATTCACCTCTGATGGTTTGTATCCAGTTTTACTATGTTTTGTGTCGTTGTATCCCTTTGTGATTTGAGGTAAAATATCGATCCATTGGTATTTCCCAATTAAGCTGAAATGTTTATAGAGTTTCGTTTTGAGCGTTCTAATAACTCTTTCTGCAATTACAGCTTTCTTCGTACTAAATGTACTATAATGATTGATATTATGTTTTTTCATTAGCGATTTGAATTTACTATTGTAAAATTCCGTTCCCTGATCTGATTGTAGATTTTTTGGTGTTCGACTCCTGATAATACTCGAAAATGCTCGTGTTATTTCTTCGGCTGTTTTCGTCTTGAGTGGACGAGTCCACATGAATTTCGAGAAACAATCGATAACCACCAAAATCATTTTAAATCCTTTATTATGCTTTGCATAAGGTCTCATTTCGGCTAAATCCATTTGCCATAAGTCATCAAGACCTTTGATTATTGTTCGTCGACGTGGATAATTTCGTCGAATCGGTGTATGCAATTCTTTAACAAGTTGAATCCTGTCTGCAGACATGATGTATAGTGAACAAAGAAGGTTATTTTGTTATATATATATATATATATATATATATATTTTTTCTAAAGGTCAATTATTGTTCTTCTTCTAAATTACACTGTACGAGAAGATCCATACAAAAATAATCTCTACTACCCAATTTGAATTCTATTTTATCGTTCTTCTTTATGCTAAGGCCGTTTAACTGTTGATACTGATATTCCATATTATTCTTCAATAAAACGCTGCCATCAGAAGCATAATGTTTACAATTTTCAATTTTACAATCAAAAGGGAATACAAAAGCCGTACCTTCCGTATCCAAAACGTAAAAGTTCTTGTTGAATTTCTTCGTGCCCCTAAAGCTGATTAGACACTTTGTGTGATACTTTTCTGCGAATTGGTGTATCTGTCTGCTGATATTTGTCGATGAAACGAGATTATCGACATATTTTTTTATCGGAATGTTTGTATTGAGAGTAGCAATCCTTGAATCATAGTTTCTATGTATTTCATCCAATGTATCTTTCATTTTTTTGTCAAGTATGTTTACTATAAATTTTCTATTTGATTCTATTGCATTATCCACATACTTTTGAGTTGATCCATTATTTATCAAGGATTTTATTTTATCATTTATTTGCTGAATACTTGTGTTCAACGACAATTGAGCTATTTCGATTTTTTTAAATCGTGCTTCGAGATTTGTATCATACTTCTTTTTATATGCGTCAGAATGTCGACCAAACTTGTCGAGACTCATTTTGAAAATGAACATAAATCAATCGATGGTTAATGTATATAATCGGCTTCACGAAGTTCATGTATAATGGCAACAATCTCATTATCATTGGAAGTGTTACCTGCATCCTTGGAAGCTATTAACTCTCTAAGTCTTTCAACAATCTCGTTTACATCGTCCCAGTAAACGTACTCTATAACTTTATCATTATAGGTCATGATGTGATCAGGTAATCCTTTACCTACGATGTTAGTGGTAGTGTTTCGTCTTATAATAAATTGCTTTTTAATAATAATAATATATTTCCACCGCTGAGAACCTTTTAGTGTTCTATCTTTTTTCAAATGAACCCCCGTTCGTTCCAATAATATTTTGTATGTAGGTAAATCATCATCGATATATTTGGGATGTTGGTAGAAAAGTAATTGGTAAAGACCTGGAGTAGCAGGTATTCTATCCCATCCTTTATCTCCTTCTACGAATATATCTCCGTTTTTTGCGTCAAAGTTTATGCGTTTATTCCCCAGAGTCCACTGATCGTTTTCAGCATTATACTTTGGACCGTACAAATCATCGATTTGTGAGTCTTCGTTAAAGAAATCGATGACACATTGTCGACCCATTGTAGGATATTGTTCGATGTACTCGTTGACTGTTCGTGGTGAGAAATGTTCACTAGTATTCACTTGAGGTTCACCATCATCATCATCATCCGTAAATACTGATTCATTTTTCGGATCATAACTGTATAATTCTTCATCACTGATAAAATTGGGGACATGTTCTTTTTTCTCTTTAGATTATGTGGGCTGTGGTGGTGGTGGAGGTAGGGTTGCTGTAATCTGCTTGTTTGTCTTAGATGTATTCATAATATTTACGATATCTTTGAGTGGATTAGATATAGGTTTGAAAATTCTATTTAGTGTCTCATCATGCTCAGTTTTGTTCAGTTTAAAAGATAAATACTTTTTTCTAATCATTCGTTTCAGATCTGCAATTTTTCGTTTTCGCACAGCGTCTGCATCAGATGACATCATAATGAAAAATGAATGGTTAAATAATTATTATATTTTTATATACATATCGAATCCTTTACGATATCTACCATCTTGTAAATCAAAGTCTTTAACAATAACCAAAGCGCCATATTTATCATTCCAGCATTCAGAGCACATTTTCTTGAATTGTTCAAATGACATGTCGGGGGAAACGTGGTCGTTGAAGGCATGTTTAAGGTTAATTTCATCCTGTTTAAACATTACAATCATATTGCAGTTATCACGTATTAGCTGCTTTGGTATTTTCGAATAAGTCTGACATAGGTAGAAGACATCAATACTTCTGTGCCTACACATGGAAAAATATTCTTGAATTGTTTGTTGTTTGTCGCATGACACATCGTCAAAAATGAAAATCGAATTCGGTTTGGATTGTGTAGGACAATTTCATCGTTTCCTTTAAACGGATAATATCCCACACCTTTTACACCAGTCAATACTTCTTCGAGCAGTTGGTATTTTGGTTGATATAGAGATTTAGAATAAACGTAGACATTTTTAAATTTCACACCATTTGGATTGAACAGCAATGATAGCACAATATTTGTTTTCCCACATCCGCTGGGGCCACAAATAATAGCACGAAACAAATCAGGTAATAAAAGTCCATGTTTTCGGCTTCCAAAACGCTATCGAAATTTTCAATCGGTAATGACTGCTCTTGTTTAACAATCTCCATCTTATGATACTTTTTCAAACAGTGCAGCTATAATTATAGGTTCCATCGTGAACAAATAGTCAGTCTTCATGTTGATTCACGAAGGTGAAGGTGTGCTAAATTCACTCATAAACAATTTGCCTTTTGAGCTTCATTTTCCTGGCTACCAATACTGTGGACGTAAGTTTTACTATTTTTATTTTTTCACAATATTAAATCCTCTATTTATATAGCTGGAACGCGTCTGAAAAAACGGCTACTACGAGGAGATACAGGTGTCAACGCTCTCGACGCAGCTTGCAAAAATCACGATATCGCATACGCATCTAACAAGTCACTCACAGATCGTCATAAAGCTGATTTGGTACTAGAAAACGCCGCTTGGGAGCGAGTAAAGTCAAAAGACGCTAAATTAGGTGAAAAGGCAGCCGCCTGGCTCGTTACCACTGGAATGAAGGTCAAACGCAAGTTGGGAATGGGTATGAAGCCGAAGCGTCGTAGATCTTTTCATCGTGATGTTGTTATGAAGGTGAAGAAATCCATGAAAAAGGGATCTTCGCTGTCAGATACAGCGATGTTTGCATTGCGAGCAGCAAAATCTCTTATTCAAAAATTCGGAGGCCGAAAACATGTTCCAATACCTAGAATAATACCTGTAGCTAAATCTGGAGGATTTTTACCTCTAATACCTCTTTTCGCTGGACTTTCAGCTTTGGGAGCATTATCAGGCGGTGCTGCGGGAATTGCGAAAACTGTGATCGATGCAAAAAATGCTCAAAAGAAATTGGAAGAAGATCATCGTTATAATAAAGCTATGGAGCCTATAGGTAAAGGATTGTATTTGCGAAAGAACGCTAAAGGTGGATATGGATTATTCTTGAAAAAAAACTACCATTGAAGCTACCCAATAGAGCATTATTCGACTATGAATTAATCAAGTTTGCCAAATAATTGAAAATAAAATATTTTCGAGATGTGTACATGCGCGATTCTCTACCAAAAAACGGACCTCGACGATGTGAATCAGCAATACTAAATTTGGATGTGTCTAAAAACTCAGGCACGCATTGGGTAGCATATAGGAAGATGAATGACTGCGTCGAATATTTCGATTCATTTGGTAATCTGAAGCCTCCGAGAGAACTTGTCACTTATCTTGCTGGCAGTAAAATATTTTACAATTACGAGCAATACCAAAATTACAATCAGATCAACTGTGGACATTTGTGTTTGAAATTCCTCTAAAATGTTTGAAGCATGGTTGGTTGGCGAAACACAATTGTTGTCGTCTTTTACAAGTGCCGAATTGAGAACTATTCCTCTAAAGTATTTGGTAGAGCGAGTTAAACCTTGGGATTTATTAGACAATTGGCATAAATTACCAAAAGAATATCAATCAATTTCAACTTGCAAATTTGCTTGCCTTGTTTTGTGCATTACAATCGACGTGATCAACGTACTCATGTCGATGGTCCGGTTAGCTCACAACGCAACTGTCATGCATGTAATTATTATTTAAAAAAATAAAATTGTTTTTTCTAATCTAGTAATATTATTTAAATACACCACTCCCATAAACATCACAGTCATGTCTCAACTGTTGAACTTAACGTCCACATAGAATGAATTCTCCTTCACTCCTCCCACACCGATAATATTGAAACCTGAAAAAGAATACTTTATTGGTGTGATGGGGTTTCATTCGTATCATTCTATACCGAATATCGATGGTGAGAAATTTTATTTTTACAATAAAAATGATCGTAAGAAAGGACTCATCACCATTAACTTCCCGTCAGGATGTTACGAAATCACAGATATTAAAGCTTATCTCATCGATCAATTCAAATTGAAGACGGATACAACTGTGGCCGATATATCTTTGAAGCCCAACAACAACACTCTTCAGTGTGAAATTTACAGTCGACAGCACGCCATCGATTTTGAATACTAGTTTGAGTAAAATACTAGGATTTTCTCCAAAGATACTAGATCCTGGTAAAGTCCACCGTTCCGATCTACCTGTTAACATTTGTAAAATATCAACTTTACTATTCGATTGCAATATTTGTGAAGGATCGTTTGACGGAGATAAGCCTGCTCATACAATATTCAGTTTCCCAATTACAGTGGACCCTGGTTATGCAATCAACGAACGACCGAACAATCCGATTTACTTAGCTGTGAGCAGCACAAACGAAATCACCAACATTACCGTAAGAGTGTTGAATCAAGATCTCGAACCAGTAAATTTTCGAGGAGAAAAAAGCACGTTACTTTTACATCTATTGGAACGTTAATGGGTCTACTTATCAACAACGACTATTATAAAAGTCACTCATCATCTACAACAAAATTAGTCTCTTGCAGATCGTTCAAAAGAACGAAGCTTCATCTAACTCCTGCAAATCGGGCGTTTCTCAAAGCAATCGGATTAAAGTTGAAGAAGAATGACACTAAAAAGAAAGTACGTGCGTTCTGATAGGACACCACCATCAATGAAAATATCTTCGATATTTGACCTTTACCGAGATCCACAATATGAAGAGTCGATAAGAAAAGAAGATTTTCACACCTATCTTCCTTATGTGAAATCATTCAATAACAGCGATTCTGTGGAATTTGACATTCAACAAACTGACGCATTTTTTCTCATGTACGAAACTCAACTTGAAATTAAGGGAAAATTAGAAGTTAGTGGCGGAGGAGGACATGTTAATCTAACGCCAAATCGCGGTGCAATCCTCTTCGATTCTTGTTCCTACATTCAAAGTGGAAAGGAAATAGAAATAGTACGAGATCCCGGTATAGTAACTACCGCAAGAAGTTTGTTGTGTTATAATCCACAATCGAAAGAAATGGCTTTAGCTGGCTGGAATTATCCCAATAAACCGCTATTGAATGATGTTGATAAATCGTTTAGTTTGTTGATTCCTCTAAAACACATTTTCAATGTATTCAATGACTATACTAAAATCACATATGGAAAACAAACTTTTCGATTCATACGTGCTCGTCATGATAACGATGCTGTAATAGTAAATGAAGTAACAACAGGTACTACGACATCTAACACTACAATAAAGTTTGTTATAGATAGCATGGCATTGAAAGTTAAACACGTCTATCCTAACGATGAAATAAAATTACATATGATGGAGCAAATAAAAAGTGATCGACCAATATTCATTCCGTTCAGGAAATGGGAACTTTGTGTATTGCCTACGTTAATGAAAGACGCTAAAAATGAGATTTGGTCAGTTAAAACGAGCTCGTCTGTCGAGAGACCTCGATATGTTATCGTATGCTTTCAAATAGATAGACGCAACAAGAAGACAAACGATCCTTCGCAATTCGATCACTTGAACACCAACAATGTAAGATTGGCTTTGAACGGAGATTTTTGGCCCACCGAACGATTAAAGATGGATTTCGGAAAAAACGACTATACTCTTGCCTATCATAATTACGCCTCATTCTATAGAAGCTATACCAATTCCAGCATAGTACATCCAACATTGGACTATGAAGCATTCAAAGATCGTGCTCTCTTTGTCATAGACTGTTCCAAACAGGAGGAGGGTATGAGGGCATCGACAGTTGATATAAAAGTGGAAATTGAAGTAGGTGTAGGATTTCCTGCAAATACTAGAGCATATTGTATAATTATACATGACTGTTTATTAGAGTATTACCCCCTAACGGAAATTATCAAAACGATCATATAATACCAGTGTTGAAATACACAGCGAGACAGTTACAAATAAACCACGATGAGAATAGCATTCATTGACATTCAAGGCTTCATTATCGAGGGTACACTCCATCCTAAGGAATTGTCCATCGAAATCGGATATAAACATAGACACTACATATTTAAGCCGCCACAACCCTTTCATTTGCTAAGCAATCAAGATAAAATAACAAACAACTTTTTGGAACACCATATCCATGGAATGAAGTATTCTTCTGGCGATGTTGATTATTCAAAATTGGACGAGATTTTGAAAAGTACAATGTCTAATGTCGATTGTATTTACGTTCGCGGTAATCAGAAATATGAATTTTTACAAAAGAAATGTGAAAAATATGGAATTTCTACGACAACTGTTGTTGATGTCTGCAAGTTTGATGGAACGTCCTCAGCCATGGAAAGTTTAAAAAAACATTCGAATGCTTGTCATGCCGATGGGGCTTTCAATTGTACACAAATTAATGTAGAACGATTACGATGTTGGTTTTTAAATGTAATACCATTGTAATTTTACTCAAATAAATAGAAAAAATTGATGAGTTGTTTTATTGAAACACATTGTATACTCATTTATGTCTATACTACATGAAGACTTAAACTTTCGTTTTACAATATTCAATATAATTTTCAATATTAAAATAAATACTGATGTTAAAATTATACATGTCATTGCAAAAACGTTATTAATTTCATCCTTGATGGCATCCTGTTGTTCCCGAACCTTCTGTATCCAAAACGTAAAAGTTCTTGTTGAATTTCTTAAGAAAAAATTGATGAGTTGTTTTATTGAAACACATTGTATACTCATTTATGTCTATATTACATGAAGACTTAAACTTTCGTTTTACAATATTCAATATAATTTTCAATATTAAAATAAATACTGATGTTAAAATTATACATGTCATTGCAAAAACATTATTAATTTCATCCTTGATGGCATCTTGTTGTTCCCGAATTGTATTATTCATCATATTGTAGCCGGTTCAATTCTGTGGATATTTTTTTTGTAGGCGGCGATTTTTGAAGACGTTATCCTCCAAGCACATTCGCTCCAATTGCTTTATCAGTTTAATCTTATTTTCATAAATTGAAATATTTTTACTCAATTCTCGAACGCTTTTAAAAAATTCCTCCAATTTGCGTCTATACTCTTCCGATGACATTGTGATACAAACACTCAATTCTCTCATTCATTTATTATAAAAGAAATCATGCACATGCTTTCAAGACTTTCAAAATACCCCGTATAAAAAAAAGACCTCTAAATATGATTTTAAAAAAACTGCAACATAAAATCTATTTTTATTAATTCGATAGAAAACTAGATTCTGCTGTTTCATGAATAAACTCAGTTTAGATTTTATCGTAAATGACTAATACAATATCAAGTTGATATCATATATTTTTTAAAAGATACTATAGTAATATTCCGTAATATGAAGTAATATTCCCTTATCATGACATTCCAATCTTATCATATTTTGAAACAAGTTCGCTATTGTCCGAATAAATGATTTGGTCTGCACGTGTTCGCTAGCTATAGAAATAACACATAAATATTACCTACTAAGCGAATTTAATAAAATGCGAGATTTCATTTATTATAATATAAAAAACCTTCTATAAAATGATATGAATTCACACACATATCCGTTTTAAAAAAAGTTGGTTATCAATCTAATAACATTCCTTTGAGAATTTCAAAATATTGTACCAATGGTTATATCCCCATCACTTATTGCTAAGTTGCAACGTCTAATGTGGTTGCTGTAATCTGTTTGTTTGTCTTAGATGTATTCATAATAATGCGAGATTTCATTTATTACAATATAAAAACCTTCTATAAAATGATATGAATTCACACACATATCCGTTTTAAAAAAAAATGTTGGTTATCAATCTAATAACATTCCTTTGAGAATTTCAAAATATAGAACCCTTAAAAAATCAGCTAACTGCATAGCCCCTCCCCCTCGTAAGCACTACCCCTCATCTCTTACACACACACACACACACAATCCTCTATATATTTTCTTTCTTCTAATTACTTCTTGTATACATCCTTATTTACTTTTTACGCAACCCCCCGTAGACGCTACCCTTAAAAGCCTCTTCGCTTCTTCTAAATCACCCTCTACCTTATACACGTAAAAACATACACACTTATTTACTCTTTGCATAACCCCCCGTTCTTGTATACACCCTCATTTACGTAATCCCCGTAGGCGCTCCCCTCCCCCGTAGACGGTACCCTTAAAACCCTCTTCGCTTCTTCTAAATAACCCTCTACCTTATACACGTAAAAACAAACACATTTTTTGCATAACCCCCGTACACCCTTACTTGCGTAATCCCCGTAGACGCTACCCTTAAAAACCCCCTCGCTTCTTCTAAACCACCCTCTACCTTATACACGTAACAACATACACACTTATTTACTTTCTGCATAACCCCCGTAGCCGCTACCGTCATTATCCCAAAAATTTTGACAATTGGCCCAGGCCAAACCACCGTAGACGCTACCCTTAAAAACCCCTTCGCTTCTTCTAAACCACCCTCTACCTTATACACGTAACAACATACACACTTATTTACTTTTTGCATAACCCCCGTAGACGCTACCGTCATTACTTGCTAACCATCTAGAGACTTCTTTTACTTCTTGTAAACCCTCTGGAAACTTCTTCCTATCGGTAACCACCCATAGGCCATCCGCCTGTTCATCCGATAAAGTGTCACAGAACATACGTGTATTATCTACTCAAACATAAAGAAACCCAAACAATATTGACAACCGAACCTAAGATAATTAGATCACTAGGGACAGTTTTAGACTTCTTGGAGTGCAAGAACATAATCAATATGGACTGGAGTGATGAGGCATACAGTACCACAGAAGTGATTGTTGGCGATCCCCTGGAGGCAAAGACGATGGTAACCAAGGTGGTAATAGTAGAACCCAGTGATCCGAATATGACTGTAGGAATACAAAACCGGTACAAATATAGGTTTCCAGGCATTGTTGACACCAATGAAAAATATACGGTGATTGAGCAAGTCACAAAACTCAGGACTGACCATGGACAAGACACAATCACTCAGAAAATCATAAAATTGTCACAAATTTCCAGTGAAGAAGACCTATGGAATTCCCTAAGGACTGTCAGAGATAACACAATAGAAGATGGTCAGGTTGCACTGCACTATGTTGACAATATGACCCTGGGGAAGTTCAGGAAACTCGTTGAGTGTGTCTTTCATGGTTCGGGTATAGAGGTTTTCATCTATACCACTAAAAAAAACAGGAAACGGAAAGTGTTCAGCCAGTGACAAGCAAACGACAACCAACATCATACGCCCTTATAGTCAGCAAGTACAATAATACGTACCTGGAAGCTCTGAATACCATAAAGGGAGCTGTTCAAATGCGAAAGATGCTAACAGCATAAGGCAAATCAGAGAAACCAAAGACGGCACAGTTCTAATAACCATGGACAAGAACCAGGGATCAATGAATTCCTTGAAAGCAGCAGTGGAATCCACCAACATGAAAGTGAGCACGAGGGGTACCCATTGGCCTAAAAAGAAAACATTCCACATTCGTGGGATTGATGCAACAGCCACAGTAGAAGATGTGGCTGGAGCAATAGAGCGAAAGGTCGGGGAGCAGATTAAGGAAAACTGCTCTATTGGAAATCTCAGGCCAAATGCTGGCAGCACTTTGGCAGTTACAATATCTATATCGGAAGACAAGGCCCGTGAATTAACCCAGAACCCGTATATTCGTATCGGGCTTTCGAATTGCAGGATCGAACCCAGAGTGAGGGTCGATCGTTGCAAAAGATGCTGGTTATACAACCACCAGACTGAAGAGTGTAAGGGTCCGGATCTCAGAAATTGCTGCTATAATTGTGGACAGGAAGGACATCTGTCAAAAGAATGCAAAGATAAACCATTCTGCCCAGTTTGCAAAGAGACGCATAAGTCAAATACCGGAAAATGCATAAGCTTCCGTAGAGCTCTGAGTACGACTAAAAGAGTGAAACGTCAAAAACTTTACTCCAGTAATGAAAATATTACAAATTAACGCCAATCGTAGTGTCCCAGTCCATGACATTGCTGCACTTACTGCTTCTAACAAGAAATGTGATGTTATTTGCATCAGCGAGCCCAATATCAAAAAGTGTGAAACTGGGAATAGAAATGTATACGTAAACCCTACCAAAGACGCTTTAATTGTTAATGTAAATAGCTCCATGCCTGTTTTAAATGTGTTTAGTGGGAACTGTTTTGTGTGTGTCCAGTATACGAACTTGTTTGTAATGTCAGTGTATATCTCCCCAAACATCCCTTTTCAAAGCTTCCAAAACTGCTTAGGGGAGTTGCAGGATATAGTTCTGCGCCTTCGGCATGGGAATAAAAACACACCATTTGTGATAACTGGAGATTTTAACTCAAAGAACGAAGTCTGGGGGGGCAGAGTAACAAACCGTAGGGGCAGAGAATTATTGTCCTGGTACAATGCTACGAACTTAAATGTCATTAATGATGGACTTGTCCCCACGCTTGTTAGAGACACTGGGCAATCATACATCGATCTTACTGTGGTGTGTGACCGAATACAACGACAAGACCCTCAGTGGACGGTGCTTGTGGATCCTGACGTGACGGAGCACAGGTTTATTTTAACCGAACTCTCAACCGTGAAGCCTGTAGTCAAGAAAAGGAAAACAAGGTTTGGTGAACCGAATAAAGAATTACTAGTTCACATGTTTAGAAAAAAGACCAGAGATATGCTGGATTCTACGAGTGTTTCTGATCTGGTGAGTCGCATCCGCAAGGCTTACCAAGAATGCACACCGAGGGTTTGCTGCAATGAGAACTATCGCTTGCCTTACTGGTGGAACGAGTCAATACAAGAGGCCATCTTAGATGTTCATCATAAGAGGCGTCTCTTTCAGAGAATAAAAAATGACCCAAACCGGAGTGAAGAAAAATATAGAGAATATAAGACTGCAAAAAATCTGCTAAAGACTGAAATCAAAACATTGAAAAGGCGAGCTTGGCAAAACCTTTGCAATGACCTCGAAGACGACATATTTGGCCAGGGATTCCAAATAACAAGAGCTCAATTACAAAAAATGCCGGCTCGTGTTGAAATCTCAAGAGAGGTAAGGGAGAGACATTTTAAGGAGTTGTTTGTCACCAACTGCCCAAATGGAAAACAGCGACAAAAAGAACTAACTGTGATACAAGACTGTGATATGCTCAAACACCAGGAAATATTGGATGCCTGTGATAGTATCAAGGTTGGCAAAGCCCCAGGCCCAGATAATATACCATCTGTGATAATAAAAGCTGTGATTAATGGTAATGTCCAATTTTTTGTAAATTTTTATAATTCGTTTTTAACCAGGCAGTGTTTTCCAGGAGAATGGAAAAGAACCAAGCTATCGCTTATCGAGAAACCAAGAAAGTCACCTGACGACCCTGCAAAATATCGCCCAATTTGCTTAATAGATGAAATTGGAAAAGTCTACGAAAGACTCTTAAATACCCGGTTGATTGCGGAATTGCAAAACAAAATTAATGGCTTCCACGAAAACCAATTTGGATTTCGTAAAGGACGGTCTACTTCACATGCAATGGAAAAGATTCAAGACATGGTAGCAGCAAACAAAGGAAAACATTGTGCATTAATCTTGGTGGATGTTAAAAATGCGTTTAACACCGCATTCTGGACAGTCATCAGCGACCAGCGTAACAGAATAGGGGTGAGTGCATACCTTAAGAACATTTTAAATTCCTACATGGATGAAAGAGTAATTATCCTGAAGAGGGACCTTGAAAGACAAGATTTTGGTGGTGTTACACAGGGCTCGGTTCTCGGGCCAAGTATGTGGAATATTCTATATAACGAAGTAATGAACCTTCCAACGCCAAGTGGAGTAGTAATATTGTGCTATGCCGACGATCTAGCGGTATTCGTAGCTTCTCGGACCTCCAACCAAATGATTGATAAGACAAACCATACTCTTGATCTTGTATTTCAGTGGATGACTCAACATCATCTAGAGATTGCTCCTGAAAAAACCGAAGCTATTCTTCTTAGCTACAAAAGAAAGGCCGATGCGATAAAATTTAAAATGCAGAGCCAAGAAATAAAACCCCAGGGAACTGTCAAATATTTGGGATTCCACCTAGACCGAAGGCTAAATATGACAAACCACATCCGAGAAACCTGTCTGAAGGCTGACAAAACAATAAAGGCTCTAAATTGTCTTTTACCAAATATAGGAGGACCAACAGCACCGAAGCGGCGAATTCTGGCGATGGTGTGTCAAAGTGTAATCTTATATGGTGCGCCAATTTGGGCCCTTAAGAAATATTAAGAAGTCAATAAAATGAGACTTATGAAGACACAGCGAAGCATTGCGCTTAGAGTCTGTTCTGCTTACTGCACCGTTTCAGGTGCATCTGCAATTGTTATTGCTGGTCTCATTCCGCTGCACCTTTTGGCGGAAGAGAGGAGGAGAATATTCCACATGGCTGGTGTAGCTTCTGTTACCCAGAAACAGATAGAGAGGGAGATGACTCTGCAGCAATGGCAGGAAGAGTGGCAGAGCGGCCCTGAAACTTGGACCAGGCGGAATATTCGACCTTGGCACAATAGGAAATGGGGGACAGTATCCTACCATCTTACTCAGTTCCTCTCAGGCCACGGTACTTTCGGCACTTTTACTTTTAAAATTAAAAAAAAGAGAGACGAAAGTTGCATATGCTGCGGGGCAGCTGTAGATGACCCAAATCACACTGTCTTCGAATGTCCTCAATGGGCAGAGAAGCGCCAAGAACTGTGCTCAGATTTAGGGGAAATAAGTACAAGCAACGTCATTGACAAGATGCTTAAATTTGAAAATGGGTGGAATAAGGTAACAGATTTCATAACCTATGTGATAAGCGCAAAAGAGAAAGTTGAGTTACGAGCCCAGGAAAATGCAGAATATTAGGCAATATTCCTTTCTTTCTTGATGAGATGTCCTAACGGCGGGTCCAAGAAGGAAAGTGGAAGTTCTTAAGAGAGGAAAGGGTTTTAGTGGGTCGGGAGTCTCCCCATCCCCACACTCCCCCAAGCGCCGAAACACCAATGCCTGGGGGGTCTGCTAGCAGATTTCCTAAACCTCTTTGAAAAAAAAAGGTATATAACCGTATTATTAGATACATTACTATTACTAAGAAAAATGAACATGAACCATTAAACGAAGGTGAAAAAACTGAACCTATAGCTAGCTGTAGTAACAGTAATAAGTTGGATTCTGTCCAGATTTCTGAATTAGATAGGTGGTATTTCCCATTTAGAGAGGCACGAAAAAACTGTAAGACATAAAAATAAATGTGAAGTTGCTAGAAAAGCTTCAAAAATAGAATCTTATATTAAGAAAACTGATGGAAACCATAGTAAACTTGTTAAGGAAGTTGATTTAAAATTGACAATTTTTTTACATGAACATAACTTGCCCTTTTTAATTATGGATCACTTACCCTGTCTATTAACTTCAGTTTGCCCAGATTCCACTATTGCTAAACAAATAAAATGTAGAAGAATGAAAGCCACTGCATTAACCAAAGACTGTATAGCCAAAGAACATATTAGTATTATAAAAAAAACAGTAAAATAAAACAATAATGAAAAGTGATAACATAACAACTACTCTTCAAACATTTCAAACTACCTCAGCAAGTTGTTTTAGAAGTTGGTCTACTGTGACGTCATACTTATACTAGTTTGAGTGTCTCCATCTAAGCATGTAACACGTCACTAAATCTCATTTTATGATAGTTAACTCTTTTACCGGCTGTATTACGTTTCTGTTCAATTTAATACGTTTCTGACAAAAGTGTATTACGGACATTTTGTTCGTTCTGGCAACACTGCTTGGGGGTGTTCTGTATCACAGATAACCCACATTCTGTATATTCGCCTTATGGAGGGTAGAACTAAGGAGGACCAACTCAGTGTATGAAAAAGTGTCCGCTGACAGGGACCAAATTAAGGTGGCGCCAGAGTAGCAAGTGGAAAGATTTTAAAAACAGCGCCATACATTATTAGAGTAGGATAGGGATCGAGGCCCACGGTTCTTAGACTATACGGTTGCCTCTTCCCATGGTGGAGGGGAGAAATTATTTCTTGTTCTACGTCACAAGAGTACAACTGTCAAACCGCTGAACTCAATCAACGTAAAACGTTACAAGTTTGCGAGGTTGTCTTTTGTAATTTTTGAAGTTTATTCGCAAGATTGAAGTGAATTTTTAATGTAATAGAATATTTTTAATAGGGTAAACATGGGATGATGGTTATGGAATTGCCTTAAACTTAATTTTTACACAATTTTAGAATGCCCGGTATGGGTTGTAGTGTAGCCATTTGTGGTAATAATTATTACAAACAAAAGTCTAGAGGACAACAGCAAATAGCATGTTTCACCTTTCCCAAAGACGAAAAGTTACAAAAATTATGGATTATGCGTTGTCATCGTAAAGATAAGATTAATATAAGGACTGCAAGAGTATGCAGTGATCATTTCAGAGAGGAAGCTTTTGTTGATGATATGTATTCACGAATGATGGGAACTAAACCAAAATTGAAATTAAAGAATGGTGGTAAGTTTTGATGGTCTTAAAGTTTTTTTTATTCAGTATTATGTTCATATATTCTAGCAATTCCAAGTCAAAAATTAAAATTTGAAAAAATGTTTTTAAAATAAAAAAAATCTGCAATAAGTGATAGAATAATGGCTGTGAAAAGACACAATGCAATCATTAAAGATGTATTGGAGGCGCATTGGCAGGAATGCAAAGAAATAAGTAGAGTAAACATAGATTTGTTTGATGTGCCTAGTACACGTGAAGAATCAGATGAAGACATCTTAAAACGGAAGTATGATGAGCTAGTTGTAGAAAACTTAAAATTAAAAGAAAAATTGGAAGAAAAGGAGGGGGAATTGTTTAATGCAAAAATGAAAATTACAGAATTAAGTAAAATCAACAAGGACAAAGACATTGATATTGAGAAAAACATTTTGGACCTGTTTCAACACATATTTACTAAAAATGAATTAGAAATTATTTTAAAAAAGAAACAGAGAGCATGTTGGAGTACAGAGTACAAAGGCTTTCACAATACGATATTTTAGTGAAAGGTGTTTCATTTACTTAAGAAATACTCTTAAATACCCTTTACCTGGAATTTCAACATTGCAGAAATGGGCTACTCATATTAACCTTAAATATGGTATTCTAAAAGATGTTCTTCGAGTAATGTTTACTGCTGGAAAATCAAATACTGAGCTACAAAGAGTAACCGCCCTCTCATATGATGAAATGAAAGTGTGTTCTGTTTATGAATTTGACCAAAAAGAAGATGAAGTGGTAGGTCCGTATAAATACATGCAGGTAGTAATGGCTAGAGGACTTTTTGATAGATGGAAACAACCAGTCTACATTTGCTTTGATACCAGCATGACACAGAATATTTTATCTGAAATACTTACAGAATTACATAAACTAAATTATGACGTGGTTGCATGTGTCTGTGATTGCGGTGGAGGAAATCAAAGAATTTGGAAAAAAATGAATATTTCAATTGAGAGAACATACTTCCCACATCCAGTCACAGAAAAATATATATACATATATATATATATATATATATATATATATATATATATATATATATATATATATATATATTTATATATATATATATTATTGTAGAGTGAAACACCCTGTATATCAAATAATGAAGAATTAAGATTATGTATTGTAATATAAAAGAATTTTTTAAGTCAAAAATTTTTTTAAACATTTGAATGGAGACAATCTGTACGATCCACTATTCGATAGAGAAGACATACAGAAAGGACAGACTGTATAATGTAGGGATAATTGCGAATAGGTGTGATAAACAATTTATATGAAACAAATTACCTAATGAAACTTTTATCAAAGAGATCAAGTATCAAAATTTGTTCATAATAAGAAACTAATAATGCTTTGTTCTGTAAAGTCAAGCTAATCTCGTAATATTTGTTGATTAAGACATTAAAATAAGATAGTGTAGATGTTTAGACATAACAGAGCAGGAAAGTATATAATAATGTGAATTTCAGAGAACATGACTTATAAAGAAAACGAATTTTCATTTTGAATACATATTTAAAGGTAATAGCTGTCATCTATTAAAACATTAAGAATATTCATTTGACATACATACTTAGAGATTAGGAAATGTCATTTTAACAATACTAGGAAATATTATTGAATGAAAATAATATAGGAAGTCTAAGCAATTAAAAACCTTAGAATATAATATCCTGATATAATGGATGAACATTTCACTGGTTGAAATGAAGAATTTGAGTTATAAAATAAATAGTCAAATTTGATTGGTTAATCAACATTTAAAAAAGATCACATCGGCGACAACTGTGTTGCTAACGAAAAAAAAATCAGAATGTAAAAAGTTGTTGATTATGGGGTCTATTGACTAGTAGGTTTTTTCTTTTGGGAAGAGATTTTGGAGCAGCAAAATTTTTTTGGTAAAGTAAATCAATTGAAATCATTTGGAAGACAAAATTTGACTATAGAATTTAAAACAAATACATTATACTTAAAAGAGATACATCAGTGTAAGTAGTTTAGTTTATATTAATAATTAAAAAAGGAATTGTTGAATGTTGTACAATACTAACCATGAATTTTATTTTATAATATGGTGTCTTGTGTCTTGTGGAAGTAAAATAGCCACAATAGCTTTTGAAAAACACTGAATAGTGGAATTTGTGTGAGCTGCTTGGACTTTGAATGAAGGGCGGCATCGATTCCTGTTCTGGTAGAAGCAGAATGCCAACAGGGAGGTTTTCCAGGAGGAGAATCTGGAACAAATAAAAGAAACGGATCATTGAAGGTGAACAAACAGAAACTGTGAAGTGAATAAGGTAGTACAAGTTAATTTATTAATATATTAAAAAGTCCAGCGTACTTACCAACTTATGCAAAAAACTAAAATTTTGTGATGCATAGACGCTGTTAAGAGTGTATTTCGCCATTTTCTAAGAATCATATGTTTATGAAATTATATAACTGTATTTTACTATTATAATAATATCTCACCAGAGTGCGTGTGAGTTGTATGAAAGAGTCATCCTTTTAGATAGTTGAATTTCTTAAAAAAAAAACACTTGTAAAAGTGTAGTGTATTTATTTTCATTAAATTAAATATTGTTTTTCCTTTTGAAGAACGTTTTTTTAAATTACTTGAGTTATTCATTTCATCTGGTGACTTGCGCACCATCTACTTACCACAGGCAGAAGCTCTGAATGAAATCGATTGAACTATGCAGATATTTTTTAAGTAGGACAGGACCGTATTTAATTTGAAATCATTAAAAAAGTAACATATTCTGATTAACAAATTTATTTTTAAAAATATGAAGCATTTATTAACTTTGGCGCTAACATATATAAAATTATAAAATCATTTTATTTAAAATACTTGAACTCTACCCTGAGATGAGAAGTTTTCATGTTGGTTAAATAAACTGTTTATCATATATATTAAATCATCAACATACCGGGCAAATTAAATTCCCATATAAAATAAACTATAATAACATTTCACCGCAACGTGGGGCTATTATAGAAATTTTGTAAGTAATAATAAAAAGCATTGAAATAATTTTTATTTGACTTTATTAAAAGAATTTTAAATACATAAAATGGAACGGAAAATGACTTTGAGAGACGGGAAACAAGTAGGAGGAGAAAGTGGCTCTGAACAAGAAAGGGAAGAGAGAAATCATGGAAGAGGAGATTTCCAAGTACAATATTTGGAGCAAGGAAGAGAACGTTCAGACGAAGATATTCCAGAACAAGATCAGGAAGAAGAGGATGCAACATTGCAAGAAGAAATAGAACAAAAGTCTAGACAAGAGTTTAAAAAACAAACGGAAGAGGATAAACAAGAACCTAAAGAAAAAAAAGAGCAAATGGACGTAATGAGTATGCTCCAAATGATGATGAAAAGAATGGATCAAAACAATGAAGATATGAGGAGAGATATTAAGGGGGAAATGAATAAACAAAATGATAATATGAGTGGAAATCTAAATCGAGAAATGAATAATATGCGGGGAGATATGAACAGAATAGAAGGTAATTTGAATGGGAAAATGGATCAGAATAAAGAAGAAATAAAACAAGAAATGAACACAAAGATGGATCAAAATAGAGAAGAAATAAAACAAACTAAGGATTTAATCATAAAATTAATGGAAGAAAAATTGGGACACGTTGAGAAGAAACTAGAAGAATCAAACATATACATGGAGAATAAAATTGAAGACACTAAACAGGAAATAAGAGGAGAAGTGATTGGACGTATAATGGAAATAGAAAATTCACAAATCAACAGAATTAAGGAAATAGAGGAGAAAGAAAAGGATTTCAAAGGAGAAATTCAAAGAGAAGTAAATGAAATCAAAATGGGAGTTCAGGACACTCAGGAAAGAATGGGAAACCTAGAAGGAAAATGGGACAGAACCCTTACCGAATTTCAACAAAATGTAGAAGAAGCGTGTATAGAGAAACAAAAACAAGAGGAAGGGAAAACAGAAAAGAAGATTAAGGAAATACAGAAGGAGATGGAAGCTCTGAAAAGAAGAATTGAGCAAACTGGAAGTAGAATCCACAATGGGGAACAATCAAAGGAAACAGTGGAAATGACAAGAAAATTGGAAAACATGGAAAAGAGACTAGTTTACTTACAGGAAGAGTATGACCACACAGAGGGTAGAAACTTTCAAGAAGTGAGAAATGGAATGATGGAGACGAAAATAATAAATAATTATATAGGAAATAGAGGGGAACACAAATTTGAAGGGGATAATAGAAAAATACACCCAAAAGTATTTATAAAAATTTTAAGGAACAAGATGAAAAATATCCGAAATAATGAAGACATGAAGGAAATGATTAGGGAAAATCTGGATAACCATGCTTTAGTGTGGTATACAAGTAAGGAAGAGGATTTAAAAGATTTTGAGGAATTCGAAGCTCAATTCATGAGATATTTCTGGGGAAACAATGCGCAAATAAGAGTGAGAGAAAAACTTCACTCTGGAAAATTTGAGATAGGTAGAGGAAATAGTATGAATGATTACGCTATGAAGGTTTTCATGAATGCGAAGTTTTTAGATCCACCTATACCAGAGGAGGAAATTATTATGTTTATCTCGAGACATTTTAAATTTGAAATCACTGAAACAATTGCTATTCAAAATATCAAAAACATAGAGGAGTTAACTAATTATCTACAAAGAATTTAAAGAAACAAGATAAGCAATAACCAGAACAGGAACAGGAATCAAAATGAAAACAAAAACTATAATGGTTACGATAATAAAAATTATTATGAGAATAATAACAATCAAAATAATAGATCGAATAATTATGAACTAAACAGGAACAATTACTTTAACAGAAATAATAATAATGGATATTATAATAGAAACAATAATTATAACAGGAACAATAACGCTCAAAACAACTACAACAAAAATGATCAATATCATAACAATAATTATAGAAATAGAACATTTGAAGGAAACAATAGGAATGGATCTTATGAAAACAGACAAAGAGATGAAAAACAAGAGCAAAGAAGAGACTATAATACAGAAAGGACAAATGGAAATTTTGAAGGAAGAGGCAATAGAAATGAAGAACAAAGGAGAGTGAACAATATACAAAGACAGAAAGAAAGAGTGATATCCATAGAACCAGAAATAGTCACTGAAACAGAGCCCGATCAAAATTTTGGATCGAGCACATACCAAATGTAAAGAAAAATATTATCTGTACATACGAACATCCAAGGGAATATATAAAATTTGGGGAAGAATTAGAATTAAAAGAAATAATGGGATTGATAAATATTAAAGGGAAATTAAATGGAAAAGAAATAAAATTATTAATAGATACAGGTTCGGAAGCGTCCATAATTAAAACAAAACTAATAGAAGAAAACATTGAAAATTATGAAAACAAATTAATTAAAATACCAAAAACTACATTCATAGGAGCAAATGGAAAGAAGCTATGTGAAGTAAATAAGTCTATAATACAAAAGATTGAATTGAAGGATGGGAAAGAAGTTGAAATGCAATTACTGTTAGTGAATAATTTGGAAACAGACATAGTAATAGGAATTGATTGTACGATCCACTATTCGATAGAGAAGACATACAGAAAGGACAGACTGTATAATGTAGGGATAATTGCGAATAGGTGTGATAAACAATTTATATGAAATAAATTACCTAATGAAACTTTTATCAAAGAGATCAAGTATCAAAATTTGTTCATAATAAGAAACTAATAATGCTTTGTTCTGTAAAGTCAAGCTAATCTCGTAATATTTGTTGATTAAGACATTAAAATAAGATAGTGTAGATGTTTAGACATAACAGAGCAGGAAAGTATATAATAATGTGAATTTCAGAGAACATGACTTATAAAGAAAACGAATTTTCATTTTGCATACATATTTAAAGGTAACAGCTGTCATCTATTAAAACATTAAGAATATTCATTTGATATACATACTTAGAGATTAGGAAATGTCATTTTAACAATACAAGGAAATATTATTGAATGAAAATAATATAGGAAGTCTAAGCAATTAAAAACCTTAGAATATAATATCCTGATATAATGGATGAACATTTCACTGGTTGAAATGAAGAATTTGAGTTATAAAATAAATAGTCAAATTTGATTGGTTAATAAACATTTAAAAAAGATCACATCGGCGACAACTGTGTTGCTAACGAAAAAAAAATCAGAATGTAAAAAGTTGTTGATTATGGGGTCTATTGACTAGTAGGTTTTTTCTTTTGGGAAGAGATTTTGGAGCAGCAAAATTTTTTTGGTAAAGTAAATCAATTGAAATCATTTGGAAGACAAAATTTGACTATAGAATTTAAAACAAATACATTATACTTAAAAGAGATACATCAGTGTAAGTAGTTTAGTTTATATTAATAATTAAAAAAGGAATTGTTGAATGTTGTACAATACTAACCATGAATTTTATTTTATAATATGGTGTCTTGTGTCTTGTGGAAGTAAAATAGCCACAATAGCTTTTGAAAAACACTGAATAGTGGAATTTGTGTGAGCTGCTTGGACTTTGAATGAAGGGCGGCATCGATTCCTGTTCTGGTAGAAGCAGAATGCCAACAGGGAGGTTTTCCAGGAGAAGAATCTGGAACAAATAAAAGAAACGGATCATTGAAGGTGAACAAACAGAAACTGTGAAGTGAATAAGGTAGTACAAGTTAATTTATTAATATATTAAAAAGTCCAGCGTACTTACCAACTTATGCAAAAAACTAAAATTTTGTGATGCATAGACGCTGTTAAGAGTGTATTTCGCCATTTTCTAAAAATCATATGTTTATGAAATTATATAACTGTATTTTACTATTATAATAATATCTCACCAGAGTGCGTGTGAGTTGTATGAAAGAGTCATCCTTTTAGATAGTTGAATTTCTTAAAAAAAAACACTTGTAAAAGTGTAGTGTATTTATTTACATTAAACTAAATATTGTTTTTCCTTTTGAAGAACGTTTTTTTAAATTACTTGAGTTATTCATTTCATCTGGTGACTTGCGCACCATCTACTTACCACAGGCAGAAGCTCTGAACGAAATCGATTGAACTATGCAGATATTTTTTAAGTAGGACAGGACCGTATTTAATTTGAAATCATTAAAAAAGTAACATATTCTGATTAACAAATTTATTTTTAAAAATATAAAGCATTTATTAACTTTGGCGCTAACATATATAAAATTATAAAATCATTTTATTTAAAATACTTGAACTCTACCCTGAGATGAGAAGTTTTCATGTTGGTTAAATAAACTGTTTATCATATATATTAAATCATCAACATACCGGGCAAATTAAATTCCCATATAAAATATATATATATATATATATATATATATATATATATATATGTTTGCCGATCCTCCCCATCTTCTAAAATTACTAAGAAATTGGTTGCTTGTCACAGGATTCACTGTACCGTAACTTCTCCATCCCCTGGGGAAGTTTTGTAAGGGACGAACAAAACTTTGGTGTTCTCTTCGCCTTCTGTTGGTTTGGATTTTATTTGGTCTTTTCTCTTGCGTCTGTTATTCTTTAGCCTATAACAAAGATAAATTAGGAGAATTGTAACGCCTATGTAGATGGGGGTCATCCAGAAATGGTTGTGGATGTGGTTCCATTTTTCGGCTTCTATTGGTTCCATTTGGTTTGCTTGCTTAATGAGTTCATGGAGGTCGTCTAAGGGCACTTGGTTTATCTTCAGTGGTTTAAATCTTGTTGGTTTTTGTATGTTGCTTGTTTTAATTTGTGGCAATGTTAATGGTTCGCCTTCAATAGTGGTTTTGGAATTAATAAACCTTTGTTCTAGTGTTCTGAACTCGCAGTTTGGTGGAAGTTCGATCAGGTATGCTCCTTGCAGAACCATTGGTTTCGTTGTGGAACATTTAGTTGTTATTTTTGTGGGTCCAGTAAATATTGCTACGTAGTGGGAGTTCGATAGACTTTGGATGATTGTGTTCTGTATTTGCACTGGAATATAGTTGCAAGAGGCTTCTGTGTTTTCAGTTGAAGAATCTGGTTGATGCAGTCTTCAGTTTTCGTTGTTGTTTGCAACGCTTTTTCGTTGCATAAGTATTCGGCACTGGTTTTTTTGCATGGAATTTCGGAGTATTGGAAGGTATCTTCATTAACCAAAAGGTACGGTTCTGGAGGAATAATTATTGTAGAATTTTGCGTAGGTATTGGGAATAGGTGGTAGTATGTGAAGGTCTTAGAATATAAAATGGGAAAGTGTAGGATAAATACGATAGTGTGGTTCGTGTAGTAAGCGTCTACGCTTATTATATCGTAATAATTAAGGATGTCTTCATCTTTGGTATATAGGAGATGATCTTCGCTGTGGTGTTCTAGCATTTTTGTCACTAGCCATTCTAATTCATCTTTTCTCAGGACACTATTGTGAAGGGTGTTTAGTCTGGAAAATGTGATTGCCTCTTCTAGATCGTTCAGGAGTTGGAGGATAATTTGGAGGGATAGGTTTAATTCATCCAGTACATTTCTGGCTTGCAGATAGTGATTGAAATCGAATACAAATTTATTCAGATTTTTACTGATTTGATCTATTTCTTCGAAAATAGTTTCTTGGTTGTGTGTTAGAAGAGTCACAGTTTCGTTAAACTTATCCAAAATCTTTAAATTCAAGCTCATGTGATGATTTACGTTTTTTATAATATTCTCCTGGTTTGTTTGGAGCGTTTGTATTGCTGTATTGTAAATTTCGGCGTCTTCCTGGTCTAGGTTTCCGGAGATGGACTTGATAATACTTCCTAAGCCGTTTAGAATTCTTCGTTTCCTTCTTGAGGTTGGATAAATTGATAGTATTTTCTCTTTGGCTGATTTTAGTTGAAATTGGAGGGCTTGATCGAAATTTTGTAAGCTTGTAAAATAAGGGTAGCTGAGGCCGTCTTCTATGGCTTTAGTTACTGCTTGATATTGATTATCGATAGTTTTGATTTCTTCCATTATAGGTTGTAGTTCAAAAAAGTGTATAAAGTCGTACGTGTTAGAACGTATCTTTGCTTGTCCCAGGTTGAGGGGAAGCACTCCTGGATTTTCTTTCAGATCTCTCATTTTGATTTCTTCTCCCATTAGGCATGCAAATCTGCGAGGAGGATTTATAATTAGTTTTCTTTTCGGGTGTGTGTTTTATGTTTTTCTTATATGTACAGTAGCTGTCTGAGTGTCTATCGGTATAGCGTTATCTATTAGTACTGTCTTGGGTTGAAATCTAGGCAGTAATTTGTTTCATTCCAAAGTTTTCCTAGTGTAGATTTTAGAAGAGGGTTTGTATGAGATAGGGGTCTGTCTCGTTTTATTTCTATTTTCTATAATGGCCTTATTATTTTCGGAACGGCGTTCGTTGATTTCCCTATAGATTTCTTTTGTTTTCTTGCGATGTTGTTCTATGTAATCGTTTAGTAAGGTTCTTTTTATATCTATGTCGAACGGATCTCTTGCATTTAGGTGTCCGTTTAGTACTTCGATGGGTTTTAGTTTTGTTGAGGAGTGGACGGAGTTGTTGTAGCCTAGTAAAGCTTATGGCATTTGTTCTTTGATGGATAACGTCGTTTTTATGTTTCGGAGTATTCTTAAGTGTTCGATCAAAGTTGACTGTCTGGGGTTGTGTAGTGGATCGATATTTTATGGGAATCGACAAATTCTTGCATGATTCCGTTTTTAAATTCTGTTCCGCTATCTGCAATTATCATAGAGGGTAGTCCGTGGTGAGTTACAAATGTAAGGAAAGCGTTAATTACGTTTACTGCGTTTCCTCCTTCTATTGGGTAGGCCTGTCCATATTTGGAAAATGCGTCTATTATGGTTAGGAACTTCTGTCCGTTGGCTTGAAATAGGTCGATATGAACGATTTCCAATGGTTTTGTGGGTGTAGGTGTGACCATAAATTTTGGTTTTGGTGGGAGTCTGTCATATTTATTTTCTTGACAGATATCGCAGAAATTAACGATGTCTTCGATATATTTCTTCAAATTGGGCCAGAAATAACGTTTTCTTATTTGAAGTTCTGTTTCAGTTATTCCTCTATGATTAGTTATGCCTTGATGGTATTTTTTTATTAAGTCTTTTTGCCTTTCTTCTGAATTCACATCTTCTAGTTGTACGTTACATTTAATAAGGTTGTAAGCATTGTTTTTGAATATTTTCCTGATGGTTTCGCATATTTGCTTATATAATTCGTCGCTTTCGAAGAGACATGCATATTTCCTTTTCGGTTGGAGGTGGTTCTTAAAGAAACTTATAATATCTGGGTTAAGGTCGTTTTTCGAGAGTTGGACGTACATGCGTTGTTTGTTTGGAAAGATGTGTAATGTTACTGGAGATCGAGGGTTGTAATTAACTGTTTTGAAGATGATTTGGTTGTTGTAGTAGTTGATTGTTCTCTCAGATATAGGGATGCCTAATATTGGGTACTCTATTGCAGTGTGGTTCGTTTTGTCGTCTGATGTTTCCCGTTGATCTTCCTGTATGTTTTGTTGTGATTCCTCTTGATTTTCTTCCTGTTTTCTTTGTGATTGATCTAAGTTCGGGTGTTCTAGTATTTCTTCGGTGGAGGGGGGCAGTTCCGGAATATCTTCGTTGACAAAGTCTAAGAGTCTGTCTTCAGGTGGATTATTATATAAAGAGGCATTTTCTTCGTCTGGGGATTCTAATTTTCTGTTCACTTCATCGACATATTTTGCTAGGTCAAACAGTTCTTTGGTGTGTATTGCCACTCTTGAAAGGGCGTTGGCGTTAGTATTAAATTTTCCTTTCTTATATACAACTTCGTAGTCGTACTCTTCCAATTTTAATCGCCATCTTACTAGTTTGGAGTTTGGTTCTTTCAAAAAAAAGAGGTACTGAAGCGGGCGGTGGTCTGAGAGGATTTTAAACTTTCTTCCGAATAAATAAGGGCGGAAGTATTTGGTGGCCCATACTATAGCTAACATCTCTTTCTCAATTGTCGAATACTTAGTTTCTGTATCGTTTAGCGTTCTGGAAGCGAATGCTATGGGTTTATCGCTGCCCACAGGTCCTTGGGAAAGTACTGCTCCTATGGCATAGTTGCTAGCGTCGGTGGTTAGATTGAAGGGTCTTGTAAAGTCCGGGTCGTGTAGAAGGGGTTCGTTCATCAAAAGGTGTCTGCATGTATTGAAGCATTCTAAGAATTCAGGAGTATGTTTGATCTTGGCATCCTTCTTCAAGCAAGTTGTTAGGGGTTTCCTCATTTTTGCGAAGTCCTTTATAAACTTTCTGTAGTATCCCAAAAGTCCTAGGAATCCTCTGATATCTTTAGCTGTCTTAGGTGTTGGATAATTGGCTATGGCTTTAATTTTGGTAGGGTTCGGTTTTATACCCTCTGAAGTGACGATATGTCCCAGGAAACTAACTTCTTTTCTTAGGAACTCACATTTGTCTAATTGTATTTTCAGTCTGGTATCTTGGAGACTTTGGAATATTTTGGTGAGATTAACTATGTGTTCCTGTAGAGATGTGGAAAACACGATAATATCGTCCATATAAACCAAACATATTTCGCCTTGGAGTCCTTTCAAGACATTATCCATTACTCGTTGGAATGTTGCGGGTGCGTTTTTAAGCCCGAATGGCATTCTTACATACTCATAGTGTCCGTTCTCTACACTAAAAGCAGTTTTAGGAATATCTTCCTCGGACATTTCTATCTGGTGGAAACCGCTCGCCAAATCCAGGGTGGTGAAATATTGGCATCAGCCAAGTTTATCCAATATGTCGGTTATGTTGGGTTTTTGGATACCGGTCGTCGATGGTTTTTTCATTTACTTTGCGGTAGTCAACAACGATGCGCCATTTAATTTTTCCTGAGAAATCGGGTTTCTTTGCCACTATCCCGATAGGCGAGGACCATGGAGATTGGCTGGGTCTAATTATACCTTGACCTAGCATCGAGGTTATCTGACTTCTAACTTCTTCTTTGTGGATGTATGGATAGCGGTATGATTTAGTATATACCGGTATTTCATCCTTCGTTCTTATGTGGTGTTTAACTTGATTCGTAAAACTAAGAGGTGTATCTGGTTTATGGAAGATATCTGAATATTTTCTGCAGAGGCGGAGGATGTGTTCTTTTTCTTCTTTATTAAGATGGTCCGTTTGGATTAGATGGTCTATGCTATTCTTCGTACTTAGTGCTGGTGTTGTTATCATCGAAAATATGTGATATTCTTCGAGATTAATCCTTTTGCAATCTATCGGCTCGGTAATAGCGAATTCTATTGGCTCTGAGGTAAAATTTGCGATTTCCGTCCAAGCTAGTTGGTTTTGAGCGTCGGAAAGGCTTTCTTTTATCACTGCTCCTTGAATTTGTTGTCTTGGTATAAAAACGGTTCCTTGATATTCTTTAACTGGTAGTCTAACTTGACTAATGGAGTTTGCTTCAAGTTGAATCGAGGAGAATTGCGTTTTCTTCGTTTCATAATATTTTATAGAGATGGTTGAATGTTTCGTAGTAAGGATTGATTTAGGGGAATTTAATTGGGCATGGAAGAGTTTTAAGTTATCGAGACCAATAAGGCCATCAAAGGTTTCATGGAACTTGAATAAATAAAACTTTAGTTTTTCGGGAGATTTGAATTCTGGAAATGAAGGGATCGTGGCACTATGCTTTTGTGAGTAATTTTGAAAAATGGAAGTGGCAGTGAAATAAAATTTTGGAAATAAGTGGAAGCTATTTTAGGGTTAAGGAATGATTTTGTAGAGCCTGTATCGATTAGGAGTTTTAAAGGAGGGTCAGAAATTTCGATGTACGGGAGTTCTTTGTTTTCGGAAAAGGAATGCAGCTCTATTATGTTTTTGCTTCTGTCATCGGTTCTATGTGAAAATTTTCGTATTCTTCATACGGGAGGTCTTGTACTTCGGCGAGCGATAATTCTTCTAGCGGTTGTTCTATTTCGTAAAAATCTTCTTCGTTGTCGTTTTGTTCGATGTTATACAATTCTTCGACGGTAAACTTCGGCTGAGGTTGATGAGGTTCTTGGTGTTGGATGGACGGTCTGCTCCTATTTGTGACCGCTGTCGATATACTCATGGGGATTGGTCTTGGTTGTTGAGATGTCCCTGGTCGGTTGGACCAGAAGTTCGGTTGATTAGGTGCCCTAAATGGTTGTCTTGTTTCGGGTCTTGGTTGATTGAATGTGGGCCTTTGGATGTTTTGGAATGGTTGTCTAGGCGTAAATTGGCTGTTTATTTGTCTCGTTGGTTGTCATCGAGAGAACGTCGATTGTGGTTGAACCATCGTTTGTGGAAAAACTAGAGGTCTTTGAGAATAGGTTGGTTGTTTCTGGGCCGAAAAGGTATTTGTGGATCGTCCTGGAGTTGATGATTGAGGCAAGTTATTACCCCTTTGCAAATATCGGATGTTGCTCTCTTCTTGAATATATTGAATTGCAATTGCTAGGTTAGTAGGCCGCATGGCCCTTATAGTTGAGCCCAAAGGTTCTCGTAAGCCTGCTAGGAATGTAGTTAATGCTTGTTGTCTAAAAAATTCCATTTTGCTTCTTTTTATTTCTGGATTTTGGGTATGAACTTCGATGTAATTGGTGATACAGTTTAGAAGTCCCATCGTTTTCTCGTAAAACTGCATAGGTGTTTCTTGAGGACCCTGTCGAAGGTTGACTAAATCTCTAGTGAGAGAATTTTCGTTTCTTTGATCTCCAAAGTTTTGGATTAAGACATCTTTCACGGCGTCCCATGTTTCACATCCATAAATAGAAATCACTTCTTTGGCTCTACCAGTTAATTTGCTTATAATACCATGGAAAAGAATCTGGTTCTGGATATCCGCTGGATTATTTTGGTTATAATGATGATTTAATAATAATGTTGATAATCTTGATAAATTCGAATAGTTCGTTTGGATTTCCATCGAAGTTAGGTATAATGCATAAATTTTTAACGTCGAATTGAGCCATTGTAATATTATTTCTAATTTCTACTGTATTATTAAGGTCTGTATCGTCAATACTTAGGTTTCTAAGATAATTTGTCAATTCTAAGTCTTCTCTACTCATATTAAAATCTATTATACTTGGTAGTGTATCGTCTATGCTAAACTCTGAATCAGAAGATTCTGAGACAGAGGAGTCTGACATAAATAAAGTGGCTTACAAGATACAGATGATGCTACGGTGCATTCCTGGAATCCTTGTTATGCTTCGGGATGAACTATCTTGATGGTTACCCCTGGAGCTTGTTCTTTCGAAGATAGTGGATAAACGCTTGATAACGACGAGGATCACTTAAGGACTCTTCCACTATCCTACTGTCTGCGCCAAATACGATTTGCCACTTAAAAACTCACTTTTTAAAAACACTTTTATTTACTACACTGTTACAAAACTACACAATAAACTGGTAAAAATAATATAATTAAAATCAGACTGAATATAATACAAATCGATCGTTTAATTTATATAAAAATATTGGTTCGTCGGCATCGGATGTTTCATCGAATGTTGCATTGGAATTTAGCAAATTCAGCGTCTAGATGTATGGCTTCGTATACAGGAAGTTGATTCACTGTACTGTAACTAGCATGATTCGTTTCCTTCTGATATTATCTTAATTTTGTTGTACTGCTCAAGTTCTTTGTGAACATAATTATAGGCATAATTGGTTAATATGTTACTATACAACAATTGTGGGCTCTCCGCTTCAAATCTTTGTAACGGAAATTTAAAATACTCATATGCAGCTACCTGATCTCGTTCTTCTAACATTCCATGATATAGTAAAAAAAAGTTTTCAGTAAAGTCAATCAGTGATGAATCTTTGGCAATAACTGATTTTAATTTTTGATTAATACTTTCCAATCTATTATTAGTGGTATTATTTAGACTATTTTCTAAAAAAATATGATTTAATGTTCAATCATCTCTAATTAAATGCCAATTGGAATTGAAATACTCTATTACTGGTTGTGGTAGCTCATCAATTTTACTGTAGAGGTCATCATATTCTTCCTCACTTTGTGAATATAACATTTTTTGGAAATTCTCTTTGGCTGTATCTCTTTGTCCTGGGGTTATACCACAGCTAATTTCTCTATTAAATGTTTTTAATGAATGAAAAATGCAAATGATGACGTTAGAATTTGGAAAACTGTCTTTCAAGCAGATCTTTATCACTCATTATAACACGATTATTTATCCAAGATGGGTTCTTCTCCTTAAAAGTATTTAAAAACCATTTCATACTTTTTTTGTCTTCAGAAACAATTATAGTTACAGCAACAATTTCTGACCCTCCATTTAAATTCTCACATAAAAATATGTAAACTGGTGTTCGGATATTTAATAACTTGTAGGTGGCATCCACTGCAACAAATTCTGGATATGCTTTCATAGAGGTCATCATTCGATCCGTTTGGAAGAAAATCCCTTTAAACACATTGTTTTTTACCAAAATCTCACAATCTGCACTTGAAATTAAAGAAACATTTAAACTTTCTAAAAGCAATACATTGTGAAATTACAAATTAATTAGTAAGTAAATCTAATATTTATTACTAATTTAAAAATAAGTATATATTAGTCAAAAATTTACTTATTTAATACACCTAAACTTGAAATTTATGGCCTTCAAATAAATACTTACTATAAGTCTGCTGGAGCAAGTCAACCACAGTATAGTGAATTATCTTTAAATTTCCTACTATATTCTAAATTCCGTAAGTCTTTTAATAAAATAATTTTCTTTGTTTCACATTCCATTATTTGTTTCATTTTCTTTTTAGCACCACCAGCTTCAAGAAATTCTTCAACCTTATATTTTTCATCTGGGTTTAACTTGCGTTTTTGTGGTAAATGTTTATAAAGAGCCTATAACAAAAGTAAAAATTTAAAGTTGCATTCTAAACATATTGCAACAAGTTCCCACACTTACCTCTGTTGTTTCATGATTATGATTAAAATTGGTATTAGCTATTGTTAGATGATTACCCTCTTCAGAAACAACTAATCTGATATTTGCTGGACAATTTTTTTGAAAGGTCCTAGAATGAGAAAAAGTACTGAAATTGTTGCAAGGTGTTTATACAGAAGCTAAACTATCTTACCTTGTGTTGCGAGTGTTATATGTGGTTTGTTTTTGAACTTTTTTTCCACCATGTATGCAACAAAATAAAAGTTGATAGGGCAGGCTGGTATTATATGTCTATGGACACCTTTATTTCTTGCGGTCTTTAGATTTGTACTACTTCTTTTGTAATACTTACATTTTGTTTCATCTTCCCATTTTTTTAATTCAGTCACAAATTCTTACTCACTGTTGAATATCGCTCCTACTTTCATTTTTATTTCTAATAAAGTACCTAGATCACAAAATCTAGAAACTTATAAAGATCACACAAAAAACACAATTTATATTTAAAGTCAGAGACAACTATTTAAAGTATATTATTATATATGATCCAAGATCGCGCTCTTCGACCAACCAACGACAAGGCCGATGTATAAAATAAATTCGTACATCCGAAGTACTTCTAAACACGGCCTATTTTTATACGTTCATCATCTCTATTTTAAATATCTATGTAAATAAATGTATTTGTTTTTCTATATTGATGTTTTAATGAACAGTTTGTTTTGTTTTTAATTGGACAGTTATACTGTACAATCGAGGACATAGAGTAAACTTATTTGTCTATGTTCGAGAGTTTTACTAATCTCCATAACCCGTCCGCCTTGAGAAGAATCACATGCTCAAATATAATACCTACAGGGGTAGAATGAAAGGTATCAACGTCTCATAAAGTCTCAGTTATCAAGGAATACAAACAATTATTTTTCTAAATTTATATAGGCGCCCAAAAGAAGAAGACGTAGTAAAATTAACGCTACAATATATATATATATATATATATATATATATATATATATATATATATATTACATAATTACTATATTACAGTATTATTATTTTATATTCGTTAATTGCTTTTGTTGTCTTTTTGGCGGATGATGGAAACGCAGTGTCCTCTACCGTATACGTTTCATTGTCATACAAACCTCTTACTGTTGGAAATATATTATTTCCTCTTCTTCTTTCTTATGAATGCAATAGTCAACCCCTCTGCATTCTTCTTTTTCATCTCAAATATTAACTATCACATCGGAGGCCATTCTCCAATGGGTACTTTATTTCATATTTATCTACTCAAATATTGGTTGGCATCATTTACTGTCAACTTTTTAGAGGGGAAACGATATCATTTCCTGGCCGGGTTTAAGCAAAAAAGCACTCGTGTTCGTTATGTCTGCAAAATGGTGTTAGATGTTGGCTTTTTAGTCATTTTAATGTGATTGTACGATGTGAACCATTGTTTAGTTAACTGGTTCATATTTTTATTATCCGTAGTTCAATTTTATATAACATAATGGAATCTAACCTCAACTCGGAGGTAAGTTCACACCTGTTGTGGGTTTTTTCCTATTGTATCTTTTTTGTTAACTACAGTATCTTAATGCTGTTTTTCCATTTCAGTTCCCTGATGATGACGATAATCATCCTCGAAAGCTTGGAAATTTTCCGTTACGAGTACACTTTTTTCCGTTTCTCTTGCTGCAACACCCCAATATTCACCAGTTTTGTATATATATATATATATATATATATATATATATATATATATATATATATATATATATATATAGATATATATACAGTGCTATTCAAAAGTCCCCTCCCCCCTCGTATCTTTTAAACGGCTACACTTACATTAATAAAATTTGGAGGGTGAAAATAAAGTGTTGTAAACTTCTCTACGAATGGTAACAGGTGACGTAATAGTAATAGATGACGTCACAGTGCCAATCTGGCCAATAATTTTAAATAGGACCTTATGGCTAGTGATATCTCGTTTGAAAGGCATTAACATTGGCTACATAGCCATATTAATTTTGTTTGGGTTTAAATTAATTTTGACGGATAAATTAAATAAATACCAAAATTATTGAAATTATTTTTTTAAATTTAATTAATCCAATATCAACAATGGATTCTTATAGCACGTGTTCGAAATGTGCTCCGTCTACTTCCTGACAGTAATATATCTATTATTATTGGTAAACATCGCGGAAATCTACATATATAGTGCTAGATTAGGGTCAATATATCTATATGTCGGTTATTGTTTCCAGTAGTACTAAATATCAGGAAGAACGAACGCTAAACATAGCAATTTTTATGGCGTATAACGACAATAGATGATAAGAACCGGCATCAGTTCCGCCATAATCGATGCTTTTTACGGAATCGCTCTTGAAATTTCAAATATTGACTATATATCTGTTATTATTGATCAATATCGCGGAAATTTACATAACTAGTGCTGGATTAGGGTCAATATATCTTTATGTCGATTATTGTTCCCAGTTCTCGGTTAACCGTGTTTAGATCGGGAGAAATAGCGAAACCGCTAAACATAGCAAGTTATATAGGACATAAAGACAAAAGATCGTAGATTATAATGGCTGGCATTAGTTTTGCCTAAAATCCATCCTTTTTTCTGAATCGTTCTTGAAACTTCAAATGTTTACCATATATCTGTTATTATTGGTAAATATTGCGGAAATCTACGTATATAGTGCTATATTAGGGTCAATATATCTATATATAGGTTATTGTTCCCAGTTCTCGGTAAACAGTGCTTATATCGGGAGAAATGGTAAAACCGCTGAACATAGCAAGTTATGTGGCATATAACGATAAATGATGGTAGATAATAAAAGCGGGCCATAGTTTTGCTCAAAATCGATGCTTTTTCCTGAACCGTTCCAGAAACTTCCAATATTGAACATATATGTTATTATTGGTAAATATCGCGAAAATCTATATACATAGTGCTAGATTGGATTCAATATATCTATATATTGGTTGTTGTTCCCAGTCTCGGTAAACAGTGTTTATATCGGGAGAAATGACAAAATCGCTAAATATAGCAAGTTATATGGCATATAACGATAATAGAGTGAATAATAAAAGCTGGCCTTAGCTCTGCCCAAAATCGATGCTTTTTTCTGAATCGCTGTTGAAACTTGAAATATTGACCGTATATCTGTTATTTTTGGTAAATATCGCGGAAATCTACGTTTATAGTGCTATATTAGGGTCAATATATATATATATATATATATATATATATATATATATATATATATATATATATTTATATATATATATATATATATATTTATATATATATATATATATAGGTTATTGTTCCCAGTTCTCGGTAAACAGTGCTTATATCGGGAGAAATGGTAAAACCGCTGAACATAGCAAGTTATATGGCATATAACGATACATGATGGTAGATAATAAAAGCTGGCCATAGTTTTGTTAAAAATCGATGCTTTTCCTGAACCGTTCTAGAAACTTCCAATCTTGAACATATATCTGTTATTATTGGTAAATATCGCGAATATATATATATATATATATATATATATATATATATATATATATATATATAGTGCTAGATTGGATTCAATATATCTATATGTCGGTTACTGTTCCCAGTTCTCGGTGAACATTGTTCATATCGGGAGAAATAACACAACCGCTGAACATAGCAAGGTAAATATCGCGAAAATCTATATACAAAGTGCTAGATTGGATTCAATATATCTATATGTCGGTTACTGTTCCCAGTTCTCGGTGAACATTGTTCTTATCGGAAGAAATAACACAACCGCTGAACATAGCAAGTTATATAGGATATAACGACAAAAGATGGTAAATTATAATATCTGGCCTCAGTTCTGCTATAATCAATGCTTCTTTCTGAATCGTTCTCGAAACTCCAAATATTGACCATATATCTGTTAATATTGGTAAATATCGCGGATACATACATAACTAGTGCTGGATCAGGATCAATATATGTATATGTCGGTTATTGTTCCCAATCTCGGTAAACAGTGTGTATATAGGGATAAATGACAAAACCCTTGAATATAGCGAGCTATATGTCATATAACCACAAAAGATGATAGATTATAAAAGCTGACGTTTATTCTTCCAAAATCGATGCTTTTTCCTGAATCGCTCTTGAAACTTCAAATTTTGACCATATATCTGTTATTATTGGTAAATATCGCGAAAATCTACATATATAGTGCTAGAGTATGGTCAATATATCTATATATCGGTTATTGTTCCCAGTTCTCGGTGAACAGTGTTTATATCAGGAGAAATGACAAAACCGCTGAACATAGCGAGTTATATGACATATAACGACAAAAGATGATAGATGATAAAAGCTGGCCTTAGTTCTTCCAGAATCGATGCTTTTTTCTGAATCGCTCTCGAAACTTCAAATTTTTACCATATATTTCTTATTATTGGTAAATATCGCGGAAGTCTACATATATAGTGCTAGATTGGGGTCAATATATCTATGTGTTGGTTAGGGTTCCCTGTTCTCGGTAAATAGTCCTAAATATCATGAAGATATATTTAGCACATATTTAGCACTGTTAACCGAAAACTGGGAACAATAACCGACATATAGATATATTAACCCCAATCTAGCACCATATATATATATATACACAAATTTTTCGCTTTTCAGCTATATATATATATATATATATATATATATATATATATATATATATTACAATGTTTTTTAATATTGACGATTATTTGTTTATATTTATTTAATAATGCACCTGCGTTGGGAGCAACGTTATAATATACTTAATTTTTAATTAATTAAGCTCACTTATTTTCATATTTATTTATTTAATAATGGGCGCCAGAATTGGTTCGCTTACCACGAATTCCAATTCAAAGTAATATATAAGTTTTAAGAAATTGTAAATTTGTTTTATATTGTTGTTACCATATCTCAGGAATGGATTCGGCACTTGACGCTTGCCAGCAACAGGAAGCTATAGGTTAGATCAGAGATAAGTAATCCCTAGATATTCCACGCATGTTACCCAAGGTCAAACCAAAACTTAATTCGGAGGACAGACCTGTAGGTGTCGCCAGATATGCTCTTCTTCTTTTTTGTCATCGGTTTTCTACTTTTGTTGTCATTTTTTAGTAGTCGCCATTTTCTATGCAGGTTTTAGCATAATAAGTTCAGCTGATTTTAATTTTATTGAATTCTGTATTGTTTTCGCTTTTTTATTATTTCTGTGTTTTTAACATTATTCTGGATTTTCAAAGTGTAGTTTTAGTCGGAACATTCGTGGTGTAGTTAGTTTTAGTTGTAGATTATTGTTTTTAAAAGTTATACCGAACAACAGTGATTGAACACAATGCCTTTTCATAGTAATTGTTGTATCCCTGGGTGTATTGAAATATCTTAAATCCGCCACACATTTCCAAACCCCATAATGGATTTTCAACGATTTAACAAATGGCTGGAAAATATAAACGATGCTACGCTGAGTGAGATGGATCCTTTAGTAATATTTAAATTAAAAAGAATTTGTCATCGACATTTTGACCCCATATATGCTTCGACTATGTCCCATAGATTACACAGAAATGCGATTCCTACGATGTATTTGCATGGTAAGTCTGCTTTTTGGTAATAAAAAGATAGATCTTTCAATGCTATATTTCAGATGAAGCAGTCAATATCAATATAAAATCTACATGTAGTGGTATACCATCAACATCAGCTAGTATACCACCAACATCTTGTAGTATGTCATTGGAGGATCCATCATGTTTGCCACCAACAGTAGATTCTTCTACACCGACCATATCTAATCGTAAGTATATATTAGTTTTATGAAATGCCATTCATAATTATTGAATCTTAACATTTTATTAGACATGTTCATCCAGCTAATAGTGGATAGTACGTAATTTAGTGCATAGTGTGTAATTCATAAAGTTATCCACTTTGAACTTTGAGCATTATGATTGTACACAAAATGTTAGCACGCAGGTGCAATCTTTTGATTTGTAAAATTTGTTGTTTCTCGCGAATTTTTTTTGATGAAATGATTCAAATTCCAAAAAAAAATCAAAAAACACTTTAGAACATTTAAAACAGAGATGATCGAACCAAAAAATGGAGTTAGTTAAAGGAAACAAAAGAAAACGATAAAATAATTTTCAATTATCAAAGCTGTCAATGGATAAAAATTATAAACACATGGTTGGACCACAGATAACCCAAGTTTAGACAGCAAATAGTGCATCATTGATAATTCATAATATTCAATTCATAAAGAGAAAAATTGGTGTTTATCCAGCATTTAAGTTTTGGCATCTGGAAGTGAATTGACAGCTTTGAATAGTCGATATTTATTTTTAAATAATTTTGCACGGTTTCTACTAAAATGCCTTCATATGAATTAATGTTTTTTCTAATTCATTTTAATTGAACTTTAATCAACAGAATATTGAGAAAAAAACAATAAATTTTGGGGTTATCCTAACTAAAACCATAGAACCATAGAAAAAGTATATATATTCGACATATATATACTTTTTATATGACTAAAGCTCAGCTGAAATCATGAAACATTTTACAAAAATCAATAAGATTGCGTTTATGTTTTAAAGTTTTCTTCAGAATCATAATGCATAAAGATAAAAGTTGTCAACTTTATAATTAAGCACTATACACTAAATTATGTACTATCCACTATGAGCTGGGTAAACGGGTTTATTAAAATGTTGAGTTTCAATAATTATGTACCATGAATTATGAATTGTCGATTATACACTATTAGTTGTCTAAACATACTTTTGTCTGAATTACGCATTATTCATTATCAATTGTGAATCATGAATTAAAATTATTGACTATGCACTATTAGCTGACTAAACCCACCTATATTCAACTTAAATTATGACAGAGACAAATATTATTACATAAAGCCTATAAAAAATTGCAATGCACCTCTTCAATAATATAAAGTTTAGATTGTTATTATGGATAACATGTGAAATAAGATAAGATGTATCGATTAGAAACAATATGAAGTGATATTACAATTAAAACCAACTTCTTCTAACTGAAAGACTAAATATGATCCATGATGGGATTATGCACAACTACATGCATGCCCAACTATTACTTGTTTGTGGTGTTTCGTATTTTTTTTGGTTAAAAAATATTTTCAATGAATATATTTGAAATGAATATACCAAATAAGATACCTATATTTTACAGTTATTTGACCACATTTACACTGTCCCTCTCATTATTAGTTTTATCAATATCACTGCCCTTTTTTGCTCTGATGACACATCACTTGTGTTAAATTGTTAAGCTTAGCCATATAATGTTACCATGAATAACCAGTAACACTTCATGTTTTTTTCAGGCAGTAAGCATGGTGTTTTACTTTCCCCATTTAAAAGTATTCAAGGAGTGGGGATTAGTAGAAATATGATGTCACCTAAAAAGAAAAAAATGTACTGTGTAATGAAGCATATGTACAAAAAGTACAATCAAGTGAAAGCCAGTCACAAAACCGTAAAAAAGAGATTGTTTGAAGCAGAGGCATTTAAAAAACACACAATTTGGAAAAAAAAATTGATCAGTTAAATCATATGGCAGCTATACTGATTAACTCTCAATTGAGGGAGACAGGAAAGTACAAAAATTTACGAAGATTCACTTTAGAGGAAAAACTTTTGTCATTGTCCCTGTTTAAACAGAGTCCCAGATCATACTCTTTTCTTGCAACATTCTTTGTATTGCCAAACAAGACAACACTAACTAGACTGCTTGAAAAAATTGTTGGTGGTCCAGGTATCCATGAAATGATTTTTGACTCACTGCGGGAAGTAACTAATAACATGGATGACAGTGAAAAATATGTTGCTATATTGTTCGATGAGATGGCAGTTATGCCTGGTTCACATTATAATGGACACCTTGGACTTATAGAAGGATTCGAAGATATGGGAGATGGCATAAGGGAGAGTCATCTTGCAGACCATGCTTTGGTGTTTATGGCAAGAGGAATTAAAAAGCCATGGAAAGCTCCCATATCTTTTCATTTAGCAGGTAGAGGTAGTGCAAAAACATCACAAATCAAACAGCTGTTACAGCAGGTGGTTACTGAAATTTTGGGAATAAATTTGAAGCCTGTAACTGTTATTTGTGATCAGAATAACGCAGCTGTCATAAATGGGTTGATGACAGAGACCAGGCAAAAATACCTCAGGAATAGTATACCAAACTATAGAGAAGGATCATTTGAAATAAATGATTGGAGAGTATATCCCATTTTTGATCCCCCTCATTTAATAAAAGGGATAAGAAATAATCTCATAAACAAGGATCTAACATATGTTAGAAGAAATGTTATGAAGACTGCTAAATGGGAGCATATTCAAAAATTATATGAATACGATGGCTTGAGAGTTTTGCCCCACATCAATGAGGAACATGTATATAAAAACAAAATTAAGAAAATGAAGGTTAGGAATGCCGTTCAAATATTCAGTCAACGAGTTGCTGCTACTCTTCAATTAGTAAGCAGAATTGGTAAGATTTTTTTTATTGATTGCCCTAAGCTATTTCAATCCTTAGACCTATAATAATTCAGAATAATATAAATAATAAACTGTTTAGATATATTAGTAAAGATAGTACAACAGTTTGATCAATTTTAAAAAGCTACCATGTAACCACCTAACCAAGTTAACTCCATGTAATATACTGTAGAGAAGAAATCACTGCACTTTATTTTAATTTGATATTTTTATTGTCCGTATTCACATATTGTTCACGGATGCATTTTTATACGTATGTAATCTATTTACAGATTCACAAAAGGTCATTGGCGATAGAATAGAGGACACAGCAGAATTACTAGCATTCTTTGACCGTTTGTTTGACTCTTTTAATGGGTCAAACAAACATCATGACCAGGGCAAGACTCTACGGTGTGGTTTAAGCGAGACATCAGATCACCGTCGCTTCTGGAATGAAGAAGCCTTGCCGCTGCTGAGTACCATGAAATTTGTTAAAAGATCAGCCAAGGACATACAAGTTCCCCCAAGTCTAAAAAATTGGGCATTCAACATCAATAATATTAAGGCAATCTGGGGTGTATTAAAACAAAATGGGTTTGATTATCTATTGCCCAGGCGTTTAAACCAAGATCCCCTTGAGAATTCATTTGGCCAACTCAGAAGTTTTGGTGCACTAAATACACACCCTTCAAGTGCACAGTTTGTAGGAATTTTTAAAACATTGTTCTTTCAAACAACAGTATTAGTTTTAAAACGTACTCCCAACTGTGAAAATGACCAGTGCAAAACTATGTTTGTCTCATTACCAAATTTGTTTAGACCGGAGGCAGTGTTAGAAAATGTGGATAATATTGTAAGTGTTGACCTCCCACAGGAACCAACAGAACAAACATTGTCCACAATATTACAGAAGTTGGCGGCCAATTATGTGGCAGGTTTTATTTTAAAAAAAATTGAACAAAAAATTAAATGTGCAAGATGCCAGTCAACTCTATTTTGTAAAGTTGCTCCAGCCCAGCACCATGCATTAATCTCTGCCAGAGAATATGGTGGTAGTTGTGCAAAAAGGTTGAATTACCCAACTGTGTCATTTGCAGTTACATTTAATCAAATTGTAAAAATAATTTATTTATTTTTAAATAAAGAGCCACACAGTAGTTGTCTAACACTGTCAATGGTCAAATTTATAAAAGACACTGTTCGATTCGATTTTTTGAAATGCGAGTCAGAACATTGCCAACAGGTTATAGATTTAACAATACGGTTCTCAATAAAAACTATTGTTCACAATTGGTGTAGAAGTGTGAATAATATACTATGTGGGAAATCGCAATATACAGGAAGCAATTTTGTGAAATTACAGGCGTCACGAATTTATAAAAATCGATTGAAAAGGCAAAATGTGAAAAAACCTTCACATGTTGCTGCACCCAATATTTAAATATTACTTACTACCTATATAATAATGATTTATTCAAAATAGTGTTCAAAAGAATACAATACAAAATACAATGGGATAGAATAACAATACATATATAGATGTAGTATTCATGCAATATTAACAATCTAACACTCCATAAAGGCAAGGGCTGTCCATGGGGTCAGTGAATGGATAAATTATAATTATGTTTAATGTATACTATTACAGTACTTCCATAATTCTTGTAATCTTCCAATTAAAAATAAGAAATTTAGAAGTACATTCTTATAAAAATGGAGATGAGCAAAATTTAACAAATTATGTAAAAAAAATTTAAAATTTACATAAAAAAATTAAAACTCATGACCCAATCAGATTGCTTATTTTTTTTCTTGTTATGGGTAGTAAAAATATTTTAACACATTTTCTAAATTTGTACATTTGTTTTATTTCCCGTATTTCTATTGGCAAAAAATTGCATAATCTATTAAAGATATAATCATACCCATATTCAATTATCTTCTCAGAACTAACAATATCATTTATTGAAACAAAGTTCTGACCAATCATAATTTTTTACTTCGTTTTTTTATTTTGTGTAATTATCAATTTTCTTGGGATTTACTTTGTTTGGGGTGTTGGTATCTGTTTTGTTTATTTCCATAGCGATGTGTCATGTAATGATCCATGATTCTTATTCCTATTACGGCTGCTATCATATCTTTTCTTGAGTAAAATATGATCCAAACATGTACCACTATCAGATTTCGTAAACATATACGAGTGGAAACCGTTCTCATACATCTCATTTAAGTAATCAGCTCCTTCGTCACTTCTTCTTCAAGTGCCACCTTTGTAAGAGTTTTAAAAGATGGTCATGACTAACTTTATTGAAGGCTTTAGTGTAGTCAATGAAGCAAAAAAACATGTCCTGGTTCATGTCTAGGCATCTCTGGAACATAACATTAAGTGTGAATAACGCTTCACGAGTGCCCAGACCATTTCGAAATCCAAATTACGTATCCCTGATATCTTCTAGTTTTCTGTATATTCTGGCATATATCGCCTTCAAGAATGTCTTCAGCGCGTGTCCCATCAGACTTATAGTGCAGTAATCTTGACACTCATTCATTTATTCGTTTGGGTTTTGCTCAACAGCCCAGGCACTTGATCTAAGTCATTGTACTTCCGCTCCAAAAGTTTCGTGTCTTCGATATTGGCCGCTAGCTTATTTGGGGTGATTTTTAGTAGTTTGATGGTTGTATTGTTTCCTTTCCCAAATGCTTCCGCCTGAGTCCTTGTAAGTTCTTACATAAGCAGAGTATATGAATAGGTGTTTCATCCCTTAGTTCGCATTTCCTACAGATAGGTTCACTGACTTTCCCATTTTGTATAAATGTTTCCTTAGGGTACAGTGTCCAGTAACCAAATCGGCAACTGTCTTTAAATGTCTCTTGCGCTCATTGTCAGTAAACTGATTGAGAGTTTTTTGTTTACATTTTCCAGTAAGCTTTTTGTGAGAAGGTGACCTTCTGTCAACCTCCATTTGATTTGGTGTTCCATGTCTAGCCAGTTCCGGATTTCCCCTCTTATGTTTGTGATTCCACAGAACGGTTCCGGACCTATGAAGTCACCTTTAGAGCCTTGTTTAGATAGATGGTCCGCCGTTCATTACCTGCAGTTTTTCTGCTATATTTGTTATTATTTTACCGTCTGTGTCATATAATGTATTGATTCGATTTCCCCTTTGTAGCCCTGCTAGTTCTTTGACCTTTCTATGTACATTAAAGCTGTCATGTTTTTGTTATAATTTTCAATTTCTTCACGCTTAGTTTTATAAAAGTTCTTTTGCGACTTTCACTACCTTAATGTCAATATTAAAATCACAATTTACATTGAAGAGCTGTTCCAAATATTGTTGAAAATATTTAATAAATGTTTTGACCTCCATATCATGAGATCTATATAAAGCAGAAATAATTATTTTACGGCATAAGATTGGAACAGGTAATTTTAGAACCTATTTTTACGATTTCATAGTTATATTCTGAACAATTTTTAATGTACACTAGCACCATCACAAATATCAACTCCTCCACCATTATACTATACATCATAGCTTGAAAGATATAAATCATTTATATTTTCAATTTTTCTGGTTTGTGTTAAAATGACACATTCTATTTCCTTGCTAAATTCAGATAAATATGTTTTTAACCCATCTACATTTTTCTATTAATAAATTGATTTAACAGCAATGTTGAACTTTTATTTATCCCATGTACTCGAAATCAAAGAACATCCATGAAATAAAATTGATATTGAAGTAGTAATTGCCACGCCAATATTGTGGTTTCTTCTGATTTTAGACTAATATTTTAATTATTCAAGTGATAGAGTCATTTAAATAAGATTTTCAAATTTTAGGAAAATTTGAGTTGCACTCAAAAAGAACCTATTTTCAATAAGCAATTCAATAAATTTGCAAAATCCCTACTACATTGTCCAGAATAAATTTTGTAATTTCTCCCAAGTTTAACGAATTCTAAATATATTTACAATGTGTTACGGACTACTATTCTGATTCCAGAAAACAATCTAAGAATAATATTGTCAATATGGCAACTTCAAATTTTGTTAGCAGAAATTACGATTTTGACATTATCTTTTGTAAAAAGTAGTAGGGTTTTTACGTAATTTTTTGAATTGGAAATAGGTACTTTTGGTGCAATTCAAATTTTCTTTTTTCGCATGCAAGTCCAGTGAAAGTATAGAATTTAAATTTCCCGCCGGATCCAGTCTTTTAAATTTCCCGCCGAAGTCAAAGTAGGCAACCGATGACAAAAAAGAAGAAGAGCACAGCTAGCGACGCCTACAGGTCTGTCCTCCGAATTAAGTTTTTGGTTTGATCTTGGATAACGTACGTGGGATATCTAGGGGTTACTTATCTCTGGGTAAGATATCAAAGAAAACACAAGACGAACAAAGAGAAACGATTTAATTCAATGTGAATAAAAAAGAAATAACGGATTCTTTGTCAATTAACGAATTAAACAATACATATTTATATATTCAATGAAAAACTAGCGAAATTCTTCGCATAAAATGATGCATACTAGTTATAAATTTATTTGCATCAAACACAGCAAGTAAATTGTGCTCAAATTATCAATTGTGTGCGTTGAATGTACATTCGTAGCGCTTTCAACCAAAACTTTTGCCATTATAAATATAATCGTCGCGTGGTGTGTATATTCTGTGGTGGGTATAATTTAGTTTGCAAAGATAAAGAACAATGTGGCGTGTTTAAGATTTATTATCATTATTATTGTATGAATTTGGTAAGTACTTATTTTAATATGAAATTAGTGTTTTGTGTCCGATATACTAGTGGAGATTGAAATGTTTAAAATTAATATTTAACTAAGAAATTGATATCAACAATAACATAACCTAACATCTAAATATATCTGTGAATGTTTTTATAGGAGAAGTTTTATAAATACACGAGAAATAGTGTTCATAGCTGGTTCTTCTTGACCCTGGATATAATGCATGTGAAGAAATGATCGACTACGATCGAATAAACCGGAACTCAGGATGTGAAAAATGATGAAATGTGGATTATTTCACCAGTTGAATACCACAATTAGTAGCAAGATGTATGAATAGTCGTCGAAACTATACTAATAAGGTAGTTGTTCAATCTTACCAAGTCTAGACGATAGCACAATTATTTTCACTTATTTTTTTAAATACGAATTATGTTTTTAGTTAGTTTACTTTTAAAACTTTGTTGAACATTTTGGTGAACGTTTCAATATGATTTTGTTAAATTATCTTAACTTTTAAACAAATTTGGAGAAGAAAAATTTCACGCGTCCTCCATCTATAAATTCACGAGGCTTCTCTCCAAGCTTAGAATCAACAACTTGCAACTGTTTTCATTTTGTTTGTCATTGTTCGTTTGTTGCTAAGTAAATAATTATTTTTATTAAATCAAAACATCCATTTCTGTGTTATTGTAGATAAATTCACTGTGTTTATTTACACTTCTGTAATCACTCCGAATCACTCTACCCGAACTATTGAAAGCACGTTAATTTCCGCGTTGATATTTCGATTTGACATTTGATACAAAATAATTTAGAAGTTTATGCAATATACAGGGTATTGCTAAATTAAATAGTAATCTCTTAAATCATTTTATTAATTGTATATTATTCGTAAATATTTCTTAACGTGTTTAAGCTATGTCTTTATGAATTATCTCCTTTTATTGAATATTTACTAAGATTCACATTATTCGAATGATGCTAATTGGAATTATTCTTGACTTGACAAGAATATTCTATAGAAGTTCACTTTGATTTTCTTCTCACAATTTCATAATCATATGTTACTCATTGAATTAATTCCCCAGTATAATCCTATCTTATTTTCATAAAGAAGTCTTTAAATTGTCATAATTAACTTATACTTAGTTTATCAATAAATTTATAATTCTACTATTTCCACTTCTTTGTTAAGATTGATTAGATTAAATTAATTTATACTTAATTACCTAAATAATATTTCTAATTCTATTATTTCTTAAAATTTCCAGTTACGACGGGTTGGTGTTAAATTGATGCAGCTGGTTTATGTGAAAAATTCCACGTTCTCGATAAGTGTCAGTATGTATCAACTTGTAACTATTTATTCCATGACTGGTTTCTATCAAGTAAGGACCTTCATAAGGTAATTGTAATTTAGAACAAATTCCTTTCTTATGGTTAGGTACTCTTAATGCTTTTATTATTACCAAATCATCTTTTTTAAATGTTTTCCTATTTCTAGCTAGTTTCCGTTTAATGTATTTGTCAGCTTGTTTTGCTTGTCTTTCTCTGGCTACTTCAATCAGTTTGCTGTAGTTAATTTCACTGGACCATGGTCTATCTGGTTCTGTTCCTGTGAATAAAGTAATGGGTGCTATTTCCGTGACGATATTTGGTATATTATTTATAAAATCTGTGGTCTCCTTTAGATGTTCTTCCCACATACGGTTTTCGTAGTATGTAAGTATCCTCAGATGCTTGATTCCTCGTTCCGCAGGATTACTACTAGGATGTCTGATACTTGTGAAGACTTGTTGGATTCCCAGATCTTTCAACCATTCTACTATCTTTTTGTTCCTGAAGTATGTTGCATTGTCTATTGTTCATTTCTTTGGTTTCGCATATTTCTCGAAGTAATTTCCCGGCGATTCTTCAATAGAGTTTTTATTTGTTTTATTACATGGATATGTGCTAATAAATTTAGAAAAAATATCTACGATTACTAAAATGTGTTTGTTACCATTATAACTTGGTATAAGGTTCGATATGAAATCTATTGCTATTATATCCAATGGATTTTCCGTTATGATGGATTTCGGTACGTTTTCATAGTGTATGTTCTTCTTCTTAGATAGTTGACATAGTTCACACTGTTTAATAATATCTTTTATGATAGTGATATCATTTTTTGATATATAATTCTCCCGAAATATTATGTGAGTTTTCCTAATTCCTAAATGATTAAAATCTAAATGTATTCTTTGTACAATCAATTTTGTTAAAATTTCGGAAATTACATATAATTCCTTGTCATTTATCAATTTATACAGTACTCCATCCTTTTCAAAACATCTTCTTTTGTTTTTCTCATCTAATGATAGTTGTTCCTGCTTTATTTGTTCTAGCGAAAACATGCCACTACTTCGTTTCATGATATTTATTCCCACTCTAGCTTCGTTCGTATCTCTTCTTTTCTCTCCATCCATTCTACTGATCGAGTCTGGTACTACGTTTTGAATTCCTGGAATATGTTTTATCACGAAGTAATATTCCTGTACGAGTAATGCCCATCGATGGATTCTGACATTGTTCATCTTGTTGGTTAGTATCGTCAGCAAAGCCTGATTATCAGTCTCAATTATGAATTTTCCTCCCAGTAAAAGTATCTGAGTTTGTCCACACAGAATATGATGCTAGCAAGTTCTAATTCACTTACTCTATAATTTTTCTCTGCTCTTTTTGTGATTCTAGAAACAAATGATATGGGTACATACATGCCATCATATTCTTGCATTAAAACTCCAGCTAGTCTGTTTTTAGATGCACCCGTCTTTAAAATGAAAGTTTTCTCATAGTTCGGATGATATAATTTGATGTTTCCGATGAACTGATCCTTGATTTCATTGAAAGCATCTTCCTGTTTACTGGTCCAATTCCATTTCACTCCCTTTCTCAGTAGTTCCATTAAAGGTAATTCTAAATCGGTCAAATTTCCCAGCATCCTTTTGAAATAGTTTAGCATGCCAAGGAAACCTCGAAGAGTTTTCAAATTTTTCGGTCTTATGTATTCTCTAATGGTTCTTACTCTCTCTGGATCCATCTCGATTCCTGTCTCTGTGATCTTATAACCCAAACATATCATTTCTCTCTTAAAAAATTGGCATTTCTGTATGTTCAGTTTTAGTCCGTTTTCGTCAAGTTCTGTTAGAATTGTTCTGAGATGTTCTAAATGTTCTTCCATACTATTTGAAAAAATAAGTATATCATCCACATAGTGTATTGTGAATTGGTCGTATTTGTTTAAAATTTTATTTAGCGCTTTTAACAGTGCTGATGTAGCGCTTTGTATACCAAATGGTGTTACTCGAAATTGATATACTTCCCCATTAATCTTAAATCCTACATACTTTCTGCTTTCCGGATGTAGTGGTATCAGCCAGAAGCTGTGCTTTGAATCTAGCTTAGAAAATACTTTAACTTTACCAATCTTTCCTAGTATCGATTCGATAGTTAAAGGCGATTCATACTCGGGCATTGTACATTTATTTAAATGTCTTGCATCAAGGCATATCCTTACATCTCCGTCCTTTTTCTTTACTATTACAACTGGATTGATATAAGAGGTGGTACTATGTTCTATTATTCTGTCTTCTAATAATTTATTTACAGTTTTCTTTACATTTTCTTGATGTTTGTAGGGTATCGGATAACTTCTCTGTTGGAATTGTTGATCTTTCTTCATTTCAATTTTATGTACATAATTCCTTGCAATTCGGGATTCTTCATTAATTAAGCTCCTATGTCCTCTCAATATCTCCATTACTTCATTTTTCCATTCTATTTTCCCATCTATATCCAAATTCCATTCCGGCATATCATTATTATTTAAATTTATTTCTCCATTGCCATCCAACATCATATCTCCATTCATTTTTCCTTCCTGTCTATAATCATATCTCCGCTCCATATCATCTTCAATTTTCTTATTAAAATTAATACATTTACCTTCTTCTTCTACTAATTCTTCATTCTTACTCGAATTATCATTTTTCTCTTCATAATTAAAATCAACTTTTTCTTTATTGAAGTTCTTTATTAAAGATTATGTTCATTCTTTCATAATTAATAATTGCTTTGTTTTCATATAAAATATCCGATCCTAATAATAGTTCGCATTCAATATCTTCCACTACCAATAATTGTACCATAGTTTCGCATTCCTTAAATTTTAATGCTACGGTTATCGTAGTACTTGAAATAGTTAGTTTCTTTTGATTTATTCTGATTAAACTTATTTTCGGTACCTTGATGAAATTTTCTTTCGATGTTGTTAATTTATTTACAAATTTATTATTTATTAAAGATATTTCTGACCCGGTATCGATTAATATTTTTATGCTAATGCCTTCTATCGTGCCGTATATATAAATTAATGTTTCATTATTTTGTTCTAGCTGGTCCTGTACCTTAAGAAATTCGCGTGGGTGAACATAGCTGCACCAACTTAACCTACCATATTCACCCTCTAGTGGAAAAACTGTTGTTCCGCACCAGAAGTTGACACGGGAACCACAACATTATCACTATTGTAATTGTTGCTATTTGTATTAGTTTGATTAAAATTTGTATTACGAGTAGTTGTGTTTCTATCTAGACTGTTTGTTCTGTTAGTTCTAGTGTCACGTCTTATGTTATTTGTCCTTCATATGTCTCCGTCAGAGTTTCTTCTTTCTCTTCTGTTGTAATTATTGTTTTGTTGATGTCTCCTTTCCGGATAATTCGTGTATCTATTGTTGTTAGTAGTTCTTTCGTTATTTCTGTCATATCGTCTATTGTTGTTATTAGTATTATTTGTATTGTTATAATGGTTATTATTATTTTGTCTGTAATTGTTTTTGTTTCTACCAAAGTAATCTCGTCTATCGTTGACGTTTCTATAATAATCGTCGTTGTCACGTCTACTATTGTTGTGAACCGTTCTCTGTACTCGATTCAAGTAATCTAACAGATATTGAAAATTTGTTATGTTCTGTATCGCTATACCCTGTGTTATATTGTCGTTAAAATGTCGGGACCAGAATATTATTATTTCTTGTTCCGAAATTATTGGCTCTAAATATTGTGCCTGGGAAAATAAAGACAAAGCATAGCTACTCATGTTGTTGCTTCTTCTGCTGTCAAATTTGCCAAAATACAACTTCTCCCTAACATAGCCTTGTTCTGTTTCCCCCCAGTATTGTTTCAAAAAATTGTTCCCAATATCCCTAAAATTATTTATGTTCACATCATTACATGTGAACCAAAGTAATGTTTGACCATGTAAATGAGACCTTATTGTCTCTTTCAAGTCCTCTATTTCTCCAATATCCCTCAATTTATTTTTGAGATATCTCAAGAAGATTTTGGGATGCATTTTCCTCGTATCCCCATCAAATTTAAGGTTGCTTTCTCCATGTCTTGTCTTGTTCTTCATAGTTTCAATTTCCTTTTCCAATTCCATCATTTTCTTCTTGAAATCTTCTTTTATTTCCCTCTCCAATCTTGTAAAATCCTGTTTTTTCCTATCTTCTTTAATTTGTTTTAACTTCTTATCCATTTCCCATATTAGTTCTTTTTGTGTTTTTAAATTCATTTCCGCAATCGATAGATTCAATTGAATGCCTTGTTCTACGTCCTCTATTCTAGCATTAGTTTTAATAATGTTTCTTTCCATTCTACCTATTTGTTCCTTTCCTTGTTCTCGTAGTTTACTTCCCATATCTTCTATCTCTTGTTTTCTGATAGTACCTTCTTGTATTAAGTTCCATATAGTTTATTCATTTTCTCTTCCTGTTCTTTCTTGTGTTCTTCAAATTGTTTTTTCATTTCCACCAAATGTTCTGCGTATTTTTCTTCTTGTTGATCCAGTCTTCTATTGATTTCTTCTTATTTCTTCTTTGGCACTTTTCTTCATATCTTCTTTGGTGCTTTTGATGTCTTCTTTGGCACTTTTCATATCTTCTTTGGTGCTTTTCATATCTTCCTTCGTGCACTTCATGTCAGCCATTATTATTTCCATCATGTTCATTAGTACTTCGTTTTCATTTGATTTCGTTTTTGTGTAGTGGTGAACTTCTTCCACCATACTGTCTCCTATTTCCTGTTCTGCTGCTTCTTCAGCTTGTATGGCCATCACCAATCGTTCCTTTAGTGCTTGTCTATTTCCCTTCGTATCCATATTCCTTGACTTCAGATGTTCTTTCAACTCTTCCACTGTTGGTTCGTCGATGTTGTACAAGCGTTATTAAAATCGTTTCACAAGCGCCATACGTTGGGCTCGCCACGTTGGAATGTATTTTAATATTGACGATTATTTGTTTATATTTATTTAATAATGCACCTGCGTTGGGAGCCACGTTATAATATATTTAATTTTCAATTAATCAAGCTCAATTATTTTTATATTTATTTATTTAATAATGGGCGCCAGAATTGGTTCGCTTATCACGAATTCCAATTCAAAATAATATATAAGTTTTAAAAAATTGTAAATTTGTTTTATATTGTTGTTACCATATCTCAGAAATGGACTCGGCACTTGACGCTTGCCAGCAACAGGAAGCTATAGGTAAGATATCAAAGAAAATACAAGACGAACATAGACAAACGATTGAATTAAATGTGAATAAAAAAGAAATAACGGATTCTTTGTCAATTAAAGAATTAAACAATACATATTTATAAATTCAATGAAAAACTAGCGAAAACCTTCGCATAAAATGATGCATACTAGTTATAAATTTATTTGCATCAAACACAGCAAGTAAACTGCGCTCAAATTAACAATTGTGTGCGTTGAATGTACATTCGTAGCGCTTTCAACCCCAACTTTTGCTATTATAAATATAATCGTCGCGTGGTGTGTGTATTCTGTGGTGGGTATAATTTAGTTTGCAAAGATAAAGAACAATGTGGCGTGTTTAAGATTTATTATCATTATTATTGTATGAATTTGGTAAGTACTTATTTTAATATGAAATTAGTGTTTCGTGTCCGATACACTAGTGGAGATTGAAATGTTTAAAACTAATATTTAACTAAGAAATTGATATCAACAATAACATAAAATAACATGTAAATATATCTGTGAATGTTTTTATAGGAGAAGTTTTATATATACACGAGAAATAGTGTTCAAGCTGGTTCTTCTTGACCCTGGATATGATGCATGTGAAGAAATGATCGATTACGATCGAATAAACCGGAACTCAGGATGTGAAAAATGATGAAATGTGAATTATTTCACCAGTTGAATACCACAATTAGTAGCAAGATGTATGAATAGTCGTCGAAACTATACTAATAAGGTAATTGTTCAATCTTACCAAGTCTAGACGATAGCACAATTATTTTCACTTATTTATTTAAATACGAATTATGTTTTTAGTTAGTTTACTTTTAAAACTTTGTTGAACATTTTGGTCAACGTTTCAATATGATTTTGTCAAATTATCTTAACTTTTAAACAAATTTGGAGAAGAAAAATTTCACGCGTCCTCCATCTATAAATTCACGAGGCTTCTCTCCAAGCTTAGAATCAACAACTTGCAACTGTTTTCCTTTTGTTTGTCATTGTTCGTTTGTTGCTAAGTAAATAATTATTTTTATTAAATCAAAACATCCATTTCTGTGATATTGTAGATAAATTCACTGTGTTTATTTACACTTCTGTAATCACTCCGAATCACTCTACCCGAACTATTGAAAGAACGTTAATTTCCGCGTTGATATTTCGATTTGACATTTGATACAAAATAATTGAAAAGTTTATGCAATATACAGGGTTTCTGAAGGTGTTCACAAAATATAAAAATATAATAGTTGAATTTTGTTTCTAATTCACGTGATTCTATATACAGTGATTATTATAATTATATACAAAATATGTTTGACGTAATTTACTTGTCATTGTTATTTTTATATACCTTGAAATATAATTACTAAATTAAATAGTAATCTCTTAAATCATTTTATTAATTGTATATTTTTCGTAAATATTTCTTAACGTGTTTAACCTATGTCTTTATGAATTATCTCCTTTTATTGAATATTTCCTGAGATTCACATTATTCGAAGGATGCTAATTGGTTTAATTTAACCCCGTAGATATGTTTCACTTTATATATATATATATATATATATATATATATATATATATATATATATATATATATATATATATATTTATCTAACTAGCTTTATCAGTCCCAATACGTTAGTCAGACAACCTTAGACCCACTGGAAATAACGTGTTTTTTGGAGTGTATATTTGATAATTAGATTTAAGATTCAAATACACACCAATGGAACATGAGAGGGGTAGGTTGAAATAATATTAAAACTTTTAAATATATTCTACAAATGGTAACCAACCCAATAAGCACTGCAGCTATTTCAAACCCAGTTGTGTATAATTTATAAAGATAATGCACGTTACTAGATCCAGCAGTGATGCCGAATTTAGGGTCACTGGTAATGTCGGATGAATAACTGATGCTTATATCAAGTATCATTTAGTGTTTGGAGTTGAAAGGTGAGAGTTTAAAGTCGGCAAGACGATTAAAGTGCTAAATTATAAAGTTATAAAACATTAGTCGTGGGAGAATTTTAGTGGAACTTGCAAGAAAAGAACGTAAGTACATGATTATAATAAAGTTTTGGCATGTTGTAATTATTTAATAATAATATAATTCTTAAGCTCCAGTTTATAGTATGTATCATAATAGTACATGCCGTTTATATAAATAATAAAAATCCGCGAAAAAATTATTATTTAGTTTTAAGTAAAGAATATAATATTCACATATCAAATTTCAACTATTTTAATGGTTTCTTATATACCTATTCTTTACAGAAGACCATCGTCAAAATTGTGAACTAATTGTTAATTCAGAAGAGGTAAGTGGCATCTTAACTTAAATAATACATTTTGAAGCCAGCTCTGGAAATTAAATTTTTTAATATATACCCAGTAACAGTTCTTTTAAAATTCAAATTTGTAAATTTCAAGAGTAATTTTATCTTAACAGTCAGACATGAACAGAATAATTTTTTTAAAGGAATTTTTACTGTGTTGACACGGACGTACTACCTTTTTATTTAAAGAATAGGGTTTTGGGTTTCCCCATAATTTGCTGAATTTCATGTGATTCAAGTAGACGTACTGATCGTTGAGTAACTGATATTACCTTTGAGTAACTATAATGTCTTGTTAAATGATAATGTAAATTGAATCGTCTAGATTCATCTTAAATTGAAATATTATAAAATTAACTGTCTCGACCTTTACTCTGTAGAATCTACTCATATTTCTGTTTTAAATGAAACTAACAGTTTCTAGATAATTCCACAATAAATTGAAAATATGTTAAGAATTCTAGGAAATTGACAATTGTTGCGATATTGCTATCATCGTCTGAAAGACAGAAGTTACATTTCATATGATGCCTACCTGATGTTAAATAATTATTTTTGGCTATACCAAAAAGTGACCTACCTTATGATTGACTTAATATATATTAATAGAAAAAAACAGAAGATATGATATTACAAATATTAAAGTTTAGATATAATTAGCCCTATGGGGATATCCTGGATATCTTTTTACCATTTAAGATTGGTATAACTGTTCAATGATATAGAAAACCAGGAAAACTATATCTGCTGATCTTTATAATTATCACTCAAGAAGACTGTTTAAAATTGGAGAAATCCCTAGATTTATCTGTTCATTGACGACTTCTTATTGTGGGTCTCTTAAGTGTCTTCTAATTCTTCAAGGAAATCCAGTTCATGTTTCTTATCACGAATATGTAGTACTTCTAAATTTATGTTAAGTGTCAATGAATGTTTGATGTCAAGCAGTTGTTTTGCATAGTTTGATTTATCTGGTTGTTTTAATCTGTTTGATCGTGAGTGTTCACTGTATCAGATTTCAAAATTTCTAAGGGTTTGACCCAAATAAAGTGCATTGTATTCTGGACATTTATATATACCAAGCTTCTTTAATGGGAATAGTTTTGTTTTTACATTTAACAGTTTTATACTCACATTACTTTCTGTTTTGGAAGAAATTGTTGTGTATAGCTAAAGATAATATTATTAGAAATATTGATTGTTTTGTAATTTTTCACTTCTTTAGTTTGTTTAGGAAATATCAGTTGTAATGCCACTGTTTCCTCTTTTTTATTAGGTAATTTATTTATCATATGTAATGGATAACCGTTGGATGTTGCTATTTGTTTAATTGTATTAATTTCTCTATCAAATTACATTTGTTTATAGGAACAGAAAATACTTCATGTATCATTGAATTACATGCTGCTAATTTATGTGAGATGGGATGATTGGAATTATATGGAATAGTTACATCAGTGTGTGTTGATTTTCTGTAAATTGAATAATCACCTACATTATTAACTCACTGAATTTTTAAATCAAGAAAATTTGCTTGCATTATTCTACTTCTAATGTGAATTTGATCTTTGGTTGTAAATTATTAATATGGTTGAAAAATACATCTAATTGTCGTTCACTACCTATAAAACAATCTAATATCATCTACATCTCTATACCAAAATGAGATATTTTTTAAAATGTTACAACCAAAGATTTTTCTTTCTAAACTGTCCATAAAAATGTTTGCCAAAATTGGTGATATAGGGCTTCCCATTGGTAAACCTTCATTTTGAGTATATACCTTATTGTCAAAAGTGGAATAGTTCTGATTAATACATACATCGATTAAATTAAGTATATCTGATATTTTTCCTAGATTAATATTTTGATCTAGTAATTTTCTTATAAGTGTTAGACATTCATTAGGTGATATTTTAGTAAACATATTGGTAACATCAAATGGAATGAGTTTAGAGCTATCTTTGTTTTTCATTGTTTGATTAATTCTATTGAATTTTTAATTGAGTATTTAGATGTATATCCGTAATTATCAAGTATATTATTAAATTTTTCTGCAAATATATTATTAGGAGCTGTAACATATGAAACTACAGGTCTAATTGGTTTCGTTATTTTATGTAATTTAACGGTTCCATATAATTGTGAAGAATGAGGATTTTTATTCACGATGTATTTCTTTTCATAATCACTTTAAAGATAATTTGAATTATTAACAATATCTCTTATATTATTAGAAAATTTGTTGTTGGGTCTGCTCTAAGAATTTGTACATCGCTAGATTTTATAAATTCATTTATTTTTGAATCATAATCTTCAGTATTTGACATAACAGGGGCGTTCTCCTTGGCAGATTGTGTTATTGTTATGTTATTATTTTCTACATTCAAATTTTTAATTTAAAACTGAAATGTCAATTTTTTGTTTGACGCTTAACCTTAGACGGTTTAATATTTTTGATTAATTTGGTAATTTGTAATTTCTCATAAAAAAAATTATTTGAATTCGATTTTAAAGTAATTTCTGATTCCGTAGCAAATATTTGTTTAATATTATTCGTAAATTTTGGTGGTATGCTGTACTTCAAACCTTTATTTAAAAATTGTATTTCACTATTTGTAAAATTAGTGTGAAATATATTGTTACGAATATGAATTTTGGATTTTATTTACTCTATATATTGAAAATGCATGCATGTAGGATATTCTTACCAAGACAGTTTTTATCATCAGTAGATCTATGTGAATCACATACATAGGATTCAGCAAATTCTAGCCGAATTCCGAAACCCTATATAATTAGTTATATCAGTATCTCTCTGTAGGTCCTTAACAATATAAATAAAGTTTCAACCAAATATAAGGTATACCATTATCTTCAGTCTATTCCTTTATCCACTAGTAATGAGTCAAGGAAAGAAAACGATGATCCTTATTTATTTGAAGAGGATATCCAAATGGCTAAAAATACATTACCAGGTATTCTGTTTAAAACTAACTAACTCTAATTAAGAAATAACCAAACTTTGTACCTTTCTTACAGGCAATGCAAATAGTAATTCTGACCAAAATTTTATTTTACATTATTCATTTGGTAAAGAAGATATTAAAGAGGATGATACATTTAATAGTCGAGAATCGTTTACTGATTTATCCAATGTTGATGATGATATTCTCCATAAAGATTATGCTCCTTCGTTATCATCGATATCTAAATGTTCTAGTAGTACGAGCGAACAAAGCGATTTATTACAGAAGACAATTGTAGAGAATTTAAGTACAAATGGGACCAGTCATTTTGATATCACAGAGGTAATATATTCATTATATTTATTATTTTAGCCTCTCATTTTAATGTGCGCGTTCAAAAATCCAAAAATTTTAACCTTGTTGTAGGGTTTGACTTCGCAAAAAAATTACAATGGTCCTTCCACTTCCGGCAGTAACAATAGCTATTCACGTAATACTGACGATGTTGAACAACGTAATTTGTGTCCATTTTGTTATGAACTAGTGGGACACTTTGCTCGTCACTTGCAGAGAAAACATTCTGATCAAGAGTCTGTTAAAACTATATTAAAATTGGCTCTTAGCTCAGCCGATAGAAGAGCGGCAATAAAAGCCCTCAAAAAAAAAGGAAATTTTTATTTAAAACAACAGAAAAGCATTATCCTCAAGGTAGTGAGGAAGCCTAATAAAACGTTTCTGCAAGCTACCGACAATAGTCAATATATACCCTGTGTTCATTGTTTGGGTTACTACAAAAAAAGTTACCTTTGGAGACACAAGAAAATATGTAAATCAAAAAATAACTGTGTACAAAAAAATGTAAAAATACAACATGTAAGTGAAGCTCAGACGTTTCTCATTGCAACTGGCATGCTAGGAAATTTTCTAAACAAAAGTCGTCTTAAGAATGAAGTTCTAGATATGATGAGACCTGATGAAATTAGCGCTGTGGCTAAGGCTGATTCGTTAATATGCCTATACGGTGAATCTTTTTTAAATAAACACAAGAGGAAACAAATGAACGTTGTTGTTTCTAATAAAATGCGAGAAATGGCGAGATTAAAAATTGCTTTGCAAAAATCAACTGCTATTAAACTACTGGTTGATATTTTAAAGCCAGATATGTACAACCATATTGCTTCAGCTGAAAAAATTATCTCAGGTTATCATGTTGACACTAAAACATCCAAGGCATCATCATTAGCTCTTAATTTTGGTACATCCCTAAAATTCATATGTGACGTGGCCATAAAGGCCATTATTACCAAAGATCCATTATTTACTATCTCAGACGACCAGGAACGAGATAAGAGACGAAAGGAAATATCTGATCTTCGTCAAATGATATCAAGTCGTTGGTCCAATGATATTTCTAGCTTGGCTCATAAAGTTTTAAACGAAAGAAAGTGGGAAAAACCAAAATTACTTCCCGTAACTGAGGATATAGGTTTATTTAAGAATTATATTATATGTCAAGGAGCTGCTGCATTTGAAAACATAACTAATGGTATCAAGATAGCAGAAAATTATAAAGTGTTAGCAGAATGTACTTTATGTATGATATTAGTTTTTAATCGCAAAAGAATTGGGGAAGTCCAGTTTTTAGATCTAGCAAGTTACAAAAGAGATGTTTCAAGTACAATACAAGAGGAAAGTCTAAGTGCGCTGACGGAAACTGAAAAATTGATGTGTTCAAATTTTAAACGAATAATAGTTTTTGGTAAAGGTAGAAAACCTGTTCCGATATTGTTAACACGTCAAATGCAAACATTTGTTGAGAAACTTTTGGAAGTTAGAGCACACACCGACATTGTTCCATCATCAAATCAGTATGTATTTGCAAATCCTGGCTCAACAGTTAGGTGGATGTGTGCTGCATCAGTATTACGAAAATTTGCCAAGAAGTGCGGTGCCAAAAACCCAGAGCTCTTAACAAGCACTAAATTTCGAAAACAGATCGCTACAATTTTGCAATTAATGAGTTTTGAAAAAAGCGAAATGGAACAAATCGCACGTTTTATGGGTCATACTGAAAAGACCCACTTGGAATTTTATCGGTAAGTGATAGATTAGGTTTCTTTCAACTGAAGTGAATACCGTTTTTGTATCCAACAATTTCAGTAATGCAGCAAATTTGATGTCAATACAAAGACTTATTATATTTACTAATCAGCAGTCAACTGGATTTGTATCGCACATTGTACGGTTTTCGTGTCAGTTGGAACAGACCTATATCATTACCAAAAAGTAAAGCATCCAAAGAAATGCTAAGACAACAATAAACTAATAAAAAAATTTATGACTACCTAAAAATATAGCTACTTATAACCGTTAATGAATAGAATAATAATTTTTATTAAAAAACAAGATGTAAGTCAAGAACCTTTTTTATCAAATTTTTACTATAAACGTTTCATGTCCTGAAAATTAGAATTGATTTTTTTAAAATAAGTTGAATACAGCATAAATGCAAAATTTGTTCAATTGATTTTTTGAAATCTAACGTTCAGTGCCTAGATATTATCTAATTTTTATTAAAAAAAAACACAGAAAATGGCTCTTAGAGACATTGTCTAATATTTTCCAAATTAGAGTTTTGAAGTATCTAATCAATGGTGTATAAACATAAATTATAATTAGTTTATGATAGGATTTTTAGGTAAAAAGTGACGCTAGCGTGACAATGAAATAATTCACAATAGTAGTAGTAGCTAAATAAAATGAACAATTAATTTATTAAAAAGGTAGTAAAAAACATGTTTTGTATTATCAATACTGTTAGGGCGTTTTTATATACAAGGTAAACAAAATGTAGAGCGTTGCAAATGACTTTTCGCCTTCATAAAAAATGACTGAAAACAATATGTACAATTTTGATCATATAATTGTAAATATATAAACAAATTAGGCAATTTGTCTAGGAGCAGATTTATAAAAAAATGTTTCCATTATATTCTTATTAATCAAATACATATTATTAATCTTTAGAATGACCGAGGACGTATACCAGACAGCAAAAGTGGCAAAAGTTTTATTGCTCTTAAATGCTGGGAAAGGTAGAGACTTAAAAGGGAAGAATTTAGTAGATATAGAAGTTCAGGAAGACGTCCTTGAAGATGAGGAGATTGAGAAGGATAAATTTTTTTCCGAACCTGCAGCTGAAGAGTTAGAAATAAATAAGGAAACAATTAAACAAAGGCATGAAGAAATATATTATTTGGAAGATAAACAACATGAAATTTCATTAAAATCAAAAAAAGGTAAGAAATCGGGTAATATTAAAAAAAATTCCCGTCATTGTTGGTCCGAAAATGAAAAAAAAATGTGTATTGAAATATTTTTCTAGACATGTAAAGAAGAAGATTCCACCTAAAAAAGGAGAATGTTTAGAATTTATTAAGCAAAATGACACATTTAATACGAAGGACTGGGTTAGAATCAAAACATTCGTTTACAATACCTACCGACTTAAATAACTTGATTTTTTTATTTACTTGAATAAGTTTTAACGAGTGAAAGGTTTTTATGGAAATTTTGGCATGGTGGTCAAATAATTAATTTTGTTTTTCGTTTATTCTATCTTATGAATAAATTTCGGAAAACGCATTAAAAATGAGCAATCAAAATTTTTGGAAGAAGACTTCTGAAAATTGTTTAATAAACGAACAAACGAAACATTAAGAAAAGTAATTTTTAATTTTTTTCAGTTAACCGCTATATCAAAATTTAACCATTTTAGTTCATCGATTTTTCGTGTACTTATATAAATATTGATGAAAATGGAGGTAAATGTTTTGGCGATAGAAGTATAACTACCTGATTTGCCTTATTTCCTATGATATTTAATGAAATATTTCGATAACTTTTTGTTTTCAGTTATTATTAATCTTTAATAAACAGTTGATTCGTAACACTGTGTTCTTTATTTTTTAATTGGCAATATTTTATCCTAATGTAAATAAGCATTCATAATTCTTCAAATATTTTGAAGTTACAGTAGACGGCACATCGCACGTTATAGTCCACAATATGTAGATTTATTTTCAGTGTCAAGTTTTTAAAATATATTTGAATACAAACCAGACATGTCAAAACACTGTTGCCACATTCTGGAACTGATAACGTAGGTCACACGCTTAAAATTCGTGTCAGAAAATTGGCGATATACAATAGCAGCCCGCGCGCCTCTACTGAGCAAACAGATGAACTACTGATGTATAAAACTGCATAAACAACCTCAAAATCGGTCCCAAATTTTTTTTTCAAGTTGAGTTTATAGGTAATAGATGAGTGAAAGGAGGCTAAATTAAAACGAAAACGTTAACGGACCCGAAGTTGGGTTTGATAAGTTCACTTTTGTCCTATTAACGTTGGTCGAATATATCGTTTTGGGACTGTATAAGCGGTTAAACAAATATATATATATATATATATATATATATATATATATTATAATAGTGTGATAAAAAAAAAGAAATATAATTATTGATGAAAAGACATTGTTTAGTTATAATAGGTTTGATCAACTAAATTAAATTTTATTATTACTTTGAGTTTTACCTATAACTTACCCAGACTATTCTATTTCTCAGCGGGCAACATAAGACTTCTCCCTCTCCAAGGTTAGGTTCAATAATATCTCAGACGCCAATTATGTTTTTACTCAGATAAATTTTATTATTCTATTTTCTCCTGTTTGACTGGTGGTACCGGAATGGATTATTATTATTATTATTAGTTTTATATCATAAAGTATAATACCATACATATAACAAAATTTTATAATGGAATGAATGAGAAATTAGAGTTCTGAAAATGGCGACACATACGCTAATATAAATGGAATATCAGTCTTTCGAAAAATAAAATAAATAGGCCTTTTTTACATTCAAATCAGAGCAAATTGAATGTTACCGCACTGTTCTTCTATCTCCTGACTTCAAAAAAAAAATTGAATAGTGTATACTAGACTTAGGTAGGTGTCTAGTCCAAAAGTAGCTTTCTCGTTATATGCAAATGAACTTGCTAATAGTTATTTTGTGGTGATGGGTTTTACTGATTATTTGAAATCTTTCAGTAGTTTTACTGCTTCTGCTTTACTAAATGGAATATTATTAGCATACCAGTGTAAATTCAAGGTATTCTGCTGCTATTTCTACTGCTGCTAGGAACCACTTTTTCCACACACCTCATCTCACTGCTGTCGTAAGACCATCCCCCTCGTTGTTCTATCTCAAAACTAAGCTTCCCGTATTTTTCTTCCCGGTTTTCAAAAAATGTTCACCAACCAAGCAGTTTATTAGTTACCGACCGAAACACTTTACACTACTATATCTACCCTTCGAAACAAAAAACATTTTTTCAGATTACAGTTTATTGCTTTGACCTTCAACCATAAAATCAGACAAATGTTCAAATACTTATACACTACGTTACAATTATTATTTACATTTTTACACAAAACAGTTTCATTATAATAATCCATTCCATTTTCCTTTTCAATTTATGTTTATTTGTTAATTAATAAAAAAAAAACCTTTTGATTAATATTTACAAAATCAAAATACTGGACTGCAATCTATTATCGTCTTTGCATATTGTGGCACAAAAAAATATAATATTAGTTCATATAGATTACACCATTGAATATTACAGTTTTGCTTATAATATTTACATACTTCAAAATTATATTTTAAATAATAATCCATACCGTTTTCTATTTTATATTTAAGTATTGCTTATTTTAATTAATATACTGTACTGCCCTCTATCCGATGAATCCCGTACTTCCATCTTACACAATTTTTAGTCCTATCTGTATTTACTATCATCTGTGATTTGTCATTTAGACTACACTTCTAGAAAAGAATCCAGCCTTGTAGCAAACTATTCCATGTATTCTATACAATTTTCAAGTTCCTCGTATTTTCTCCTAACAATGTTTAATAGTTCAATTTTTTCCTAGTATGAATTTACGGTATTTCGATATTTTTTTTTGTTCCTATTTGTTCTAATTGACAGTTTACAGATTTTTTTCATTATATTTCTTATCCTATATTCTTTTTAACCTACTTGGGAAAACATTCCTAAACTAAGCTTATTGTCCTCTAAATATCTTGAACTTCTATGTTATAATTTCCTTTTGATGTTACTATGTTTAGTCTGAACTTTTCATTTAGCTGTGGTGTTCTCATACGTGAAGTCTATGTTGTATAACTTCCCCCAAATTCAATTTTGTACAACTCCAATTCCATGTGGATTGTGCAAAATTTAAATTGCTTTACTTTTTCATAAAATTTCTTTAATACATGTTCACATCCTTCATTCAAAATTGCAGTTATCTTTTTCACAAGATTCTAATTCACTTCCTTAGTCCCATTCTTAATACAACTTTCCTATATCTCATAAAACACACTTCATCTGTCCCCATGCCAATCTAAATGTTCACAAAATATCCTTATAATATCTCTCGCTTTACTGTTATCCATTTATCATACTCCTACTCCACCACTTCTTTATACCTCAATTTATATACTCATATATTATTTTTTTTCATTTTTCTACTATTTCATCATACTCCACATCAGTATCTAATCTTATATATTTCATCAATTTTCCACTTCATAAATACATATCATTTCTTTATTCCTAATTATTCTCCGAATATTTCATTATATTAGTGTTGACATGAATACATTATTTAACACACATTATTTGATATAGTAGTTATCTCTTTTCTTTTCCCCTTCATTTTTTTTCTAAGATACATATTTCCAAATTCCAGATGTGACAACTATTCCCCATTTTTCTTCTGACCAAAAAATTTTTTATTATTTCAAGATATTTACAACAAATCTACAATCCTATTTACCTAACTATTAACCTATCTATCTTATGCTTTATAATTTTTAACTTATCTATTCTACTTTTATTCATTTTAAATGCTCATAATATCATTCATTCCTTCTTAAGTGAAAATTTATTCATGAAATTTAAATACAGTTTCAATACCCCTCTTAACTTCCCAGTATATGGATCTACTAATCGATAACTATTCTGTGCATTTTCATTATCGACAAGATATGGGCCTTCAAAATATGGTAAAAGCTTGGCACACACGTTTTCTTTTCGATTTGGCACCCTTAAAGCTCCTAACCATCTCTTCTTTCTTATATTTTATCCTTTCCTTTTTTGTTTTTGTTAATGAGTTTTACATATCGTTCTGCATTTTTCTATAGATTTCTATTCACCTTCTCTAATACTTGGCACATTTCTATATGTGTATCTATGTCCCAATTTCTTTCTGGTACATTTCCTGTCATCAGGTATTCAGGAAATTCTTATATTACTCCATGTGGTATTTGGTTCATAAATTTTTCCACTTGTGGCAGATGATCTTCCCATCGTTCCTGTTGTCTAGTGCATAATATTCTCAAATATTTAATCACTTATTTAACATACCTTTTTTTTACTGGTGCCTCCTTTTATCTATTTAAAGCACGCCTCAGCGTGTGTAAAACGAACTTTAAAAAACGCACGTTCTTTAAAATTACCATGGTAACAACAACGACTCGAGAAACGTAAGTCTAAATGACAACTTTTTTATTATTGATCTGACAGCAGTACCTCGTAACGTCAAACAATAGTATAATATACACTAAAGTGACCCATTTAATCCACCTAAGGGATTAATGTCACTTTAGTCGAGAAGTTTATACGCCATTTTTTGCAATTCCGGTAATTCTACATACATTTTTAATAAAAATAAATACTACTTAAGATGGACTTTTACGAAACTTGACTGGGCATCGAGGATGGACTTCTAAGATGCTTGGATAGGCATCGAGTAGGGACTTTCATGAAACTTGGATGGGCATCGAGGCCGGACTACCATTTTTTTGTAGTAATAAATATAATAATAATATTTTGTGATTTGAAAGTGCACCAAAAAAAAATAGCGTAAAGTATTCGTGGATAACTGATATTTCAAACATTTGCTCTATTTCGAGCACTCCGGCTGCGCCGTCGTGCGTCGTATTTATATATATATGTATATATATGTATATATATATATATATATATATATATATATATATATATATATATATACACGGCGTGAAGTGACATCCGCCCATGTTAAAATCGCGGTAGCTGTGGCGTCCGAGGCACTATGGCATCCGATATACGGACGTTACAGTGCATCGAGCTCCAAAATATCGCAAACGGTTCAGTGAATGCTAGGGAATCGATTGCTGATAAAATCAGCAGGACGTCACTTTGGTCGTTTTTTGTATAAACATATACACCAAGGTTCACAGGGTCTCCGTACGCGGCGCTATAGTAGTACACTTATATATTTATTATTCATCTTACGCACAAATTGGCATCCGTCGGTATACATATCGAAGAACGGTATAGTGTGGCGTCTGTATATGTATTTTACTTGCAAAGTGGCATCCTGGCAGTGTTGCCGGAATCACTTCGGGATATAGAAAGCTTTTAACATTAAATGTATGATTTCAATTTTTTGATTTTTAACAGTGCGGAGGATGTTAGAGAAGATCTACCGTTATTAATTGAAAAATGATATTTTTGTTCAACAATTCACTCAAATATGATTTTGATGCAAAATAAAACACTAGTGGCGATAAAAATGAATCATGCTGGCGATAAAACAAACTAAAGCATTCTGAATTTCCGTAAATAAGAGGAAAATTTATTGAATTTTCCAACGCAAACCACGAGATGAGGTAAAATTTTTACAAAATTTTCAGGTTAATTTTTGTATGGGTATATTTTTCTAGTTCACTATAGCAGATAGCAGAAGTCAACTTTTATATCTGAAAATTCCGAAAAACTAAATGCAATCAGATCACTAGGTGGGTTATTAGAAGTTGACCTAGTATATTGGATATCACAAAAACTTATAAACATTTCGGAGACATTGAAACTCTCTCTGGCATATACAGGGTGTATCAATGATACCTGGATGCACGATAGCTGCATTCTCATTTGATCTAAGGAAAAAATGTCTTATATAAAAGTTGTAGAGAGAATTAAAAGCTATGTATACACTAGAGTATTTTTCCCAAACATCATAGCGGTTTGGTGTTGGAAAAAAACTCTAGTCTGTTCATTACTACACTACCGATTCCAAGCAGTGCAGTGCAAAAATAGAAGCTATGTTCCAATATACAAAATGCAAAACTTAAACATGTGCAACTGGTTCTACTGGTGTGATGTCTGTATACCCCCAGACCAACATCCAATTAATCCTACAGATTGAACTAGAGCTCAAAAAAGGACGATTGAAATCAACTTACCTTTATATACACCATTGAACCGTGTGAGGTCGATGAAGGTTTTTTTCATACTCTTGAATAATTGGAAACCCGTGAAAAGTTAGGCTCGGAATTTTGAAGAAAAACTTTGGAACAAAATTTCAAAAAGAAAAGTGTGAACACGAAATCTTTAATAAAATCTTGAATTCACTAGAAGTGCTAGACTTGTAACTCTAATGAAGATCATATCGAAAGAATAAGCAACGTAAGGAGATAATGAAGGAATCCATCATGACTGTGTACAAATTTTATGATCAGTATCATCATTAAAGCTTTTTATATTGTGCGTTTTAGATAGAATAGACATAAAAAAATATTTAATGAAACTTATACAAATGTTCGTACAATAAATAAACAGTACATATTCCAAATAAACATAGTTTCTCTTTATATATAGTTTGCCAACGAAATTACTAGCCAGCTTGCTATTTTGTTATTAAATGGGCGGTGGATTTGAAATTTGGGTGATTTGCATAGGTACATGGGATGATTATTTCAGGTATTTAAGCATCTGACTGTCATTTCCGGATCAATCGGAAACTTAACGAACTTCGTCATTACGAAAGGAGCTCCCTAAATGTTGATGACGTCAAATATTTAGTTCAAGTGGAATCTATCTATTACACCCCATATTCAAAATCTTCCAAAGTGTTCTGGGTCCAAAGTTGCTATTTTCAGAAGTATCATGATGACATTTTCAATGTAGGGATTTTGATTAGCATGCTGAATGCTTCTGAATATGGGACTTAAGTTATTTTCAAAATCAGTGTCTGAATATCAAATTTTACAGCATTAGAATCGGAAAGAATGTTTTTAGTACTGGAACATACAAGGCTACCGAAATCACAATGCAATATATTTACGATTTCTGGTATAATAGTTTATTTTATTTCAAACTGGTAAAATGTTCGACTCATTTGACATTTTTTGGAATCGTTCTAGCTAAAAATAGAGTATGATACATATTTCAAGTTTTGAAGAATCCAAATATTGAAAAATATTTAGATTATTCTATTTGAAGAAAAAAAACGAAATTCATTGAATTTCCATTTGAACCGTAAATTATAGTCAGATGTTTGAATACCTAAAATCTTAATCTTTGTGTCAAAATTCATAAATTCAACATGGTGGCTCCAAAATGGCGGACGAGATTTGTGATTATTTTCCAATTATGGTTTGAGGTTACGAATTTAGCCGGAGATTGTCAAAATTCAATATCGCGGTTCCACGATGGCAAGCCAGTTAATCATAATAATAGCTCATAACTCACGGAAAAATTACCTTATAATAATGAAGCTGTATCAGAATTCATAGATTACCGAGTAGACTAAAAAGCATAAAATTAAATCATAAAAAAACTTTTTAAGGACAATTTTTTATTCAAATGCGCTAGACAGTAAAAAATAATTTCATTAGATGTATAACGTGGATTATTCTGTAGGTTACAGATTGAAAAGCTTTTGTATTCGAACTAAAAATGTTTGCGGCATGCTCTATGTGAAAAAAATTATATACAAATTATCGTAAAAATTGTGCCACCCTCAAGTTTTTATTTTTAAATATGAATCTATATTTTTAATTGCATTGATCAAATGCCAAGAGTCATGTTTCATATCGGCGTAGTATTTACATCTGAACTACAGAGTGTTTTGGAAATATTGAACTATTACCGGTAAAATTTCAAATCTTCAATAATTAAACAAGATCTTGTTGTATGATCAACTTGGCATTGATCCACTTCTTACTCACTGATATTTTTGAATTATAGCTGTTATGTATTATTAAAAAAGGTCAAAATTGTTCTGGTAATAGTTCAATATACAAGAAGTTGTTATGACAAAGTTTTGGCAAATCCTCGCAAAATAAAAAAAATTAAACAAAAGATGAATTTCAAAATTTTCAATTTTTCCTGTATAACTCTAGAACTAAAGGAGCTAAATTGTCTTGAATCAAATAACTCTGAACTACACAACTTTACCCCTATTTAACTATCCCTATATCTCTTACCGTCACCATGATCCCGTTGGATAGACTCGAATTAGAATAGCATTGTATATGAAGTGTGGACAGTGACATATTCCGTAAGAGTGCAGGAAATACAATTTCTAACGAGTTATGTACTCTATTTTCCCTAAGACCATGCATATACAAATTCTGTGAATTATGAGTATTAAAATATGAATTCTTAATATATAATTATTATCATGCGGACTAACAGAACGCAAAAGTTGTTTTTCATTAGTCCGCATTCGGTCCTATCTATTGCTCTTTTTCATATTACGACTATTCAATTACTGGACTTCTTGCTTCAGAAGGATTCTGCCGTAAGACGAAGTCCATATTTTCTTTCTTTATCTTTTAATTATACATTAATTTATTTTAATGACTTCTCTTAACGTTGTCTACTTTTAATTTTGTTTGACGTTTGCATAATTATGTAAATTTTCCTGATTTTAATCAAATTTTCCTACATTATATTTCCCATATTACCTACTGACCCATCTTGGATTCTGCTGGATGCCACGGGCATGTGACAGCTTTCCTTTTATAATACGTTTCATGTGAATGATATATACATTTAAGGCCTGATGATAGTTCAATGTGCCGAAACTAGTTGCCCCTGTAACTTGTAATAATATATGCTGTAGTACGTATTTTGCGTTTCACATACTGCTATTTGCCTACATGATACATTTGAGATGGACAGTTTTTTCATTAACTTCAATGTAAGTTATAATCTCTAATAAACTACAAATATAAATTGAAAATTATTTTAGATATTTTTGGTTGTGGCAAAAGAAAAAGTCTATTATTCATTAGTAGTTTGTTTGTTTACAGAGCTGATTCCAAGTTTTATTTCGTTGATATAGATGTTAAGTAGCTTTAAATATGTTAAAAGAGTATATAAAATGAGTAAGGTGTCTCTCTCATTTGTAATAAAGTTTGTCAATGTATAATTATAGGTACTTACAAAGATGTTCTCACGTCCTTCTCCACTACAGAAGAACCCTGTTTCTAGCAAAGAAACTCGCACCATCATAAAATCAATCTTCGGTAAGTTACAACTATTTCTTTTGATGGATACAGTCTCCATTGTGATAAAAATCGTAAAATATTATCGTTGTTCTAACAAATTATCAAGAAAAATTGTTCATATTTATAACCGGGTTATGAGAAATAAATTTAATTTAGAACGAATGATAAGGTTTTTAGAATGTTATGTTAGGATTCTAAAAACTGTCTTTTATGTATAAAATATAGCTTCACATGGATTTGTATCAACCGTCAACATTTCTATTAATAGAATATATGTTTCATTCTCCTCTCTCAAAAGAAAAAGAAATACATATTTAATATTACTGGAAGTCACTTTGAACGCGATCTATACACAATATACAGGACGCACCGTATCTTAAATAAATTTAAATCTACCTACTAATAATCTATCAAGGTCCCAGTGTTGCCAAATAATAGGAAGCCACTCTGTGTGTGATCTCGATGCATTGGAGCTGTTCTATATACACATTGTGTATATCGGAGGATGCCACAGCGCTACAAATATATACGGATTCCACTTCAACCGCTATCGCGATATATATACATACATACATATATATATATATATATATATATATATATATATATATATATATATATATATATATATATATCATGTCATGACATTTTATTGACTTTTTCAAAATAATTTTTACAATAACTCTATTTTATGTAATTTAATTTTAATATTTATACATATTCTTTTGAAAATGCTCCTAAAATAAGAGCGAAACGTCAAGTTTAATAAATCTTTATTCGAAAATATATTTTAACTAATATATTTATTTCATACCACAACCTTTGAACCCAAGAATATATAATTCTAACGGAAGGTTGAAGAACATAAGTGAATTTATATATATATATATATATATATATATATATATATATATATATATATATATATATATATATTGAACTAGTCATCTAGTTTTGTAAATATATTGAAATAAATAAACATAATAAAAAGGTCTTATTGTAACGGAAGGAGTGTCAGTAGACACAACCATTAGAATAAACTCAATAACAAGTCAAATATAAAAAGATTGAAATATGAATAAATCGGGTGAAATATTGATGTGAATGTTTTAAAAAGGGATGAAGAATAAAAATTCCAACACTATATTAGTTAAATAGATAGTAAATATTACCTGTATCAGTAATTCTGATTGGTTGTCAAAGTCACGGAATTACGTATTACACTGAACACAGCCATAGCAATTTCTGCAGGACGAAACGTCATATAATAGCTTGAAACCTAAATTAAGAGAAAAGAATAATCAGTTTAACAATAACTTAACATTGTTTACATAATTTTTTTAGTAGTAGCAAAGGTTTAGAATACCATGTTTCATTCATTCATTGCAAAGGGTTGAAACTAGATGGAAAAGATAATTGGAACACGGCCCAAACGTATAAAAAGGAAATGAATATTTACAAGAAGTAATGCCTGCTAGGGAATTTTCATTACCAACTTAAAATCATTGCTTATTGATTATATATATATATGAAATTTAATTACAAAAACAAAAATAATCAGGAGTTTATGTATAATAACTATAAAATAAGACTCAAACTACAATAGAATCAATTACATATAGGTTAATTAATAATATAGGTTGTAAAATTTGTAAAAATAAACATTTCTCAAATTAGCTAAATAACATGAATATGAGAAAATTGACTATTGTACGAGGAGAAGAGGACTTAATTAAAATTCCTTAATACAATAGAAATCTAAGTGTATCAGTGTTATTACCCTCCAGGACAATAAATTTATGTTTTTTAAAATTGTAACTAAAAGACTGGAGAATAACAATTTTAGTGATAAAAAAACAAATAAGTGAGCTATGGACTAGGGAAGCCAAAAGACTTGTTGATTTTGAAAACAAAAGAAGGTTGATTTATGATGGTGATGGAGGATGCGTCGATAAAAGATTGCTCTCTGTATAAAATTGTTTAAAGGTGTTTAAAAGTGAAAATTATAAAAAAAAGTTAAATCAAACTAATCATAGGAGTATTCAATCATGTGTAAGGATTGAATAGTGCAGTAGGAGTGTGTCTCTTAGGAGATATCTGCAAGATTTGGAGATGCGAGTGCAGCCGGCAGTGATAGCAAAGATAAGGTCTGTGTATTTTGCTTAAACTTATTTGGAATTCCAATTAACATTTTCAAAGTGTACACTCAAATCTTTAGTTGAACATTCGAATCACATAACGCATGAAAAGGCCAAAAACAATAAAATATGATGCATCATAAATTTATCTATAGAGAATTATATCTTTAATATCTATATAATTAGTGTACTCACCTTTTGTAAATTTATCTACTTGAAATCTCACGTGCATCATGTATGTTACATTAAATCTTATTTCTTCCTTCCAGCTATTGCATGTATAACTTTAAACTATCACTTTCTTGACCTTTAAACACACACATATATAGTTTATAAATTATCACTTATATGTAATTGATTATAGAAACTTGATAATTTTCACAAATTTTGTTATCAAAAGCACGCTAACGTCGTGTTGACTATAAAACGTTATTTATGGAAGGGAAACCTCCTTCTTTCATGTATATTGTAGTAGCGCATGCGTTTGGAGATTTAGCGCCGACGCAGTAGTGGGAACATTTTGTTACAGAGAATACATGTATGATATAGGGTGGCACAATTCCATAAGAATAAATTTTCAAAACGAATTAATAAATTTATTAAACAGCTTTACATTTATGTGTTGATTTTTTTTTATTCTCACATCCATGATTAAATTATCAATATCATTGTTGTCATATTTCAATCGTTTTATTTAACAGATATTGTTTCTTTCAGAGGTTGTATGTAAAGGTAATATTAAGAATATATTTCCTCAATCTTTGATTATTATCTCCAGAACTCAAAGGGAGGATTCTCATGCTTCCGACTAATTAAATAAACATTATAAATAAATAATTAATTAAAAAATTTGAGCTAGTGAATCAAGGGAATCATTATAAAATGGCGCCCATAAATATAAATAAATAAACTTAAATAAACTTAAATAAAATTATAAAAATTATATATAAAATAATAATAAATTGGCGCCCAACGTGGGGCAAATATAAATAATTAAATTGCTTTAATTAATAACAAACAAAGAAATCATGGAAAGCAGGAAAATGATGTTGAGAGATGGAAAGCAGGTTGGAAACGATAGCGGATCAGAAGAGGAGAGAGAAGAAAGGAGCCATGGTATGGGAGATTTCCAGGTCCAATATTTGATACAGGGACAGCAATCAGAAGGAAATGCTCCTGAAGAAAGTACGACAGGAGACGAAGAAGATGTGGAACAAGAAGATAGAAGGCAAGAGAGAAGGGAATCACAAGAGGGAACAAATACCAATGATCCAATAATGCAAATTTTGATTAGCATACAAAAAATGGAAGAGAATAGAGAGGCAGACAAGAACGAGATGAAAGAACTTATGAACAATATGAAGAAAGAGTTGAAAGGAGATATGAACCAGAAATTTGAAGAAAATAGGATAAATATGGACACGATGAGGGGAGACATGAATAGTATGAAGGAAGAAATTAGGGGAGACATTCACAACATTCATACAAACATGCACCGATTGGAAAAGAAAATAGATAAAGTCAAATTGGAAAATTGTAAGGAGATTAAGGAACTCAAGGAGAACCAGGAAGAATTTAAGAAGAACATTATTAAGGTAAAAGGAGACATGGAGAATAAAAATAAAAATTTGAGACAAGAAATACAAGAAAATGGTATGAAAATTCGTGAAAACATAGAAAAACTGATAGTTGAAGAAGTACTAGAATTTAGAAGTGATATAGAAGAAAGTTTACCGGAAAATATTAAAATGGAGGTCTCTAAACAAGCGAATAATATAACAAAGGAAATGGAACAGATAAAGGAAAACGTAAATAGGAAATTTAAGGATTTAGATGGCAGGATAGAAGAGAGAACGGGGATGAGTTTAGCAATTACTGAAGATATAAATCGAAAAGTAAATCAAGAAATAGAAGAAATGAATAGGAAATTAAAGAATACGGTAGAGGAAATGGAAGAGAATTTGAGAAGAAGTGGAGGAATTAATGTATGTCCAGGAAATTTCCATAACAATTTTGAAATCGGGGTGAAATTTGATGGAAATATGAACAATATACATCCCAAAGTATTCCTAAAAATAATTCGGAATCAAATTAAAGGATTAAGAGATATCATGGAGATAAAGCTCATTATAAGGAGCATATTACAGGGCCATGCTTTGTTATGGTTCTGTAACAAGGAAGAACAGATACAAAGCTTAGGAGATTTTGAGCAACAATTCTTAGCCTATTTCTGGGGAGAATTGCAACAAGCGACATTCAGGGAAAGGCTATACTTCGGAAAATTTGACTACAAGAAGAGCAAAAACCTTAACAATTACGCTATGCAATTATACAATATAGCCCAGTACTTAGAACCTGGAATGAAGGAGGAAGAATTAGTGTTATACATTGGAAGACATTATAATTCTGAAGTAGCTGAAACTATAGCGCTTCATAATATAAAATCGATGGATAGTTTATCAAGCTACTTACAACGAATGGAAAGGAGCTATACAAATCACAATGATCTACGAGACAATCGATCACATGAAAATGGGAACGGACAGCAAAGAAGAGAAAATGAAAGGAGAAATGATTATAGAAATAATGAAAATAGAAATTACGAGAGAAGAGGACCAGGACGGGATAATAGAAATCCGAGATATGATAACCATAGAAATGAAAATGGAAATCACCGAAATGGATATCAGAAAGGGAACAATGGTAATCGAAATAATGGAAATAGGCAATACGAAAATGGAGGAAATTATCAAAATTATGGAAGACGAAATGATAATGATAATAGAAATAGGAACTGGCAACAAAATAGAAGGGATGGAAGAAATAATGAATATGATCGAAGAAATGAGGACAGGGACAGGAACTATTATCAAAGAGATGGTCGAGAAGAAGACAGAAGACAGGTTAATTTGATACAAAATCAGGATGAGGTAAGAAGGGATAGTGATCAGGGCCCGAGTTCTGATCCAAATTTCGATTAAGTTGCTCTTACGTGCATAATATTGTCTATTCTTCTAAATATCAACATCCTAGGGAATTCATTTTAGACGAAGATCACACAAACCAAGAATTAACTAGATTAATATTTATAGAGGGAAATTTAGAAAACATTAAATGTAGAGTTTTGTTAGATACGGGTTCAGAAGTGTCCATCATAAATCAAAATATCGTAGACAATTTAAATCAGGACAATATTATGGTGATAAATACGCATAAAATATCATTAGTAGGGGCAAATGAAAGAAAATTGTATGAAGCAACAAAACCTATAATGACAAATTTAGAATTAAATGTCAAGATTATATCAGTACAATTGTTAATAGTAAAAAATTTAAAATATGACATAATCATGGGTACAGATGAACTGAATAAACATAGAATTATAATAGATTATAAAATGCAAAATATAATATATAATGAGCATACAATACCATTTATGACAAAATATCAAACAGATATAGGGAAGAACGAATGTGCAATTGGACAATTAAATCACATTGTTGAAGAAGAACGAAACATGAGGGATGAATTATGTCTGGAGGAATATAAACAAAGAGTATATGAATTACTTGACTATCATAAAAACTATTCAATAAAGAAGTATGTGTTGCAACCATAAAATAGAAGTAATACCAGAAATAAAAAATTTTAAGATCAAAACCTATCCGATACCGTATAAATTAAAACAAGAGGTATATCAAGAAATAAATAAAATGTTACATGACGGTATTATTGAAAGATCAAATTCACAATACATAAGTGCTATAACATGTGTAAAGAAGAAATCAGGAGATATTAGAATATGTTTGGATGCTAGGAATATAAACACATTTACAAAAAAACAATACGAAAGTCCATTAAATATTGAAGGTATATTTGGAAGAATTACAAAGGCTAATATATTTTCAAAATTAGATCTAAAGCATAACTTTTGGTTAATTCCATTGGATCATCGTAGTAGACAATACACAGCATTCATGATAGATGGAGTGGTGTACCAATTTTGTGTGGTGCCGTTCGGACTACAAAGCTCTTGTGCTGCTATAGTACGAACTCTGCATACAATCTTGAATCCTTATGAAGATTTCACTCTCCATTACATAGATGACATCTTGATTTTTTCTGAAACAGAAGAGAAACATCAAAAACATTTGGAAATAATATTAAATGAATTAGAAAACGCTGGACTCAAGTTAAATTTAGACAAATGTCAGTTTTATAAAAGAGAAGTGGATTATTTAGGATATGTTTTAAATGACACTGGTATAACAATGAATCCTGAGAGAATTAAAGCAATTTTGGAGTATAAGACACCGAATAATTTAAGAACTTTGCGGGGATTCCTAGGTGTCATTAATTATTTCAAGAAGTTAATACCCGATCTAAGTAGGAGAGAAATTCCTCTCATAGAATTATTAAAGAAGGATACTAAATGGAAATGGGATGAGAGAAGAGAAAAGGCATTTCAGGAATTAAAAGAAATTTTTCTAAACAGTTTAAAAGTTTTTCATCCACAGTACGACAAACCGTTTATCTTAAGAACTGATGCTTCGATAGAAAGATTGGCAGGTGTATTAGTTCAAATACAAGAAGGATGTGAAGTACCTATTAGTTTTATATCCCGAGTAACCAAACAAGCAGAGAGGAAATACTCCATAACAGAATTGGAGATGGCTAGTGTAGTATTTTGCATAAATAAATTAAGATTTTATCTATTAGGAGCTAAGTTTATTGTAGAAACCGACCATTCAGCATTAACAGCTATGTTAAAAAACCGTTATGCCAATAATCGTGTTCACAGGTGGATATTATTGCTACAAGAATATGAATTTGAAATCAAATATATTCCAGGGAAACAAAATATTGTAGCTGATGCATTAAGTCGAGCAGATGAAGTAGGAAACGATCAGACAAAATTTCAAATTGGAATAAACCAATTATACCAAACAGAGGGGATATTTACATTGGAAAGGATTAAAGAAGATCAGAGACATTTTGAAGATAAGAAGGTTAAGGGTGCCTATAAAATCGATGAAATATGGTATAAGAAATTGGAGGACAGAGAAGTATTTGTGATAAGTAAGGAGTTTGCAAAGGAAATTATTAGTCATTTACATGAGGAGAATGGACACATAGGAGCGAGAAAATTATGGACTTTGTTTAGAGAAAATTATGTGGCGAAGAAGGATTTAAGTGTGGTGAAAGAAGTATGCAAATATTGTCAACTATGTCAATTGGCCAAAGAGAAAAATTACCATAACTGCATGACAGCGAAATCTATGATAACAAATAAACCATTACAGATTGTGGCAATGGACTTTATTGGAAACTTAATTAGAAGTGAATCGGGCAATAAGAATTTATTAGTTATAGTAGATGTATATACCAAATTTATTAAAACTTTTCCGAGTAAGAGATCTACAGCTAAAGTTGTAATAGAATGTTTAAGAAGATATATAGAAGAAGTAGGAAGACCTGAAAGAATAATACTCGACCATGCTACATACTTTGAAAGTATAAAATTAAAACAATATTGTGACAAGGAACAAATAGAATTTCAATTTAATAGTATTAGAAGACCTAACTCCAATCCAGCAGAGAGATATATGAAAGAAATTTTGAAATATTTAAGAATACTTTGCCAAGAGATACATATTCGATGGGATGAAAACATGGATAGAATTGGAGAATTTATTAATAATTTACCACATGGAGTAACAGGTGAAAGTCCAATTTATTTGATGAAAGGTATTCAACCGAAACGAAACTGGATTGTGAATAGAGATAATACCCTAGAAGAGATATTAGAAAAGGTAAATATAAGAATCAGGAGGAATGCTGAGAAATATATTCGGGATCGGAACAAGAAGATCAAGAAGATAACACGATTTAACAAAGGAGAATTGGTTATAATCAAAGCACTAAAAACATCTAGTAAAGCAGAAGACCAATGTATTAAATTGCAATTGCCATTCGAGGGACCTTATGAGGTATTAACTGAAAATGCACAAAACAGTTATAAATTGGTATACCCGGGAACAAACATGGTCAGGGGTGTTTTTAACATTGAGTCAATTTATAAATATAACTCTCAATAAACGATACAAGAATGAAATAAGAAAAAGAGGAATAGATAATATTATGTTACTTACTTGTAAATAATTATAGTATAGGTAGATGTAATGGTTCCAATGTTCTGCATAAGTAGCACATCCATGTAACATAAAAGATTAGATACTAGGTAGATATAAGGCTTTCATTTTTTTCATATGTAGGATACATATAGATGGTTTCCATTATTATAGTTAAGAATCTAAAAAGAAAAAAATATTAATAAAAAGCTAATAGATGATTTTAAGTAAAAGTAGGATAATTTCACATTCAAATCATAAGGAAAGTTAGAGTAGCTATATAAATAAAAACCCAAACAAATAGAGACACAATCTGTTAGAAATAAATATATAATACCAAAGACAGACAGAAATAAAAGCGACAATATAATGTTACGAAGATTTGTGAGAATTTATTAGGTAGAAGGGATAAGAAACAGAATTTACACTTATTAATAAGAACAGGTAGGATTTAGGAAGGACAAGCTCGTTATCAATTGAATAACATAGTAAAAGAGGTGGAAAGGAAAGAAAGTTTTAAATCAAGATATAGAATTTGAGATATTCATGTCAAATAAATTTTTTATAGGAATTATGGAGATAAGTAACAATGAAATATGGAAGCAAAGATTTATATAAATATGATATGATCAATTATTATGAGATAGGGAGAAATGAAATATATATGAAGTATAATGTAATTAATATATTGAGGAAATGAAGTTGATGAGTTATAATTAAGAATTATGCAAATAAATATAAATAGGGATAGTAAGCAAAGAAAAAGGTTAGACTATAGGAGCAATTATATTGACATGAATAAGGGTTGAAAATAAGATATGAAAATATATGAAATATTGGAAATAATAGTTTTTCTTGAATTTGAAGAAAAGATAAGAATAAAAGCGCATTAAAAGAATTGTTAAGTGAAGGAAAAAGGTGTAAATAAAAGAATAAAGATTCTACGGTGTGAATAAATGAATAATAATTGGAATAGGAATTGAAGCAAAACAATAATATAGAATGGTATACTAAGAGTAAACAAAGATATATAAGATATTTGAAACCAGAATGATTTGTCTCATATTTGTAAAAATATTTAGAATAGGATAGGATAGAATTAGATAATGGAAACTAAGTCTAAGATAGAAATAGTAAAAACTTAAATATAGGATTCTTAAAATTCAATTTCTGTAAAAAAAAATAATGAATTAAGTAGAATATAATTATTAGCCTGAATGTTGAAATTGAAATTTTAAAAAGGCAACTTAAAAGCTTCCTTTGTTGAAAATTTAAATTTGAGGGGTGTTGAATTAGTCATCTAGTTTTGTAAATATATTGAAATAAATAAACATAATAAAAAGGTCTTATTGTAACGGAAGGAGTGTCAGTAGACACAACCATTAGAATAAGCTCAATAACAAGTCAAATATTAAAATATAAAAAGATTGAAATATGAATAAATCGGGTGAAATATTGATGTGAATGTTTTAAAAAGGGATGAAGAATAAAAATTCCAACACTATATTAGTTAAATAGATAGTAAATATTACCTGTATCAGTAATTCTGATTGGTTGTCAAAGTCACGGAATTACGTATTACACTGAACACAGCCATAGCAATTTCTGCAGGACGAAACGTCATATAATAGCTTGAAACCTAAATTAAGAGAAAAGAATAATCAGTTTAACAATAACTTAACATTGTTTACATAATTTTTTTAGTAGTAGCAAAGGTTTAGAATACCATGTTTCATTCATTCATTGCAAAGGGTTGAAACTAGATGGAAAAGATAATTGGAACACAGCCCAAACGTATAAAAAGGAAATGAATATTTACAAGAAGTAATGCCTGCTAGGGAATTTTCATTACTAACTTAAAATCATTGCTTATTGATTATATATATGAAATTTAATTACAAAAACAAAAATAATCAGGAGTTTATGTATAATAACTATAAAATAAGACTCAAACTACAATAGAATCAATTACATATAGGTTAATTAATAATATAGGTTGTAAAATTTGTAAAAATAAACATTTCTCAAATTAGCTAAATAACATGAATATAAGAAAATTGACTATTGTACGAGGAAAAGAGGACTTAATTAAACTTCCTTAATACAATAGAAATCTAAGTGTATCAGTGTTATTACCCTCCAGGACAATAAATTTATGTTTTTTAAAATAGTAACTAAAAGACTGGAGAATAACAATTTCAGTGATAAAAAAACAAATAAGTGAGCTATGGACTAGGGATGCCAAAAGACTTGTTGATTTTGAAAACAAAAGAAGGTTGATTTATGATGGTGATGGAGGATGCGTCGATAAAAGATTGCTCTCTGTATAAAATTGTTTAAAGGTGTTTAAAAGTGGAAATTATAAAAAAAAGTTAAATCAAACTAATCATAGGAGTATTCAATCATATGTAAGGATTGAATAGTGCAGTAGGAGTGTGTCTCTTAGGAGATATCTGCAAGATTTGTAGATGCGAGTACAGAGTACAGTGCAGAAACGCAAGCCAAAGAAGTTAATTTCGCTAGGAGAGAATCACAGTATAAGAGGAATAAAGAATATGGAAAATGGGGGAAGGGTAGCCAGTCAAATACTGAAGAAAGCTCTCGAGATTGCTGTAAGTGTTGTGGGTAAGAACATATTGGTTAATGTAAATACTGGGACTATTCATGCAAACGCTGTGGAAAAAAAGGACATTTACTCCAAGTATGCAAAATGGAGAAAGAAAATGTGAGGTATGCTGAACAACAAGGTCTTCAAGGTGACAAATCCATTTATTTTAAATGTTCAGGTAGATTGTTAAACTTTTGACTTTGAAGTAGACACGGGTGCTTCAGTATCTTTAATAAGTAAACATGATTATGATAAATATTTCTCTAAATATGAATTGCATGAATGTAGTACTAAGTTATTTACATTTGTTTTAAAGAACATAAAAAAGAACTTGGGTTATTGGTTGTCAAAGTGGACTCCATAAGATCTTGTCCAATGTTACTGGGTCGAAACTGGTTAAAAGAGTTAGATATATCATTTTGAATTGTAAATAATTTGACAACCTCTGAACTCAAGGACAATTCTGTTTGTATTAACAAAATCATAAATGAGTATAAAAATAAGTATTCAGTGTTTTCTCCAGGTAATGGAAAATATAATGGTGGTCAAGTTGATATTGTTTTAGAAGGTAATCCAATACGCATATTTTGTAAAGCTCGATCGGTACCATATTCTCTTAGAGCAGTTGTATGTAATGAATTGAACAAACTAGAAGAGTTGGGTATTCTGGAAAGGGTTAGTCACAGCAAATGGGCTTCGCCTATTGTCATAGTAGAAAGAGGTATTAGTAGTCAAAAAAGATAAGAATTTGCGGTGATTACAAAGTTTCAATAAATCCAGTCTCAAGAACTGAACATTATCCACTGCCGAACCCGAATGATATTTTGGCCATGTTAAGAAAAGGTAAAGTTTTTAATGTAATTGATTTAAAAAATGCCTATTAGCAGCTGGAATTGTCAGAAAGGGCTCAGGAGCTGCTTAGTATTAATACTTTACAAGGATTATGTAGATATAAAATGATGCCTGTTGGCATTACAAGCGCCCCAGCTATCTTTCAAGCCACTATGGATAAGATATTGTTCGGGTTCGACAACGTTTGTTGTTATATCGATGATATTCTTGTTTGGGAAGACGATTTAAGTAATTGTAGGCAAAAAGTTGAGACAGTTTTATATGGGTTAAGTAATGTGGGTTTAAAAGTAAGTTTTGAAAAGTGTTCATTTTTGAAACCCAGTGTTGATTATCTTGGGTTTACCATTAGTGGTGAGGGAATTAAGCCTACTAAAAAGGGGGTTTTGGCGATAAGAAATGCTCCTAAACCACATGATTTGACATCTTTACGAGCTTTTTTAGGGTTAGTTAATTTTTGTGGAAGGTTTATTCCAAATTTATCTGCTGTATTAAGGCCCTTGCATGAACTATTAGAGAAAGATAAACTTTGGAATTGGAGTAAAGAGTGTGATGATTGTTTTAATAAATGCAAATCCTTAATAGAAGGTCCTAATATTTTAACTTATTATGACATTACTAAACCATTAATTCTTACTTGTGATGCTTCTCAACATAGAGTAGGTGCAGTGTTATCACATGAAATTGAAGGCGTTGAGAAACCGGTTTGCTTTGCATCGCGCACATTGAACAAAGCTGAGAAGGGTTACTCTCAATTAGAAAAGGAAGCGTTAAGTATAATTTTTGCTATAAAACATTTTCACTTGTATCTACATGGTCGAAAATTTTTGATTTATTCTGATCATCGGCCGTTAGAAACTATTTTAGGTTCAAAAAAGGGAATTCCAACATTAGCGGCTGCTCAAATACAGCGGTGGGCCTTACTTTTATCATCATATAATTATGATATAAGATATAAACAGGGCATACAGATTGCACATGCAGATGCATTCTCGCGATTATCTTTAGTAGATACTAATGATGCAACTGAGGCAGAAGAAAATTATTTTTCGGTTTTGAAAGAAAAGCCTCTTAGCGCATTAGATATTGCATCCCATTCAAGCAGGGACTCAGTTTTGTCACAAATTAAAGAATATGTTTTGTCTGGTTGGCCGGATTTTAATAACAATAATGATCTGACTCCTTACCGGATTAGGCGAAATGAACTAACTATAGACAATGACTGCATTCTATGGGGAAGAAGGGTAATAATTCCAGACTCACTACGTTCTGAAGTTTTAAAATTATTACATGAACAACATCCCGGTATTGTGAGAAGTAAAATTGTGGCAAGGAGTCTCGTATGGTGGCCTAAAATTGATGACAATTTAGAATCAACTGTAAGAGCATGTGAGGTGTGTCAAAAATCTGCTAATTATAGGTCAGATCCAAATGTTAGTTGGCCAAAATCCACAAGAATTTTTGATTGATCGATTGATTTTGCTATGAAAAATGGACATAATTTTTTAATATTAATTGATGCCTTTTCTAAGTGGGCTGACAGCAAATGTGTGCCCTCCACTAACTCAAAGGCCACAATTAATGAATTGCGTACGATTTTTGCCAATTTTGGCATACCTGAGAAATTGGTCTCAGATAATGGACCACAGTTTATTTCTGAGGAATTTAAAATTTTTTGTTATAGAAATCCCTCTATACCATGCAAAATCAAATGGCGCGGCTGAAAGAACAGTTCAAATATTAAAACAAGCGTTGCTTAAGTTAGAATTAGAAAACAACAAAGAACCAATTCAGCACCAAGTTGATAATATTTTGTTCGCTTACCGTAATACACCTCAAACAACAACTGGTGAAATTCCAGCAGAAGTATTTCTTTGCCGTAAACCGCGTACTAGATTGGCTATGTTGAAAGAAAATTTGAAAACGTCGGCAGTTAAATTCAAATCAATTAAAGCATTTGATAAAAACGAAACAATTTACGTCAAAACCAAAAGGGGGGAAGACGAACAATGGATTGAAGGTAATATAATTGATAAAGTTGGTAATTATACGTATTTAATTGAATCTGCCAATAGGCATGAGTTGGTTCACATTGATGATTTAAAGAAATGTCTTTCTAAGGTATCTAATCTTGAGCAAACAACGAATTCTAAAAATCTAGATGTTTCTATAGTACCCAATTCTTCTTACGATTCAAATTTGTCTCGAATGAATGAGTTGATTAATAATAACCTAAATAGTGACTCATTGAGACATGGTCCGAATTCTGACGCTTCTCTACATAGTGACTGTAACGCACAATCTTCTGACATTATTGGAAACTCACAGAATACCCAAATTCAAGAAAAGGAAAATTCAGTCATTGAAACAGATGTTCAAAATAAAATTCAGAATTGAGGCGTTCCAGTCGCATTCGTTAACCAACAATAAAATTAGGCTTGTAAACTAGCAACTACGTCGGGACTTTACTATTATGTAATAAGCGGATTGAATGTTAACCTGAAGATTATTCTATTTTATTTTTATATAACATTTCAGTTATGGTATATATATTTACATATTATAGCAAGAAGGAAGGAGTGTAATGTATTCTCTTATGTATCCGTGAGCGGAACAAGAACCACGGCCAGGTTCGTCAAAATGTCAAGTTAGAAAATGTATGGAGGCAGCTTGCAAGAAACGTAATAAATAGTTTGGAATAAATTACGAGTCTTATTCCTAAAATAATAAAGGGAAACATTGAAGAATGGATTTTATATTTATATAGGGAGTGGTAATAAATTTATTATACTTGGAATGTGCCACGTGTTTCTCTATATTTTTTTAAGTTTTTAAAATATTATTATAAATTTCACTAAGATTTTTTGTGTCAGTCTTTAAATTTACGGAACTAGTTTTTCTTTGTATTTCTATCATTTCTAGAACTTTTTTGTGTAGTTTTCATTTCGAAGAATTTTTGTATTTTCGAAATCAAATTTGTGTTAATTTTCTGAAACATGGATAGTGAGTGCCGTTTTGTTTCGTTTGTCATATTTGTGAGTATTTATTCTGTTCTTCAAATACTGACTTGTTTGTCCGATGTAGACCCCTTCACAGTTTTTACATGGTAATTCATAGACTATATTGCTCTTTTTTCCTTTGAGATTGAACTTTTTAGATAGGTGTAATTGGTTTTTAGTAGGTTGTACTCTTTATAAGCAACATGTATGTTGTGGAGTGGAAATGTCTTTTTTAGGTTTTCTGATAAATTTGGTATGTATGGCAAAGTGAGGAATTGGTTTGTTTTATTGTCTATTTTAGTTTTTGTATTATTATGGTTATAAAATATATGTAAACGTTTTTTAAATATCTTATTTATCAAATTTGCCAGAAATCGAAGTCCCCATGGCACACCCTTCAATTTGTTGGTAAAATGTCTCTTCATACAGAAAATAGGTGGAATTCAGAGTGAGTTCTATATATCAGTGTATATTTTAATCTGATTCCATTTTTTTTATTATATTTTTTTGCAAAGTTTATAGGAATACTCGTATATACGAGTATTCCTATATATATATATATATATATATATATATATATATATATATATATATATCACCTACGCCATTGCCCTTAGGTAGACAGTATATTGTGCTCATTAAGCACTCATTTTATTGTAGAATTGCTTAGTTTGTTTTTGTTAAGAAGTTATTTAATTTCATGTTTGTAATAAAAATATTAGTCTTGTATTTGAAATTGTTGTTAGTTTCGTGTTAGAAATAAAGTTAGTTTTTAAAAACTCGGTTCCAGTTAATTGAATGTTAAGTGGCGCAGTCAGTAGGATAATTAATTGAATGTTAAAGCATATAACATTCGGTTCGTTTCTACGATTTATTGACTATTCGAACAAGCGAAGTTCAATTTGGAACTCTTAATTGGACTAACTGAGTAACTCAACTAAAAGATCTGTGTTGTGCGAGAAACCGGAAGAATCAAGAGGATATTGGTTGTTTCTGTGCAGTCCGAGCCAATGGAAAGAATCTTCGTTCTATTACTGTAAGTGTTTTTATGTCATATAGAGGAAATATTGATTATTTTTCTGATTCATCTGACGATTCTGTCTTAAATTCTGATTCAAATAACTCAAATTCAGGCTCAAACTCTTCTAACACTAAAATAAAATTAAGTATAGCATCACCAAAACTTTCTTCCATAATTTATTTTGATATTATGACGACTCCACAATTACCTATTTTAAAAAAAGAATATCTTGATATGATACCAGAATTTGATGGAAACAATGCATTACTTCCTAGGTTTATTGAAATTTCAGAGAAATTAGTCACTAAATTTTATAATACTGTAGATGTAGGGGATTTTCAAAATGAATATTTGATGTCCGGCATCTTAGCAAAAATAAAAGGTGCAGCGGCTATAAACATTTCTTCTTGTACTATAAGAACTTGGGAAAATTTAAGAGATGCACTGCTTAATACTTACGCTGATAAAAGGGATATTTTCTAATTAAATATAGAACTTTCAGAAATGAAACAAGATAATGAAGCGCCTTTCGAATTTTATAATAGAATTTAACATTTATTAAATCTTCAAATTTCTTATCTCATAACAAATTCTAATGTGAATGAACATTTCATTTCAGGAAATTATTTTAAAAATTTGGTTAGTATTGCTACGCGGTTTAAAAGAACCTTTAGGCACATTAATGCGTACGAAAAATCCAGAAAGTTTATATATTGCTGTAAATGTTCTTACAAATGATTTTCAAATTAATATGAGCCAGAATGATCATCCGAAAAATATTTTTTCAAATTCAAATACGCAAAATTATTCTCATAAAAATAAAACAAGTTTCCAAAATAATGTGGCCAGCTCCTAAGCCAAATTCTATGAAGAATTATCAACACACTAATCTAAATTCTGCACCGAATCCACAAAATCGTCCATGTACTTCTTATATTCCTCCTGATAGGAATAATACAAGTTTTTTTAATAATGGTCACAACGTTTTTAAACCTAATCCAAATCAAAGATTTTCAAATCTAACTCCAATGAGTATGCCTACCAGAAACACACCTAGACCCCAACCCCAAAATTATCGAAATAGGTTCCAACACAACCATTATCAACCTTGAAATTTTATCTCGGAAGAACTCGACGGTTCCGATTGCACTAATGATGAATCCGATAATTTTTTAGAGGCACCAGCCTCGGAACCAAACAAAACATTATCGAATTGTTAAACTTAAATAATTCAGTGTGTTACCCTATATAATTGTAATGAAATTGCTCCGAGTGTAATGAATGCTGTCACCAGGATGTACAACTCTAACCTTCTTCAACTGAGTTGTTTATTAAAAAAGTTTCGAGTTGCAAAATTTGCAGGTCTTTGAATAACCTACAATGTTTATTTATTTTACTTAATCTGAAAGAAATTCCTAATCACGTCTGAACAAAAAAAACAATTTAAAATTATTTATCGTAGCACAAGTTCGCTGAGTACAAGAGTAAAAAGAAAATCATACGCTCCGGCCCTTTGATACTAAGTACAAATTAACCTTGTTTTAACTCTTATTTATCTCCTACCTACGAGGTGGAAGCGAATTATGTGGCGCAACAAAATAATAATTAAATAATTAGAAACCTAACTCTTGTCAGGTTGGCGTTACCCTGTGAAATCTTATTATGTCATCACACACGATAAATTAATATCCTACAGAACGAGCTGTGCCCAAATTGTGAGCCTGGACATTCAATATTTAACTGAAAACGGCCAAGTTGTCCAGTCCCCGTGAAAGAACAGACAATAAAATAAATATATTTGTTATAGCTACTCCCTATGTAAAACAGTGAATTTATAAATACCAAGTTCAGAACCAGCGCAAAATGATAAAACGAATAAATGACTCATAAAAAAAACAAAATTTAACTCTCAACTTGTTTAAAAACTTACTGCGTTGGAAAACTTCCTTTCTCCGGCCTATCTTCACTATCTTTTTAGCAACCGCGGGTGGTGCCAGTAACCGGTATCGTGCTATGCTGAAAACTTAGCGTAGAGGGCGAGTCTTCCCGTTTTGTGTCACGAAGGGGGACAGTCTTCACCGTCAAGGATAGCTAAGTATCCCTTTCGCGCCCTGACACAACGGAAAGAACTTTTTCCTCTGAAACCGCTAACACAAAAAAAACTGACGCCCGTTACCGTAACAGACTTTTCCCTTCGCGTATTCGCCCCGACACTGTCTGTCGCTCTTACTGCTCTGTACTTGGTTTTTACTATCCCCCCGAATAAGGTTTGTGTTTTTTTCGTTGAATTGCAAAATAAAAATTTTTGTTTTGAAGCGGCCTAAATTTTACGTTATTAACTAGTTGTATACAAAACAATTATTTCATTTTGACCTAGTAAAATGTTTTATTTGTTTCAAAGCTGTTATGGTTTTGTATCATTTTTCTAAACAAAATGTGGGTCGCATTCTACTTTTATTTTTATTTGAAATAAAATATGTTTTACCGTGTGTTCTGAAAGTTACTAATTTAAATTTTCTATTTGGTATTCGTATTTATTACATAATTTTCCCAGAACAAAATCTAAAAGTTTTAATCGATACTGGTAGCACAAGATCCTTTGTGACACCAGTTGTAGCTGAAACATATTTCAAAAAATCTTATGTCAAAAAACCATTCCATGTAAAATCTGCCTTTGGTAGCAGCCAACAAAATTACTGCACTTTTATTCCAATCCTCAAAATGTTTAATTCTAGGAAACCGCTTAATTTAGAATATAGCGTTTTCAAATTTCACGATCATTTTGATTGTCTGTTAGGATTAGATAATTTAAAGAAACTTAATGCGATTATTGATTTAAATAATAACTTGCTTATGTCTCCTCATAGTCAAATTAAAATGAATTACTTTGACATTAAAACTGGATCCACGAATTGTATAGTAGTGCCTCCACGTTGCGAGCAAGTAATTAAAAAAAATATTGAAAATGTAAAAAATGGTAATGTAATTATGCCATATACACGAATTGGGAAATTAGAAATCCTGGAATGTTTAACGAAAGTTGAAAAAAATAATATAGTTTTATGTACAATTTTCAATCCTTCAGAATCCAACTTTCGAGTAGACTTAAGCCCTTCTATTAGTGTTGAGACATTCGATGAATACGAACAAATCCTCAACCCAAATTTTAATAATATTTATTCTGAAAATTTTAAATTTGATGTTTCGAAAGCTAGAACCCAACATATAATTTCCGAGGAGAAACAATCTGTATTAAAACAAGTTAAAGAGTATAGTAATATTTTTCATGTTGAAGGAAATCAGCTCACCTTCACAATTAAAACATTACATTAAAACTTCTAACGAAATACCTATTTATTCAAAATCATACAGATATCCTGAGATTCACCGAACGGAAATTCAAAAACAAATTCAAAATATGTTAAATGATAATATTATTAGACCGTCTAATTCTCCGTGACATAGTAACATCTGGATAGGTCCAAAGAAGCTGGATGCTTCTCAAAAGCCGAAGGTTCGACTCGTTTCTGACTATCGAAAACTGAATGCGATGACAATTGGAGATCGATATCCATTGCCAGATATTACAACGTTACTAGATAAGCTTGGACGTGGTCAATATTTTACAGCATTAGATCTCGCTTCTCGTTTCCATCAAATCGAGATGGCTTAGGAGGATATTCCGAAAACGACCTTTAATATAGAAAAGAGGCACTATGAATATGTGCGCATGCCCATGGGTCTGAAAGGGGCTCCTGCAACCCATCAAGGGGTAGTGGACAATATCCTAAGAGGTATACAGAACGAGAAATGTTTGGTGTAGCTTGATGATATAATTGTGTTCAGTACCAGCTTACAAGAACACATCACAAACCTAGAAGAAGTATTTAACAGATTAAGAGATTCTAATTTTAAATTACAAATTGATAAATGCGAATTCTTGCGAAAAGAAGTAGCATATCTGGGACACATTGTCACGCCAGAAGGTGTAAAGCCGAACCCAGATAAAATTTTAGCAATTTCCGATACCAAAAAATTCGAAACAATTGAAAGGATTCCTTGGACTCCTAGGGTATTACCAAAAATTTGTAAAAGAGTTTTCAAAACTGACTAAACCATCAACTATTAGATTGAAAATCAATTATCAATGTAAATTATTTAGATTATATCGAATGTTTTGAAATGTGTGAAAATATGTTCATGAATGAACCAATACTTTAATATCCGGATTTTACAAAACCCTTTAACCTTACCACAGGCGCCAGCAATTATGCTTTAGGTGCTGTTTTAAGTCAAGGCAAAATAGGCTCTGATTTACCTGTGGCTTACGCCAGCAGAACCCTAAATGATTCAGAATGCAATTATTCTGTAATCGAAAAATAACTTCTAGCTATTGTTTGGGCAGCCTAATAATTCCTCCCCTATCTTTTTGGCAGAAAATTTACAATAGTTACCGATCATAAACCACTCCAATGGTTATTCTCACTTGAATATCCAAGTTCAAAGCTTGTCAGATGGCGCTTGAAACTTGAAGAATATGATTATGATGTTGTATACAAAACGGCTGCTTTAAATACCAATAGCAATTGTTTGTCTCGAATTAAAATAAATATTAATGAAACTGAATTACAATTACATTGTTCTAAAAATTTATTAGTTTATATGGACAAATTTAATAAAAAACTCTCATCATCTCCCGATGATAATGTATCTCTAATAGTTGAAACAGATAATGAAAGTAACAATAATGAGGATGATGACGAAGACATCACAGTTCATACAAATGAAGAAAATCCTGTAATTGGTATACCAATTTCAGATTCAGCGATAAATGTTGGTAAAAATCAATTAATATTTTCAGAAGTAAATTTCGAACCAGCCGTACCCACTATTATAAAACTGTATGAAAATAAACAAAGAATTATTGTACAATTATCTAAGAATAATTTTGAGCAAGATGTCATTAATTTCGTGAAAGAATACATAGTACCTAAAACAAAATATTTAATTTATTTCGAAAACCCTATTTATGAAAAATTCAGTGTCATTCTACAAAGTCACTTTTAAGATTCTCAAATTGGCTTTGTTAAATGTAATAAAAAATTAATAGACGTTCCTTTAAATGAAGTTAAAGAAGTAATTCAAAATTACCACGAGGGTAAGACTTAAATAAGTAAGAATTAAGAGCTTTGTATTATTGGCCTAATCAAGGAGCATCTATACAAACGTATATAAACGAATGCGAAGTTTGCCAGTTAAGCGAATATGATAGAAAACCAATAAAACTATTTTTAAATGTTACTCCCACAGCTACTAAACCTTTCCAAATTTTACATTTAGACACGATAAACTTAGAAAATAGTAAATTTCTCACGATAATAGATTCAGTTTCCAAATGGTCAAATGTATGAATTAAAATCTAGACAAGGAATAGAAGTAGTTCATAGTCTAATTACATATTTTACACACCATTGTATACCAGAACAAATAATTTCGGATAATGGAGCTGAGTTAAAAAGTTCTGTTGTAAAGGAATTATTAGAAACGTATAAAATTAAAATTCATCCAGAATCGAATGGAATTGCCGAAAGATTCCATTCTACGATTATTGAACAAATCAGACTTTTGAATAATCAAAAAGATTTTAAAAATGATACTTTTGAAAATAAAATACTTTATGCATTATTAGCCTATAATAATAGCGTTCATTCTGCAACAAAATTGAAACCTAACGAAATAATTACCGGACACATAGATAGTAATACACCTATCGATATAGAATTAGATCGACAAGTACTTAATAATTATATACAAAATCATAAAAATAAAATGAATATTTTATACTCCAATTAAAATCAAAAATTACAGGAAAACAAATCAGGAAAAAGCCAATAAAAGCCGTGAAGAATTACCAGATACAATACCCACTAAAGTGAATGTACGTAATAAACAGGTACAAGGTAAAACCAAAAATAAATTTAAAAGTGAAGAAATGAAAAGCAAAAATGTTCGGCTAAAAACAGCAAAAATCGCTGCTAGACACAAAAATACTTCAGAAAATATTCATCTTTCAAATATAAAACGTCCTAAAAAGACTCCGTATAAATTCATTTTAGGTTCGTCACCGTCGGAGACGCAACAGGCAAAATAAAAGATGTTACCCATCGCTATCGCTCATTCGTGCTTTAAACAGTTTCGTTTATTAATCGCCTTTATTAACAAAATAGTTTATTAAATAGGTAACTAATAACGTTTGCCTATTGACCTTTAAAAAGTACAAGTTTATTATTGAAATTTCTCATACTAAGCGGCCTTTTTTTATTTTTAGAAATATAAAACATTCTTATATTGACATATCTACTTGCAATGGACTTTATCAACAATGTTCTATTCTAAGCCAAACTGATTGAAACTATCAACTATCAACTCAGAAAAAATATTTTTATCAATAAATCTCTTTTTAAAATTATATTTATTATGGCATCATGACATATATTTTCAGATGCTGAAATAAATTGTTTGATTATTTTTTCACTCAAAAAACATATTTCTATTACATCTTCAGATGGGTACTGTAATTTTTTCTTTTCTTTTTTATTAATAAAACAATATACACTTAAATTATTTTATTCATTCGTCAACACGTTTAGACATTCATTAGATATTATTTTCTTTTGGAGGTAAAATACAACATAACCTGCTATATATGCAATAATGTATTTTGAATACTCTGAAAATGTATCTGCAAAATAATCGAGGCCTAATTCAGCTGCTCCCAATATGTCATAGTGATCGTCATCCTGGTCACAAAATGGGTACTCTCGAGATGTAATGTTGATATGACGTACAGGATGACAATTTAAAATTGATAGTTGCTCCAGTGGAATACAATTTTCACGAAAATTTTTTGGTCTAGTAAAAATCCAATTAATTTAGTTAATTTGAGGTCATTTGATTGAACACAACCAATCAGAACAACATTATACTGAAAACAGATCCCATGGGCTGTTTTCACTCTATCACGTTGCCATGGATACAATTTCATTATTTATTAAGATTTTGACGTTTCAAATATTTAATATTTCAAAATGTCACGATTTGGTCATAATACTGACGAGAATATTAATGAAATAATAGAAGCTCTGTACTTCTTTTCTATAATTAGCAAAAAAAATTCTATCCGAATAACCCTCGAACATTGATAAATGCTCAAAAATTTTATAACAACTTTCTCAAGCTTGTTGCTTATATGCAACAGACCTCCGCCTGCGGCGTTGGTGTTTCCAAGCAACAAGCTTTCGAAATCTGTTATTAAACTTTTTCGAACAATTATCAATGCCCTTGGGTTATTACTACTGAAAACCATCTTTAAGTTCTACATGAGATAAAAAATGTTTACATGCTGATTGAAAGTGTCGAGCACTTGGATTATTATTAAATCCACCTTTTGAATGGATGGTAGAAAAGAATAATTCCAAGAGATCTTGAGAACATTTATAGGATGGCAGAAATTTTAAAGTTTCTGTGATGATTAATTCGTTGAAAAGAATTTTTAAACTTTGTATACATATCTTGGATCCTAAAAATCCTATATGCCTGTCCGAACAAGGGCGTACCCAGGATTTCAGCTAGGGGGGGGGCAGCTCATACCTGTTTCGAGAAGATGGTCGGCCGGGTATATTGAAACAAAAAATCATGAAAATTGACTTTTATTGATAAAATTGATTATGACACAAAACAAAATATATATATATATATGTATATATATATATATATATGTATATATATATATATATATGTATATATATATATATATATATATATTTTGGAAAAAATTTTCTTGAGATTGTAGGTTCCTAGTTAAACAATTGAAATGGTTTTTTTGGCTTTAATTAACATTCTTGTTTTTGTTTACGTTTCGGACATATCGTGTCCTTCATCAGAACATAATTCGATATAAAACCCACAAATGTATGTGGGTTTTATATCGATACTGAATGTTTTCAATAAAAATGATTGTTTCCGTGTATTTTAACATATTTTAACATGCGCTCGCCAAGCTCTTGTTTTATGAATTATGTTCTGATGAAGGACACGATATGTCCGAAACATAAACAAAAACAAAAATGTTAATTAAAGCCAAAAAAACCATTTGATTTGTTTAACTAGGAACCTACAATCCCAAGAAAAATTTTTCCAAAAAAATATATAATGAAATAAGGTTCAAGAAAAAAAAACAAAACTAAATATATATATATATATATATATATATATATATATATATCCAACGTATAGTTTGGGACACTGCATTTTTTTTTGTTGACAGAAGTTACATTTCATTTTATGTCTACCTGATGTTTAGTAGTTAATTTTGGCTAGACCAAGAAGTAACCTAACTTGTGATTGGCTTAATATATGTTTATAGAAAAAAGAAGAAGATGTGATATTACAAATATTGAAGCTTAGATATTATTAGCCCTATGGTGATATCCTGGATATCATTTTTCCAATTAAGATCAGTATAACTGTGCAATGATATAGAAAACCAGGAAAACTATATCTGCTGATCTTTACAATTATCACTTAAGAAGACAGTTTATCAGTGGAGAATTCCCTAGATTCAACTGTTCATTGACAACTTCATATTGTGGGTTTCTTAAATGTCTTCTAATTTCCAGTTCTTCAAGGAAATCCAGTTCTTGTTTCTTTTCACAAATATGCAGTACTTCTAGTTCTGTGTTAGGTGTCAATGAATGATTGGTGTCAAGTAGATGTTTTGCGTAGTGGGATTTATCTGGTTGTTTTAATCTGTATGCTCGTAAGTGCTCACTGTATCGTACTTCAAAATTCCTAAGGGTCTGACCCAAATAGACAGCATTACATTCTGGACATTTGAGTTTATATATACCTGACTTCTTTAATAGTGGTATTTTTGTTTTTACATTTAACAATTTTGTACTAACGTTACTTTCTGTTTTAAAAGAAATTGTTGTATTCGTTGCTGAAGATATTATCTTTGAAATATTATTAGAAATATTTCCTGCATATGTGATGGTTTTATAAGTTTTAATTTCATCAGCTTGTTTAGGATATATTAGTTGTAATGCCACTTTTTTCTCTTTTTTACTAATTAGCCTATTTATCATATCTAATAGTACAAAATTGTTAAATGTAAAAACAAAAATACCACTATTAAAGAAGTCAGGTATATATAAACTCAAATGTCCAGAATGTAATGCTGTCTATTTGGGTCAGACCCTTAGGAATTTTGAAGTACGATACAGTGAGCACTTACGAGCATACAGATTAAAACAACCAGATAAATCCCACTACGCAAAACATCTACTTGACACCAATCATTCATTGACACCTAACACAGAACTAGAAGTACTGCATATTTGTGAAAAGAAACAAGAACTGGATTTCCTTGAAGAACTGGAAATTAGAAGACATTTAAGAAACCCACAATATGAAGTTGTCAATGAACAGTTAAATCTAGGGAATTCTCCACTAATAAACTGTCTTCTTAAGTGATAATTGTAAAGATCAGCAGATATAGTTTTCCTGGTTTTCTATATCATTGCACAGTTATACTGATCTTAATTGGAAAAATGATATCCAGGATATCACCATAGGGCTAATAATATCTAAGCTTCAATATTTGTAATATCACATCTTCATCTTTTTTCTATAAACATATATTAAGCCAATCACAAGTTAGGTTACTCCTTGGTCTAGCCAAAATTAACTACTAAACATCAGGTAGGCATAAAATGAAATGTAACTTCTGTCATTCTGACGATGATATTGATTTATCGAAACAATTGTCAATTTTTTAGAATTTTCAATAACTTGTATTATATTGTGGAATTAACTAGAGACCTTGAGTTTCATTCAAAAACACTAATATCAATCATTCTATAGGTACTAGTTGACTAAAAATCCCATATTAGAAAACAGTCAAATTGTTTTATAAATTCAACTTCTTTGTTTCTATCTGGAATAAAGTTACATAATGAGCATACGTTAGCCGTTTCGTAGTAAATTGAATGTTTTTTTAGGTATAAGAACTCGTATAACACGTATTCTATCTCACGTCAGTGGCATAACTAGGATAAAGTACTGTGGGGGGTTGAACTTGAAGTTTTTGTTATAAAATTGTAGCCTACATTTTCAAGCTTCTAGTACATTTCATTCAAGTAGGCTTGCTATGATTATGTTTATGAATTATTTTTCACTTTTAGTGTTCTGGGGGGAGGGGGCGGTTCTATTCCCCCTCATCCTCCCGGTAGTTACGCTACTGACTCACGTTTTAGTGAACTGTTTTTTACGGAAAGAAATATAAGTGAAAATACGGTCGTTTTTATTTTTGTATTAAATACCAAATAAAATATTCCAGGACTTTAACGTTGTCGAATTACTTGTCGATATGGTTTCTTATATTAGCAATTGATAAATTATAATTATCCTCCGTTTTTTAGGATTACGTGTATGTTATTCATTAAACTGCAGTAACATATAAGTCATATTTTAACTTAAAAGACATGGACGTTCCCAAGAGTGATTAGACTGATTAGTGCTCAACTTATAAAATGCGTATCCGAATAGAAATAATAATAACTATAATTGAAAAAGGTTGATTTTCACTGAGCTGTTCCAAATTTGCCAAAGACAAACAGTTTAAAAAAATGAATAAAAAGAGTTAATGTCTAACAAATAAAAACGTATGATAAAAATGAAAACTTTCGACGAAATTGGATTACGATTAAATATTAATTAATAAATATTTAGTTTGTTAAAGAGATGGACTTTTTAACACATCTTTTCAATTATACGAATACCGCTTATCATAGTTTTTTTTATTGATTTATAATTGTTATTCTTTCAAGATTTTAAGTTTTAAAAGGCAATTGTAAGAAAATTCCTGCTAATAAAACGATCGCTTGAATGTCGGCGCAACAATAGGTTCCAGGTGTTAAATATACAATGTTTTAACATCGACATCGATGGCATTAACTCGGAAAATAGGGAAGAATTTGAGAATAAATTCATCGCTTTGTTATCGAACTTACAGACTAAACTAGAAACCCAGTGTCAAAACATAGATAAAGTAGATAATCCATCTCGAAAGAATAATATCAAACTACCCAATATACAAATACCAACTTTCATAGGAAACGCTCTTGAATTCACATATTTTATGGACTTATTCACAGCCTTGATAATAAACAACCCTAATTTATCATCAAATGCTGAAAATTTTTTCTATCTAAAAACTTATCTTGAAGGAGAACCACTTAATATTATTGATCAACTACCTGTAACGGAACATAATTTCCAAATTGCATTACAATTGTTACACAGAAGATACAATAATAGTCGACAGTCAATTAATAATCATTTTAATAATTTGTTAAACGCACCTGTTTTAAATAAAAGTAATTATGTGAGCTTACGGCAATTGGTAACGAACTCGAGAGCAAATATTGATGCTTTAAAAAATTCTAAACATACTGTTGAAGAGCTATACGAAAACTTGATTATCTATATACTAGAACGAAAACTTGATTTCAATACAAAAAAAGCATACGAGGAGCGTACAAAATCATCATTATCCACCTTGGATGAATTCTTTGAATTTTTGGAACATAGATGCCATGTCTTAGACAACTTGAATACCACAGAATCTAACAAGGATAATGAATTTGATAAAACTCATTCTTATAGTAATTCCTCCCGAGAGGTTATTCACCACAAATACACTAATAAAACTTCATTTAATTCCTCACAAAATCATCATAGAGATAAATTCAATATTAAAGTAACACTCCACACCAATAATTATCACACTAGCAGTAACATTTCTCATTCCAATTCACAAAATAGACTTCTCAGATCGCCTCCGCCAAGCTCTCCTCCTCGCGATAAAATCTGCAACTTTTGTAATTCGAGAACAAACGAAATATATACTTGTCCTGATTTCTCTCTCTTGGTCTCGTTAGTAAGAATTAACGCAGCACGGAGCAACAAACTATGCTTCAATTGTTTAGGTAATAAACATCTGATACCCCAATGTTCCTCCACACTCACATGTACCATCTGTCATAAAAAGCACCATACACTCCTATACAATGGGAACTCCAACAATACAGATATCGACTGTCTCGACCCTTACTAATACAGATATCACTCCAGATCGCAATGCCTCACTGAACAATGACACCAACAACACCGCAAAGACTCAAACAAGTTGTTCAATGCAGAGCGAAATTCCGCAAGGAGTCGCTTCACTGTCAGCAGTCACTATAAAAAAATACCCATGTACTTTAGCTACCGCAAAGGTACGAGCATACTCGGAACAAGGTCATCCACTAATTATGGAAGCTTTGTTAGATAATGAAAAATAAATTTCATTTATTAAACGTAACACAAACCTTAGATTAGGAAAAACATGTTACTCTTACAACTTGCAAATTTCAGGCATTCTTTCCAGCCACAACCTTGTAGATACAATGACAGATGTCAACATTTATTCAGTCTTGGATAACCAAAAGTTCAAAGTGTCATGTGCTGTCGTAGAAAATATAACACAACTGTTACCCCAAATACGAATTGATCCGCAAAAATTGGAAATTCCACCTTCTCTCGTGCAGCATTTAGCTGATAATGAGTTTTTCATACCATCTGAGATTGACATGCTAATTGGAGCCGACGTATATTACTCTTTGCTTAAGGAAGGTTTTATCACCATAGGTAGAAATAGTCCCACTTTAGTACACACTCATTTAGGATGGATTGTAGCTGGCACAATACCCTCTAATTGATTACTCTTCTCGAGAAAGCTCTCCCACTATTGTTTCTCACACTTTATTTGCAACTAACGTTAACCCCTCTCCTCTGGAAGATAAATTAGACACGATGCTCGAAAAGTTTTGGTCTCAAGAAGAGATTGAAAACCCTCTTCATCTGTCACCGGAAGATGAATTAGCTGAAACAATTTTCACTTCCACGACTCAAATTATGGACAATGGAAAATACCAAGTCGCCTTACCGCTGATTCACTCCAACGCTCATGAAAAGCTTGGTAAATCGTTTGCACAAGCCAAAAACAGATTCACATCTCTCGAAAAAAAGTTTGAAAAAAACCCTGAGCGTTTTATTGAGTATAAAAAGTTCATTACTGAATATGTTGACTTAGGTCACGCTAGGTACGGTATCCGCCAAAATAAACAGTACCGAAACAGAGAGTGCTGTGGAGTTGTTTATGTAATATGGATTTGTCATATTGGACTTAATTGTCATTAGTTGATATATTAATAGTATGCTGCAGTTAAATTTGATTTAAAAATGGTTCTAACAACGGAAGAAAAAGTTTTTTTGGTAGAGCATTATTTTCGTTCATACGGAAAAGGTCGTAATGATGGTCCAGCATTTCGATAATAGAATAATTTCTCGGGGAACCGACTTCGAATATCCTTCTCATTCACCTGATCTGACGCCACCTGACGCATACACTGCATCATAACGGAGCAAAGTGCCAGTACGAAGCTGAGCATAGATTTTGATTTTAGCTGCGAAACAAGTTCTCGTCTTAGCCTTAATGATATCACTCTCAAAGGCCCTCGAATTCAGTCCGAGCTATATGATACCTTAAGTAGATTTCGCTCATTCAAATTCGTATTAACTGTGGACATCAAACAGATGTACCGACAAGTGATAATGAATCCCAAATTCAACTTTCCTCAAAATGTGTTATGGAGAAATTCTCCATAAGAACAATTTTCGTGTATCGAATTGAACAGAGTTTCTTTCGGACAAAAAAGTGCCCCCCATTTAGCCTGTCGAGTACTTAACGATATTGCAAAACGAAATGCAAACTTGACCCTCGCTTCTGATGCCCTACTCAATCAAACCTATGTTGATGACATATTAGCAGGTACGAATTCACCCCATGATCTTGACATTTTATGAAGTGATTTGAAAATGATTCTAGGGAAAGTTGGTTTTCATCTTCATAAAATATGTTCCAACACTGAAGATATTTTTAATCAAGACTGTCAACTCCGAAACGGAAATCAACTTTAATTCATCAGACTCCCCCTGTAAAATACTAGGAATGACATGGAATCCTCACACCATTGAATTAAAGATAAATGTTTTTACCTCATTCGAGTTGAACGTTCTTACAAAACGAACAATTCTATCGCATTTATGTCAATGTTTTGACCCGTTAGGTCTTATCAACCCTATTATAGTTAAAGGTAAACTGATAATGCAAAAAATATGGTTACAAAAACTTGAATGGGATGAGGAAATAAGAGACCCACATATTATTAAAGAATGGAACAATTTCTCAAGAACAATCTTACGAGTTAAAAATTTAAAAATTCCCCGTCATTTATTATTAACAAAAGAGATAGCGAAAAGCGAAAATTGAACTGAAATAAAATTTCGTAGTTTTCGAAAAAAATCCAACATACAGTAACATAAAATAATAATTTTTTCGGATGACATGAATGTTAAAATGTATGCAAACAATATAAAATGTAGAAAAGGATTAATATCCTATGGTTTGAATACACTTCAAAAATTGAATGGTCCCCAAATGGTCTAGTCGCCAAGTGAGTTCCCTGCGAAAAATTGTTAGAAGTACTTACTTTTAAAAATTTCTGAAGATGAAAATTTCAAGTTTTTATTGAAAAAAAAATAAAACGGGGATGTTTGTTAATAATTAAAAACTATAAGCGATAACGATAGTTTGAAAAAAGATCCTTAAAGAGGAGGAAATTTCCTAAGAAAATTCTCGACTCCCGGAACTCAAGGTTAATATCCAGTAATTTATATTTTATGCTGAAAATAGGCTTCTGCGCGGCCGCTACTACGGGGCGCGTCGAAGCGAATGAGAGAGTACAACACAAAAATGTTTTTTTAAGTATCAAACATTAATTCAAAAATTTGTAAAAACTATCGTATAATTTGAAGGAATCAATTCACGTTGGAAAAATAATTCCATCCATTTTTCAAAGAGATAAGCTATCTATTTCCTTTTGGATTTTTTTTGGAATACTTTATATTTCCGGTTTCATTTCAGATAATGGCATAAATTAATTTCGAAACAATAACTCCTTCTATAGTTTGCTGTAGTGTCTCGAAGTATATTTTTTATTAAACACTGATTGAGAATTTATCACTAAATTATTTATATACAGAAATTAGGTAAATTTGTAAAATGACATCTGGATATATATGAAATGATATTATGAGGACAGTTCTTATGCGCGTTCGGGTGTTCGGTGACAATTCAAAATTATTAATAATATGTCCGAAACGATAAATGAATTCGATAGCTGCATTTTCTTTAAAAAACGTACAATCAATCGAATTTTACAAATTTTGATTTAACCTGTATTCACGTCGAAAGCGAAATATCACAGATCACGCGTAGACATATATATGAAATAGTTTGGGGACCTTTGTAGTAGATTAATAACGATTGGAAATTATTAATCCCGTAATCTGTATCAAATTATTAATAATATGTCCGAAACGATAAATGGAGTCAATCGCTGCGTTTTCTATAAAAAACGTTCAAATAATCGAATTTCACGAATTTTGAGCAAACCTATATTCACGTCGAAAGCGAAATATCACAGATCACGCGAAGACATATATATGAAATAGTTTGGGGACCTTTATAGTGGATTAATAACGATTGACAATTAGTAATGCGGTAACTGTATCAAATTCAAACTTGTTAACTACTATTTATTACTTACATACTATATTCCATTTTGAGCGACATGGTATGCAAATTTTCATGATGAAAAAATATCTGGAAGTCCACAAAGAGACATACATATAAGATAGATAATTCGAGGACACGTCGTTATACGCAATGTTTACTATGGGGTTATTTAAAAATTTCGATACAATTACTTCTTCTATCGTTTGCTGTAGTGCCCCAGGAGGTTTTATTGGCTTTTTATTGAGAACTTTTCAATAAATCATTTATATACAGAAGGTGGATAAATTTGTAAAATAACATCTGGATATACATGAAATGATATTATGAGGACAGTTATTATGCGCGTTCGGGTGTTCGGTGACAATTGAAAATTATTATTAATATGTCCGAAACGATATATGAATTCTATAGCTGCATTTTCTCTAAAAACCGTTCAAATTATCAAATTTTACAAATTTTGATTAAACCTGTATTTACATCGAAAGCGAAATATCACAGATCACGCGAAGACATATATATGAAATAGTTAGGGGACCTTTGTAGTAGATTAATAATGATTGAAAATTATTAATCCCGTAATCTGTATCAAATTATTAATAATATGTCTGAAACGATAAATGGAGTCAATCGCTGCGTTTTCTATAAAAAACGTTCAAATAATCGAATTTCACAAATTTTGATTAAACCTATATTCACGTCGATAGCGAAATATCACAGATCACGTGACGACATATATATAAAATAATTTGTGGATCCTTATAGTAGATTAATAACGATTGGAAATTAGTAATCCGGTAATCTGCATCAAATTCCATCTTGTTAACTACTCTTAATTACTTGAGACATTCTATATCTATGAAAAAAATCTGGTAGTCCACAACGAGGCATACATATAAAATAGATAGTTCGAGGACACGTTGTTATAGGCAATGTTTAGTATGGGGACATCTTAAAAATTTCGAAACAATAACTCCTTCTATAGTTTGCTGTAGTGTCTCAAAAGATGTTTTTTATCAAACACTGATTGAGAATTTATCACTAAATTATTTATATACAGAAATTAGATAAATTTGTAAAATGACATCTTGATATATATATGAAATGATATTATGAGGACAGTTATTATGCGCGTTTGAGTGTTCGGTGACAATTGAAAATTATTAATAATATGTCCGAAACGATATATGAATTCTATAGCTGCATTTTCTCTAAAAACCGTTCAAATAATCGAATTTTACAAATTTTGATTAAACCTATATTCACGTCGATAGCGAAATATCACAGATCACGCGAAGACATATATATGAAATAGTTTGGGGAACTTTATAGTAGATTAATAACGATTGACAATTAGTAATCCGGTAACTGTATCAAATTCAAACTTGTTAACTAAACTTAATTACTTACATACTATATTCCATTTTGAGCGACATGATATGCAAATTTTCATGATGAAAAAATATCTGGAAGTCCACGAAGAGACATACATATAAGATAGATAATTCGAGGACACGTCGTTATACGCAATGTTTACTATGGGGTTATCTAAAAAATTTCGATACAATAACTTCTATCGTTTGCTGTAGTGTCCCACGGAGGTTTTTATTGTTTTTTTATTGAGAACTTATCAATAAATCATTTATATATAGAAGGTGGATAAATTTGTAAAATAACATCTGGATATATATGAAATGATATTATGAGGACAGTTCTTATGCGCGTTCGGGTGTTCGATGACAATAAAAAATTATTAATAATATGTCTGAAACGATATATGAATTCAATAGCTGCATTTTCTCCAAAAAACGTTCAAAAAATCGAATTTTACAAATTTTGATTAGACCTGTTTTCACGTCGAAAGCGAAATATCACAGATCACGCGAAGACATATATATGGAATAGTTTGGGGACCTTCGTAGTAGATTAATAACGATTGGAAATTATTAATCCCGTTATCTGTATCAAATTATTAATAATATGTCCGAAACGATAAATGGAGTTAATCTCTGCGTTTTCTATAAAAAGCGTTCAAATAATAGAATTTCACAAATTTTGATCAAATCTATATTCACGTCGAAAGCGAAATATCACAGATCACGCGAAGACATATATATGAAATAGTTTGGGGACCTTTATAGTAGATTAATAACGATTGACAATTAGTAATCCGGTAACTGTATCAAATTCAAACTTGTTAACTACTATTAATTACTCACATACTATATTCCATTTTGAGCGACATGATATGCAAATTTTCATGATGAAAAAATATCTGGAAGTCCACAAAGAGACATACATATAAGATAGATAATTCGAGGACACGTCGTTATACGCAATGTTTACTATGGGGTTATTTAAAAAAATTCGATACAATAACTTCTTCTATCGTTTGCTGTAGTGCCCCAGGAGATTTTTATTGGCTTTTTATTGAGAACTTTTCAATAAATAATTTATATACAGAAGGTGGATACATTTGTAAAATAACATCTGGATATACATGAAATGATATTATGAGGACAGTTATTATGCGCGTTCGGGTGTTCGGTGACAATTGAAAATTATTAATAATATGTCCGAAACGATATATGAATTCTATAGCTGCATTTTCTCTAAAAACCGTTCAAATAATCGAATTTTACAAATTTTGATTAAACCTATATTCACGTCGATAGCGAAATATCACAGATCACGCGAAGACATATATATGAAATAGTTTGGGGAACTTTATAGTAGATTAATAACGATTGACAATTAGTAATCCGGTAACTGTATCAAATTCAAACTTGTTAACTACACTTAATTACTTACATACTATATTCCATTTTGAGCGACATGATATGCAAATTTTCATGATGAAAAAATATCTGGAAGTCCACAAAGAGACATACGTATAAGATAGATAATTCTAGGACACGTCGTTATACGCAATGTTTACTATGGGGTTATTTAAAAAATTTCGATACAATAACTTCTTCTATCGTTTGCTGTAGTGCCCCACGGAGGTTTTTATTGTTTTTTTATTGAGAACTTATCAATAAACCATTTATATATTGTAACGAAGTTACTTTTATTTGTCCGATATTATGTGATTTATTTAATTTATTTGTATTTAAAACCTACTACTTCCTCCTTACTAAACAAATCAATTTAATTACAAGTTCCTTATTTATAATATTTGGGCCGTCCGGTATATATATATTTTCATTTCATTCGATTAAAACATTTAGACCGTCCGGTATACCTATAGAAATTTTGGTTCAAAGTAATTTAATGTTTGACTTTTTTTTATTAGACTTCTTTTTAAAGCGATTAGTGAAAATATAAATACCGAGACCGCAGTGGAAAAAGGGCTTGTTGATTCTAGTATTGACTTTCTCTTGTCCGCTCTCGTATAATTAGTAGAAGTGCCCGTCGAAAAAGTGAAAATTGTTAAGTGCTTAAAAAGGTAAAATTTTATATTTCTTTCCTCCGCCTGTATATTTCCGATATAAAATTATTTTAGTGTAAAATTATAATTGATAGTTGAATTCAATATAATCCGTATAAAAGAGTAAATTGTTAGGACTCCCGTAGTTGTACAGTATTCAGTGGTTTATTCACAATATTTCAATCTTGTATAGTTTGCCATAAAGATTAAATCGTAAACTATACGCTATTTCCCGTTGTTAGTTATTCAAAAATTTAGTTTTGACTTAATTCGTCCGAAGATATTTTCAGGTTTTTATTCGGAAACAAGTTTTTTTTGTAAGCTTTCTTTATTGGATTTTTTTTTGTATTTGTCTCTTTTATTTTATTATTAGAATATTGTACTTGGGTTCCGAGGATCATATTTGGTTACTGGGTGATTCGAAAGCATTGCTCAGGAATTAAATAGATTCCGATAGAAATTTTAACATCTCGCCGACCCTCTCGGGTTTTGATAAAATTTCTTTCCGTTACTGCCGTCCAGGTTTCATTATTAGAATATTGTATTTGGGTTCCGAGAATCATATTTGGTTACTGGGTGATTCGAAAGTATTGCTCAGGAATTAAATAGATTCTTACAGAAATTTTAACATCTCGCCGACCATCTCGGGGGAAAAAGTCTAGTTTAGTGGTACAACGCGGATTTTGATGAAAATTTTTTTTCTGGCTAATTCGAGGTCGCTGAACACGAAAATAAAAGAAAAAAATGGGGCTCTCTTACCAAAATCGAGTTATGAATTTTTGAAGTTGCGTTCAAATGAGTACTGCACTGGTTTTATTGTCACATTATAACTGCTTTGTAATGAACCGCAATAACTGCTCCATAATGTTAGTAATACACTATAGTTGCTTTTCATGATATTCCTCTCGCACGCACATTTGAAAACACTGATATTGATATAAATCTCTTGTAAATTCTTTTTTAATTCCACAATTATTATATCTTTTGACGTTTCCGTGTAATATGACTGACATATAAGTTTCGTCTGTTTCCTCTTAGTCATAAAACTTGTACCTACTAGCATATTTAGCCATCATTAGTTACTTGATAAAAAGTTGCTGAATATTTTACATATGCACATTTTTTTTCATTCTGAATGCCAGTTGTACAAAGACTACATTAAATTGAGATTAACTAACTAAGGATTAAATTTTAACGTGGCGATGATCCAGAGCCCGTTGCACAATAGCGTCAATGACAAAGTTTAAATGACTGCCCAATTCGTTATAATTCTTGAAGGTTGGTAGAACAAGACTGGAACATTTGAACTATTTATTAAAACTGTTTTAGACCACAGATAACCCACATAGACTACACAATTTCTTGTACAAGAAATTGTTTCGTCTTCCTTTTATTTTATTTTCGCATTTAAATTACATTGTGAATTAAAAAAAAGAAGAAGTAACAATTTCTTGTATAAGAAATTGTGTAGTCTAAAACAGCTTTTAGAAAAGACCACGAAAAGACGGAGAAGAGGTTAATACAACCTCATATTTCGTGAAAATATTATTTGTTTTGATTTATTATCTTCGAGTAGGTTTGCGTTTGTTCAAATCAAATCCAAAGAAAAATTACGTATGCAATATGGAGGAAACTGACATTGTACTGAAGAAAAGAGAAAGAATTAGATCTGCTAATTTTTCGTACAAAGAGGAACAGTATTGGTTGGAATTGTGAAAAAATATGCAAAGATAGTTGAATGCAAACAAACTGATGCTGAAAGTATCAATAAGAAGGCAAATTACTGGAATGTAATCACTAAATAATTTGCAAATAATGAAAGACCAAGGAGCATAGATGTTTTGAAAAATAAATATGAAAACTTGAAAAAAAATACAAAGAAAAAGTTTCCAGATGAAAAAACCTTCAACAGGGATGCCGGAGGAGGAATGTACAAGAATTTTGACATAACAGATATAAATGTTGCCATAAAAGATATTCTCGGAACAAGGGTTACTGGTGTAGAAAGCTACTGTGACTCTGATATGACAGGTGAGTTGTTCAGCATATTTCACAGCATAAATCAAAATATATACATTTGTATTCAAGACAATTTTCTTTCAGAATAATAAAACATTGAAATATATGTAGGCAATTCTACTGCCAATGAAAGTGGGGATATTGAAGATAACAAAGTTGAAAATGAGGATGTTGTAGAAGAACCAGTGGGTCCGGTGAACTATAGGGAGACACGAATTTTTGACTGATTTTGCGAAAAATCAATAGTACTCACCTATTTTGAAGATTATCCGTCGAAAAATTTGCGGGTTATACACAATTTACAGAGAAAAATCCAAAAAAAGATTTTTTTTCGTCACGTAAACCATCACTTTTGGATTGAATATTTTATACAAAAAACAGTTTAAATGTATCGCACTGTACAGGAAAGTGATCAACAATATATATTCTCACAAATTATAATAAAATTTCAGTTAGTTTGCTGATAGTATAATTTAAATTAACACTTTTATAAATATATATAATTGTAAGACAACAAATTTGTATGTGAATAATTTTAATGACAGATACCTTTTTGTGAAACGTAATGCGTAAGCAAAACCATAAATCTAAATATGAAGTCTCTAACATTTTCTTTTCATCATTCAGTGCGAATGAGAACATTTTAAATTTGTTAGGTCATTATAAAAAATAAAATTGTTTGAACCATTTAATTATAAATTAATATCACGTTTGGTTCTCTTTATTTTATACTTTATAATATACCAATATACCATGAAACCCAAACTTGAACATTTATATCAGTAGGGGTGCGTTCACAAACCAACGTCTTGAGTGTAAGAGTTATACTTAGGTACAAAGTGACCGTTCATTAAACATTTAACATATATCTCACACTCTGTAATACAGCGTTCATAAACGCACCACGGGAATCGCCGAAAGTGCACTCTTAGTTACCCGCTCAAGATCGAGGAAATTATTACCCTGACATGCGTAATTCGTATTACACAAATGTTCTTGTTTACAGAGGTTAATGCGTCAGTAATTGTTATTCTGTGGGTTGAGGTTAGCTATAAGTTTCCATCAGCAGAATATTTTCAAATTCCATTGGTAATAATGTTAAAGGTTGAAACACTCCACAATCCCTGTTTTCCGCAACCAACGTAAAATAATTTCAATGTCAAAATCAAATTTGGACAGTGTCGACCTACAAATAGGTAGGGCGCGCGCTCTAATCGTTCAAGTTGGTTTCTCCCTAGGTTTCTACCCGGCGTTTGACTGACATGTTACCCTGTCAGAGTTCTCTCCTCACCTCGCCAATATATTATGAATGCAGTCCAGCGTATATATACAGATATGCAACCAACAAAACAGAATATGATACTTTGTAGCATGGTTGCCAGCTGTAATTGACTACTTGAGAATCATGGTATTTTTTACATTATTATTAAGATGCGAAATCAAATATCATTCAAGAAGGGGAAGGGAATATAATCATTGGATTCACCCTTCCCCTTCTTGAATAACCTAATAGGGGAAGGGCGAATGCATGCATTCGCCCTTCCCCTATTAGGTTATTCAAGAAGGGGAAGGGTGAATCCAATGATTATATTCCCTTCCCCTTCTTGAATAACCTGATGTGCGCGTTACAAAGTATTGGATATTTTTCATGAAGGTGAAGGATAAATGCAATGATTATATTTCATTGTCCTTCTTCAAATACTCAATATAAATATATCATCATATATAAATGTGTTTATAATTTCATTTATTTTCTTGAGTTCAGGTTAAATTCATTCGTGGAAGTTGTTTTGAATGGTATATCTATACCTATTTAGGGGGAGGGGGAAGAGATGTTTTTGTAGACGGAGAAGTAAGAGAGGGTAGAGAAAAGTACGAATAATGAAGAGAAGAATTTGTGAGGTGTGGTTGGCGTTGGAATGAAGGGAAGAGAAAATGTAATGTAATCAGGAGTAATCTGGTTGGAGCGTAAAGAACAGAAACAGACAAGAAGAAAATTGAGGGGTGAAGGGTAGTACAGAAAAACTGGACCTGATGATCCCATTATCAGATAGATTCTCCTCCCCTTGACTGATGGATGATCAGCTGGATCGAGGAGGAGGGGCGACTATGATTTTTGTCAGGTTTACTCCTCTATCCCCTTTGATCCGCGGACGATTATTCGGAACTCGTCGTTCTTATTCATCGCCTATCCAGGAAGTTGGTTGGTCGTGCGGCCCTCACAGCTCTTACAAGAGCGCAGGTCCCACGACCACCCACTCTCCATGGAGACACCCTATGAGCCATTGGGACGCGCCGTGTTGGGTGGGGCAACCCCTCCTCGGGGACCTATATACGAGAGGTTTGAGGCAAACCAGGTCCTGCCTCCGTTATATAGTCCCCCGAGGCACGGAACCTAACCTAACCTAACCTTACCTAACCCAACCCAACTGAACCTAACCTTTCCTAATCCAACCTAATCTAACCTAACCTAACCGCAGTCTACTTTCTGGGATCGTCTATTATCAACTAATTGAAATAAAAATCCAAGTCGACGTCTTCCTCGTCATTGTCCTCAGTGAGTTCAATTGGCACATAATAATCCTCATTAAAACTATTATACAGATCACTGGCTAGCATCATGAAAACAACTAATGGATCCTGATTGATCGCATTGACTTTTTTTAAAAACATATATCTTGCCAAATAGCCCCCCAAAAAGTCTTTTTTGCGATTAGCATATGGGCCAGCAGCTTTTGCATGTCGCCTTAAACAAAAAAATATAATACATTTTTTTATCATATCAATAATTAAAATATAATCATGTTAATAATTAAAATATAATCATGTTAATAATTAAAATATAGAATGTTACCACGAACTCTCAATGGAATTTGTATGGACACCAGTTTCTGGATCTTTAAAATTTAATGAATGGTTGACAGTCAAATGATGATATTGTTTCAGATCTTTCAAACCATCATATGCTCTCCAACAATCTGAATAAATAGTTGTCCCATCCTCAATATAATCTTGTATTATTTGTAAGAGAGTATCTGCTGTGCGATTCTCCACAACAACCATAAATATCGCCCCAGAATCTCTCTCATAACCTCCAAATACCCAAGCACCATCAACTTGATGTCCTCGATGATACTTTCTTTTTCCAAATTTGGATTCATCTATCTCGACACTGCAATATTAAAATTAAAATCAGGCCATACATGTAATGCAAAAAATAGTTTATGTAAAAATTGATACTTACATCCGTCCCGGACCTCCAATTTTAGAGGCTTTTGAAACAAACGCGTCAAAAACCACTTCTCTGCAGAAGCTAGCCCAATCAACAAGAGTTTGTTGAGCCATCCTCAACTCATTCCTCATTCTTCTTAATGGGTCTTTATTCACCCACGTATGGACAAATGCCAAAATTTTCCATAAAGGCAAATGGGAATTTGAAAAAAACGATTTGTATCGAATTGACGCCCTAAAAATATAATGTAAAAATCTGTATCCTAGGGTGGTATTTTTTACAGAAATTTAAAGTGCATAAGGAAAATATTGCAGAAAATGTGTTCGAACTACCTTCTTCTAAAGTTGCATAATATGTAACATTCTAGTGATTAATTTTATAATCAAAAAGTGTCAAGTGAAAATAATTATGCTTGAGAATATTTCTAAAAACTGGCAAAATTCAAGTATTTTCTTACAGTTTTTTTTTAGGAAAGAGACTTACATTTGGTTCAAGATAATAACCTTTACAGTTGAAAGTGAAAATATTTATGGTAAAATAACATTAATTAGTGTTGAAAAAGTACCATTTTTCGATCTAAATTCGCGATTATTAGAGTAATTATTAAATGATCCAGCGAAATTTTTGTTGTAATCTGTTTTATTTAAGGTAAGCGATCAAACAAATTTAAAATTAACATAAAATTCAGAGTGCACCAAAACCGTGACGTTATCCTATATTTCCGAATTACATAAATTAGAAAGAATTCAATATTTACGAAAAAATATACCTCTTTGTACATCTCACTCGCTTCCTCTTTCCTTTCTTAACATATCCATTACAACGGCAACGAACACCATCAATTACGCTGCAATCCGGGGTTTCAACAAAATACCCATTACAATTTGACATGGGGCACTTTATTTCTTCATCTTTTGCAATACCCCCCAAATGACGAATTTGAGATAAAATCTCGTTATTATTCCGCCATGTAAATATATCGTCTAGATTAATTTGATCCATTATTCGCAAACACGAAATAAAAGCACAAAATCTTAACAAAATAAAATATTTCAAATTCAAATTATGTGACTCTACTTTCACTCACCTTGTATGGTCTCCACAATTACAGATATTCAGTAACTATTTATCAAGTAACTACTGATGGCTGAATATGCTAGTAGGTACAAGTTCAACGACTAAGAGAAAACAGACGAAACTTATATGTCAGTCATATAAGATATAATTGTTGCAATTAAAAAAAAATTACAAGAGATTTATATCAATATCAGTGTTTTTTTAATGTGCGTGAGAGAGTGATATCGTGAAAGGCAACTATAGTGTATCACTAACATTGTGGAGCAGTTATTACGGATCATTATAGCAGTTATAATGTGACAGTAAATCCAGTGCAGTACTCATTTGAACGCAACTTCAAAAATTCATAACTCGATTTTGGTAAGAGAGCCCCATTTTTTTCTTTCATTTTCGTGTTCAGCGACCTCGAATTGATTTAAAAAAAAATATTTCATCAAAATCCGCGTTGTACCACTAAACTAGACTTTTACCCGAGAATCATATTTGGTTACTGGGTGATTCGAAAGTATTGCTCAGGAATTAAATAGATTCCGATAGAAATTTTGACATCTCGCCGACCCTCTCGGGTTTTGCTAAAATTTCTTTCTGTAGCTGCCGTCCAGCTTCTGTTATTAGAGTATTATATTTAGTTTCCGAGAATTATTCTTGATTACTGGTTGATTCGAAAGTATTGCTCAGAAATTAAGTAAATTCTGGTAGAGATTTCAGCTCCTCGCCGACTTTCTCGGGTTTTGGTGAAATCTCATCGTCCTTCCGTTGTTTTCATTTGGTTTAGTTAGGTTTTCTCTTTCCAAATTTCGTCAAGCCGCCGATTAACCCCGTATGCCCTATTTAGTGTGATATTAAATACGATAGTCCGATTATAAACCACTGAGTCCGTATAAAATTAACTATTTTTCCGATTTGCATTGTACAAGAACCATTTGATATTTTTTTTTCTCGTTTATATTTTATATGGCGTATAATTCTTGTTTAAAAAGGTGATCGCTCGCCTCTTAAGTTCTTTGTGCCTTTGGGTAAAAGGTCTTATTTATTGTGTTGTGTGATCGGAATTTACTAAGTGTCTTATAGAATAAATACCTTTGTTAAATTATTTGAGTTTCATTCACAACTGATTAAGAGTTCGTCGTTACCGTTTGTTTCATTTAATGCAAGATTGACAGTAGTGATTATCGTATTAGCAGTGCATTTTAAGGTCCTGCTAACCGTTTAACGATAATACTCTGTAAAGTAAGTCTATCTCTATCTAGTTTCGACCGCGAATTACAGTCCGGCCCCTGGAATTTTCCGTACCTCCATCTGCTGCTATCCGGAACCCTCGAAAGGTTTTGGAGTCGAGGGGCCGTGGAGTAAACCACGTAAAATAATCTGGCGCCCGAGCATCCGCCGTTTTGGGGTGTCAATTGTGACGCGTCCGGTTGCTTAGTCGTCGACCCAAGTAAAGGAGCTGAGAGGAAGCGGCGAAGAGGCGACAACCATTCGAAACGTTGATCGAAGAAAACGTCGCAACAAAGCACGTCACAAATTTGGCGCCCGAGCAGGGACTTGATTGTTGAGGGGGACCTGATTGTTGAGAGGGACCTGATTGTTGAGAGGGTCCTTGATTGTTGAGAGGGACCTGATTGTTGAGAGAGACTTGTTGATAATTTTTTTTTTGAAAACTGAACGCTTTTTCTGTTTTGACTGTTTTTCCGCCGTATTAGTGATTGAACAAGGACATGAGTGTTGAGAGAAACCGATTGATAATTTGGTTTTGATAGTGTACCATTTTATTCTGTTTTCACTGTTTTCCGCCGTACTGCTGATTGTTTGTTAAAGAAGGACCGTTGTATTTCGTTTTGGATTTTTTTTTGTTCCCGTGCTATTTCGTTTTGGATTTTTCTCCGTGTTGTACCGTTTCCGATTTATTATTCTGTATTGTTGATTAGAGCAGGGAATATTTATTCCGTTTTCGTTTTACCGTATTGTTAAAAGAGGACTGATTGTGTGTTAGAATAGGAACCATTTTCGATTTTATTTCTACCTACTGTTGCTGGATCCGTTTTGTTCCGTTTTAGGCTGTTTTTGTAGCGTCGATTTAAAAGGGTACTATTCCATACCGTTTTCGACTATCCCTTCTACTATTAAAAGAGATACAGAAGAGTTGAAAAGTAGATGCCTAGAGAAAGTTCCGAGGAATTGGACATTACTACCCTATTTGAACAAGAAGCTACTGAGAACACACTATACGACCCGTCCGTACCGACCGTAAGTTCCGTGGAAGAAGCCAAATACCATCGTGTAGGTTGGGTATACTTGCTGAAAAACGAGGAATTGAATACCCAACTAGCAAAGAGAAATTTATCCGTTGCGGGAATCGTTCCAGAAAAACGGAAAAGACTTGTGAACTTTTTGAGACGAAAAATTATTTCTCCACAATCCGCTGCTGGCCACGATACTGAAAATTATCCGACCGCTATGGCAACCCCGCCCGTTAATGTACACGATTGGAAGGTGTCTTTTGGAAACCGAGGAGATCCTGCCTCATTTATAGAAAGGATCGAAGAAATATGTTCAGCAAGGAATGTCCAGAAAGACAATTTGCTTCCTGTGCTGCCAGAATTATTATCAGGTGAACCTGCATCTTGGTACCGCAACAACCGAAGTAGGTTCACCACCTGGGACGAATTCGAAGCTGAATTCAGAATCTTCTTCTATCCAGTCAACTATGAGGTCGACTTAGCAGCCGAGATAGGAAGACGTCTCCAAAGACGAAATGAATCCGCTGCAACATACATGACCGAGCTACAGACCCTGATGAGAAGGCATGGAAAGTTAACTGCAGAACAACAGTTAGCCTGGCTGTACCGCAACCTTTTACCCGAATACCGGCTGCAAATCCGAAAAGGAGACTATGAAGATTTTCCCACGTTCTGTCATGTGGTAAGGGAATATGAGCTCCTTAGGAAGGAACTCCAAAACGTACCCAACCCCAGTGGACCGAACCGTGGACCAACCCGTCCGCAGCCAGTAAATACATCAAGATATGGACCGTCCCGCAACTCGATGCCTGGTCCATCCAGAGAGCCCGTCACCGGTTCCAGCCAACCGTCACCGACCGATACTCTTCGCCGTCCGCCGCCTGATACTTCTCATCATCCGCCTGAACCATCTTCCCGTGAACTCACCTGTTTCCGTTGTGGTGAGTCTGGACACTTCCGAAACAATTGTCGAAACCCCCCGAAGATATTCTGTTCTCGTTGCCGTAAGGAAGGAGTATTTTCCAGAGACTGTTCCTGCAACAGGCAGGAAAACTAATACGGAGCTGTCCCGAGGAGAGGCCGACACAGCTTCCGAAAATCTTTGCCTCTCATACTGGACCGCCAGAAGAAATGAACGATCCCCGACCGCACGTAGTCGTCGAAATTGGAAATCGCAAGTTTAAAGCATTGTTAGACACCGGAGCAGCTAAATCATATATTGGTGATCAAATAGCTGAGAAATTTTCCCAAAGAAAGCAAACTACAGCCCGTCAAGCTACGAAGGCCCGTTTAGCTAATGGAAATTTAGTCGCTATCACCGATATCTATGAACTTGAATGGAAGATCAACGACGTCACTATGGAGGGTTCGTTGGAGCATTTCCCTGGTCTCATAACCGACATAGTGTTAGGACACGATGTCCTCCGAAAGTATAATTTCCGTTTGGAGTTAGGAACTGGAAATATATACATAAACAATGAAATAGTAAGGCGTCCGTCATTGGCCAGTCCGGTTGGAGAATTGAAGACAGTGAACCCGCCTATGAAAGAAATCGATGCGGCTGTCCCGATGATATGTAGGGAAGAAACCAATCATCGCCCTGTTGAAGACCGCTGCTCTAGAAATGAAACTGTTCCTGGAGTAAATAAATCCGTTTCTAAAGTCTCTACGTCTTCCCTGGTGTTAGGGGTCGACAAGGAGCAATCCGTTTCTGAAGTCTCTGCGTCTTCCCTGGTGTTAGGGGTTGACAAGGAGCGGCCTTTTTCTGAAGTCTCTGCGTCTTCCCTGGTGTTAGGGGTTGACAAGGAGCAATCCGTTTCTGGAGTCTCTGCGTCCTCCCTGGTGTTAGGGGTTGACAAAGAGCAATCCGTTTCTGAAGTCTCTGCGTCTTCCCTGGTGTTAGGGGTTGACAAGGAGCAATCCGTTTCTCAAGTCTCTGCGTCTTCCCTGGTGTTAGGGGTCGACAAGGAGCAATCCGTTTCTGAAGTCTCTGCGTCCTCCCTGGTGTTAGGGGTTGACAAGGAGCAATCTGTTTCTGAAGTCTCTGCGTCTTCCCTGGTGTTAGGGGTTGACAAAGAGCAATCCGTTTCTGAAGTCTCTGCGTCCCCTCTGGTGTTAGGGGTTGACAAGGAGCGGCCTTTTTCTGAAGTCTCTGCGTCTTCCCTGGTGCTAGGGGTTGACAAAGGACAGCCTTTTTCTGAAGTCTCTGCGTCTTCCCTGGTGTTAGGGGTTGACAAAGGACAGCCTTTTTCTGAAGTCTCTGCGTCTTCCCTGGTGTTAGGGGTTGACAAGGGGCAATCTGTTTCCGAAGTCTCTACGTTCTCTCTGGGTAGTTTAGAGGATGACAAGGAGCATTCTGATACCGAAGTCTATTCGTCATCTCTTGTAGACGTGAGATATACTACAGAAGATAATAAATTTGGAAGATCTACGTTATCCCTGGAGGATGCAGGTGATAACACCGATTATGGTTATATAGGATGTCCGGTAGAAACCATTACTACCAGTGAAGAAACGAACTTAACTGAAGATCAGAAAGAGAAGTTGAATACTTTCTTGATGCACGAACTCCCGATGTTTGAGAAAATTCAGGGTCCAACTACGCTAGTGGAGCACGAAATCCGTCTGCTACAGTCCCGACCGATCAAACAGAGATACCGGCCTCAAAATCCAAAAATGCAGGAGGTGTGTAATGCCGAGAGAGACGCAATGCTAGAAGAGGGAGTGATAGAGCCCTCTACCAGTCCGTGGAGCTCTCCTATTGTGATTGTGAAGAAGAGGGATGGAAAGAACCGTTTCTGTATCGACTTCCGCAAAGTTAACGAAGTAACAATGAAGGATGCGTACCCTCTACCATTTATCAATGCTATACTGGATAAACTGCGAAAAGCCAAATATATTTCCAGTTTGGATTTGAAGAGTGAGTACTGGCAAGTTCCGGTAACCCCTGAGAGCAAACCCATCACCGCCTTTACCGCACCGGGACGTGGATTGTTTCAATTCACGGTCCTTCCATTTGGTTTACACTCCGCACCTGCCACGTTCCAGAGATTGGTTGATCGACTAATAGGTCCAGATTTAGACCATCATGCCTTTGCGTATCTGGATGATATCATAGTTTTGGGAGAATCTTTTGAACAACATTTGGACAATCTATCCGAGGTGTTCCGTCGATTACGAGGAGCACGACTGAAACTCAATCCGGAGAAATGTCACTTCTGTTTATCGTCCATGAAGTACTTAGGCCACGTAGTCACCGGAGATGGAATCCGTACCGATCCAGAAAAGGTAGAGAGTATAATTAAATTTGCAGCCCCGAGGAATATCCGAGAGTTGAGGAGGTTTCTGGGAGTCGCCTCCTGGTATAGGAGATTTGTGCCGTCATTTCCAGAAAAGGTGGCTCCGTTATTGAAATTACTCCGCAAATCTCAGCGCTGGAAGTGGGCCGAAGAACAAGAAGTTGCCTTCGCTAAGATTAAAACCTGTCTGTCAGAAGCACCCGTTTTAAGTTGTCCTAATTTTTCCGTACCGTTCACCCTACAGACCGATGCCTCCGAATATGGTTTGGGAATCGCTCTTACCCAACAGAAGGATGGTCATGAGCATGTGGTAGCATATGCAAGTCGCACACTGAGTCCTGCCGAGAAGAATTACTCCGTCACTGAAAAAGAATGTCTTGCCATAGTTTGGGGGATTGAAAAGATGCGTCCTTATCTAGAGGGCTACCATTTCACGGTTGTTACCGATCATCAATCTCTTAGATGGTTGCATTCCATAGCTAGTCCGTCCGGACGCTTAGCTCGATGGAGCGTCTTTCTGCAGCAGTATGATTTCGAGATACAGTACCGTAAAGGTGCTCTAAATCGTGTGGCTGACGCTTTGTCCAGAAATCCGCTACCAATAACCGCCGAGACCGACCCAACATCTATCCTCTGTCTGTCCGATGTAACCGCCGAATGTTCTTGGTACCGAAACAAGAAGGAAGAAGTCCTGAAGGATCCGGACAAGTTTCCGGATTACTGTATTCGAGAGGACCGATTGTACCGTCATTTCTGGGATATCAATGACTTCAGAGAACCAGAGTTATCTGATCCCTGGAAGCTGTGCGTAGCAAAGCCACAGAGAATCCGTATTCTGGAAGAGAACCATGATGCTGCAAATGCTGGACATTTGGGAATCGCTAAGACTATAACCCGTATTGCCAGATCGTATTATTGGCCTGGGATGTTTCGAGACATCACCAAATACGTGAGAAGATGTCTACAATGTCAGAAATATAAACCGTCGCAACAAAAACCGCCAGGAAAAATGTGACCGACTGCAAATCGACGACCCTGGGAAACCGTTAGTTCCGATATCATTGGACCGTTGCCGCGAAGTAAAAAGGGAAACTGTTATATTGTAATGTTTCAAGATAGATTTACCAAGTGGGTTCAATGCAAACCGTTAAGAAATGCTACAGCGAGTAGCATCAGTACCGCCTTTCACGATGAAGCTTTGACAATATTTGGATGTCCCCGTACCGTACTGACCGATTATGGCACGCAATACGATAGAAAACTGTTCAAGGAGCTGTTGAAAGAACTAGGAATCCGTCACCGTTTCACGCCGCCGTACACACCGCAAGCTAATCCAGTGGAACGAGCCAATCGAACGTTGAAGACAATGATTGCGCAATACTGTGAAAAGGATCATCGAGATTGGGATCTCCGATTATCCGATTTGAAATTTGCGATCAATAACGCAAAACATGATTCTACGGGATTCTCACCTGCATTTTTAAATTTTGGAAGAGATCCCGAAGTACCGAAATCCGTCCGAAAAGAAGCTGAAGATGGCCCCGAAGATACTCCGAAAGAAGATGTAGGATCAGAAGATCACGCCGAAGGAGATTCGAAATTGCATCTCCTGCGAATGGGAAAGCTGCAGGAATGCTTCGATTTAGTCCGTCTGAACCTGTCTAGAGCTTTTACTAGTCAAAGCCGTTACTATAATTTACGCCGCCGAGACTGGAAATGCACCGTTGGAGATGAAGTAATGAAGAAGGAGCATACCCTATCCTCCGCTGTTGATCATGTAGCCGCCAAGCTGGCTCCAAAATATTCCGGTCCGTATAAAGTTGTGAAAGTCGTGTCTCCGGTAGTTTATAATTTGGTGGACAATAACGGCAAGCGTTATAAACATGTACATATAAAGGATTTAAAGCCAGTTGTTACCTAATTATTTTAAATTACAGTATGAATACCGACCAGAATACGCCGCCGTATCAAAACATGGAATCCGACTCCTCTATGGACACTATCAGCCTGTGTACCGACAGCAGCCTGCCCGAAGAACTCGACGACCAACGAACCAGCTCCGTTCTCCTCAACCCCTTCACAACCATACCCGAGATGATCAGAGATGCAGCCGAGATCAATCAAAGACTACAGAGAGAGAACCGTTACAATCCTTCTACTTCCCGGATCCGTTTAGAAGGGATGAGAAAACCCCGATTTGTGCCCATCACTGATAATGTGTGCTGGAGGTGTGGTAACCATGGTCACCGTCGAGATAGGTGCCAACAAAAAACCAGTCCTGTTCTGTTCAAGATGTGGACGAATTGGACGAATGTCCCGAGATTGTCCGTGTCAGGGAGAAGCTGTCGAGAACCCTCCTACCACCCCGACCAGAGATCCCAGGAAGTCCGTAGCCGTGCAAGCGCATATTGTTTCCCAGCCACAACCCCGGAGAACCCAGGAAGTAGGCATTCAGTGCGACTTGCAAACTTATCCAGAGAAGATTTCTGACACCACCGGAGCCGTACGTGAGCGACACTCTAGACGACATCGCTGCCCACCGGTTCGAGGATTTGGACCCAGGAGAAACTGTTCCGCTCCAGGGATCTGTAGAAGAGTTTAGTTTTCCGCCGCTGCTTAGGGATATTTGGACTTGAATATTCTATGTAAATATGTCCGTAAAATAGAATTAAGTGTATCCGATAGAGGGATAGACACTTAAAATGTTCATAAAAAAAAATAAGATGAACAAAAGCGTAGCTTTTGTTCATTTATTTTTTTTTACCGAAATAAGGAGGGTGTGTAACGAAGTTACTTTTATTTGTCCGATATTATGTGATTTATTTAATTTATTTGTATTTAAAACCTACTACTTCCTCCTTACTAAACAAATCAATTTAATTACAAGTTCCTTATTTATAATATTTGGGCCGTCCGGTATATATATATTTTCATTTCATTCGATTAAAACATTTAGACCGTCCGGTATACCTATAGAAATTTTGGTTCAAAGTAATTTAATGTTTGACTTTTTTTTACTAGACTTCTTTTTAAAGCGATTAGTGAAAATATAAATACCGAGACCGCAGTGGAAAAAGGGCTTGTTGATTCTAGTATTGACTTTCTCTTGTCCGCTCTCGTATAATTAGTAGAAGTGCCCGTCGAAAAAGTGAAAATTGTTAAGTGCTTAAAAAGGTAAAATTTTATATTTCTTTCCTCCGCCTGTATATTTCCGATATAAAATTATTTTAGTGTAAAATTATAATTGATAGTAGATTTCAATATAATCCGTATAAAAGAGTAAATTGTTAGGACTCCCGTAGTTGTACAGTATTCAGTGGTTTATTCACAATATTTCAATCTTGTATAGTTTGCCATAAAGATTAAATCGTAAACTATACGCTATTTCCCGTTGTTAGTTATTCAAAAATTTAGTTTTGACTTAATTCGTCCGAAGATATTTTCAGGTTTTTATTCGGAAACAAGTTTTTTTTGTAAGCTTTCTTTATTCGATTTTTTTTTTGTATTTGTCTCTTTTATTTTATTATTTAAATATTGTACTTGGGTTCCGAGGATTATATTTGGTTACTGGGTGATTCGAAAGCATTGCTCAGGAATTAAATAGATTCCGATAGAAATTTTAACATCTCGCCGACCCTCTCGGGTTTTGATAAAATTTCTTTCCGTTACTGCCGTCCAGATTTCATTATTAGAATATTGTATTTGGGTTCCGAGAATCATATTTGGTTACTGGGTGATTCGAAAGTATTGCTCAGGAATTAAATAGATTCTTACAGAAATTTTAACATCTCGCCGACCATCTCGGGTCTTGATAAAATTTCTTTCCGTTTCTGCCGTCCAGTGTATGTTATTAGAATATTGTATTTGGGTTCAGAGAATCATATTTGGTTACTGGGTGATTCGAAAGTATTGCTCAGGAATTAAATAGATTCCGATAGAAATTTTGACATCTCGCCGACCTTCTCGGGTTTTGCTAAAATTTCTTTCTGTAGCTGCCGTCCAGCTTCTGTTATTAGAGTATTATATTTAGTTTCCGAGAATTATTCTTGATTACTGGGTGATTCGAAAGTATTGCTCAGAAATTAAGTAAATTCTGGTAGAGATTTCAGCTCCTCGCCGACCTTCTCGGGTTTTGTTGAAATCTCCTGCTTCTTCCGCTGTTTTGAGTTGTTATAGGGTTTTCGTTTAGTTTCCGAGAATTATTCTTGATTACTGGGTGATTCGAAAGTATTGCTCAGAAATTAACTAAATTCTGGTAGAGATTTCAGCTCCTCGCCGACCTTCTCGGGTTTTGTTGAAATCTCCTGCTTCTTCCGCTGTTTTGAGTTGTTATAGAGTTTTGGTTTAGTTTCCGAGAATTATTCTTGATTACTGAGTGATTCGAAAGTATTGCTCAGAAATTAAGTAAATTCTGGTAGAGATTTCAGCTCCTCACCGACCTTCTCGGGTTTTGTTGAAATCTCCTGCTTCTTCCGCTGTTTTGAGTTGTTATAGGGTTTTGGTTTAGTTTCCGAGAATTATTCTTGATTACTGGGTGATACGAAAGTATTGCTCAGAAATTAAGTAAATTCTGGTAGAGATTTCAGCTCCTCGCCGACCTTCTCGGGTTTTGTTGAAATCTCCTGCTTCTTCCGCTGTTTTGAGTTGTTATAGGGTTTTGGTTTAGTTTCCGAGAATTATTCTTGATTACTGGGTGATTCGAAAGTATTGCTCAGAAATTAAGTAAATTCTGGTAGAGATTTCAGCTCCTCGCCGACCTTCTCGGGTTTTGTTGAAATCTCCTGCTTCTTCCGCTGTTTTGAGCTGTTATAGGGTTTTTCGTTTAGTTTCCGAGAATTATTCTTGATTACTGGGTAATTCGAAAGTATTGCTCAGAAATTAAGTAAATTCTGGTAGAGATTTCAGCTCCTCGCCGACTTTCTCGGGTTTTGGTGAAATCTCATCGTCCTTCCGTTGTTTTCATTTGGTTTAGTTAGGTTTTCTCTTTCCAAATTTCGTCAAGCCGCCGATTAACCCCGTATGCCCTATTTAGTGTGATATTAAATACGATAGTCCGATTATAAACCACTGAGTCCGTATAAAATTAACTATTTTTCCGATTTGCATTGTACAAGAACCTTGATATTTTTTTTTCTCGTTAATATTTTATATGGTGTATATTACTTGTTTAAAAAGGTGATCGCTCGCCTCTTAAGTTCTTTTTCCCTTGGGGTAAAAGGTCTTATTTATTGTGTTGTGTGATCGGAATTTACTTAGTGTCTTATAGAATAAATATCTTTGTTAAATTATTTGAGTTTCATTCACAACTGATTAAGAGTTCGTCGTTACCGTTTGTTTCATTTAATGCAAGATTGACAGTAGTGATTATCGTATTAGCAGTTCATTTTAAGGTCCTGCTAACCGTTTAACGATAATACTCTGTAAAGTAAGTCTATCTCTATCTAGTTTCGACCGCGAATTACATTCCGACCCCTGGAATTTTCCGTACCTCCATCTGCTGCTATCTGGAACCCTCGAAAGGTTTTGGAGTCGAGGGGCCGTGGAGTAAACCACGTAAAATAATCTGGCGCCCGAGCATCCGCCGTTTTGGGGTGTCAATTGTGACGCGTCCGGTTGCTTAGTCGTCGACCCAAGTAAAGGAGCTGAGGGGAAGCGGCGAAGAGGCGACAACCGTTCGAAACGTTGATCGAAGAAAACGTCCCAAAAGCGCGTCACAATATAGAAGGTGGATAAATTTGTAAAATAACATTTGGATATATATGAAATGATATTATGAGGACAGTTCTTATGCGCGTTCGGGTGTTCGATGACAATTCAAAATTATTAATAATATGTCTGAAACGATATATGAATTCAATAGCTGCATTTTCTCCAAAAAACGTTCAAACAATCGAATTTTACAAATTTTTGATTAAACCTGTTTTCACGTCAAAAGCGAAATATCACAGATCACGCGAAGACATATATATGAAATAGTTTGGGGACCTTTGTATTAGATTAATAACGATTGGAAATTATTAATCCCGTAATCTGTATCAAATTATTAATAATATGTCCGAAACGATAAATGGAGTCAATCGCTGCGTTTTCTATAAAAAACGTTCAAATAATCGAATTTTACAAATTTTGATTTAACCTGTATTCACGTCGAAAGCGAAATGTCACAGATCACGCGAAGACATATATATGAAATAGTTTGGGGACCTTTGTGGTAGATTAATAACGATTGGAAATTATCAATCCCGTAATCTGTATCAAATTATTAATAATATGTCCGAAACGATAAATGGAGTCAATTGCTGCGTTTTCTATAAAAAACGTTCAAATAATCGAATTTTACAAATTTTGATCAAACCTATATTCACGTCGAAAGCGAAATATCACAGATCACGCGAAGACATATATATGAAATAGTTTGGGGACCTCTATAGTAGATTAATAACGATTGACAATTAGTAATCCGGTAACTGTATCAAATTCAAACAAGTTAACTACTCTTAATTACTTACATACTATATACCATTTTTAACGACATGATATGCAAACTTTCATGATGAAAAAATATCTGGAAGTCCACAAAGAGACATACATATAAGATAGATAATTCGAGGACACGTCGTTATACGCAATGTTTACTATGGAGTTATCTAAAAAATGTCGATACAATAACTTCTTCTATCGTTTGCTGTAGTGCCCCACGGAGGTTTTTATTGGCTTTTTATTGAGAACTTATCAATAAATCATTTATATACAGAAGGTGGATAAATTTGTAAAATAACATCTGGATATACATGAAATGATATTATGAGGACAGTTATTATGCGCGTTCGGGTGTTCGGTGACAATTCAAAATTATTAATAATATGTCCGAAACGATATATGAATTCAATAGCTGCATTTTCTCTGAAAAACGTTCAAATAATCGAATTTTACAAATTTTTATTAAACCTGTATTCACGTCGAAAGCGAAATATCACAGATCACGCGAAGACATATATATGAAATAGTTTGGGGACCTTTGTAGTAGAATAATAACGATTGAAAATTATCAATCTCGTAATCTGTATCAAATTATTTCTAATATGTCCTAAACGATAAATGAAGTCAATCGCTGCGTTTTGTATAAAAAACGTTCAAATAATAATTAATAACGATTGGAAATTAGTCATCCGTTAATCTGCATCAAATTCCATCTTGTTAACTACTCTTGATTACTTGAAACATTCTATATCTATAAAAAAAATCTGGGAGTCCACAACGAGGCGAACATATAAAATAGATAGTTCTAGGACACGTTGTTATACGCAATGCTCAGTATGGGGACATCTTATGAATTTCGAAACAATAACTCCTTCTATAGTTTGCTGTAGTGTCTCAAAGGATGTTTTTCATTAAACACTGATTGAGAATTTATCACTAAATTATTTATATACAGAAATTAGATAAATTTGTAAAATGATATCTGGATATATATGAAATGATATTATGAGGACAGTTCTCATGCGCGTTCGGGTGTTCGGTGACAATTGAAAATTATTAATAATATGTCCGGAACGATATATGAATTCTATAGCTGCATTTTCTCTAAAAACCGTTCAAATAATCGAATTTTACAAATTTTGATTATACCTGTATTTACATCGAAAGCGAAATATCACAGATCACGCGAAGATATATTTATGAAATAGTTTGGGGACCTTTGTAGTTGATTAATAACGAATGAAAATTATTAATCCCGTAATCTGTATCAAATTATTAATAATATGTCCGAAACGATAAATGGAGCCAATCGCTGCGTTTTCTACAAAAAACGTTCAAATAATCGAATTCTACAAATTTTGATTAAATTGGTATTCACGTCGAAAGCGAAATATCCCAGATCACGGGAAGACATATATATGAAATAGTTTCGGGACCTTTGTAGTAGATTAATAACGATTGGAAATTAGTAATCCGGTAATCTGTATCAAATTCAATCTTGTTAATTTCTCTTTATTACTTGTAATATTCTATATCTATAAAAAAATCTGTTTGTCCACAACGGGCATACAAATAAAATAGATAGTTCGAGGACACGTTGTTATACGCAAGGCTTAGTATGGAGACATCTTAAAAATTTCGAAATAATAACTCCTTCTATAGTTTGCTGTAGTGTCTCAAAGGATGTTTTTTATTAAACACTGATTGAGATATTAACTGTCTCGACCCTTACTTCGTGGAATCTACTCATATTAGTGTTTTGAATGTCAATTTTTTAGAATTTTCAACATTTTTCATTATATTGTGGAATTAGCTAGAAACGTTGAGTTCCATTTAAAACACTAACTGAGAATTTATCACTAAATTATTTATATACAGAAATTAGATTAATTTGTAAAATAGCATCATGATATATATGAAATGATATTATTAGGACAGTTCTTATGCGTGTTAGAGTATTTGGTGACAATTGAAAATTATTATCAATATGTCCGAAACGATATATGTATTCAATCGCTGCATTTTCTATAAAAATCGTTCAAATAATCATAATTATTAATCTGTATCAAATTTAAACTCGATAATAATTCTTATCCACGACTGTTGTATGTTGTACCCATTATACAACTGTTTGCTCGACCCTAATAATACCCATCAATCACAGCAGTGATTAATGAATCATTAAACACTGCTGTCCGATGATACCTTAATTTATCTATAATATATTTTTTTGCTACAAAAAATCGTTTTTCAAAAATCTATCGTGTAAACCACTAATTATCAAATCAGTTCTATACATAAAAAAATTCAAAAACGTGAATTTCCTCACAACAGATTGGAACCACGGACCCGCGGTTGGATGGAAGGGAGCATCTACTCTGACCCATCAGCCACTTTGAATTTGCATGTCGTGTATATGTTTCTTAACATACCATGTTCTCCGTAACAATTCATAAATCGAAGTAGTTTTTGAATCAAAATCAATTTGACGAAAACCTGTCAACAATATTGTTTGTGTGCATAGATTTCTCAGTGTTTTGATATTTTGTGTTAAATTTTGTTAAAAAACCAACTAAAAATGGCTATAGAAAATGAAAATTGCTTTTTTTAACACCACCAGAAATTAGAGAAGCTGCTGAAGTTGCCTCATTAAATTTATTGCCGGAAGAGTTAAGGAAAGTATATAATATGGCCTATGAATCTTTTTTGAACTGGCAAAAGGAAAAAAAATCCACTTCTTTTCCTGAATCGACTTTGTTAGTATACTTTACTGAATTATCCGCAAAATATAAATCTTCAACGCTACTGACCTATCATTCAACGCTATGGACCTATTATTCAACGCTATGGACCTATTATTCAACGCTTAGAAGTACGATCACCTTACATCAAGGTATAAATTTAGAAGACTATGAAAAATTAAGAGGATTATTAAAACGAAAATCAGAAGGGTTTCAGCCTAAGAGAGCCAAACCTTTTTCTAGCGAATATATCAATAACTTTTCAACTGACGCATCTGATGATGAATACCTAGCAACAAAAGTAAGATATTAGGTAAATATTTCATATAGTTATTTCAATATATTCTGTAATTTGAGGTTGCTTTAATAATGGGATTAATGGGTGCATGTAGAAGTAATGAGTTATATGAAATGAAAATAACGCATTTACAAGATCTTGGATCAGCTTTTTTGGTTAATGTGCCAAATACCAAAATAAAAATTTGCCGTAAATTTACTGTTACGGATAACTTTTACAAAATATGCCAGACATATATAAATCTTCGATCAAGTCATGTAACGAGTGACACATTCTTTTTAAATTACCAAAATGGTAAATATACAACTCAGAGAATTGAAATAAACAAATTTACAAAAATGGGAAAGGATAACGCTGCTTTCCTGAAATAACCGAATCCAGAACAATACTCTGGGCATAGTTTTCTGCAACAATAATGGTTGACGCAGGCGGGTATATTACTGCTCTCAAAAGACATGGTGGATAGAAGTCCATCGCCGTGGCAGAAGGCTATATAGATGACCCCGTCAAAAATAAAACCGATACGGCCAACAAAACAGGATCTTCAATTCAACCAAACGAATCAATATACATATAATTTAAATGTTTCGACAAGTCGCCAAAACATTAGTTTTGATGTTAATTCTATCCCTGCGATTAACTTGACCTATTGTTCTAATATTACAATTATTAATAACTATAAATAAATACCATCATCTTGTTATATTATATACGTGATATTTGTTAAGTTGAATAAATAGATTTTTGTGGTAACTATTATGAGATATTATACGATTAATATAATTTTTGATAACTATGTTCTGCGTATAAATCAAAAATAATTTATTGTATGAAGTCTTTCTCAGAATAAAATAATAGTGTTTGTAATAATGTAACAAAATTTTCCAACAAATAAACTTCAACAAAAATATTTAGTAGTCGTGGATAAAGTATAGTATTCTACTCGCGTATAATTAGTTATTATTCCCTCGGTGATTTATGCCACTCGCTGGCGCTCGTGGCAGTAAACTTCACCTCGTGAATAATAATCTTCATTATACGGTCGTTGAATAATATACTATTACGAGTAATTACTGTAAACACTGTATATTCTATTACGAACAACAAGAGATGCAAATTTTGATGAAAAAAAAAATCTGGAAGTCGACTAAGATACATACAATATAAAATATATATTTCAAGGGCGCCTTGTTATACGTTAGTAAGGGAAGATCTACAAATTTTCAATATAGAATAAATTAAGCTATCGTCGTTTGTTGCGGTGTCTCAAAAGAGGTTTTTTTTGGTTAATCAATGAACGCAAATAGTGAATTTATCAATAAAACATTTTATATACCCTTATGAAATAGTTTCAGGACTTTTGATGTAGATAAATAAGGATTGAAAATTATTAATTCGTTATTCTGAATCCAATTGAAACTTCATAATTATTGTTAATGACTATAAACACTCTATATTCTATTTTGTGAGTTGACAACGGGATAAATTTGAAATGATATTATTGTTATCATAGGTGTTCGGTGACAATTATTATTAGTCTGTCCGAATCGATATATGTATGCAGTCGCATTGTAAACGTTTAAATCATTGGTTTTACAAATATTGATAAAACATGTACCTATTCACGTCGAAAGCCGAATATCCCATACTATTATAATAGTTTCGGGACGTAAGATGTAGAATGTACGTAAATAACGATAAAAAATTATTAATACAGGAATTTTTATATAATATATATACTTATTAATATTCTTAATTGTTGTCAACACTCTACATTCGATATCATGCACACATGGTGACATATACCGGTTAGTTTGAGGACATTTTATTTCAAAGTACTTGAAGCGTCATCTGTGCTCATGTATACGCATTACTTTATATACAATTTCGAGATGTCCTTATACTATACAATAGATACAAGAATATTTCGGGGCCTGGCCTAATACTCTACAAATGTCCTCAAAATCTACAATATATAAAAAGTATGTTCTCATACTATCCTCTGGACACGTATATATATATATATATATATATATATATATATATATATATATATATACATATATATATTAATTTAACAGTAATCTTCTTGGATTTGCCGAAAATTTGTCTATGGCAGTCTTTTCAATAAACTCTTTGCTTTCTTTTAAATAATTATGACGTACGCTCATCAGACATAAACCTGTAAACCTTTCTTCACCCAGGGTGCTTCTAAGCTACGTTTTAACTCTTCGCAGCGTACTGAAGGACCGTTCTACGGTCGCCGCGGTGCATGGGATAGTGCTTAAAATAATCAATGCCTTTCTGACAGCAGGGTAAAAAATGCTGGCTTCGTTGAACAGATCAACTATGTCCCTTAATTGATCAAGCTGATAAAGCCTTCTTCACCCATAAATTATGCCAAAGGTCTAGTTCTCCGGTGATATCCAGGTTATAAAATTCTTGGAATGATTCTGCGTTCTTGTGTAAGTCTGTAATGCTGGTTTTGGTCATATACAAGGGTTGTAGCTTACTTGAAGCAAACGCCGGAGTATTTTCTTGGGAGAATCGAATATTCAACGATGAAATGAGTGAATCAATGTATGGTATTGTCAAGGAACGCCGCCAATATTCGTTATCATTTTCTGATGGCGGATTACTTCTATGTGTTTGCTTGTGAGCAAGACGTGGAACCGAAATTTCTATGTTCAAATCCATTGCAACAGCTCGCGCTTTTTGAAGCATTTCATTACTGATTCTATCAGGAAACTCGCGGTCATTTCTGAGAATGTCCTTGATATGTTTGATGTGTTCCCCCACCGAGATCATATCGATCGATTTAGCTTGCAGTGCGTTAACTACTGGTTCTAAAACTGCTGAATATTTGGCTATTGTTTGTAGAGCAACAATAAACACTGGTTTTGTAACGGCTGAATGCAACTGATATGCAGATTTTCTGGTGGCATAATTTCCCTCTACGGATAACGTTTCTAGAGATTTCACTAGCTCTGGGAAATATTGAGAAAACTTTCTGATTGATTTATATTTTTCGGACCATCTCGTCTCAAACAATCGTGATAGGTTTGGAGCGTAATTTCGACGTGTAGTCGATTCTCTGAAAAACATTATAACATCCTTTACAGTGGCGACAGTATTTCTAATTTCTGGCACTGCGTTCGCATCATTCACAACAAGGTTGAGTTTGTGACTTGACCAATGAAAATATAAAGCACGAGGATATTTTTTTCTCAAAAAACCTCCACCCTCTTTCCCTGCCATTGTAGAACAGCCATCAAATCCAAACCCTACGCAATCTTCGGTTGGGAGGTTAGAACTAAACAAGAAATTGTCAATTGCTTCGGCAATTGCTGAAGCATTTTGTGCTTTTAGTTCAACGAACCCTACAAATTCTTCTCTGATTTTCCTTTTGCTTCCGTCGTAGAACCGCACGGCTATTGGCAGCTGTTCTTTCCCAGCTACGTCTGCTGTTTCATCAGCTAAGACTGCGTAACCATGGTCTTCTGAACCTCACTTATTATATTTTCCTTAATAACTTGGCCACAAAAATTTATCAAATCGTTTTGTATTTTTGGCGATGTGTAAACTGCATTGCGACTGTACTTTTCCAGGTGACTCTTTAATTTGTCGTCCCCTGAATTAATTCTAAACTTCAATAAATCTAATAAAACACCCTCATCTGCTTGTTTTCCCCTAAAAGGCATATCATGTGTACCGCAAAATACTATACATGGAATAATTGAAGACAATATTTGTCTGTTCTCATCGATTGCTTTTTGGTGTCCACTTTGCAGTTGGATGTCTACAGGAACATTTTCAAGAAAATTTATTGCAGCATTTGTCGCTGTTAGGTGAAGGTTGGTCGTTGCATGTTTTCGGCAGTTTTCATGCATATTTTTGAACTTTATATATCGCCTGACCATAAATAGTCCCAAAACTCCTCTCACAGTGCTGATGGGCGGAGGGAACATAACACAATGCTTACAAAGAGCGCCTTTTAGTCGCTTGGAATATACTAGCGATGGTGCATATTGATCCAACCAAGCATGAATAAATTTTCTTTTCAATGCATCACTTTCAAAATAATAATTTCTGGGCGGGATCCAAGGATTTTGTAACAACTCCCTCTTCTTTTCCGTCGATAGCTGGGTAGCCAACCCAACATAATGACCCAGATCATTTTCATGATAGCCATCGTCCACTATAATTTCAGGATCGACTATGATGAGATGAATAGTCGGCAACAGATATACTTACAGGTTCTGCTGGAGAATGTGACGCTTGTCCAATGTTAGCATGCAATGATCTTGGCATTACATGAGTAGTTTTATCATGGTTGTCATTTTCATCGCTTCCACTGCTACTTTCCCGACCTTTTTTTCTTTTTTCGCGTGTTGTCCCTAAAAAATGGATACACAAAATTACTCTTACGGTGTTTAGGCATAGGACGAAAATAAAGATCAAGATACCTATAAAAAAATCACATTTAAATATCATTTACTTCCTATAAGAGAGCACCCCTCAAACAAATCTAATAATCATATTAGGTACATATGTGTTTTGTTTTGACTCACCTCTTTCAAAGAATTGCCTGATATCCATTTGACGGAGTAATATTTCCAGTTGTTGCGCAGTAAACGTAAATCTCGTGTCGCCGCAACTAAACTATAAGACACTATGGCGCATGAAATATTCGCTCGTATTAAACTCCGAACTGAATTGAATTGTATTCAAACTTAATTGCCTGGCCCCGCCTCACGATCCCCCTTATATGTACAAATATTAGAAGAGCTTCCGAAATACGTAGAGAATACTCGACTCTATTTCCATCCTTGTCTCATACTTGCTATCAATGTCTTTCCTTTCGAGAATAGTCCATGCTAGAACGTTCTTCGTGGTATTGCTATTCAATACAAGATGTCGCTATGGACCGTATAAATTGATGCTATTTCTCTTTACTGGAAAAAGTACTGTCGTCCGTAACTAGATAACGCTAGATGTTGTTTTCTCCAAATTATATTCGGCTTTAATCCTAGATGGCTCTGATTGTCTCGTCGGGAGCGGAAACTACGAGATGCGACGGTTTCGCTAACAGTATACTATATCGAATGTTGTAGAATATTTAATTATAGATAAAAAATATTAAAGCAAAATATCTGACTGAAAAGATATTGTCCAACACTTCATTTTGCGCAAAGTGGATAACACGTTTTTAATTTCCACTTGCCAGGAAAATTGAGGTTTATTTTATCTTCTAGGGGGAGGCAGCTGTCCCCATCCCCCCTACCCCTACCTGGGTACGCCCTTGTGACCGAATTTAAAATGGGAGTACCATCTACATGAATTTTTAACTTAGTTATATATTCATCAGTTGTATTTATTTTGTGATAATAGCTTTTATAACCAAGTTGTAACAGATTTCTAGAGTTCAAAACATCAAATAAATCATTCATTACTTTAACAAAATGTACAGTTGCTGCAACGCCTTGAAATTGGGGTAGAGAAATTCATTACAAAATTCAAAGGCTTTTGCAACACTCTCACTAAATAATTAATTGAGAAACAAATGATACTTTCATTTTTTGTTTACGGAAATGAATATGTTGGCTTCGCATTTTGTTTGCTAAATGAAAACATTCATTCTCCTGTAAATTATTCAATTCTTCAAAATACATCCATTCTATAATACCATTATTACTAAGTGAATACTTCTCGCCTAAAGTATTTCGAACCAATTTTATCTTGTGGCTACGATCTAAAATTATTACAATATTCTTGTTTGTTCAAAGATGTTTGAAAGTAGTTGTTAGATTATTATAATTTAAATTACAACCTAATCGTTTTGCCATAGTTAAATTAACTGGAGCACCATCAAAAGTTAAACTTACAACCTCTACTGGAATTTTCCAGTTACCATTATTAACACAATTCAACAGAAACACAAGCGATTCTTTTGCCAAAGTATGTTCTGTCGATCCTGTCCCAAAATAAATATACCCATAACATTTATTTTTTTGCGGCACCCATTCTTCTTGATGGTGAATATGCATTTCATCGATGATTAAACTACAATAATTTTTGATTCTGTATTCGCTGCTTTCAACCGAAGAGTTTCTTTTGTGAATCCAGGTTCTCCATTGATACTCTGATACCACCTAGTGGGTGTTCTTGTATGGGTAAACAAGTATTGAATGTTCTTCTGACATAATTGTAGGCAGAAGGTGAATAAAAATGTAAAGTAAGAGCAAATGCTTTTATTTCCGCAGAATATTTTTTCGGTAAAGCCTTCTTCTTACTTTTCCCATATTGCCTGAAAAAAAGTTCTGTGGGACCACCCATTTTTTCAAGAACATCTAATATTTCTTCTTGAATAAAATTTTACTTTTTCAATTGAGAAATCCTTTGCTTCATGGTTACTGAACTTTTCTCTCTTCGGAATAGTTTTCTTCTCATATTTCTTAAATTCTTCCTTCTTTCAGTACTAATATTTTCTGAATAATGTAGTATATTAATTAGTTGCTGTTTTCTTGGTGTCACTAAAGAGTTTTCAGTGGATGTTGAGGGCACAACAAAAAAATCTTTATTGGGAGTGGATGTTGAATGTTCAACGGACGTAACATTTGTTGTAGATGTTGAAGGACCCATAATTTTCATTCCTAAAATTAAATTGCATATTCAGATGTGCATAAAAATCAGAAACTAATGCTAAATGAATAGTTTTCGAATAAATATACAATCCTACCTCATCTTTGATTGTAGGAATTGCATTATCTCTCAATCGAACATAGCATAAAGATGTCCGATCGAAATATTCTTCTAAAAAATGTTTGGAACAAAGAGGACTATATTTTGTAGGATCCCAATTTGGTCGATTAACAAACTTAATCCATAATTTACTCCGTTCAGCATCTTTGGGAAACCTAAAAATAATTTCTATTTTCATTCCAAGCTTGAAATGAACAGATATCTCATCACTAAATCTAAAAAGCATCTAATTTCAGAACAATTTCCACACTAAGTGGTAAAATATATGTGCTTTCTAGACAAATGATTTAGCGTAACTTGTATATCGACTTAATACTTCTCTGCACATTATTTACAAAAATTGACACTAACCTATGAAATGTTATTCGGGAGTTTTCTTTTTTATCAAGTCGACTGCAGCTCTTGCAACTACGTAATGCACAAGAAGACATTATGAACAAAATATTTTATTAAAAATAACAATGAAACTTATTTCACTTTGCAAATAATAGCACTAAACTAACATTAACGATATTTTGACATAAAATACGAAAAAATATGGCGAACCGGTTCCATAAATCATTTACATATGTCGTATCCCCTCTCTTCCATATCACTGATTAAAATAGAGTTAACCCAGTTACGCTGTCATAAGTGACATTTGATATGTACATATAACCTCATTTTCAAATTAAAATCTGATTTTTGTATGCATATACCTATTAGATTTTTTTAATAAACAATGGCGTGCAACGATAATGAATTAAAATATTCTAATATTAGATTTAATGTGCAAAAGGATTATGAAACACGTTAACAGCTGATTACAGGTAAATATTCAACCAAATAGTAAATCCATTATATTGTTTTCCAATATTTAGAACATATGATTTATTAAATAAAATATATTTTCCCAGCAATCACGTTTAATGTTAAATAATAATTATACAACTATGTTGATATAGTTATTATAATACTTACAATTTAAGAATACCCAGCAAACATGAATGAGCGGTAAATAGACGGGCCTTAGCTGTTAACTGCGGTTAGATGTTGGCAGCGGCACAGCGATGTCTGTAAATAATTGGAATGATATCAGTTTCACCGCCTTGGCTGAACATACGCATATTTATGGTGGATGTTTGTAATTTAGCCACAAATAACCCGATGAAAATTTGCGATAGTCGCGCCGATGTCGTTTTGACACAGTATGCATGCTGGCATGCAACCTGTAATGAAAATAAAACGTTGGTATTACTGAATATCACCTTGGCAGTTGGCACTACTGCTGATTTGCTAGCCGTTGTGTTGAACACGTGTTGAAAATCAACCTAACCTAGTTGTGTTGTGTTGTGGTGTCATTAATAATTAATCACTGTAGCGACAATTTTATTAGATCTGTGTACTGTATCCAATCTATTCGGAGCAAAGGAACGAGCAGATATCTCCGGAAACACTGAAAAGTAAGTACATATGTACATCATGTATTGCATCATATACCATCATAATATATGTTTCCTCTAGAAAACCCCTGCATAATATCTCAAAGAGCACTCGTCAAAAACAGCGTCTTGCGAAAAATGCTGTTAAGGATATAGTCTCCACTGTAGAGGCTGAGGTTATAATAGACAATAAATCTCGTAGAAGTAATAATCTTTGTGTTGATAGTGAGCCCGGACCCAGTAAAGCGAAACGCATTAAAATTGATATTGTTGATGATAACTTCATGGACACTGAGTCTGATGTTGATCCAGAAAATGCAATATCTGATTTTGAAAATAGGAGTCTCATTCATTATCATTCAGATGAAAGTAGTCATTCTGAACATGAAATAATTGATGAAAATAATTGTGATTCGCTAGTGTTTCTCAGAAAATGTGCATTAGAAAACAATGTAACTCATTGTGCTATTTCACAACTTCTTAAATGGCTGAAAACCCAACCTAACTTTAAGAATATTCCTCTTGATGCAAGAACATTATTGAAAACCCCATCTAAGATGGGCGATGGAAGTCTTTATTATTGTGGTATCGAAATGGGGATTAATTTTTTTTCAATAAGTATCAATATGAATGCACTCATTTTGTTCTAGATTTTAAGATTTTAATATAGATGGGCTTCCTATCCATAAAAGTACTAAGGAATCATTTTGGCCCATACTATGTAAAGTAGCTGAGTATAAAAATGAACCACCTTTTGCTGTAGCAATATATTCTGGAATTAATAAACCTCCATTAGAAATGTTTTTTTCTGAATTTGTAACTGAATTAAATAATTATTTGAACAATGGACTGAGAATCAAAAATTCTTTAGTGACAGTATCTGTAAGATCATTTTGTTGTGACACTCCTGCCAGGTCATTCATAAAGAATACCAAAAATCATAATGCTTATTTTGGCTGTGATAAATGCATTGTAAGAGGTACTTATATCAATCATAAAATGTGTTTCACTGATTTGAATGCCCCTTTGAGAACAGATGAACAGTTTTCAACTGGTGAATATGGAGAATATATAAAAGGTCTATCCCCTCTCTCAGAATTAGGTATTGGAATGGTTTCTAAGTTTCCAAATGATTACATGCATAGCGTTTGTTTGGGAGTTATGAGAAAATTATTGTTCCTATGGAGAAGTGAAAGTAGGCGGCTTTATAGATTCAAAATTGAAAAATACTGCCTATTGGAGGAAAAACTTGTTGATCTCAAGAGCTGTTGTTCAGTGGAGTTCAATCGAAAACCAATAACTTTGAAACATCTGGAGCACTCGAAGGCTACAGAGTTTAGACAGTTTCTTTCATACATATCTCCTCTTTTAGTTGATATTCTTCCAAAACATGTATTTTGTAATATGATGTTGTTGAAGTTTGGATTAACCATTCTGTTAAGTCCAAATCTGAATTCAGATAGATGTCTTAATAAATATGCCAAAGAATTATTATATAATTTTGTGAAAAATTCAATTGATATTTATGGTAAAGACTTCTGTGTTTACAATGTTCATAGTGTCATTCATCTCGCTGATGGAGCCCGTGAATATGGAACCCTTAATGATATCAACTGTTTTGCATTTGAAAATTATTTGTCATTTCTGAAACGCTCACTTCGGAAATCTAATAATTCCTTACAACAGACTGATAGGATCAAAGAAGGTAGAAATATGTCACGAGGTTTAGAAAATATGAATAATACTTATACTATAGGACAACCATTGAAAACAAATGGAAGGCATGATAATGTTAAATATTTTAAAAGAAGTCATGTTCAAAAATATTGTGTTCACTGCGAAGAGGGGTAATAATTGTGTTTTTCTGACGAATGAAAGTATTTTCTACATTACTGGAATTTTGTGTTCAAATGACAATTTTTATATTGAACATGATACAATAAAATAGAAGATACGATTTCGCGCATGCTGGCTCTGACGTCACGCCGAGAGTGAACGCCCCCAACATGGCTGCTTAATGCGATCTCAAAAGATGACAGATAACCTTAAAACTGATTTCCTAATTAGTGGTGGTCATAGATAAAGGATAGGTTAGGTTAGCTTGATTTCCAATGTGGTAGTAATACAAGTGAATAAAATAGGAGTGAATATAAATAAAATAGTGATCTAATCTATAATCAGCGTCACTCTACTATGATAGTAGGAAATTGACGAGATGTCGTGTTCACAAATATCAAAAGTGGGTTGATCAGTGTCAACAAATGTCTATCAGAGCAGGGATTCAGAAAACTTGGCGAAAAAGATTATTAGCAGCTCTCGTAGTAAACGAAATTTTGTTGCGCAAAAACATGAAAGAATGTAGTCATAAACGTTTTTGGGTTCACTCATTGTATAAATTACCAATGGAATATGGAATTTTTGAAGCAGTTTTTCCTACACTCTTTTCGTACACAGATAAATTTGAAAATTATTTGCGGATGTCACCGAGTCAATTCGAAGAGCTGCTATTTTTAGTTGGATCTCTCATAACAAAACCGAACGCAGTGAGGGATCCCATTTCTGCTGCTGCACAACTTCTAATAATTCTACTGTAAGATTGTAGATTTCTCTTGCTTAACCATATTGATTACAGATATTAAACTAAATACAATTGTTCAAGATATATTTAGCTACCGGTGAATGTTTCACATCGACAACGACAACAGCGAACATAATTACAGAAACGTGCAGAGCACTTTCGAGATATCTCAAAAAGGAAGTTCTACTTTTAATTTATGTTAAATTTCAAAAGTTTGCTCATCTCCTGATAATATTATGTATAAATAAATATATATAAATTTTCGAATTTTTTCACTTTTAATTATTTTGGAATATTATTGTTAAACCAATGCACTACCCCATGGACAGGCTTTTGCATTTATGGGAACACATTTGGAGTGTTAAATTCTTAATATTGCATGAATACTTCATGTATATTGTTATTGTATTCTTAGTCTGAATACATTATTATATTGATTTGTCTGGAATTGTACTATAAAAATAAAATTTTGTATTTTTTGTTTATATGGCTAAGGTAATCACGGCTATTAACGACCCCGTTAAGCAAATTTTTCATTTGATTAGAATTATTAAGCATTTAACGTTAACCTACTGTTGCAAGATCGGAATATCACAATACTTATTCAATTTCTATAACACGATTTATAAAAATATTTTGAAAATATGAAGAATTTTGTGAAAAAACTCTTGTTTTCAGTAACAGGGTAGAATATTCTATCACCGACCTCTACAAGTGTGAATATTTGTAATACCGACTTTTGCGCTTCTATCACCGACTCCTGCATTCTGAATGCATAATCCAATATTATTTGGTAAAAAAAAAGTTACTCAAAGAGTGCTAAGTTTTTATTTATCATAACATTTGAAGAAACCGATGAAAACAGGAACTATTTTGTTTATGTCTACAGAGTAAGCAAGTGTTCACTCTTAAAGTGGTTTTTGGAATTCTTTGTCGCAGTGTTGACATGTAACCAATTTCTAATTGCATTGAGTTTTTCTGTTGCGTATCTTACACGTTTTTTGGATTCTGGAGCCATTTACTTGAAATAAAAATTCAAATTACGAGTCGGAAATACAATTCGGGGAAGGACCAAGGAAAACAATTTTTTAGATGAATGCTTTCAAGAATGATACTCTAGAAACTTTTCAATGCACACTTTTAGAACTTTTAGGTCAAATTTAATTTTGAACGTCTAATTATCGAGAACATGACATTGCTCCACTTGAACTGTAATCATTATTGTCATGTTCGTGATACACAAACGTAAATTAATTTTCGCTTAAAATATACTCTTGAAATAGCTATTGCGTATTTTTTGTATGGGTCGGAATTTATAATATGCCTTCCACCACCTTTAGCAAATCACACTGTTGATATTTTGCAAAGCATTTTCAATTTGTATTTAGACTAATAAGCTTTTGTTGAAATATGTCCTAAAATCTATTACCGACTTATCGATCAGTAACAAAACACATGCGATAAACTGGTTTCTATTACCGATCATTGTGTTTCTCAAAACAAGTTTATATTTTTACGATAAAAACCAATTGAAAACAATTCTAGAACTGATAAATGTGTGAAATATGTTTAGGAAATACTAAGACCTAGCACACTTTTAATATATCACTAATTTGTTTAGCCTTTAGATGCCTACTGTTTTCCAAACAATGATGGCTTCCAGTGTTTTTATGCAGTTTAATAATTCTAAAATAGCCATATTACTTTAACTTTAGATGGGTCGGAATTTGAAATATATATTCGAATACCTCTAGTCAATTATTTTGTTATATATTTTAAATCTCTATTTAGAATATAAACATTTTTCGAAATACGTATTAAAACCTATTACCGACCTACCGATCGGTAATAAAACATATTTTCGATGCAATGATTGCTATTAGCGATCCCTGCGTTTCTCACAATAAGTTTGCATTTTGATAATAAAAACCAATTGAAAACAGTTTTTAAGCTGATGAAAATTTGAAATATGTATGAAAAATAACTTACACGCAATTTTAACAAAAAATCACCAATTTGATTAGCCTATGATTTCATAAAGAATACTACCTTCCGATGCTTTATTTTGCACTTTTAGACTTCTAAAATAAATAGCTACATTACGATTTACATGGGTCGGAATTTGAAATATACATTCGAATACCTCTAGTCAGCCAATTTTTAGTGATTTTGTTACCTATTTTCAACCTCTATTTTATAAAATTAAACTCTTTTCAAAGTAGATCTTAAAATCTATTACCGACTCACAGATCGGTAATGAAGCATAAGCGATAAAATTGTTTCTATTACCGACCTCTTAATTTGTCACAGTATAACGAAAACTAACAGAAAACACTTTCAGACATAATGAACATTCCAAATATGCATGGAAGATTACTACAAAAATAAAAATTTGCCTATAAAACCTTAACTTCAAAGTTCAAGTACTTACTGTGATCGGTAAGTACTATTGCACTATCAACCGTCTTCGACACAGAACGACATAACAATGGGCGAAAATCTGTTTAATTGTTGGGAACTGTATTATCATATGTGAATATTCTGATAAACTGATACATTTCCTAATATCGAATTTATTTTACAGCAAGGTATCATATAGAGAATATTGACAAATCTAAGGCGAAATCGTAGGTTGTTGAAAGGTCGGTGATAGATATCAATTTTTAAGGGGTCGTTATTAGCCCATTTTAACTCAATTTATTTCTGTATTTGAAAACCAGATCCCAAGAAGTCCACAAACTCAAATGAACTCAATAGATTCTAGGAAACTCCAAATATTCAATATCGCACGTGCACAAACAGACACACACACACACACATTTGAGAGGACATTTAAAGAAAATAATTGATTAAAATATATGTATTTTAAACTAGGATACATTGATTTTTTAATTTCAGTATAAAAATGTTTTATTTATTGATTTAACAATTCTATATTATGAAAATAGTCAACATGGATAGTTTCTTTACAGATCTTTCAATTATCACAATCTTTAAAAAATTGTACTTTTTTTCTTAATAATAAAGGAACATGAATTTATATAAATAAACGAAAGAGGTACTTAATTATCACAATAAAACATTAATATCTGTCATCTAAAAACTGTTTACAAACAAAAGTGTGGTTGAAAAGTTACATCATTTTAATCTATATAAAACTGCACAATGAAGAAACAAAATTATCGGTTTAAAACGTATATTTTACTAATAAATTAAATCTTAAAATATATTATCGTTTTAAACGCATATTTCCATACTTTACTAATTAATAATTTTTAAAATATTTACCTCACCTGAATCCATTGTTTACACCAATCAAACATAGAACAAAGAAGTTGCATGTCGCTCACTTTCCAGCGACAAAGCTCAGAATGTTCAGCTTTATCGCTACTTTTTTGAGGTCACGTGACCAGAGTTATCGCTGGAAACTAGCGTCGAGCGACTGCATGAGGTTACACCCTTAATATGATATAAGAACATCTAATAAGTCTACAGGTGTAACCTCATGCAATCACTCGACGTGACCCCGCGACTCAAAAAAATAGCGACAAGTCACAAATCGCCGCGATGAAAAGCAGCGACAAGACGTCAGTCGCCGCGATGATAAGCAACGACAAAATGGCTGCTTGCAGCGATCTCGAAAGTTGACAGATAACCTTAAAACTGATTTCCTAATTAGTGGTAATGATACAAGTGAATAAAATAGGAGTGAATATAAATAAAATAGTGTTCTAATTTCTAATCTATAATCAGCGACACTCTACTATGATAGTAGGAGATTGACGAGATGTCGTTTGTTTACAAATATCAAAAGAGGGTTGATCAGTGTCAACAAATTTGTATCGGAACACGAATTCAGAAAACAAGAAGCAAGAAGGAATGTTGTCATAAACGTTTTTGGGTTCACCGATTGTATAAATTACGAATGGAACATTACTTTTTTGAAGCAGTTTTTTTACACTCTTGTACGCAGATAAATTAGAAAATGGTTTGCGGATATCACCGAGTCAATTCGAAGAGCAGCTATTTTCAGTTGGGCCTCTCATAACAAAACAGAACACAATGAGGGAGCCAATTTCTGCTGCACACCTTCTAATAATTCTACGGTAATATTATAGATTTGTCTTGCTTAACCACATTGATTACATACATTGAACTAAATACTATTTTTCAACAGATATTAAGCTAGTCACATCCATACCATCCATACCATACCAGTATCAGGTAGAGGAGATGACAACAGCGAACATAATTGCAGAAATGTGCAGAGCACTTTGGAGTTGTCTCAAAAAGGAAGTTCTACTTTTAATTTGTTAAATTTTAAACGTTTGCTAATCTCCTGATAATATTATGTATAAATAAATGTACATGAATTTTCTAATTTTTTTATTTTAAATTATGTTGGAATATTATTATTAAACCATGCACTGCCCCATGGACAGGCTTTGTATTTATGAGAACACATTTGGAGTATTAAATTCTTAATATTGCATGAATGCTGCATGTATATTGTGATGTATTCTATTGTCTGAATACATTATATTGAGTTGTCCCGAACTGGTACTATAAAAATAAAATTTTGTATTTTTTGTTTATATGGCTAATGTATTTCATTATTTGAAAGAAACCCAGACCCAAGAAGTCCACAAACTCAAATGAACCCAATAGATTCTAGAAAACTCCAAATGTTCAATATCGCACGTGCACAAACACACTCACTTAAGGAAACAAAATTAAAACAAAATACTTGATTAAAATTTGTTTATTTTAAACTAGGATTCACGGCAATTTTTTCATTTCAGTATAAAAATGATTGATTTATAGATATAACAATATATTATGAAGCTAGTCAACATGAATAGTTTCTTTCTTTTCAGTTCTTTCAATTATCACAATCTTTAAAAAATTGTCCTTTTTTGTTAATAATAAAGGAACATGAATGTATATAAACAAAACATTAATATCTGTCATCTAAAAACTGTTTTACAAACAAAAATGAAGTTAAAAGGTTACATCATTTTTTAATCTTGATAAAAATGTACTATGAAGAATCAAAATTATCGGTATAAACATATACTACCAAAACTGCCATCTATGGATCTCAGTAAAACTTTGCTCCATGTACACGTCTCAAGTTTAGAAAGAATAAAATTTCCATTTAATTAACAATTGATGTACCTAAACAAGTTTAAATCACAAAAATTTTTGAAATCACGTAAAATACCATGTCGTATATTTATCCACCTGTTTCTATTTTCAATTGATACTTACAAAGAAACATTCTTCCAAATAATTCTCACTTAATTGACTGAATTTTATTCAGATAAAATTTTTATATATACATAGTTATTTTCCAAATAATTTTAAGCTGATCTATAAAATCATTTGGCAAGAAAAAAATGTATAAGACTTGGTCCAATTTTTGCAGCCTTATACCAAAAATTGGTATTTTCCATGATTTCAAGGTGATTTAAACTTGTTTAGGTACTTTAATTGTTAATTAAATGGAAATTTTATTTTTTCTAAACTTGAGACGTGTACATGGCGCAAAGTTTACATGGATGGCAGTTTTGGTAGTATTTCAATTATTTTTGTAGTTTAATATTTTAATTCGTTCTATTGTTCATTTAGTGATTCGTTTTCTCTACATGTGACAAGAATATATTCCTTAATCGAACAGATTTTTTTCTAAGACTAGACTATCTACAAAATATTATATATATATATATATATATATATATATATCCCCCAGATGGCGGAGTGCGTTAGAGCGCCGGAAATTGGGTTTTCTTGACCTGAAGAACGGAGGTTCGAATCTCACTCTAGTAAGGACTTTTTCATAAATAAAAAGTTCCACTAAAAATCTGGGGGTACAGGGTCCGTCAGTAAATGGCGAAAACTGGCGGACGACATCCCTCGCCCCTTGCCAACCCGCATTGAGGCAGCGTGGTAAGGTACGCCTCACAACCCCAGCATGACAGACAAGGAGAAGTTACGGCCCTCATTCTCCGTAAGACCGAAGGGCCCTAGGAGGGGTAGATACTGGGAACCAGCCACGAGGGCAGAGGGTGCTAAGAATCTGCGGAGTCTAAACCACTACCCATTAACTACATTACACCTAGCAACTTATAACTGCCGTACACTCTCTAATCAAGCTAGGATTATAGAACTGGAAACAGAGGCAGCAAAAATAAAGTGGGATATCATGGGCATTAGCGATGTAAGACGAAAAAATGAAGAACTCATAGAACTTGAATCAGGGAATCTTCTATACCACCAAGGAACACCAACAGGAAGAATAAGCGGAGTAGGATTCCTAATTAAGAAAACCTGGAAAAATAGAATCATAAGGATAACAAGCACCTCAGACAGAGTAGCCAGCATAACACTAAGACTCTCCAAAAGATATACTATCCAGATTATTCAGCTATACGCCCCAACAATCAGCCATAGTGACGACGAAATAGAAGAATTCTATAATGAAATAACCCAAGCGCTCAGCAACGACAATAGTCACTTCAAATACATAATGGGAAACTTTAATGCCAAAGTAGGACACAGGAAAACCAAGAAAAAGGAATGGGGAAATATGGATTTGGAGAAAGGAATGAAAGAGGAGAGAGATTAATACAGTTCGCACACTTTCAGAACATGTATGTGGCAAACTCCTTCTTCAAGAAGAACCCTAACAGGAAATGGACGTGGGAAGGCCCCGGTGCAACTATCAGAAACGAAATAGACTTTATCCTCACCAATAAAATTAACACAGTAAAAGATCTAAGCACGCTCAACAAGTTCACTACAAGAAGCGACCATCGACTAATTAGAGCTCGACTGGTCTTAGATATAAAACTAGAAAGGTCAAAACTAATCAAAACCAATACAACGAAAAACATAAACAACGAAAGGCTGAAAGAGAACTCTCACCAATATGAAGCACTACTAGAAGAAAGACTACAAAAAGTGGAATATAACAACCCTGAACTGATAGACACAATTCGAAACTGCGCCGTAGAAGTGGGAGGTCTGCAACAACGAGGTGAACACAAAAAACTAACTCCGGAAACAAAAGCACTATTACAAAAACGAAGAGAAATGAAAAAGAGAACAAACATTCAAAAAATTGAATACACCGAACTGTGCAAGACGATACAAAAGAAAATCGCAGAAGATATCAGGAATTATAAAGAGAAACTTGTACAAACAACAATAGAAAACCGTAAAAGCTACAAAAATGCAAAAAGGGCACTAATGATAGGGAAAAGACAGATAGTTGCATTAACTGATGGAAACACAAGAACCACAGACAGGAACGAAATAATAGACCTAGTAGCCAAATTCTATGGAGACCTATACAAGGCCCCTGAAAATTTGGAAGAAATAATAGAACACTCAGAAGATGCCATAACAGAAGTATTGGTGGAGGGAGTAGAAATGGCACTGAGAACCTAGCAAATATATAGGGAAGCCAAAGTGAGAGTTAGGATATATGAGGGCACACCAGAATTCCCCACCAGCAGAGGAGTTAGACAAGGAGACGCAATATCACCAAAGTTATTTACAGCAACACTAGAAAGCATCTTCAGAAAACTGGGCTGGAACAACACAGGTCTGAATATTGATGGAGAATACTTGAACCATCTAAGATTCGCTGATGACATCATCCTGATAGCGAGTAACCCTGGCGAAATGCAACAACAAATAAATGAATTGAATGCAGCAAGCAACGAAGTAGGCCTTAAAATGAATCTGAGTAAGACCAAGATAATGTATAACGAACTGATAAACGCACAAGAAATAACAATTAATGACACTGCCCTGGAAATAGTAGAGGAATACATATACCTGGGTCAACTAATACACATATCAGGCTCTCTACTTCCAGAAATAAACAGAAGAATCAAATTAGCATGGAGAACATTTGGACAGAACTCTATCATCTTCAAGTCTAGAATGTCACTCCGTTTGAAAAAGAAAGTGTTTGATCAGTGCGTACTATCAGTATTAACATACGGCTGTGAAACCTGGACCCTGAAAACTGATATCATTAGAAAACTCCAGGTAACGCAGAGGTCTATGGAACGATGCATGCTTGGAATAACAAGGAGAGATAGAAAAAGGCTTGATTGGATCAGACAAAAGACCCAAGTGATAGATGTCATAAATAGAATCAGATCCCTAAAGTGGCAGTGGGCGGGGCATCTCGCTAGAAGGACAGACGATAGATGGACCACGAAGATAACGCAATGGTATCCCCGAGGCGTGGAAAGACCAAGAAGACGCCCCAACTTAAGATGGGACTACTACATAAAGAAACTCGCAGGATCAACTTGGGGCCGCATAGCTAGCAATAGACAACAGTGGGCCCACATGGAAATGGAATATATAAATATGTAAAGGGAGGCTACACCATAACAACATGGTTGAATAAGCTGCATATGATGATGATGATGATGATGATGATATATATATATATATATATATATATATATATATATATATATATATATATATATATATATGTATATATATATATATATATATATATATATATATATATGTATATATATATATATATATATATATATATATTGTGTGCTTTCCCATGATAACACTTGTTGTTTGCTCATTGTTTTTGTTAAATTCACGCATGATCCATTTTTGATCTTGTTTCTTTACCTTGGGTTGGTTTTTTCCAGACAGGAGGGCTTTATAAGCCTCCGTGTTGATATTGGTTGTTGTTCCAAAATCGGAATCTTCCAATTGATGGCACAAATGTGCGTTTGGTTGTCCTGTTATTTTCCGTTCTTTGTGTTCTTCCATGTTTCATTCAACATCGTTGCTCCCAAGTTTCACATCCATACTTGGTTATACCGTACTGATGAAGGCTAATGAGCTAGAAACATGCATATTTACGGTTACCACTCCTCTTCAGTAACCTCTTTATTTTTGCGTGCTTTCCCATGATAACACTTGTTGTTTGCTCTTTGTTTTTGTTAAATTCACGCATGATCCATTTTTGATCTTGTTTCTTTACCTTGGGTTGGTTTTTTCCAGACAGGAGGGCTTTATGCGCCTCCGTGTTGATATTGGTTGTTGTTCCAAAATCGGAATCTTCCAATTGATGGCACAAATGTGCGTTTGGTTGTCCTGTTATTTTCCGTTCTTTGTGTTCTTCCATGTTTTATTCAACATCATTGCTCCCAAGTTTCACATCCATACTTGGTTATACCGTACTGATGAAGGCTAATGAGCTAGAAACATGCATGTTTACGGTTACCACTCCTCTTCAGTAACCTCTTTATTTTTGCGTACTTTCCCATGATAACACTTGTTGTTTGCTCTTTGTTTTTGTTAAATTCACGCATGATCCATTTTTGATCATATATATATATATATATATATATATATATATATATATATATATATATATTAATATGAATTGGCTATGGTGTAATAAGAAAGTTATACTTATTTTATTTTAGTTTAAATTTACTTTAAGTTTATTGTTTGCCCGGTATATTGATGATTTTATATATATGATAAACAGTTTATATTACTAACATGAAAACTTCTCATCTCAGGGTAGAGTTCAAGTATTTAGGATAAAATGATTTTAGAATTCTATATATATTAGCGCCAAAGTTAATAAATGCTTTATACTTCAAAAATAAATTTGTTAATCAGAATATGTTACTTGTTCAATGATTCCAAACTAAATACGGTCCTGTCCTGCTTAAAACAAATCTGCATAATTCAATAGATGTCATTCAGAGCTTCTGCCTATGGTAAGTAGATGGTGCGCAAGTCACCAGATGAAATGAATAACTCAAAAATAGTTTAAAACGTTCTTCAAAGGAAAAACGATATTTAATTTAATGAAAATGAATACATTACACTTTTACAAGTGTTCTTGTAAATATTTAACTATCTAAAAGGATGACTCTTTCATACAACATACACGCACTCTGGTGAGATATTATTATAAGAGTGAAATACAATTATACAACTTCATAAACATATGATTTTTAGAAAATGGCGAAATACACTCCTAAAAACGTCTATGCGTCACAAAATTTTAGTTCTTTGCATAAATTGGTAAGTACGCTTGACTTTTTAATATATTAATAAATTAACTTTTACTACCTTATTCACTTCACTGTTTTGTTTGTTCACCTCAATGATCCGTTTCTTTTACTTGTTTCAGATTCTCCTCCTGGAAAAACTCCATGCTGGCATTCCGCTTCCACCAGAACAGGAATCGATGCCGCACTTCATTCAAAGTCCAAGCAGCTCACACAAATTCCACTATTCAGTGTTTTTCAAAAGCTATTGTGGCTATTTTACTTCCACAAGATACAAGACACCATATTATAAAATAAAAATCATGGTTAGTACTGTACAACATTCGACAATTCCTTTTTTAATTATTAATATAAACTTATCTACTTACATTGATGTATATCTTGTAAGTATAATGTATTTGTTCTTGAATTCTATAGTCAAATTTTTTTATCTTCCAAATAATTTCAAAATGATTTTCTTTACCAAAAAGTTTTTCTACTTACAAATTTTTCTTCCCCAAAAAAAGACTTCTTAGTGAATAGACCCCATAATCAACAATCTTCTTACATTCCGATTTTTTTTTCGTTAGCAACATAATTGTCGCCGATATGATCTTTTTTAAATGTTTATTAACCAATCAAATTTGACTATTTATTTTATCACTCAAATTCTTCATTTCAACCAGTGAAATGTTCATCCATTATATCAGGATATTGTATTCTAACGTTTTTTAATTGCTTAGACTTCCTATATTATTTTCATTCAATAATATTTCCTAGTGTTGTTAAAATGACATTTCCTAACCTCTAAGTATGTATGTCAAATGAATATTCATAATGTTTTAATAGATGACAGCTGTTACCTTTAAATATATATGCAATATGAAAATTCGTTTCTTTTTCTTGAATCATGTTCTCTGAAATTCACATTATTATATACTTTCCTGCTCTGTTATGTCTAAACAGCTACACTAACTTACTTTAATGTTTTAATCAACAAATATTATGAGATTAGCTTGACTTTACAGAATAAAGTATTATTAGTTTCTCATCATGAACAAATTCTGATACTTGATCTTTTTAATAAAAGTTTGGTTAATTTATTTCACATAAATTGTTTATCACACCTATTCACAATTATCCCTACATTATACAGTCTGTCCTTTCTGGATGCCTTCTCCATCGAATAGTGGATCGTACAGATTGTCTCCATTCAAATGTTTAAAAAAATTTTGACTTGAAAAAATTCTTCTAGATTACAATGTACAATCTTAATTCTTTATTGTTTGATATACAGGGTGTTTCACTCTATAATAATATATATATATATATATATATTATAATATTTATAATATATTGTGTATAAATTGGTTTAAATATTTTATTTGTTATGGTGCAATATGTTAATACGGCTTGCTCAAATTATTTATTGATTTAAATTTTTGTATAGTTATGATTTGTACGGATTTGGGAGCATGAAACCCTCTCTGCTCTTTGAGTTCCTGTTGCTGTGAATAACTTAGTTATTAAATAAAAAGAAACACTTTACTTGTAAACATAATTTAATTTTTAAATAATGAGAATTTTTATTGTAAAATTTATCATACGACGCCTATGTATGGCTGGACTAAAATTATTGATCCATTTTATGTATGGCATGCTATGCGCACACATGCATCTTCCATTTCCTTCTTTCCGGATTTTTCTATTATTTCAACAGCTCTGGTAATATTTACTTCCGTGACCTTCTTCGTTTTCTCTATTAGACTTTGTTCCAAGTTTTCGAATTTTTCTTCTTGGTCCTCTAAACTTTTTTCCATCTCGTCTTGCTTTCTTTTGATCTCCGCTACCTTTTCGTCTTGTTTCCGTAATTTTAGTTCCAGTGAGTTATTCATTCTTTTAATTTTTTTATTTTGTACGTCCATCTTCTCTCTAATTATTTCTTTCAAATATTCTTTCTGTTCTTCCATCATTTTTTTGCTATCTTCCTGTTGTTCTTCTATTTTTTCCATCATTTTCTTACTTTGTTCTTCCATCAAGTATTTTATGCTCTGTAGAAGTTGGTTTTCACTGTCTCCCTTACTTGTTTCTCCTTCATGTATTCTTCTCGGTTCTTCAATTTTTTGTTTTCCCTCAGCTTGTGTGATATTCTCCTCACTTGGCTGCAGGTTTTCTCTTGATTCCGTTACATTTTCTAATTCTCCAATCGTTTCTTCATCCCGATCTTCATTATTTCCTTCTTGATCAAAACAATATGTTTCCGGGTCTTTCCCTTCTCTTATGATAGCCTCCTGCAGTCTTCTAACGAGTGCCTGTTTAGTTCCCGTTTTGTCCAATCCTCTGTTTTCCAAAATTTCCTTCAATTCCGTTGTTTTTAATTCTATTATTGTTTTGTTCGAGATTGTTACTGATTTTATCAAAGTTAAATCGCCACACAACTTGGTCGAATTTATTATAATTTTATTAGCAATTAATTATTTAATGAACTCATTCAACGCACCTACGTTGGGCCCACAATTTTATAATATTTATAATATATTGTGTATAAATTGGTTTAAATGTTTTATATGTTATGGTGCAATATGTTAATACGGCTAGCTCAAATTATTTATTGATTTAAATTTTTGTATAGTTATGATTTGTACGGATTTGGGAGCATGAAACCCTCTCTGCTGTTTGAGTTCCTGTTGCTGTCAATATCTTAGTTATTAAATAAAAAGAAACACTTTACTTGTAAACATAATTTAATTTTTTAATAATGAGAATTTTTATTGTAAAATTTATGATACGATGCCTATGTATGTCTGAACTAAAATTATTGATCCATTTTATGTATGGCATGCTATGCGCATGCTTAAAACATCAGGTGATGATGCGTTAAGGGAAGCATTTCATAGACGCGTTGCGTCTGTTCAATTTTACAACGTGCTTTCCGTTGTATCACCGAATATTTGATGCGTAATGCACATGTAAAAGAATTTATGGTGGAAAAAATGATAGATACAGAAACAATATGGTACAAAAATAAGTTATCAGTTTGTTATACATAGAATTGAAATATTACATAAATGAATTCAGATGCATCTTTCTTAAGTTTTTTTAGAAATGAGTAAGTATTTAATTTGGTCTATTTAGATTGGCCATTTATTATTGAAAATTATTTAATTGTATAGTTATATTAAGTCTCTATTATAATTCTTTTTCAGATAGATCTTTTTCGCAAAGTTTATTTTACTCATGAGATTTTTAAACACTGGATTGTAATTAGTGAGTTCTTTAACTCTTGTTATATAACAATACGCACTGACCTTGTGTCCTGGAATCAGGATATGCCTCTCGCATAAATTTGAGCAAAATTGATTCTCTCTCAGGAAAATTAGCTGTAGATATTTGGTAAGTACTGTTGTATGTTTTGTTAGTGGTTTATTACTTTTTAATTATGATTTTGGGGATAATTTATCGAAATTTCTGGAACGCTGCTCCAACCAACGGCCTCGAACCGACGCCAAGCTACCAAATCTTTTTTCTTCAACTATTTTCAATAAACAATCAGTCTTTTGTTTTTTCCAGCTCACTATTTTGAAAATGTTTGTTGCACTTTGTTTATTGATTGAAAATTTGTTCTGTCATGTCTCGAATAACCAATCACCTTTGTTTAACGTACTCAAAATTATGATTTCATTTTTATTTACTCTCAAATATCTTTACTTATATATCAAAATAAGTTTCACTTGATTGTTAGTTTAATATTAAAGTTCATTTGATTATAATGGGACGAATAGTTTATACTGGCGATATACAATAGTCTTTAATATACCAATGTTTAGTTTAATTTTCTTATTATAATTAGTTATTGTTACGATTGTATTTAGCCATTCATATAAATTTGTCAACATTCTCTATTCTGACTATTTACATTCATTTTATATTCTTTTAAATTCATTATTCAATTTCTATTTATTTACTCTATGAAATTACTCTAATGTCAGCGTTTGTCGCTGAAACATATTGACATTACAGCGTCAAATATTCTAACCATATCTCTTTGTAAACATTGTCCTATAATATTGAACAATATCCTTTATGTTTTGAATATTTATTGATTCTTATTTCTTTTTTAGATTATGTGTTCAATTTTATTTTCTTATAAAATATTTGATACAAATGGATGATCTTTATTCTATGGTTTCGGATTTATGATTAAAGGTAATGTTTCTTTTTGTTTCATTCTTTGCAAGTTGTAAAGTTTCCTGGAATTATAAATTATATAAAAGATGTATTAGCAAATTGAGTGAAGATATTTACAATTGTCTAATAAACATGAGCAATTTTAATGTCTCATTCTTATCATCCTAGTAATGTATAGTCTACTGTTTTATTATTTAGCAATTTCTAATTATTCTGTTTCATGACAATGTTTCTACCTTACATATCCGTTATAACATTCCCTGAATTTTTATAAAATCATTCCAATTATTGTTCACAATGATCTAGAATGTTTTACTATAAAATTCATTTAATAGTACTCAATTTTTTCTTATTCGTAATAATCTATTATCATTTCATGTACTTCATATATTCTATCTTTTTGTGAAAATGAATCATTAATTTGTTATTATACCTAATTGATCTATTTCTAATTCAACACCTAATCTTACATCTTATTCCTACAAATAATTAATTCCCTTTTCTAACTTGAAAAAAAATTTCTTCTAATTGTTACTATTTCTTTATAGTGAAACTTATTGAATTTCATTGAATTCAGGATGGAATCGATACAATTGGTCCACATTGAAAATTCCTCGAATATTGCCAGTTACAGGATGTACAAGTTTGTAACTATTTATGCCGTTTGATGTTACTACTTTATATGGACCTTCGTAAGGTAATTGTAATTTTGTACAAATATTACGTTTATGATTAGGAACTCTAAGTGCTTTAATTATTACTAGTTCTCCTTCCTTGAAAGTAGTTCAATTCTTAATTCTCTTGTTTCGTCTTTTGATGTATTTTTCAGCATTCTTGGAAATTCTTTCCCTCTTTTCCTTTATTATTTGTTCATATTTCTCTGTGTTTTCTGGTATCCATGGTCTTTCAGTTACTATGTTTTTCATAATTAATATGGGTGATCTTCCAGTTACTTCATGTGGTACGTTATTTAAACAGAATTCTATATTTTTCAAATTCTTTTCCCAGTTTCGTAGTTGGTCGTAAACAAGTAATCTTAGACATTTGATGACTTCTCTGATATATCTCTCCGTTTGATTAGCACATGGATGTCTAATACTTGTAAAGTGGGGCTTTACGTTTGATTTTCTTAACCATGTTTCAAAGTTTTCGTTATTGAAATAAGTTGCGTTATCCATCAAACAGTTTTCCGGTATACCCACTTCTAGGAAGTAGCTTGTCAGGCATTTCTTTACAGTCTTTTTATCTGTTCGTTGACATGGATATAAGGTTACATATTTTTAAAAAGCATCTACAACTACGAATATGTTTTGTTTTCCCTCTTTACTAGGTATTATGTTTGAAATGAAATCTACCGTTATGACTTCAAGAGGATGTTTCGTTACTAATGATTTTGGCATATTTTCGTTGTGATGATTTTTTTCTTTTCCAAGTTGGCAAAGTTCACATCTAGTAACTATGCTTTTTGTGATGGGTAGATCTTTCTTTGCAATGTAGTTTTCCCCAAAAATATTGTGCAATTTTCGTATTCCTACATGATTGTACCGTAAATGTAATTCTTTGATTATTTTTCTTGTCAAATGTTCTGTTATTACATATAACTCCTTTTGCTTAATAATTTTGAAGATTATGTTGTCCTTTGTTTGGCAATTATGTTTTTCTTTATCTGTCAAATTTTTCTGGTCTTCCATTATTGCATGTATTGAAAATACACCTAATTGCTCCTTCATTAAGTTCACTCCTACGTATTTGTTTCTTTGTATTTTGCTTTCCCCATCCATTCTTGTCAAAGCGTCTGGAATTATATTTTTGGCACCATGTATATATTTAATATCGAATGAATATTCCTGTAAAAACAAAGGCCATCTGTGTATCCTATTGTTTCCATATTTGTTTTTTAAAATAGTTATGAGAGATTGGTTGTCTCTCTCGATAATGAATTTGTTACCTAACAGGAAAAATCTTAATTCATTCACACAAAATAATATGCTTGCTAACTCCATCTCGCTAACGCTATAGTTTTTCTCAGCCTTTTTCGTAATTCTTGACACAAATGAAATGGGAACTTCTCCATGTTCGTGTTGTTGTACCAAGCTTCCGGCAAATCTATTTTGTGAAGCATCTGTTCTTAATATGAATGTTTTCGTGTAATCTGGATGATATAATTTCACGTTTTCTGTGAACTCCTCTTTAATTTTATTAAAGGCCACTTCTCTTTCATGAGTCCATTTCCATCTTACATTTTTCCTTAGTAGTTCTATAAGTGGTATTTCCTTTTCCGTTAAATCTGGCACTAGTCTTTTGAAATAGTGTAATACACCAAGTCCATTTCCATCTCACATTTTTCCTTAGTAGTTCTATAAGTGGTATTTCCTTTTCCGTTAAATCCGGCACTAGTCTTTTGAAATATTGTAATACACCAAGGAAACCTCGTAGAGTTTTCAAATTAGTAGGTCTTTTATATTCTTTTATAATTTTTATCCTATCTGGATCCATGCTTACACCATCTTTATCAATTTTATAACCAAGATATATTACTTCTTCCTTGTAGAATTGGCATTTTTTAATGTTTAATTTCAATCCGGCTTCATCCAAAGCTTTTAAAATTATCTCTATATGTTTTATATGCTCCTCCTCTTCTTCGGAATATATTAAAATATCATCTATATAGTGTAGTGTGAATTTTTCTTACTGATTTAAAATTTTATGAAGAGCTTTTAGTAGAGCTGACGTAGCCGATTGTGTTCCAAATGGTACTACTTTAAATCTATAAACTACTCCATCTACCATGAAACCGGTATAATCTCTGCTATTCTCATCCAGTGGTATCAACCAAAAACTGTGTTTCAGGTCCAGTTTTGTAAAAATTTTCGTTTTTGAAATTGGGCCAAGTATCGCTTCAATATTTAATGGTGCCTCAAATTCTGGTATACACTGTTTATTTAGGTTTCTAGCTTCTAGACAGATTCTCATGTCTCCATCTCTTTTCTGTACAATGACAATGGGGTTTATATATGAAGTATTACTATATTCTATGATTTCGTCTTCCATCAAATTTTTAATTGCATCTTGTATTTTATCCTTGTATTTGTATGGAATTGGGTAACTTTTTGCTCTGAACGTTTTCATATCCTTCACATTCAGACTATGTACAAAATTGTTAGCAACTCTTGCTTCTCCATTGAATAAACCTTCATATTTTCTCAACAATTTCCGTACTTCTTCCTTTCTTCCTCTTCCACAATCCAAATGTACTTCCTTCCATATACCATCTTCATAATTATCACATCCCATATTATATTTTAAACAATTATTAATATCATTTATTTCATATTATTTTCAATACAATCATCAATATTCTTTTCATCATCTAGAACTATTTCTTCATCTCTTCTTTCTTCAAATTCATTTTTCTTATCATAACAATCATTATTCATTTCCATTTCTACTACTCCTAGTCTGCTAACTTTTTCTTCTGCAGACTTCATAATTTTCTTGTTTCTTGTTTGTTCTCTGTTTTCGTTAAATTTAATTCCAATTCCATTAACGCCTATCGTTCTTGTTTCATAGTTGATATCTATCTTATATTTTAGTAATTCATCTGAACCCAATAATACATCGTACTCCATATCTTGTATAACCAGTAGTTGTACTTCCAAGTGGATATTTTGTAATTGTAGTTTTACAATAATAGATTTATTAACCTCGCTAAACCTTTTTGCATTGAGACCTATTAAATTTACCTTTGGTACTTTTATAAGATATTTTTGTATGTTTAATTTATTTACAATACTTTCAGTGATTAATGATGTTTCTGAACCTGTATCTATTAAAATATTTACATTTAAATCTAACAATTTTCCCGTAATAGACACTAATAAATTGTTTTCTATATTTTCTAGGCAATCTATTTCTTTGAGGAATTTTCTAGGATGGACATAACTATACCGATTTCATGCTACACCATCCTTCAATGAAAATTCTGATTAGTGGCATTTTGTACACCACCATCAACAGTCGTTGTGCTAGGAAAATGTTCATTGTTTGATGACTCATGTAGATCCACACGATTGTTTGGAGAGTTTGCCCAGTCTTGGCTGCTAGCTCTCCTTTGGAAGTTGACACGTCTATTCTGACCGTTATCATTTCTTCGATTTAAGTTACCATCAGAGTTCCTTCTTACAAAGTAGTCGCTCTGATGAATATTGTTATTTGAATTGTTATTATTGTTATAACCATTATTATTGTTATTATTGTAGTTATTATTGTTATTGTATCTACTATTATTATAATTATTATGTACATTGTTGTAATTATTTCTACCCCTTCCTTGACTGTTGTGGTTATAATTGTTTGCTGGATAATTACTGAATCTTGAATTATTCGTTCTATTATTTGTATTACTATTTGAATTTCTATTATTATTACTATTGTATTCGTTGTTGGTATTGTTTGAATTATTCCCAGTATTACCTCTGTTAGCATGCTCTATGTTTCGGCTGTAATTTGTATTGTTTCTATACTCATTTTGTTTGCTTCTATTGCTCGTTAGATTTCTTTCTATCCTCATCAAGTAATTGGATAGTTGTTCAAAAGTCCTGATGTTTTGTATTGCTATTCTTTCCGCTATTTGTGACTTGAAATGCCTGGATAAAAACATGATTATTTCTTCTTCCTTGATTATAGGTTTCAAGTGTTGCGCTTGAGAATAGAGTAGCAACGAGTAGAGATACATGGTATTTCCTCGATTCTCATCATATCGTCCAAAATACAGTCTCTCTCTAACTTCTCCTTGAGTTATTTCACCCCAATACAATTTAAGAAAAGCAGTTTCAAATTCCTTGTAGCTGTTGAAATCTATCTCATTGTTTGTAAACCACAATATAGCTTGTCCAGTTAGGTGTTTCCTTAATATTTCCCTTATATCTTCGAAGTTTCTTATGTGTTTGATCTTATTTGTTAATATTCTTAAGAATATTTTAGGATGTATTTTTCTGATGTTCCCATCAAATTTGATATTCTCTTCGTTCCCACTTTGATATGCATAAGTGATCATTCCTTGTTCACCTTTTAGTTGAGTTTTCATTTGTTCCAATTCATTTTTCACTTCTCTTTTAATATCGTTTCTTGTTTTCACTATGTCCTTTTCGGTTTCTTCTCTTACTTCATGTATTTCCTTTTTCACATCACTTCTGATGGATTCGATGTCCCTTCCATGTTTGATTATGCTCCTTTTCACATCTTCTATTTCCTTCTTTCCGGATTTTTCTATTATTTCAACAGCTCTGGTAATATTTACTTCCGTGACCTTCTTCGTTTTCTCTATTAGACTTTGTTCCAAGTTTTCGAATTTTTCTTCTTGGTCCTCTAAACTTTTTTCCATCTCGTCTTGCTTTCTTTTGATCTCCGCTACCTTTTCGTCTTGTTTCCGTAATTTTAGTTCCAGTGAGTTATTCATTCTTTTAATTTTTTTATTTTGCTCGTCCATCTTCTCTCTAATTATTTCTTTCAAATATTCTTTCTGTTCTTCCATCATTTTTTTGCTATCTTCCTGTTGTTCTTCTATTTTTTCCATCATTTTCTTACTTTGTTCTTCCATCAAGTATTTTATGCTCTGTAGAAGTTGGTTTTCACTGTCTCCCTTACTTGTTTCTCCTTCATGTATTCTTCTCGGTTCTTCAATTTTTTGTTTTCCCTCAGCTTGTGTGATATTCTTCTCACTTGGCTGCAGGTTTTCTCTTGATTCCGTTACATTTTCTAATTCTCCAATCGTTTCTTCATCCCGATCTTCATTATTTCCTTCTTGATCAAAACAATATGTTTCCGGGTCTTTCCCTTCTCTTATGATAGCCTCCTGCAGTCTTCCAACGAGTGCCTGTTTAGTTCCCGTTTTGTCCAATCCTCTGTTTTCCAAAATTTCCTTCAATTCCGTTGTTTTTAATTCTATTATTGTTTTGTTCGAGATTGTTACTGATTTTATCAAAGTTAAATCGCCACACAACTTGGTCGAATTTATTATTATTTTATTAGCAATTAATTATTTAATGAATTCATTCAACGCACCTACGTTGGGCCCACAATTTTATAATATTTATAATATATTGTGTATAAATTGGTTTAAATGTTTTATATGTTATGGTGCAATATGTTAATACGGCTAGCTCAAATTATTTATTGATTTAAATTTTTGTATAGTTATGATTTGTACGGATTTGGGAGCATGAAACCCTCTCTGCTGTTTGAGTTCCTGTTGCTGTGGATATCTTAGTTATTAAATAAAAAGAAACACTTTACTTGTAAACATAATTTAATTTTTTAATAATGAGAATTTTTATTGTAAAATTTATCATACGACGCCTATGTATGTCTGAACTAAAATTATTGATCCATTTTATGTATGGCATGCTATGCGCATGCTCAAAACATCAGGTGATGATGCGTTAAGGAAAGCATTTCATAGACGCGTTGCGTCTGTTCAATTTTACAACGTGCTTTCCGTTGTATCACCGAATATTTGATGCGTAATGCACATGTAAAAGAATTTATGTTGGATAAAATTATACATACAGAAACACAGAAACAATATGGTACAAAAATAAGTTATCAGTTTGATATACATAGAATTGAAATATTACATAAATGAATTCAGATGCATCTTTCTTAAGTTTTTTTAGAAATGAGTAATTATTTAATTTTGTCTATTTAGATTGGCCATTTATTATTGAAAATTATTTAATTGTATAGTTATATTAAGTCTCTATTATAATTCTTTTTCAGATAGATTTTTTTCGCAAAGTTTATTTTACTCATGAGATTTTTAAACACTGGATTGTAATTAGTGAGATCTTTAACTCTTGTTATATAAGAATACGCACTGACCTTGTGTCCTGGAATCAGGATAACCCTCTCTGGACTCTGGAACGCTGCTTCCGAAGTTTAAAGTGGGATAAATTTGAGCAAAATTGATTCTCTCTCAGGAAAATTAGCTGTAGATATTTGGTAAGTACTGTTGTATGTTTTGTTAGTGGTTTATTACTTTTTAATGATGATTTTGGAGATAATTTATCAAAATTTCTGGAACGCTGCTCCAACCAACATCCTCGAACCGACGCCAAGCTACCAACTCTTTTTTCTTCAACTTTTTTCAATAAACAATCAGTCTTTTGTTTTTTCCAGCTCACTATTTTGAAAATGTTTGTTACACTTTGTTTATTGATTGAAAATTTGTTCTGTCATGTCTCGAATAACCAATCACCTTTGTTTAACGCACTCAAAATTATGATTTCATTTTTATTTACTCTCAAATATCTTTACTTATATATCAAAATAAGTTTCACTCGATTGTTAGTTTAATATTAAAGTTCATTTGATTATAATGGGACGAATAGTTGACATTACAGCGTCTAATATTCTAACCATATCTCTTTGTAAACATTGTGTTATAATATTGAACAATATCCTTTATGTTTTAAATATTTATTGATTCTCATTTCTTTTTTAGATTATGTGTTCAATGTTATTTTCTTATAAAATATTCGATACAAATGGATGATCTTTATTCTATGGTTTTGGATTTACGATTAAAGGCAATGTTTCTTTTTGTTTAATTCTTTGCAAGTTGTAAAGTTTCCTTGAATTATAAATTATATAAAAGCTGTATTAGCAAATTGAGTGAAGATATTTACAATTGTCTAATAAACATGAGCAATTTTAATGTCTCAGTCTTATCATCCTAGTAAAGTATAGTCTACTGTTTTATTATTTAGCAATTTCTCATTATTCTGTTTCATGACAATGTTTCTACCTTACATATCCGTTATATATATATATATATATATATATATATATATATATATATATATATATATATATATATATATATATAGAAGTACTTTCATTTGGTTCTATTCAATTTAATAAGGATTAACAGTATTACTGAAATAAGTCATATTGATTTTTTCAATCTTGTACTTTATTAGCCATCATTTTAACGAATATTTATAAATTGTAAAAAAAAAACATGTCTAAATTAATTATAGATGCTGATAGTAAAAACAGTGAACCAAATCCTCACTATAATACTGAAGAAAATCTGACCAAAGATATTGAAACAGACGATATACTCTTTGAACCATCAGAATCGAAAATATTGAAATCTGATTCAGATACAATAGAGATTAAAATTAATAATGCAGTACATGATGTAATTTCAAAAGCATCCGTTGAAATTAGAATGAAATTCAAAATAATTTAAAAGAAACGCGTTAAATTTTCATATAGTTAGTAATTAGGTTATTTTATGCAAGGGATTTCAGGAATTTTAATAAATAGTAAATAAGTTATGTTAATATTTATATGTATAAAAATCTTTATCTCTATATGCTAATTTCTAATACAAAAATGTCATTTTCATGTTTCATATACGGCTTAAAAATTCATGGTAATATAAACAGTGAATCGTCGTTAATCACACTATATCTATACAATTGATACGATATAGAGAAGTTTCGATAGCAACCCGCAACGTGATAGATTATGATGGAAATCAAAAAAGTCAGTTGGTTTTTAAAATGTCAAAGTGAAAAGTGGTATTATAATTGATCTCGTCAAGAAGAACGTGCTAATTTACGCAAACTTTTCGGATTATTGTGGAGAAACGACCTCGTTCGAATTACAAGGAAGCATACAGTATATATCATCTGACAGAAACAGTAATAGTTTATGTAATTGGGTAATACCTTCACCAGAAAATACAATAACTACATTAAGAATATTAAAATTGAACTTCTCAAGAAATTCCACGTGCTTGTCAATTAGAAACTTCGACAATATTCAATTGAACGTGTGCAGTAACGACATACTACCCAAACCTGTTGTACTATCTTCAAGAAACAAACTCTCCGTAACTTTAAAATATAATAACCCAGTGTTTTTTATGTGTTTGGATTGATCTGGTTGTTACAATTCCACAAATATTTGTAGAACAGCAGATTTCGTTTGTACAGACCATTCTGATTTCACGGGGTGTGCTATTTGTAATTCATCAACTACGCCTTGCAGTAATATTTCTATAGATAGATGTTTCGACCCGTATAAAGACAGATGTGACGGAATCATTAATTGTCCAAAAGGCGAAGACGAAATAAACTGTTCAGAACTTTGTCCTCAGCTTATCAAATGTCCAAATGAAGATTAGTTTGAAGTGGATACAAACCTAGTAAATAAAAGGTACCATTTTAAAATATTATATTAGAGATCTCTAAATTAAAAAAAGGCCTTTATTTAAAAAAACATTTCAATTGTTCAATAGTAATAGTAGTTTTATTTTTTTGTAGTATATCTGTACACATTTTCTGTTTGTAAATTTCTATGTTTTAAAAAATTCCTGAAATCATAATTTTGTTCATTTTAATTTCACAAACCAATAATTAGAGTAAATTTGAATGGCGCACTTGAACCCTACCCTTTGAAAGAGTTGGTATACATGTTTAATTATTTTTCAAATAATAAATAATAAATAATTATTGAATCCTATACAAATTTGGCGGCCCAACGTGTGGTGAATTAAGAATTTTTTCGTTTAAAAACATTAGAATTAGATACAATTAAAATGGCAAAGAGAATGATGCTTAGGGACGGAAAACAAATAGGTTTGGAAGGCAGATCAGATGAGGAACAAGAAGAAAGGAGACGTGGAATGGGAGATTTAGATGGAGAGGAACAAACCTTAATAGATAAAGAAAGTGAAGAATCGAGGGAACAGCAGGATAGTAGACAAGACAGGCAGGATAGTGTAAGCAGAGGAGATCAAATAATGGAACTTTTAATTAATTTGAATGGGAAGATAGATAATATGAGGGGAGATTTGAATGGGAAGATAGATAATATGAGGGGAGATTTGAATGGAAAGATGGACAAGATGAATGGGAACATGAATGATTTAAATGGAAACATGAACAGGATGGAAAAGAAAATAGAAGAGGTGAAGATGGAAGGTTTGAAGGAAATTAAGAAACTTAGGGAGGAAAATGAAGAATTTAGGAAGCAGATAGATAAGGTGAAGGAAGATACGTTTGAACAAAATAAACATTTGCGTATAGAAATACAAGAAAATGAGATCCGAATTAGAGAAGGGATAAAAAAACATATGGTGGAAGAAATTCATGAATTAGGGAAATGTATAAATGAAAATTTACCGGGAACTATTCAGGCTAAAGTTGCAAAACAAAATGAAAATATAACAAAAGAATTGGAATACATTAAATTTCAAGGACAAACAATAGAGGAAGTAATGCAAAGCTACCAAGAAAAAGTAAAAAAAAAATTCAATGACTTAGAAGATTTAGTAGAAGAAAAAACAGGTACATGCGTTAAACGGAATGAAACAATGGGTAAACAGTTTAATAAGGAACTGGAGGAGACGAATAGGAAACTGAAGGATACTATGGAAGAAATAGAACAAACCTCAAAACAAAATGCCGGACGGTTAATTTATACAGAAAGTATCGAAATAAGAGTGAAATTTGATAGAAATATGAAAATAATTGATCCTAGAATTTTTATTAATATAATTGGAAATGAAATAATACGAATTGAGATTAGGGAGGAGAAGAAAATAATAAAAAATCAGTTCAATGATACGGAAGAATTTGAGATGCAAATTGTAATGCATTTCTGGGAAGAAAGTACAGAAACAGGAATATATGATGAAGATAATGAGATATGGGGCAATGAATTTAAAAAGAACATAGTAGAAAATTTAAAGAAATCTAGGAAACGAATATGGCACAATGATTTTAAAAAGGATATAGTGGAAAATTCAATCGAATTTAGGAAACCGATAGAGAGTCAAACAATAAGAGAAGAGAATAAGACGAAGTTTAGGAAAAGAAAATAAAATTGAATTATATGACAGGATTTTAGGAACGAAATCTAGAAACGAAAAGGAATTGTACATGGTAAGGAAGGGATATAAAGACGATGTGTGAATAAAAGGTTCATGATTAACAAGTAATATTTAAAAATATATTTAAATAGAAATTATATAAACATGGATTGATAATAGAATAAATGATAGACATGTTGATATGAATTATGGAAATGAAAATAGAAGTTACAGAAATGAAAAACGAATATATGGAAATGGAGATAAAATTTATGACAACAAGTATTGTGAGAATAGAAGAGATTTTAGAAACTTTGATAGAAGAAATGATAAAGAAAATAGAAATGAAATTAAGCAACAAAATAGATGTACAGGATGAAATAATTACATTTATAGGAACAAACGGACGGAAGTTATATGAACTAAGCAAATCTATGATACAAAATATTGAATTAAAGGATGAAACAGAAGTTGATATGTAAGCATAGTCGATGAAGAAGTTAGAAACAGACAAAGTTATTGATGTATTGATGAAATATAAGGAAATAATTGATTTTGAATAGATAGATAGAATTAAATGGTAAAATAATTGAATTTAAGGAGGTAAATATGGAAGTATTGGCAATTGAAGAGGATAATAGGAAGTTATGGAATATAAAGAGGAATGCAATTATGGTAGAATTGGAGTTAATGAGTGGAAATAAGGAATAGGAAGAGAAAGTGAAGAGTTTGATGATGAAATATGAAGGATTGTATGAAAAAGAAATTAGAATGGTGAATAATTATGTGCGTGAGATAGAATAAATAGAAGATGTGAAAAGTAATGGTAATTGGTCAGATTGTGAAGAAGAACATTATGAATTTATAAATGAATTGTTAAAGATGTATACAAAAATAATTTCGAAGTAACTAAGGGTTGCTTAATTAAAATATGGATATAATAAAGGAGAAGAATACTGAGAAAGGTTAAAGTAAAATCATATCCAGTTCCATGTAAGTTGTTTAGGCGGGGTAGAATAAAAAAGAGTTGGAAATATGGCAGATTATAGAAGAATTCGGGAAACCTGAGACCTTCATACTAGATCATGCGACGTACTTTGAAAGTGACAAATTTGGAAGGATATGCCGAGAGATTCAAATAAAATTAAGTTTTATTAGTGTACGAAAGCCATCAACAAATCCTGCAGAACGATATATTAAGGAAATAATAAAATATCTAAGAATATTATGTCATCAGCAACATGATCAGTGGGAAAATAATTTAAAACAAGTGGATAAATTCCTTAATCACACACCTCATGGTATTATAGGAGAATGTCCTATCTTTTTAATGACAGGTCAGCTACCAGAGAGAAAATGGATAGTGAGCCGAGACATGCATATGTTGGAAATTCTTGACAAAGTGAATAACAAATTACAAAAACAAGCAGAACGATACATTAAAAGAGCAAACAAGAAGGAAAAAAGAAAAATGGTTTTCCAGAAAGGAGATTTAGTTGCCAAAAGGAAAGATAAGATGTGTGCTAAGTTATTATTACCATTGGAAGGGCCATACGTAGTGGTAAATGAAAATGCTCAAAATAGCTATAAGCTGGCACATCCAGATACTGGGTTAATAGGGGGGATATTTAATATTGAGAGTGTATTCCAGTATCATCAGCAGTCAAATTGAATAGGTTAGATGTATGTACGTTTTGGAGTTTAAATTGGATAGGGGGGAGAAATTGATGATATTATGAATCAAAATTTATGTAAATATTTAGATTAAGATATTTCATTCAAATGAGAAAGAAACATATTTATTGAATTGAGATTATTAAAAAATTAAAGGATTTAAATTTTAATATAATCAAATAAGTTTGAATATATTAAAATATAAATGGGGGGAGTTGAAGCACTTTCATTTGGTTCTATTCAATTTAATAAGGATTAACAGTATTACTGAAATAAGTCATATTGATTTTTTCAATCTTGTACTTTATTAGCCATCATTTTAACGAATATTTATAAATTGTAAAAAAAAACATGTCTAAATTAATTATAGATGCTGATAGTAAAAACAGTGAACCAAATCCTCACTATAATACTGAAGAAAATCTGACCAAAGATATTGAAACAGACGATATACTCTTTGAACCATCAGAATCGAAAATATTGAAATCTGATTCAGATACAATAGAGATTAAAATTAATAATGCAGTACATGATGTAATTTCAAAAGCATCCGTTGAAATTAGAATGAAATTCAAAATAATTTAAAAGAAACGCGTTAAATTTTCATATAGTTAGTAATTAGGTTATTTTATGCAAGGGATTTCAGGAATTTTAATAAATAGTAAATAAGTTATGTTAATATTTATATGTATAAAAATCTTTATCTCTATATGCTAATTTCTAATACAAAAATGTCATTTTCATGTTTCATATACGGCTTAAAAATTCATGGTAATATAAACAGTGAATCGTCGTTAATCACACTATATCTATACAATTGATACGATATAGAGAAGTTTCGATAGCAACCCGCAACGTGATAGATTATGATGGAAATCAAAAAAGTCAGTTGGTTTTTAAAATGTCAAAGTGAAAAGTGGTATTATAATTGATCTCGTCAAGAAGAACGTGCTAATTTACGCAAACTTTTCGGATTATTGTGGAGAAACGACCTCGTTCGAATTACAAGGAAGCATACAGTATATATCATCTGACAGAAACAGTAATAGTTTATGTAATTGGGTAATACCTTCACCAGAAAATACAATAACTACATTAAGAATATTAAAATTGAACTTCTCAAGAAATTCCACGTGCTTGTCAATTAGAAACTTCGACAATATTCAATTGAACGTGTGCAGTAACGACATACTACCCAAACCTGTTGTACTATCTTCAAGAAACAAACTCTCCGTAACTTTAAAATATAATAACCCAGTGTTTTTTATGTGTTTGGATTGATCTGGTTGTTACAATTCCACAAATATTTGTAGAACAGCAGATTTCGTTTGTACAGACCATTCTGATTTCACGGGGTGTGCTATTTGTAATTCATCAACTACCCCTTGCAGTAATATTTCTATAGATAGATGTTTCGACCCGTATAAAGACAGATGTGACGGAATCATTAATTGTCCAAAAGGCGAAGACGAAATAAACTGTTCAGAACTTTGTCCTCAGCTTATCAAATGTCCAAATGAAGATTAGTTTGAAGTGGATACAAACCTAGTAAATAAAAGGTACCATTTTAAAATATTATATTAGAGATCTCTAAATTAAAAAAGGCCTTTATTTAAAAAAACATTTTAATTGTTCAATAGTAATAGTAGTTTTATTTTTTTGTAGTATATCTGTACACATTTTCTGTTTGTAAATTTCTATGTTTTAAAAAAATTCCTGAAATCATAATTTTGTTCATTTTAATTTCACAAACCAATAATTAGAGTAAATTTGAATGGCGCACTTGAACCCTACCCTTTGAAAGAGTTGGTATACATGTTTAATTATTTTTCAAATAATAAATAATAAATAATTATTGAATCCTATACAATATATATATATATATATATATATATATATATATATATATATATATACATTGTGACCCAGTGTAATGTAGAAATAAAGAAACTAAAATCAATTTTTTTATATATAATAGTAATAATGACCATATCTGTCAATTGTGGTTTAATTTTCAGCAATTTTTTTAGAATGCAAAAAGATGAGACTATGAGATGAGATGTTATAAAGTTCATAATACTAAATTTAGATAAAAACATATAAAGTAATGTTATAATAATATTAAAACAAAATCAAATATAAATGACAATGAAATAAGTTAACTTAACACAATATGTAACCTTAGACATAACCAAAATTTAATAGAGGAATATGAAGGACAAACTAATAACTTGAGAAATCAACGATATAGCTACAGTATCTAAATCATAACAAAGTGAACAATTGTGAATTTTGTAATGGAAGATTCAATATTATTTATATAATACATATATGTTTTAAAGATCTATTTCCATATAGGGAAGTAGAAAAACCGGAAATGTCATATTATGTTGACATACGTACCAACAAATCTTATTGAATACATGAGGGATGAATAAATAAAATTTGAAAATCATTAAGAAACTATGTATGATAATTGAATGAACAAATAGTAAAATAAAAATGGAATAATTACATATATTATATATAATTGTTTATGTTGCCAAAATTATATAATTAGAATTTAAGTTCCACCAATCACAGGACTTTTTAAAATTAAAATAATTAACAAGACAATTTATAGAACTGATTGTGACGTATTATGAAATTATAAACAATATAAAGTATAAATAATATAAAACAACGGGACATTTATGTGAATAATAAAGTGATTTTGGACAAATAAGAATGACAATCGATCGTTATAAAAAAATGTATATCTAGTAGTTTATGAGCATCCACTTGAAGCAAGTTTGTTGATAAAAAAACAATTGAGTGTGGCGAGGAAGGTAGAAGCATAAGCAACTCCATGTCGGGGCTCTTCAAATTTTTTGCGAAAATTAATTAAATTAAGTATTTCGGCCATTCTACAAAGTAGTTTTACAACCAGAGACCCTACCAACAAATAAAAACAAATTCCCGATCCAAAACGAGTCTTCCCTAAGTAATATGAGAAATTTGGTGAGCTACAGCAGTGAAAAAGGACGCTAAAAGGTGCGGACATTTTAAAATAATCGTTTTCTCAAATAACAGGTTAGTGAATTCATTTCTTTGGGTTCCAAAGACGAACAATAAATATAAATGATCATTCAATAAACTAATAAAATAAATATTGAAGGCCATAAATAAACAATACAAAGAACAATTTTGGAAAATAATTATTATCGTTCAATTTTATAGAGTATAACAATGATTACTCACCTGTTTTTCAATCTACCCATGTAGTTTAATAGAGATTTCTAAAAACACTTTTATAGTCTATAGTTGGTAATTTCATATATGTAATTAATCTGTTTCGTTGGTTATCACCATAGAATCTTTTCTTGTTTTATACAAGTTAAAATAACACACAACTACAATTCAATCATATATATTTCAATTTTTCAACGTTTAGCGTTATTTAATACTGTGAGATGTGTAACAAAAGACTGCTCTGCGCAAGCGTTGTATATTTTTTAAGGTTGACTATTAATTTCAGTATGCGATAGGAGCACACGATAGGCATCGCATAATTTTATTTCTATAATTAAATAAAAATGTGATATTAAATAAATAATTAATTATAAGTTTCAATCGGAACATTCTTATCAACATTTTCTTTGAAACAATTTATTCGTTAAATCAATATATAAAAGCATATTGTGATTTTTCAATTCATTTCAATCGCTCATTGATCCAACTAAGATTAGGACTATATATTTTCCTGCCCAAATATCCAAATTGATGAGCAGCCGAAGGTAAAATAAATAAGGTAATTTCGATAAACAAATAAGGTATAAATAGTAAAGTAATTATGAATAAACAATGAATAAAAATAAATATGATTATTAATTCAATTATCGGCCCAACGTAGGGCTATAATAAAAGAATTTGATTTAATTGACCCCAACGTGGGACAAATAATAAATAAATAATAAAAAAGAAAAACCATAGATAAATATACAGGGTGTCCCGCATAAGAACCGACACAGAGCAGAGGCGTATAGGGTAGCCCAAAATATGACGATTGGAGGCAATTTACCTCTATACCAAGTTGCATCCCTGATGAGTTGTAGGGCCTCAAAGTGGGGCCCAAAATTTCAAAAAAAATTAATTTCTGTGCAACCCTTCAACTTAAAAATACCAAATTTGGTACACCGTATGAGACTGTTACGAGCATTAGTTAGCTAGAGGTGACCTAACCTTAAAATTTCACAGAATTTTTTTATCTATTATTCGATTTGAAAATTTCTATTTTCTTACCATGGATAACTTGATTCTTAAACTTTTTTCACTCTTGTAATTTTGCAAAAAACTTTGTCATTTTCAAGGAAAAACCGAATAACCAAAGACATGTTTATTTAAAAAGTTACAAAAAAGTCAAGAGTTTGTTATGAATTTATACATCAAATTTGATAGTTTGGAATTCAGTTCTTGTAGTAAGTAAATTGTTATAATTTTTTTAAATGAGTGGAAAATTCTCATTTAGCGAACAAGTGGATATGTTATTGGTGTTAGGTTTTTGTGAAGGAAACTCAAATGAGTGTGCGAGATGAAGAACTCATTTTGGATACAATTGACGATCAACGGCATATTAGCACTAGAACTTTATCTAGACAGAGTGGCATGTTAAGATCATCTGTACACCGAACTATTAGACATAATTTATTCCATCAATATCATGCTCATAAAGTGCAAGAATTGTTACCTCAAGACTTGGTTCAGCGAGTGAGTTTCTGTCGATTTATTTTACTTCAGGATATTCACTTTCAAAAGAAGATTCTTTTTACTGATGAGGCTTGCTTTACTCGTAGAGGTATTACAAATATGCATAACTATCATGAGTATTCAGATGAAAACCCTCATGTAATAACTCATCGACATTTCCAACGTGAGTTTAACATTAACGTTTGGATCGGCCTTACCGATCATTATTTGATTGGACCAGTTATTCTACCAAACCAGCTAACAGGCGGAACTTATTTAGAGTTTCTCCAAAATACTCTTCCGGATTTATTTGACGATTTGCCATTACGATTGAGATTGTAACATTGGTTTATGCATGATGGAGCACCACCTCATTTTAGTGTCAATGTAAGAAACTTTTTAAACCACCAATATCCAAATAAGTGAATTGAACGAAGAAATAATTGTTCTCAAAATTGGCGTCCCTGCTCACCGGACCTCAATAAATGTGATTACTTTCTTTGGGGGGGCGTTATAGGAGTCGGTTTATTCTTCTCCGGTTGAGTTCCGAGAAGAATTGTGGAATATCATTGCAGACAAATGCAATATAATAAAAAATGATCATCAGCTACTGGCCAGAGTCGACTTCAATTTTCGGCGAAGAATAATTTTGTGTCTAAGAGAGAATGGTGATCATTTTCAGCAATTTCTTTAAATTCAAATGTTCATGTTCTTTCTACAATATTATTAATTTGTTTTTCCAATAAATTGTTCTTATTTAAATGTATCTATTAATTTGTCAAATCTGAAATAAAATTCATGATATCAATGGACTAAAAGTTATTCGACTTTTCCTTGAAAATAACAAAGTTTTATGCAAAATTACAAGAGTAATAAAAGTTTCAGAATTAAATTGACCATAGTACGAAAATAAAATAATTTAAATCAAGTGACAGATAAAAAAATAATTCTTTGAAATTTTATGGTTATCCATTTGTTCAATAAATGAGAATTTTCCACTCATTTAAAAAAAATCATAACAATTCACTTACTACAAGAACGGAATTCCAAATTGTCAAATTTGATGTATAAATTCATAGCCAACTCTTGACTTTTTTGTAACTTTTTAAATAAGATGTCTATGGTTATTCGACTTTTCCTTGAAAATTACAGAGATTTGTGCAAAATTGTAGGAGTAAAAGAAGTTAAGGAATTAAGTTATCCATGATATGAAAATAAAAATTTTCAAATCAAATAACAGATAAAAAAATTCTGTGAAATTTTAAGGTTAGGTCACCCCTAATTAACTCTCCAGAATGGTTCGATCGCCTTCTACTCACCATTACTTAAGAGGGGCCTCCTCACAGGTATATGAACCTAAACCTAAAAACCTACACAATACCAGTTACTAATTTAGTAATTATTTGGTTCAAAATGTTTACGATAGATGTCGATAGTAGTACTGAATCGGCTTTTACTTATTCAACATATTTTCTCTCTCTGTCTTTCCACTCTTGACGGTTCAAAGAAACGCATCTCTCTTCGAATGTTTTGATTTCAAATATTTCCACTTATATTGTAAGCACAGAAACCTTATCTCTGTTTTTTATGTTGCATCCAAACCACAGTACACCTGTGCATAGATAAGAGAATATTATATACACGGATCCAAACAAAATGTGTTGAAATAATTCATAATTTCCATTTGAGTGTAGATTTTGGATTATTTAAGAGTTTCATAAATGTTTTTGAAAGGAGTAAATTGTTAAAAAGTACGTAATCGTATTGACCCGATATCAAAAATTGTAGTTATGATAATGTAAATTATCCTGCAATCCGTATTTTTTAATTTTAAAAGCCATGTTTGAGGTTATGTTTACTGGATTATTTGATTAATGTGAAAATATGAGATAAATAATACTGACGGTTTGTTCTAGTATCATCAAACCATCTTTCAACATTCTCTTGAATCCCTGTTTTAATGATAATCTGGGTTTGTTAGCGAAAAGCGAAAAATGCTTAATTGAAGTATCTGAATGAAGAAAAATTAAAACCGCTCTCAAAAGACAAGAATTGCACAATTCATTTTGACGAATATATAATAGTGATAATTGAAAAATATAACTATTATCACCTGATACAAGTTGCATTACATATTGCATGAAAGGACATGTGCTATTTAATAAAATGGATACTGTAATGAAATATATTCAAAACTTAATAATCGCTAGTGTAATAAAATAGACCTCTACTTCTTTTAATGAAATCTAGACCCTTGTTCACTGTAATCTTTAATTCCAGATATGTAAGATAACTTGATCAAAATGCCTACCTTCGATTGCACCAAATTCTGCCTCCAGTGCGCAGCTGAGCGTGTAAGGCAATCCCGTCCGAATGGTTTTTGCTAGGTTCGCCTGGTCTTAAAACGGATGAATCTTCCTTTGTCAGGACAGGGTTTGTCCTCCTCGTCTCGGTCACACGTCCACGATTGTTACACTTCCAGAGGGGGAAATTTTTGGAGTAGGGGTGAGAGGGAAAATAATGAAGAACGTTATACAAAAAATATATATATAATAAAATAATCTCTCCAAATCCTCATATACAGCTATACATATATATTTAAAATTAAATTACAATCCCGTATGATTAAATTAATCCCAATTCCCTGGTATAACTCTACCTATACATATTTATCTGAAATTGGTCTATTATCGAACCTACTTCTGTATATCCTACAATTATAAAAACAAAATCAAATTTATGAACAGAGTTCTCGTTTGTTCGGTGGTGCGGCAAAACTAGCCCTCTTATCGGCTTGGTATTTTATTTAAAAAATGCGTAAAAGGCGTATGTTTGCTATATTCGTTTCTCAATCCTTCTATTCTCCGGTGTCGAGAAAAATAAATAACTATCATGTGTGAATACCTTTATATGCAACAATGATTCATTTTACATCTTTCGGTCGTCATTGACCTTCAGGGAACGAAAGTGAAATTTTTGTTCTATAAAGAAAAATTCTGATGAGCTAAGGAAAACAATTTAAATTATTTATCGACACTGGCGTTACAAGTTGCGAAAGTCCCCAGTAATATAATTACCTACGATAAATTTATGCGTTTACGCTGGCAAAATAAGAAAGAGTTTCAATTTATAATTTACGGCTGAACAAAAGACTGATAACAATATTTCTCTATAATAGATTGACTTATCAGCGCAATTCCGCTGAAACCCGCGAAAATATGGAAAACATACGCTCCGGCCTCTCGGCAAAATCTTAATTATTCCAGTACACACGGTAAATTATATATTTGTCAGGACGATAAACTTAATCTGAGAGTGAACAGCTATGTCCCGTCTCTTTGAAAAAATCAACAATCAACAAAAAAAAATTCAATAAATATATTTGCTATCGCTACACCTTGTATATAGCAATTGACCTATACACCCAAGTTCAGAATCCAGCTCGACCAATAACGAGTAAATATATCACTAGTAAAAACTATCCCAATCTGAATTTAATTCAAAAACTTACTGCTTGACAAACGCCCTCCGTCTCGCCGGGAATTTTCTTGATTTTTTTTTCTATCTGCTTGTTCACCGCGAGTCGTGCCAATAAACGGAATCGTGCTATGTCGAAAGGCAATTAGCGTAGAGGGTAAGTTTTACCACTCGTACCGCTAACACTAAAAAAACACTAGTACCGTTCACCGTGGCAGGGGAAAAACCTTTCCCTTCGCGTGATCGACCCCCGGTACACACTCACTGCCGCTGCTGGTCTGTGTACACTCCTTTTTTTGTTTTCCCCCGACTTAGGTTTTGGGGTTTTCGTCGAGTTGCAAAAAGCAGCTTTTGTTTTTTGAATCGTGCTAGTTTATGTTATCGAAATAATTGTATTCAAAACAATTATTTCGCTTTGACCCAGTAAGATGTTTTTTATTTCTCTATTCTGTTTTGGCTTCGTATTGTTTTATTATGTGTGTCGCGTTCCAGTTGTTATTAAATGGAAAATAAAATATGTTTTAAAGTGTGTTCTGAAAGTTTCTACCATAAAATTATCTTTTAGGTATTCGTATTTATTACATTACTTTCCCCTTTGTGAAAGTATTGCGACCTCCCTGGTCCAATACCTTTTGTTTCAAAACCCCCGTACAACTATTCCTACCCTTAATTTATATGTGGCTGTCGGCTTACAATAGTGGCCTATAATCTTAAAGTTAATGTTACAGTTTTATACATTTTACATATTTATGTTACATTTTCTCAATATTTATGATCGGCACTGTATTTGGCAATTTTTTTCGCTATTACCCTTTTTATCCTTGACCTAGGTCGCGACCGTTTACACTCGCGACACTGCTGCTCAGTAGATCGTTCATCTGCCGACTTCTGTCTGTCCAATGCTGTGACCTCGGGTGGCTCGCCTCTTGCTGCGTTATTTGGTCCATCTCTATTGTTTCTTCCTCTGGTTTCCTCGTGTGATGTGAGTGAATTATCCATGCCGTTAGGGAGTCCCATATGCTGCCTATTAGTGCTATACTGCATCCTAAAGTTTGGTGTATACGAATTCCATTTAGTATGGTGCCTGCTATGTATTTAATGGTTTGGAATGTGAAGTATATTCCAATTATTCCACTTATGACTAAACCTGATTCTGTGAACCATGCCCATGTGTGTTTTAGGGTGGATTCTGCGAGGTTCTTGATTTCTTTTGTATCAAATATGTTTGATACGGTGTAGCCTTGACTATTGGCATTCATTCCCGCTGCTCTGCGAGTAATTATGTTCTCTACTGCTTTTCTCTCTGTCCCAAATGTGAGGGCTCTTTGTGCTGCGTTGACTTCTTCTTGCGTGTACAGACCCTTCGCTCCTAGTGGTTGAATGGGGTCGAAATGGAGGTTTATTTCTTCTTCTACTTTTATTGTTTTTGGCTGGTTGGCTATTGTGGGATGTGGCCTTAGACCTATCCATTGATCATCTATAAAATAAAGTGGTGGTATCATGTTATTGCAATCTATCTCTTCTGCGTGGTTTTGTATTATTCTGGTTAGTGGAGCCATAAATTTTGTTTGGTTGTTTACCTCTATTGGTAGTTCGTTGTAACATCTGTTTGTTCGTCTTATCTCGACTGGTACTGGTATGCATTTTATGATATAAAGTACTTCGCCTAATACTCTGCCTATGTGTCCAGGTTCATTTTCCATTAGCTGGCTGACTGCATTAGGTAGTGTATGTGCCATTAGCAGTCTGTTTTTGAGTATTTCTCGTTTTATTAAGCATCTTCGGTGTATTGTATCTGTGTAAAGCATGTTTACGTCTCGTTTATATGCTTGTTCAATATAGAGTAGTTTACTATTTACATAATTCATTAAATCGACGTTTTGTGTTAAAATTGGCATTGTCGGATGTAATTTTTGTGTGTTTTGAAGTGTTATGACAATTCGTGGGTGTTCTGTTTGCCATACTTCTATTCCACATAGTATGTTTCTTTTTTGTAATGTTAGTGCGAATACTTTGTCTTTTTCTTCAATTACTATTAGTTCTTCTTGTGTTTTTGTGTTTGTGATTTTGTTGCCTATGCCTTCGTATAACTGGCTCAGATGGTCTTCGCATGTTGTTGGCTCATAACTGGACCAGGTGGATTCTCCTACCGTGGAGTCGAAGCAGTAACCATTCGTGAATTTGCAAGTTATCTCTCCTTGTAAGTGGATCTCGTTCGTTTCTAGTGTTACTCTAGCTAGATAGTCTTTGGTTGTTATTTTGGCTGTTGCTATTATCACTACGTCGTTCCAACTTCTGCCGTTTTCTTGGTATGTGATACCTTTACATGTTCCCATATTGTCGAGTGTGCCGCCTATTTTTATTGACGCTGTTGTGGTACCGTTCATTAGTATGTTGTCTATTGTTTGTTGGTACAACTTTATTAGTTTATATCTGTGGGTGTTTCTGCTCCCAATTTGTGGATGTAGGTTGATAGTCCTCCGTTGACGACTGATGTGTGGCTATGCATCCCGCAGTAGAACATGAATTTTGTGACTTCTATTACGCATGACCATACTTTTTGCATTTTTATTTCGTTTCGTTGAATCACTTGTATGTCTGTTTTTTCACTCGCGTACGTTTTTTCTGGTTCCGGACACTTCTGTATATCTTTTAGCGATAACACTGTGATATTTGTGTTGGGGTGCGAACACTCATACGCGATTAGCCCAACTGCTATATGTAGCCCGCACATGACGAATGTCACCCAGGTCAGGATAGTACTTTGTCGTGCCATTGATTTGGTTTTTGTTATCCTAAAAATTTTTTTTAACATTCACAATTGTTAATACAACTTATCTTTCTTACAGATATTTTTAAACATTTCTTTGTTACAATACTATGTTATCTACAATTTTGTCATGTTTATATGACATTTCCTCATTTGACCGAGCTTCACACTTATTTAGGACTGCCAAATGAGCTCTACTCTTTTGAAAAGAAGAAAAAAAACTCTTTAAACTTATGACCCGTGATCTTGTTCCCACTTATTTATTTCTATATTTAATTACTTTTGTAGTCCCCTTGTATTTATGAATTGAAAAAGACTTACTTACGTGAAATCATTTACTTAAATCGTACTATTAGTATCCTTTGCCTATATACTTGGTTATAGTGACTTATGGTCTTTTATTTCCTTATTCTGGTATGATTCCTAACTTACTTAATTATTCCTATCCCCTTACTTTGGCTTAACCTATGAATTGAACCCGTAAATCTGTTTGGATTAATAATATGCTAATATATACATGTATGCTTGGTCGCGACGTTTTAGTTACGCCGTTTCAAGCTCATCGCTATCCATCTGGTACTTATTTTGGTTTTGTTTCTTTTGTAGTTAGTCGTCTGTCTTTGTCCTGTATTCTGTGTTAGTCTCCTTTCGGCATTAAATGTTTTTGTGTAACTGGGTGCACTTTGTAACCTGTTTCTCACTCTGGCGGATCGTCTTATCTCCGGTGGAGGTCGTAGTGAGAAGTGTGGTCTTTGTTCTGTTCTATTCCCTTTATGTCTGGTTTGGGATGGTGGTTTGTTTTTTGGTGGTTGTAGATCCTCGTTCGTTGACCATAATGGTAGTGCTGCTACTTTTCCTGGATCTACTTCATTTTCTTCCTGCTCGTGTGTTTCCTCTAACTCTTCTATACTTCCCAAGTTCTCTATATCTTGTAGTATCTTATGTTCCTTGTCCTCTATTTTCCCGTGGTATGTTTTGATTCTGTTGATGTGTACTATTTGTGTCTTCTTCCCTTTTTGCGAAATTATTTGATATGTAACCGGTCCTACCTTCTTTTTTACTTCAAATGGCCCTGTCCATTGGTTTTGTAGTTTCTTCGATTTTCCTACTTTCGTGCTTATGTCGAGTAGGTATACTAAATCTCCTGGTTCAAATTCTCTTAATGCTGTTTTTTCGTTATATCTGGCTATCCTTTCCTCTTTTGCTTTCTCTGTGTTTCTCAGTGCTGTCTTGTATACTTGACTTAGTCTAGCTTCTAATTCTGACACATGATTGTTGTCGATGTCGTATTTGATTCTTTTCGGTGTGATGAATCTTTCAAATGGTAATGATTGGTCTCTTCCGTGTAGTAAAAAGTATGGACTGTATCCTTTTGAAGTGTGTACATGTCTTTCAGTACTCTGTGTAATCTTTCTATTTGACCGTTTGTCGTTGGCGCATAACTTGCCGTGTGTAGCCTCTTTATGTTTAGTAATTTGCATGTTTCCTGCATTAGTTCTGACATGAAATTCTTTCCTCTATCTGTTAATAGCTTGTGGGGTGTTCCGTGTCTTCATATCATTTGTTCAACGAATGCTCTTGCTACTGTATCTGCTTTCTGATCTGGTAACGGAATTGCTTCACAGTATATGGTAAAATGGTCTTGGAATGTTAGTAGGTATTTGTTTCCTTCGCTTGAGGTTGGTAGTGGTCCTACTATGTCCATAGAGGTTATTTCCCATGGTTCTGTGACTTTTGTAAATTTTTGTAATGGAGCTTTCTTGAAGTGGGGTGACGTCTTCCGTCTGTTGCATGCGTCGCATTGTTTGCAGTAATTTATTATGTCTGTTCTCATCGTTGGCCAAAAACAACGTCTCTTTATTGCCAATAATGTTTTCTGTTATCCTTGATGACAGTATATGGGTGAGTCATGAAAGTCTTCTATCACTTTGGTGATATAGCTTTTCGGTATTACCAGTTGATCTCTATGTTCTTCCTGCTCTTGTCTATATAAAATACCGTCTTTGTCGATGTAGTATTTTCTTTTTGTTTCTTCCTCCTTGTCCATTTGTTGTAAGGTGTTGTTGCAGAATTCATCTCGTTTTTGTGCTTTTTTCAGCAGGTCTTTGTCCCATATTGGCTCCCAACCATCTTCTATTTCTATCGCGTAAATTTTTTTTGTTTCCCCTGTGTTATCTGGCCGTAGAATGATTATTTTGGTGGGTATACCGTAAAATGTAAATTGGATCATTTTAGTAATTTCGTCCCAACAAAGTCCTGGAATTTGATCTTTGCTTGCTATGAAGGTTATGCTCTCCTCTTTGTTTTCTTCGCATTGTGTCTTCAACTGTTGTATTATGTTCCACATGATTTCATACGAGGTTTCTTCTTTCACCGCTGCTCTGTTTACCCCTATGTAGAATTTTGCGTCCAACGTGTCCCATTCTTTAATTTCTTCTATTCGATTCTGTGCGACGTCCGGTAAATTATATGTGGCTTCTATTTCCTTTATCAATGGATCTTGGTTTGGCTTATTTTTGGCTGTAAATAGTACTATTGCTTGTTCTTCTTGTATGGATACTAACTTTCCTTTTTTTTTAGTATTTTGTCTTTTGCTGGTACTTCGTTTTCCGTTTTGTATTGTAAGTAATCTTCGTATGACGTCTCTATGTAGTTGCACGTTCTGTCGAACATTCTGCTTAGTGCGTCTGCATTTCCGTGTTTCCGTCCTACTCTATGGATTACTTCGAAGTTGTATTCTGCTAAGGTTAAGGCCCATCGTGTTAATCTTGAATTTGGATCCTTCATTGTCAGTACCCATTTTAATGCTCTGTGATCTGTGATGATTGTGAATTTTGTCCCGTAAATGTAGCATCTGAATGTTTTAATTGCAAAAATCACTCCTAGAAGTTCTTTTTCAGTCGTTGAGTAATTTGATTCTGCTCTACTTAGTGTCCTGCTCGCATACGCTATTGGTCTTTCTCTACCGTCCCTTATTTGGCTTAATATTGCTCCTACACCTATGTTCGATGCATCTGTCGATAAGATGAACGGTTTGGAGAAGTCTGGGAAGATTAGAACTTTGTCTGACGTTAGCGATTCTTTTAGTTGGTCCATCGCCTTAATTACTTCCTCTGTTATTTTGAAAGGTGTGTCTTTTTTGGTCAGGTTTACTATTGGTGCTGCTAATTCGGTTATGTTTGGTATGAACCGTCTGTACCAGTTTACTAGTCCTAAGAAACCTCTTACTCCTTTTACGTTTTTTGGTAGGGGGTATTTGTGTACTGCCTCCAATTTCTGTGGATCTGGAGCTACTCCTTCTTGTGAGATGATATGTCCTAAATATTTCACTTTCTTTAACATAAAATTGCATTTCTTTGGTTTCAATTTAATGTTTGCTTCTGTTAATATATTGAATACTTCTTCTAATTTTTCTAAATGGTCCTTTTTTCCTGCATAGTTAAATATGATTATGTCGTCCAAATAAACTATGCATTTTATTCCCGTTAAGCCTCTTAAGGTTGCGTTCATGGATCTTTGGAAAGTTGCTGGGGCGTTTACCAGTCCAAATGGCATTTTGGTGTATTCGTAGTGCCCTTGATATGTGCTAAATCCAGTTAGTGGAATGTCTTTTTCGTTCATATCTACTTGGTGATAAGCTTCTGCTACATCAATTACTGAGAACAACGTTTCTCCTCCTGCTTTGTAGCCTTGTAGTAGATCCGATATGTTTGGTAGAGGGTAATATTCTTTCTTTGTTACTGCATTTAGTCCTTTGTAGTCTATGCACATTCTCACTTTCTCCTCTCCTTCGGGAGTTTGTTTTACCACTAATACGACTGGCGCTGACCATGGGCTGGATGATGTCCTGATTACTTTAGCTTCTAGTAGCCTATCTATTTCTTTTTGAAGTACTTCTCTTTGGTAATATGGTATTCTGTATGGAGCTTTGCATATTGGTTGACTTCCTGCTTCTATGGTTATGTGGTGTTTTACTTTTGTAGTGCTTGTTAGAATTTCATCGTCGTCTGTGAATAAGTGATGGTACTTTTGTATTAACTTAATTAGTTCTTCTTTGTACCTTGTATCTATATGGCCTAGTTCAAAATTTTTTCTGATCCATTCATCTGTTTTGATGTCAAATTTCCTGATCGTATCCTGTGTTTTTGTTTGTGGTACTGTGTCCTCTGTACATTCGTATGCTTTTCCTAGTTTGGTTCCTTTTGTTAGGTGTATTTCTTGTGCTGATGTGTTTATTATTCTAATTGGAATCTTTTTCCCGTTATTAGCTATGCTATTTGCTAGTCTTATTGCTTCTGGTCCTTTGTGTTGTGTTTCACACGCAATCGTATTTCCTCTTATGGTATGTTTTAGTGTCCCAATTGTGTGAACTTCGGTTAGTGCCGGTATACTTATGCTATCTTCTATGTATACATCTGTGAAGTTTCTGTTAGTTATTGTTTCTTTTATTTCTTTGTTCTTCTCCCTGGTTTCTGTTTCTCCCTTTTTCCCTGTTTCTGTACTACTCTTCTTTTGTTCTATGTGTCCGTATCTTTCTTAGTTAATTTTTGTTTCCTGCCTTTCTTCTTTCTTTGTGTCGATTCCTTTCTTCACTCTGTATAGTTCTATATTTTCGTCTCTGTAGCCGTTTTGTCTTTGTTTGTCTGTTTGATTTGCTCTTGATTTATTTTCTCTTGTCATTGCCTTCTCATTTCTCTCCATTGTTCTGTGTCCCTTCTTTTATACATTGTTTCCACTATTCTTAACCATTTCTTCCAATTGTTCATTTCTGTAGTGTCTGGTTTTTTCCTTATTGTTGCCACTTGGTCATTTGCTTCTGTGCTTCTACCGTTATCTATTGTGCTCTCAACTTGCCTTGCGTTTATCAATGGTATTCTTTTTTCCCATATTTCTAATGAAGGCTCTCCTTTGTATGATATGATTGCTCTTTGCTTTTCTAGGAAATCTCTTCCTAAAAGAACTGGTATTTCTCCCATTATTTCGTCTTCTGCTGCGATGGCTCTTGTGTAAATGTTGTGATTCATTCCGTTTGTGCTTATCGCCAATTCCGTCGATCCATACAGCTGTATTGTGTGTCCTGTTATCCCTTTTAGAGTTAATTCTTCTATGATTCTTGTGTCTAATTCCCAGTCTGCAATTATTGACCTATTTACTAATGAATACGCTCCTCCTGTATCAATCATACATGGTCTGATTATACCATTCACCCTTAACATTACTATATATGGGGCATCCTCGTTTGTTATTGACGTTGCATCATTGTGATACATTGTTTCTTTTTTTTCCTTTTTTTCCATTCTCGGTTTATCCTTATTCGTTGCTTCTTGGTTTGTTTTTTCCCATTGTGGTTTATTTAAATCTATTTCCCCTGTTAAGTTCACTCGGCCACTTGTCCGGGGACTAACTGTGGTCCTTACTAGTTTAAATGTTTCATCCATTCTTTGTTACTTGTGTGTCCTCTTTCTTCAGACTGTCCTCTTCTATCATCGTTCATTTGGCGTCTGTTTCTCTCGTAGTTCCCAAAATTATTTTGTTGTGACCTCCTCTGTGTTTCTTGTTCATGATACTCTTCCCTTTGGTTTCTGTGTCTGTTATATTCTCTGTAGTTTCCTTGTTGTGTTTCCTGGTTTTCCCCGTGATATCTAGTTTTCTCAGTTTTCCATGGACTTACTTTCCCGTTGGTGTATCTGTCGTACTTCGTATTCCGTTTGTTTGCTCCGTCGAACATTTTGTTTCTACATTCTTTTGCCCAATGTCCTTGTTTTCCACAGTAATAGCATGAATTTGTTGGTTCGTTCCCTTTCTCTCTGCAATCCGGTGCCCAGTGTCCTTGTTTTTTGCAAATTTGGCATCTTGTCTCTCTTTTTGTTTCTTCTGCTTCCTTTGTCCTACAATTAGCCATCCAATGCACAGAACAAACATTTCGCGTTCTGCCTACATTCTTCCGAAGTGTGATTCGACCTTCCGCACGTTGTGCACCTCAGTTGTTCCCTCATAAATGCGACTTTCTGGCCACTGTTTCTGCCGCTTGTCATAGTTACCGCTGTTTCTTGACAACTAACTATTTCTTCTGCTTCTTCTAGTGTCATGTCGTCTTTGTGTAAAATGTAAAAACCTACCTCCCTTAATAAGTCTTTTCTCAACCCTACTTTGAATTGGTTTATTAATACCGAATTATGTTTTTTTTGTATGTTTGGTATTTGTTCCCTACTTGCGCCCTTTATATCCTCTTCTAGTATCTTGTTTCCGATTAATTTTAGTCTGATGCAGAACGACGCTACGTCCTCATCGTGTCTTTGGTAGCATTGCACCAGTTGCATCCACCAATCCGCTATCGATTTTTTTGGTACAAATTTCCGTAGTAGTTTTTCTCTAAATTCCGAATATGACACTGTGTCCAACCTAGGATCCGCCTTGAAAAAATCGTGTGCTACGCCCGCAAGCTTAAATTTTAATAATGTTAGTGTTTCTGATTCCGTCCACCCGTCTAATTTAGCCCTTAATTCGAGTTTCTCTATGTATCTAGCCGCATCTCTACCTGTGAAATCGGCGAAAGTCGCCGCTATGACCCCTAATGGTTGTGCCTGTACTACCCTCCATGTGGGCGGCATGCTGCTTGTGTCTCCCGTGGTTTCTTGGCCTCCTTGACTGCCTGTACCTAACCTATTTTGTAAATCGAGTGGCATATCGCTGTCTGAACTTGGTTACTTTTTTATATTTATTAATTGAAAAAAAAAATTTTTTACCTTTATAACCTTATATTACTCCTACCTTTCTGGCTTCTACGACGCCTGAAATGGATAGCTTTTGGTGCACGGATAGGATGTTTTAAGGATGGGTTAACTTCCCCCTTTGTAAAAGTGAAGCTCACGTAGTTTCGGGAGTATGCTGTATTCTAACAAATGGAACTTAAGACGAAAAGAGAAAAAAATCAATTGTATGACGGAGTAGTAAATCAAAACTAATCTGTTTTAATGTTGTTTGTCCCGTTAATTGATGACTTTTATACCTGTGGGTAGCTGCGATGACGGTGGAAGAGTGTCGGCTAGCTCTCGATGTGTTCCAGCCTTCTCCCCTCCTGTATGCCCCGTTTACTGCCTATTGCAGCCTCTGGTTACAGACCGTACTGCTTCACCGTTCCCTGTATTCTCTTGTGCTGTAGCAAGATTGGCATATAATCTTGGCCTGACAGGAGTATCTTGTGTGAAGATCCGGCGTCCCTGCTGACTTACAACCCTGTATTGTAAATTCGCGATTTGACGACTAGAACGACCAATCCTGTATCGGGGAACCGCTGTGACGACTTGAATGAACAACCCTGTATCGGAGAACCGCTGTAACGACTTGAATGAACAACCCTGTATCGGAAAACCGCTGTCACCAGTGTTATAATCTAAACTTAATAATCGCTAGATGTTATTTTTTTTAACATGTGAATGTAATAACTCTAGACCATATTTGTACCATCTTATGGTGAAGCAGAAATCAACTCAGTCGATGATTGCTGAGTAGGATTTTTTTCGACCTTGACTGGTCTAGATCCAGTGTGATTTGCAGGAGCTGTGCTACCCGTTTGGCAGGGTGTGATTTTTCATCACGCACACTGATCTTGGTCTAGTGGAAGCTATGTGTTGCGCAATTACTAGACCCTGGTTAGAAAAACTCCGTTGTCAATACTTAGTTGGCCGAAGTATTCCACCTTACGCCGTTTGGCATGTTCACCTCAGATCGGTATCACGCCTTTTATCTGATGTATGGATTTTTTCTCGACCTTCTCTGGTCTAGATCCAGTGTGTTCTACCCCCGCAGTGACACCTCGTGTAGGTTGTGGCTCTTCACCACGCACACTGGTCTTGATCTAGCGGAAGCTATGATCCCGTAGGCTCTATGTTGCGCTATACTAGATCCTGGTTGCGACCATCATATTTTATCCCTCCTAGGTAGGGTAGCTGAACCGCTTGTCACCGCTCGTGGGGTGTGGTTCCAGACAACCGGTTATACCTCTCGGAGAGAAATGGTTTTGGACAACCGCTGTCACCTTCCCTGGGTGAGGTTGTTCCAATAGGGGATGATCCGCAAACCGCTGTCACCAGTGTAATGAAATATATTCAAAACTTAATAATCGCTAGTGTAATAAAATAGACCTCTACTTCTTTTGATAAAATCTAGACCCTTGTTCACTGTAATCTTTAATTCCAGATATGTAAGATAACTTGAACAAAATGCCAAAAAGTATCCCTACCTTCGATTCCACCAAATTCTGCCTCCAGTGCGCAGCTGAGCGTGTAAGGCAATCCCGTCCGATTGGTTTTTTCTAGGTTCGCCTGGTCTTAAAACGGATGAATCTTCCTTTGCCAGGACAGGGTTTGTCCTCCTCGTCTCGGTCACACGTCCACGATTGTTACACTTCCAGAGGGGGAAAATTTTGGAGTAGGGGTGAGAGGAAAAATAATGTAGAACCTCCACGTTATACAAAAAATATATATAATAAATTGATCTCTCCAAATCCTCGCATACAGCTATACATATATATTTAGAATTAAACTACAATCCCGTTTTATTAAATTAATCCCAATTCCCTGGTATAACTCTACCTATACATATTTATCTAAAGTTGGTTTATTATCAAACCTACTCCTGTATATCCTACAATTATAAAAACAAAATCAAATTTATGAACAGAGTTCTCGTTTGTTCGGTGGTGCGGCAAAACTAGCCCTCTTATCGGCTTGGTCTTTTTATTAAAAAAAATGCGTGAAAGGCGTATGTTTGCTATATTCGTTTCTCAATCCTTCTATTCTCCGGTGACGAGGAAGATAAATAACTATCACGTGTAAATACCTTTATATGCAACAATGATTCATTTTACATCGTTCGGTCGTCATTGACCTTCAGGGAACGAAAGTGAAATTTTTGTTCTATAAAGAAAAATTCTGATGAGCTAAGGAAAACAATTTAAATTATTTATCGACACTGGCGTTACAAGTTGCGAAAGTCCCCAGTAATATAATTACCTACGATAAATTTATGCGTTTACGCTGGCAAAATAAGAAAGAGTTTCAATTTATAATTTACGGCTGAACAAAAGACTGATAACAATATTTCTCTATAATAGATTGACTTATCAGCGCAATTCCGCTGAAACCCGCGAAAATATGGAAAACATACGCTCCGGCCTCTCGGCAAAATCTTTATTATTCCAGTACACACGGTAAATTATATATTTGTCAGGACGATAAACTTAATCTGAGAGTGAACAGCTATGTCCCGTCTCTTTGAAAAAATCAACAATCAACAAAAAAAAATCTAATAAATATATTTGCTATCGCTACACCTTGTATATAGCAATTGACCTATACACCCAAGTTCAGAATCCAGCTCGACCAATAACGAGTAAATATATCACTAGTAAAAACTATCCCAATCTGAATTTAATTCAAAAACTTACTGCTTGACAAACGTCCTCCGTCTCGCCGGGAATTTTCTTGATTTTTTTTTCTATCTGCTTGTTCACCGCGAGTCGTGCCAATAAACGGAATCGTGCTATGTCGAAAGGCAATTAGCGTAGAGGGTAAGTTTTACCACTCGTACCGCTAACACTACAAAAACACTAGTACCGTTCACCGTGGCAGGGGAAAAACCTTTCCCTTCGCGTGATCGACCCCCGGTACACACTCACTGCCGCTGCTGGTCTGTGTACACTCCTTTTTTTGTTTTACCCCGACTTCGGTTTTGGGGTTTTCGTCGAGTTGCAAAAAACAGCTTTTGTTTTTTGAATCGTGCTAGTTTTTGTTATCGAAATAATTGTATTCAAAACAATTATTTCGCTTTGACCCAGTAAGATGTTTTTTATTTCTCTATTCTGTTTTGGCTTCGTATTGTTTTATTAAACATTATGTGTGTCGCGTTCCAGTTGTTATTAAATGAAAAATAAAATATGTTTTACCGTGTGTTCTGAAATTTTCTACCATAAAATTATCTTTTAGGTATTCGTATTCATTACAATACCAAGAAATTAAGAATGGAAGAAAAATATACTTTAAAAACATTCTACCTTTCAAAATTTGTACCATTTATATTAACATTATAAAATGTTTTCATGATTATAAATTTTTGTTTGTTTCATGCTAAGAAAATTAAACTGCGGAAAAGTTGCAAATGTACATGATTTAAAATGAGCCATTTAGTCTGAAAACACAGAATGTCGTGTCACAACTTTGCCTCAATCTAATCATATTTGTATCAGTTTCAGAGTTTCTGTTGGTTGCTTTCAAATTTTATTTGACTTGTAGGCTCTTTTTTCAACTACATGTGTAAATATATTCAATTTTATCTAGAAACAAATAATATAAACAAAGAGTTTCCAAATTTATTATACAAAGAAATATTTACTTGTAATACAATGCTTTATATTTAATAGAAATAGGAAAGTAAGGTACAGTGAGGAATTTCAATTTAAAATAGCAAACGTTTAAAAAACTTACAAAGCAACTATAACAACTAATAAAAAATTTAAAGCGAAAGATCTGTAATGACAAATAATAATGTTTGTATTGTGGGGAGATCGATATATACAGTACAAAATCAAACATACAATCAACATGTACAAGTTTGCTTCTACCTTGTTTGCAAAGATTGATCAAATGTGTTGTGGAGATTGGAACTGACACATTTTTCCTTCATTATACAAAAAAATAGTTGGTTCATTCTTTTATTTCCATGACAGATACACATATGTGTGATCACCTGAATGGTAAATATTTTTTTTGTTTTTGTATAATAATACATTATTGGTTTTATTACTTTTCCATCCAACTCATCTAATATACGAGAAAAGTATAGGTTTACCCAGAAAAAAGTTGGAATTTTGGATTTTTTTGAGTTGTTTTTACGTTTTTCAGCAAGAACACAAAAAAATGGTTTTTAGAAAAAAAAACCTATCTGTATAACTTGATACAGCCCTCGAAGTGCAATAAGTAGACAAAATTAACTTTTTAGTCGTCCTTTGTTTTACAATTTTTTTTTAATATCAACAACTAAGACTATTACTAAGTCATCCTTTAATAATAATTTGTTTTCTTATTTTCTTTGATTTTTTGAAATGCTTATATAATCAAACAATTTGCAAGGAAATTTTGACTATTGGCTGGACAAAGTTTTAAAATATTTATGGTTCAAAGATTTTTAAAATATAATGTTACCAACTTCATTCATTAATTTTATTCAACAATTAATATTACCTATGGTGCATAAGCTAAGGCAAGCTAAAAAGTGGATAACCATCCTAATTTCTTATAAAATCTTTGGACAGGTTGTTAAGAGAAAAACAAATACACCTTGTCATTCTCTTATTAAAACTGTTCTTAAAAAGACTTATTGTATGACGGAGGTAATGGAGTATGGAACTCTTAAGGAAAAAGTGGCTAAGAGCATTTTTGAACAAGTACAAAATGTTGTGGTGGTTGATACATGATTGTGGGTAGATGTTCATCACGGTTTTCTAGGTGCTTCTCCTGATGGTAAATATATTCAACATAACAAATAATTACCATGTGTTATAAATTCTTTTTGCATATTAAATGACATACATTTATTGATAACATATTTTAGGGCTTGTAGGTGATAATGCACTACTTGAAATAAAATGCCTCCACTCTGCATCAAAACTGAATTTACAAACAAATACAACAAGCGAAATAATTGACCTCATGAAGAACAAAATTTGTCTAGAAAAACACAACAATAAAATTCAACTTAAGCGGAATCAAAATTACTATTATAAGGTATAAACATGATATATATATATATATATATATATATATATATATATATATATATATTCCAAAGAACAAAAACTCGAAATCATTCTCACATAATATATTTAATCACTTTGATGTATTTACCAACAATAAATAAGAATAACATTAGAAAGTAGTTATTTGTGTAATAGGTGCAGAAAGTGCATTTTTGTTGCAAGGAAGCATGATGCACTAAACACAATCTTGTGGAGTAAATAAAAATAGCATTTACGAAGCATAAATTTACTTATTTAGCATGAAAATTACTTAATTATAATCACTTACAAATACAATACACACTAAACTATAAATTTGGGATATTTTTATGAACACAAAACATATGCAACAGCATATTTGACCCATAGAGAAAGTTATAATATTATTTGTCTATGAATTAACCGTCTTCTTCTGTTTTTGTTCTAAATTGTTCTATACAGCGCCATGCATCAAGACGGTGGAGCGGTTGAACTAAAGTAAAAAGATGTTCGTTTGCAAAAATTTGCGCACAACAAATCTCAAAAAATACAATGATTTGAGATATCATATTTTCAGAATCGAATTCTCTAGGCTTCCTTTTGGGGATCAGGTTTTGGTGTCCAGATTGGTGACCACAAATTGTCAAAACTGTCAAAATCACACCATCACTTAATGGCTTATATCTTTTTTATAACAATATAAAACTCAACCAAAATACCTGATCCCCAAGACAAAGGTCCAAGTTATATTGTGTTAAAATTTCAACACTTGATTTCCCTCCTTTATTTAGATTTGTTGTGTACAAAATGACCTAAATTTTGTTGCAAATCACGGGTGCCAACTGTTTTCAGGTTCCTAAAACGTGAGGCCCCTCTTTATGCTCTTAACAGTCTCATACGGTGTACCAAATTTGGTATTTTTAAGTTAAAGGGTTGCAAAGGAATTAACTTTTCTCGAAATTTTGGGCCCCAATTTGGGGGCCTATAACTCCTAAGGGATGCAACTTGGTATAGAGGTAAATTGCCCCCAATCGTCATATTTTGAGCTCCCCTATACGGATCTGCTCTGTGTCGGTTCTTATGCGGGACACCCTGTATTACTACAATATATATATATATATATATATATATACATATATATAAATGAATATAATTTCATAAATTACTAGGTGTCTATATGAAACATAAATTTCGATTTTCTACTACACCTGCCTTCAATTTCAATAATTTCGACGTATTGGCCAGACCGTTCTTCGAAAAAAAAAACAAATACATTCCTGGCAAATACCACGCAGAATATTGAATTACATCGCCTTCGAAAACCGTGACGTCGATCAGCCATTTTGCCGATACGGACATCTGTGGTGATTCGCAACTGATAGCGGAATGGCATAGTACACTGACGCGTTTTGACCTTCTTGCGTCTCCTCAAGAGTGCCGTTGTGCCTTCCAGTTCAGAATCTCTAATCAGAACAGAAGATACCGCTCTCCGACAACTTCACTCGGCTCGTGTAGTTACACACAAGCGAGAAGCAGTCAGCTGGCGCCATCTTCACTTTCAGTTGCGAACCAACACCTCAGATAAATGCGACCGTATTAGTCGTATGGAATAAAATGAATATAATTTCATAAAATACCAGGTGTCTATATCAAACATAAATTTCGATTTTCTACTACACCTGCCTTCAGTCGAAATTTCAATAATTTCGACGTATTGGCCTGGCTGTTCTTGGGAGGTAAAAACAACTACATTCTTGGCAAATACCACGCAGAATATTGAATTACATCCCCTCCGAAAACCGCGAATCACCACAGGTGTCCGTATCGGCAAAATGGCCGATCAACGTCACGGTTTTCGAAGGGGATGTAATTCAATATTCTGCGTGGTATTTGCCAGGGATGTAGTTGTTTTTTCCTTCAAAGAACGGTCAGGCCAATACGTCGAAATTATTGAAATTTCGACTGAAGGCAGGTATAGTAGAAAATCGAAATTTATGTTTCATATAGACACGTAGTATTTTATGAATTATATCCATTTTATTTCATACGACTAATACGGTCGCATTTATCTAAAACCGTGACCAGCCATTTTGGCGATACGGACATCTGTGGTGATTCGCAACTCATAGCGGAATGGCATAGTACACTGACGCGTTTCGACCTTCTTGGGTCTCTTCAAGAGTGCCGTAATGCCTTCCAGTTCAGAATCTCTAATCCGAACTAAAGATACCGCCCTCCGACAACTTCACTTGGCTCGTGTAGTTACACACAAGCGAAAAGAAGTGAGCTGGCGCCATCTTCACTTTCAGTTGCGAACCAACACGTCAGATAAATTCGATCGTATTAGTCGTATGAAATAAAATGATTATAATTTCATAAGATACCAGGTGTCTATATGAAACATAAATTTCGATTTTCTACTACACCTGCCTTCAAAGGAAATTTCAATAATTTTGACGTATTGGCCTGACCGTTCTTCGAAGGAAAAAAAAAACAACTACATTTCTGGCAAATACCACGCAGAATATTGAATTACATCCCTTTCGAAAACCGCGACGTCGATCAGCCATTTTGCCGATACGGACATCTGTGGTGATTCGCAACTGATAGCGGAATGGCATAGTACACTGACGCGACTTATAAGTCTCCGTATCGAGAACTTATTTTTAAAAAACAATTTCATTACTTTATTACAACTACTTTCAAAAATAATTACACAATATTATTTTATTGGATTGATCTTTATTATTCAAAAGTTAACATCAAACTGAATATGTAAAATGAATTTATTAACTAGCAAAACTATCTATATCAGCAATAAAAATATGTACAATAATAATTCAACAATAAACAAATAATAAAGTCCGCTGTCAGCATCTACAGTGTTGAACCATATACGGGGTTACCAAATATAACACCTCCGCCCTTAGAGTTTGACATATTTCAAGGAGTGAAAAATGCCCTTGGTTGTGGCTCAGGATGGACTGTTTCATCTTCTACCTCTTCTATAGAAGCTTCTGTGGTTAATTCATAAAGTTTTCTTATTTTTGTTGCGACGTAGATACATATTAAAATGGCTATTATAATATACGCCATTATATTCCAGGGTGAAACTGGGTTTACGTTGAGATGTTTCAAGACCATTGGTTCAATTTTAATTATACTTGTATGAAGTATACCAAGGCGTGCAAATGCTATAGCATTTTCTATTTCCCCTAATATTTGTAAAATTATATCTATATTCAGATTTAACTGATTTAAAATATTTCGCGTTTGTAAATAATGATCAAATTCAAAAATGAACGTATTAAGCGAATTTCTGATTTTTTCTATTCCTGAAAAAATTATATCCTGATTATGTTTTATTAAGTTCATTGTTTCATTAAAGTTTTGAATTATATCACTTGTAAGTGAGATTTGCTGATTTAGATTATTTACAATTTCCTGTTGAGAATTTTGTAGTGTTGAAATCGCTTCATCATATCATAATGCATCATCAGCGTCTAAGTTTCCGGAAATTACTAAAGACCTCGTTTGACCCTAATAGAAGGCATTAAAGAATTTAATTCATTTTCTGCACTATTCAATTGATAAGAAACACCTTTGATAAAATTTTCCAATTCTATATGATATGCCAATTTGAATAGCCACTGTTACATTTTTGAAAGCTAATTTTAAAATTTGAATTTCATTTCTAATTGGTAAAAGATCATAATAATGAAGAAATGTATGAATACTAGATTTAACTTTAGCGGTACCTAATAAATAAGGAAGTATTCCAGGATTATTATTCAGGTTCATCATTTGAATTTCCTGGGGTTTTACTGGTTGTAGGACCAGGATCATAAGGATTAGTGGCATCCTGTAAAAGTTTTGTCGTGTTAGTTTTTGGTCGTCTTAAATTTTGTTTGTGTAAAATTGCATTTCTCGTTGTTGTTACCGTAGTGTTTTTATTTTCTTTGATTTTATCTTTATTAAATTTTGGATTCAATTTATTTCTAATAAGTGTTGTATTTGTTCGATAATCGTCTGTATCCGCTCCGTATTCTAAAGGTTCGTGCCTGTCTTTATTATGGTAATTTATTGTTTTTTCTTTTTCTGTTATAAGTCGTTCATTCAGTTTTTTATAAAGTTCTACGGTTGTCTCGCGATGTTCGTGTATATAATTATTAATTAATTTTTTGTCAATATTTATATCGAAAATTTCTTCCGAATCGAAATGTCCATTTATAATATCTATAGGTTTCTGTTTAGTTACATAGTGAATTGAATTATTGTAACCTAAAATTGAATAAGGCATATCCATTAATATATTAATTTTATCTTTATTTTTTGCTCTAATAACTCTTAAATGTTCGATTATTGTGGAATGAAAACGTTCTATAGCATCTTTCGATTGAGAACTGTTGGAAGAAACCTAATGACTTCTAATTCTATGAACATCAAAAAATTCTTGTAACAATGAATTTTTGAGTTCTTTACCATTATCCATAATTACTAATGTCGGTTTACCATGATGAGTCATAAAATTAATAAAGCTCTAATAATTTCTAGTCCTGTTAAAGATATAATTGGATAAGCTTGCCCATATTCAGAAAAACTGACAATGTTAAAAAATTTTGATTTTGTGCTGAAAAACCATCAATATAAATAATTTCGAACGGTTTGGATGCCGTCGGAGTTATCATTAATTTCTGTCTAGGGGGATTACGATCATATTTATTAGTTTGACATATTTCACATGTGTTAATAAAATCTGTTACATCATTTTTCATACTAGGCCAATAATAAGTTCTTTTTATTCTTGTCTCTGTCTCAATTATGCCACGGTGATTAGTTTCACCTTCATGAGTGTGTCGAATAATCTCATGTTGTTCGTCTTTTTCATCTACATCTGTCAATTTTAACTTACAATGTATTAACTTATACGCCGAATTTTTGAATGTTTCTCTTAATATCTCTTACATACGCGATATGGGTCCTTCTTTCAAGAAATATATACCATGAGTGTATTTTGGATCTACATAGTTTTTAAATAAATTTATAATGTCTTGTTGTAAATTATTCAATGCAACTTGAACATGTAATCGTTTTTTTGATTTGAAAATTTGTTCTATTCTAGGTTTAGCTGCCGAATGTAAAACAAAATCTTTTATGATTTGGTGGTCGTAAGAATTTACACATTTTTCCGTAATTGTCATTCCTAAAATTGGCTCTTCTCTACTGGTATGAACAGTGAGATCGTCTGTTCCTTCCCTGTTGTCATTATTATCATCCAAGTTTACTATTAAAGACTCATTTTCATCATTATCTCGTGGGTCTTCTGAAAGAGTTTTATCAAAATTTTCCATATATTCAAATATTTCTTTGGAATTGATTTCTACCCATGAAAGAGCATCAGCATTGATGTTTGCTACTCCACGTTTATATTCAATTTCATAATCGAATTCCTCCAGCTTGAGGCGCCACCTCACTAACCTAGAGTTTGGCTCCTTCAAATTCATAAATCACTTCAATGGTTTATGATCAGTAATAATTTTATATTTTCTACCGTATAAGTAGGGTCTAAAATACTTTGTAGCCCACACAATAGCTAACAATTCTTTTTCTATTGTACTATAATTTTGTTCTGACTCATTAAGAGTCCTAGAAGCATAAGACACGGGCCTATCTCTCCCAACTGTGCCCTGCTATAATATTGCACCCAGAGCAATATTACTAGCATCTGTAGTTAAAATGAAATCTTTATTGAAATCCGGATACTGTAAAATTGGTTCGTTTTCTAAAAGATTTTTACAAGTTTCAAAGCAACATTTAAATTCATCATCATGTATAATTTTTGCATCCTTTCTTGAACATTTAGTAAGAGGTTTAGTAATTTTTGCAAAATCTTTAATAAATTTTCTATAAGATCCAATTAAACCTAAAAATGATTTTATTTCTCTGGTAGTCTTTGGAATTTGATAATTTTTTATAGCTGAAATTTTATCCGGGTTGGGTTTAACTCCTTCCGGTGTTACTATATGACCTAAATAAGCAACTTCTTTTTTCAAAAACTCACACTTATCTAATTGTAATTTAAAATTTGTTTCTCTTAATCGTTTAAAAACTTTATCAAGATTAGTTACGTGCTCCTGTAGTGAAGTTGAAAATATTATTATGTCATCGAGATACACTAAACAAATTTCGTTCTGTAATCCTCTGAGAATATTATCCATAACCCTTTGGAAAGTTGCGGGTGAATTTTTTAAACCCATTGGCATGCGACAATGTTCGTAATGACCGTTTCAACTCTAAAAGCAGTTTTTGGTATATCTTCGGGACTCATCTCTATTTGATGAAATCCGCTAGCTAAATCTAATGTACTGAAATGATTACATTTACCTAGTTTATCCATTACGTCACTTATTAAAGGAATAGGGTATCTATCATCTACAGTTTTTTCATTTAACTTACGAAAATCTACTACAATTCTATATTTTTTCTTCCCTGACGCATCTGGTTTTTTTGGGACAACCCAAATATTCGAAGACCAGGCACTTGTACTTGGCCTTATAATACCTTGATCTAACATAGATTTAATTTGACGTTGAATTTCTTGTTTATGTGCAAAAGGGTATCTATAAGATTTTGAATAAATTGGAAGTTCGTCTTTAGTTTTTATACTATGTTTAATTTGATTAGTGAAAGTTAAAGGTTCTCCTTCTCTATAAAATATATCATTATATTTACGGCAAAGTTTCAAAATATGATTTCTTTCTTCCGAATTTAAATGATCGGTTCTTAAAAGTGCTTCAATGTCAGGTTTCTCAGTGTAACCACTGTCTCTAACATCTGCGTGAAATAACTCATAACAATTTTTATCAAAAGCAGCTGATTTTATAGGTTCTGTTAAATTAAAAATAATGTCTTCGTTCGTTTTATTAAAAATTTCTACAATTGCATATCCGTTTTTTGTAGTTGTAAGAATCGAAGGAATTTCGCAATTTTTTATATTTTTCTTTGATATTAAAATATCACCATTATATGTCGATACAGGAATATTAACTAGAATTCTACTATATGGTTCTATTTTTGTCTTAAAGCTACATTTACGGTTACTTGAAAAATACTTTATAGGTATAGAAGCAAATGGAGTGTCTACACTTGATTTTTCAAAATCAACTTTGGCGTTAACTAATTTTAAATCATCTGACCCTATCAAACCATCAAAATATTCATGAAAATCAAATAAATGAAATTTTATATTACCACTTTGTTTAAACTCTGAAAATAAAGGTATTTTAGCACAGTGTTGATGAGTTGACGACTGATACACTGCTGTAACAGTAAAAGGTTCCAAAAATTTTTTTTCTTTATAATATTTTTCCGCAATTTCTGGTCGTAAAAATGATTTTGTAGCACCAGTATCTAATAATAATTTTAGAGGAGGATTTGAAATTTTAAGATAAGGTAATTCTGGTTTATTTGTAGAAATATTTAATTCAACTATGTCATTTCGTGAACCAATTGAAAATTTCCATTTTCTGAATAATTTTCATCTACTTCGTCACTATAATATTCGTAATTTTGATTAGAAGAATGAGCTATTTCGCTTTCATCCCTAGTATTATCTGAAGTATTACTATTAAATATTTCTTCGGCAATATAATTTGGTATTTGGTTACGGTTATGATTATGGTTTTGATATTTGAAATGATTTGAAGTTTGTCTAGTCGAAGTACTCATAGGGGTAGGGAGATTTGGTTTGTATTGCGTGTTTGGTTTCCATACATTCTGGGGGTTTCTAAAAACTTGATTATTATTTGGATATTTAGGAGAATGAGGAGGATTTGTATGCTGTTTTGTATTTGAATGGGTCCTCTGGGAAATTGTTGGGACGTTGAGGGTTGTTGATATGATGAGTTTCTTACAGGAGGTTGGTTAGGATACTGCCAATAATTTTGTCTATAATTTTGAGGCAATGAATTATGATACCTTGAATTATTATTAGATTTCCTCACACTATTATTAGAAATTATGTTATTAGAAAAATGTTGGCCTTTCTGAATATAATTAATATTATCTTCCTCTCTTATAAATTGTATAGCTTGTTCTAGACTATTAGGTCTCCTAGCTCGAATTATAGGACCTAGCGGTTCCTTTAAACCTGCGAGAAACGTTTTTAAACTTTGTTTAGTAAAGAATGATCTTTTGAGTCCCTTTCAAGTCCTTGACTATGTAAATCAATATAATTACAAATAGTGTTAAGTAACTGCAAAATTCTATCTTGAAATTGATAAGTAGTTTCATTGGTTTTTTGTCTCATATTTACTAAGTCCTGATTTAAACAATTTTCATCTCTTTGATCCCCAAAGTTTGAAATTAATGTGTTTTTTATATCTGTCCAATTACTATTTGAACCACTAATAGCTACCACTTCTTCCGCTCTACCTTCTAATTTATTAGGAATACCATTTAGCAAAAGAATATTTTGAAAATCATGTAAATTTTCTCTATCGAAATAATGAGTTAGAATAGATTCGGTAACACTTATAAATCTATGTAACTTAGTTGCATTTCCATCAAAATTTGGAATAATAGACAAAGTTTTAATATCTAAAGTTAGCACCGGCATAATGATTGTTAAATTGCTTAAACTATTAATTATATTATTATCTATAAAGTTTGAATTTGAAAAATAATTATCGAAATTATCGAACTCTTCAGAGCTATCGATTTCACTTAACGATTCTATAGGTGAAGAGGAATCTGACATGAACTAAATTCTTACCACATCCGTTATCTGTATCTAGCAACGGTTTCTTAAAGATGTGCCCCTGGCTTCCACGATGGATTCCACTGGACCTGGTTTGGTTTCGATTTTCGTCAAAGAGTTGACACTCACGGATTGTCCACGATGGATTTCCTACGGAAATTCTACTGACTGCGCCACTTATAAGTCTCCGTATCGAGAACTTATTTTAAAAAAACAATTATATTACTTTATTACAACTACTTTCAAAAATTGATTACACAATATTATTTTATTGGATTGATCTTTATTATTCAAAAGTTGACATCAGACTGAATATGTAAAATGAATTTATTAACCAGCAAAAATATCAGCAATAAAAATATGTACAATAATAATTCAACAATAAACAAATAATAAACTCCGCTGTCAGCATCTACAGTGTTGAACCATATACGGGGTTACCAATTATAACACGCGTTTCGACCTTCTTGGTTTCCTTCAAGAGTGCCGTAATGCCTCCAGTACAGAATCTCTAATCCGAACTGAAGATACCGCCCTCCGACAACTTCACTTGGCTCGTGTAGTTACACACAAGCGAGAAGCAGTGAGCTGGCGCCATCTTCACTTTCAGTTGCGAACCAACACCTTAGATAAATGCGACCGTATTAGTCGTATTAAATAAAATGAATATAATTTCATAAAATTCTAGGTGTCTATATGAAACATAAATTTCGATTTTCTACTACACCTGCCTTCAAAGGAAATTTCAATAATTTCGACGTATTGGCCTGACCGTTCTTCGAAGGAAAAAAACAACTACATTCCTGGCAAATACCACGCAGAATATTGAATTACATCCTCTTCGAAAACCGTGACGTTGATCAGCCATTCTGCCGATACGGACATCTGTGGTGATTCGCAACTGATAGCGGAATGGCATAGTACACTGACGCGTTTCGACCTTCTTGGGTCTCTTCAAGAGTGCCGTAATGCCTTCCAGTTCAGAATCTCTAATCCGAACTGAACATTCCGCCCTCCGACAACTTCACTTGGCTCGTGTAGTTACACACAAGCGAGAAACAGTCAGCTGGCGCCATCTTCACTTTCAGTTGCGAACCAACTCCTCAGATAAATGCGACCGTATTAGTCGTATGGAATAAAATGAATATAATTTCATAAAATACTAGGTGTCTATATCAAACATAAATTTTGATTTTCTACTACACCTGCCTTCAGTCGAAATTTCAATAATTTCTACGTATTGGCCTGGCCGTTCTTCGAAGGTAAAAACAACTACATTCCTGGCAAATACCACGCATAATATTGTATTACATCCCCTTCGAAAACCGTGACGTTGATCAGCCATTTTGCCGAAACGGACATCTGTGGTGATTCGCAACTGATAGCGGAATGGCCTAGTACACTGACGCGTTTCGACCTTCTTGGGTCTCTTCAAGAGTGCCGTAATGCCTTCCAGTTCAGAATCTCTAATCCGAACTGTAGATACCGCCCTCCGACAACTTCACTTGGCTCGTGTAGTTACACACAAGCTAAAAGCAGTGAGCTGGCGCCATCTTCACTTTCAGTTGCGAACCAACACCTCAGATAAATTCGACCGTATTAGTCGTATGAAATAAAATGAATATAATTTCATAAATAACCAGGTGTCTATATGAAACACAAATTTCGATTTTCTACTACACCTGCCTTCAAAGGAAATTTCAATAATTTTGACGTATTGGCCTGAGAGTTCTTCGAAGGAAAAAACAACAACATTTCTGGCAAATACCACGCAGAATATTGAATTACATCCCCTTCGAAAACCGTGACGTTGATCAGCCATTTTGCCGATACGGACATCTGTGGTGATTCGCAACTGATAGCGAAATGGCATAGTACACTGACGCGTTTCAACCTTCTTGGGTCTCTTCAAGAGTGCCGTAATGCCTTGCAGTTCAGAATCTCTAATCCGAACTGAAGATTCCGCCCTCCGACAACTTCACTTGGCTCGTGTAGTTACACACAAGCGAGAAGCAGTCAGCTGGCGGAATCTTCACTTCCAGTTGCGAACCAACACCTCAGATGAATGCGACCGTATTAGTCGTATGAAATAAAATGAATATAATTTCATAAAATACTAGGTGTCTATATCAAACATAAATTTTGATTTTCTACTACACCTGCCTTCAGTCGAAATTTCAATAATTTCTACGTATTGGCCTGGCCGTTCTTCGAAGGTAAAAACAACTACATTCCTGGCAAATACCACGCATAATATTGTATTACATCCCCTTCGAAAACCGTGACGTTGATCAGCCATTTTGCCGATACGGACATCTGTGCTGATTCGCAACTGATAACGAAATGGCATAGTACACTGACGCGTTTCAACCTTCTTGGGTCTCTTCAAGAGTGCCGTAATGCCTTCCAGTTCAGAATCTCTAATCCGAACTGAAGATACCGCCCTCCGACAACTTCACTTGGCTCGTGTAGTTACACACAAGCGAGAAGCAGTCAGCTGGCGGAATCTTCACTTCCAGTTGCGAACCAACACCTCAGATGAATGCGACCGTATTAGTCGTATGAAATAAAATGAATATAATTTCATAAAATACTAGGTGTCTATATCAAACATAAATTTTGATTTTCTACTACACCTGCCTTCAGTCGAAATTTCAATAATTTCTACGTATTGGCCTGGCCGTTCTTCGAAGGTAAAAACAACTACATTCCTGGCAAATACCACGCATAATATTGTATTACATCCCCTTCGAAAACCGTGACGTTGATCAGCCATTTTGCCGATACGGACATCTGTGCTGATTCGCAACTGATAACGAAATGGCATAGTACACTGACGCGTTTCAACCTTCTTGGGTCTCTTCAAGAGTGCCGTAATGCCTTCCAGTTCAGAATCTCTAATCCGAACTGAAGATACCGCCCTCCGACAACTTCACTTGGCTCGTGTAGTTACACACAAGCGAGAAGCAGTCAGCTGGCGGAATCTTCACTTCCAGTTGCGAACCAACACCTCAGATGAATGCGACCGTATTAGTCGTATGAAATAAAATGAATATAATTTCATAAAATACTAGGTGTCTATGAGAAACATAAATTTCGATTTTCTACTACACCTGCCTTCAGTCAAAATTTCAATAAATTCGACGTATTGGCCTGAACGTTCTTCGAATGAAAGAACATCTACATTCCTGGCAAATACCACGCAGAATATTGAATTACATCCCCTTAAAAAACCGTGACGTCGATCAGCCATTTTGCCGATACGGACATCTGTGGTGATTAGAAACTGATAGCGGAATGGCATAGTACACTGACGCGTTTTGACCTTCTTGGGTCTCTTCAAGAGGGCCGTAATGCCTTCTAGTTCAGAATCTCTAATCCGAACTGAGGATTCCGCCCTCCGACAACTTCACTTGGCTCGTGTAGTTACACACAAGTGAGAAGCAGTCAGCTGGCGCCATCTTCACTTTCAGTTGCGAACCAACACCTAAGATAAATGCGTCCGTATTAGTCGTATGAAATAAAATGAATATAATTTCATAAAATACTAGGTGTCTATATGAAACATAAATTTCGATTTTCTGCTACACCTGCCTTGAGTCGAAATTTCAATAATTTCGACGTATTTGCCTGACCGTTCTGCGAAGGAAAAAACAACTATATTCCTGGCAAATACCACGCATAATATTGAATTACATCCTCTTCGAAAACCGTGACGTCGATCAGCCATTTTGCCTATACGGACATCTGTTGTGATTAGCAACTGATAGCGGAATGGCATAGTACACTGTCGCGTTTCGACCTTCTTGGGTCTCTTCAAGAGTGCCGTAATGCCTTCCAGTTCAAAATCTCTAATCCGAACTGAAGATTCCGCCCTCCGACAACCTCACTTGGCTCGTGTAGTTACACACAAGCGAGAAGCAGTCAGCTGGCGCCATCTTCACTTTCAGTTGCGAACCAACAGCTCCGAAAAATGCGATCGTATAAGTCGTATGAAATGAAATGAATATAATTTCATAAAATACTAGGTGTCTATATCAAACATAAATTTCGATTTTCTACTACACCTGCCTTGAGTCGAAATTTCAATAATTTCGACGTATTTGCCTGACCGTTCTTCGAAGGAAAAAACAACTACATTCCTGGCAAATACCACGCATAATACTGAATTACATCCCCTTCGAAAACCGTGACGTCGATCAGCCATTTTGCCGATACAGACATCTGTAGTGATTCGCAACTGATAGCGGAATGGCATAGTACACTGACGCGTTTCGACCTTCTTGGGTCTCCTCAAGAGTGCCGTAATGCCTTCCAGTTCAGAATCTCTAATCCGAACTGAAGATACCGCCCTCCGACAACTTCACTTGGCTCGTGTTGTTACACACAAGCAAGAAGCAGTCAGCTGGCGGAATCTTCACTTCCAGTTGCGAACCAACACCTCAGATAAATGCGACCGTATTAGTCGTATGAAATAAAATGAATATAATTTCATAAAATACTAGGTGTCTATGAGAAACATGAATTTCGATTTTCTACTACACCTGCCTTCAGTCAAAATTTCAATAATTTCGACGTATTGGCCTGAGAGTTCTTCGAAGAAAAAAACAACTACATTCCTGGCAAATACCACGCAGAATATTTAATGACATCCCATTCGAAAACCGTGACGTTGATCAGCTATTCTGCGGATACGGACATCTGTGGTGATTCGCAACTGATAGCGGAATGGCATAGTACACTGACGCGTTTCGACCTTCTTGGGTCTCTTCAAGAGTGCCGTAATGCCTTCCAGTTCAGAAACTCTAATCCGAACTGAAGATTCCGCCCTACGACAACTTCACTTGGCTCGTGTAGTTACACACAAGCGAGAAGCAGTCAGCTGGCATCATCTTCACTTTCAGTTGCGAACCAACAGCTCAGAAAAATGCGACCGTATTAGTCGTATGAAATGAAATGAATATAATTTCATAAAATACTAGGTGTCTATAAGAAACATAAATTTCGATTTTCTACTACACCTGCCTTCAGTCGAAATTTGAATAATTTCGACGTATTGGCCTGAACGTTCTTCGAATGAAAGAACATCTACATTCCTGGAAAATACCACGCAGAATATTGAATAACATCCCCTTAAAAAACCGTGACGTCGATCAGCCATTTTGCCGATACGGACATCTGTGGTGATTAGAAACTGATAGCGGAATGGCATAGTACACTGACGCGTTTCGACCTTCTTGGGTCTCTTCAAGAGGGCCGTAATGCCTTCTAGTTCAGAATCTCTAATCCGAACTGAAGATTCCGCCCTCCGACAACTTCATTTGGCTCGTGTAGTTACACACAAGTGAGAAGCAGTCAGCTGGCGCCATCTTCACTTCCAGTTGCGAACCAACACCTCAGATATATGCGTCCGTATTAGTCGTATGAAATAAGATGAATATAATTTCATAAAATACTAGTAGGTAATACACGTATGTTCTGTGACACTTTATCGGATGAACAGGCGGATGGCCTATGGGTGGTTACCGATAGGAAGAAGTTTCCAGAGGGTTTACAAGAAGTAAAAGAAGTCTCTAGATGGTTAGCAAGTAATGACGGTAGCGTCTACGGGGGTTATGCAAAAAGTGTGTATGTTGTTACGTGTATAAGGTAGAGGGTGGTTTAGAAGAAGCGAAGGGGTTTTTAAGGGTAGCGTCTACGGGGATTACGCAAGTAAGGGTGTACGGGGGTTATGCAAAAAGTAAATAAGTGTGTATGTTGTTACGTGTATAAGGTAGAGGGTGGTTTAGAAGGAGCGAAGGGGTTTTTGAGGGTAGCGTCTACGGGGGTTATGCAAAAAGTTTTTTGGGGGTTTGGCCTGGGCCGATTGCCAAAATTTTTGGGATAATGACGGTAGCGGCTACGGGGGTTATGCAGAAAGTAAATAAGTGTGTATGTTGTTACGTGTATAAGGTAGAGGGTGGTTTAGAAGAAGCGAAGGAGTTTTTAAGGGTAGCGTCTACGGGGATTACGCAAGTAAGGGTGTATACAAGAAAGGGGGTTATGCAAAAAGTGTGTTTGTTTTTACGTGTATAAGGTAGAGGGTGATTTAGAAGAAGCGAAGAGGGTTTTAAGGGTAGCGTCTACGGAGGAGGGGAGCGTCTACGGGGATTACGTAAATAAGGGTGTATACAAGAACGGGGGTTATGCAAAAAGTAAATAAGTGTGTATGTTTTTACGTGTATAAGGTAGAGAGTGATTTAGAAGAAGCGAAGAGGCTTTTAAGGGTAGCGTCTACGGGGGGGTTGCGTAAAAAGTAAATAAGGATGTATACAAGAAGTAATTAGAAGAAAGAAAATATATGGAGGATTGTGTGTGTGTGTAAGAGATGAGGGGTAGTGCTTACGAGGGGGAGGGGCTATGCAGTTAAGGGTTCTATATTTTGAAATTCTCAAAGGAATGTTATTAGATTGATAACCAACATTTTTTTTTAAAACGGATATGTGTGTGAATTCATATCATTTTATAGAAGGTTTTTTATATTGTAATAAATGAAATCTCGCATTATTATGAATACATCTAAGACAAACAAACAGATTACAGCAACCACATTAGACGTTGCAACTTAGCAATAAGTGATGGGGATCTAACCATTGGTACAATATTTTGAAATTCTCAAAGGAATGTTATTAGATCGATAACCAACTTTTTTTAAAACGGATATGTGTGTGAATTCATATCATTTTATAGAAGGTTTTTTATATTGTAATAAATGAAATCTCGCATTATATTAAATTCGCTTAGTGGGTAATATTTGCAATAGCTAGCAAACACGTGCAAACCAAATCATTTATTCAGACAATAGCGAACTTGTTTCAAAATATGATAAGATTGGAATGTCATGAAAAGGGAATATTACTTCATATTACGGAATATTACTTTAGTATCTTTTAAAAAATATATGATATCAACTTGATATTGTATTAGTCATTTACGATAAAATCTAAACTGAGTTTATTCATGAAACAGCAGAATCTAGTTTTCTATCGAATTAAAATAGATTTTATGTTGCAGTTTTTTTAAAATCATATTTAGCTGATGTCTTTTTTTTATACGGGGTATTTTGAAAGTCTTGAAAGCATGTGCATGATTTCTTTTATAATAAATGAATGAGAGAATTGAGTGTTTGTATCACAATGTCATCGGAAGAGTATAGACGCAAATTGGAGGAATTTTCTAAAAGCGTTCGAGAATTGAGTAAAGATATTTCAATTTATGAAAATAAGATTAAACTGATAAAGCAATTGGAGCGAATGTGCTTGGAGGATAACGTCTTCAAAAATCGCCGCCTACAAAAAAATATCCACAGAATTGAACCGGCTACAATATGATGAATAATACAATTCGGGAACAACAAGATGCCATCAAGGATGAAATTAATAATGTTTTTGCAATGACATGTATAATTTTAACATCAGTATTTATTTTAATATTGAAAATTATGTTGAATATTGTAAAACGAAAGTTTAAGTCTTCATGTAATATAGACATAAATGAGTATACAATGTGTTTCAATAAAACAACTCATCAATTTTTTCTTAAGAAATTCAACAAGAACTTTTACGTTTTGGATACAGAAGGTTCGGGAACAACAGGATGCCATCAAGGATGAAATTAATAATGTTTTTGCAATGACATGTATAATTTTAACATCAGTATTTATTTTAATATTGAAAATTATATTGAATATTGTAAAACGAAAGTTTAAGTCTTCATGTAGTATAGACATAAATGAGTATACAATGTGTTTCAATAAAACAACTCATCAATTTTTTCTATTTATTTGAGTAAAATTACAATGGTATTACATTTAAAAACCAACATCGTAATCGTTCTACATTAATTTGTGTACAATTGAAAGCCCCATCGGCATGACAAGCATTCGAATGTTTCTTTAAACTTTCCATGGCTGAGGACGTTCCATCAAACTTGCAGACATCAACAACAGTTGTCGTAGAAATTCCATATTCTTCACATTTCTTTTGTAAAAATTCATATTTCTGATTACCGCGAACGTAAATACAATCGACATTAGACATTGTACTTTTCAAAATCTCGTCCAATTTTGAATAATCAACATCGCCAGAAGAATACTTCATTCCATGGATATGGTGTTCCAAAAAGTTGTTTGTTATTTTATCTTGATTGCTTAGCAAATGAAAGGGTTGTGGCGGCTTAAATATGTAGTGTCTATGTTTATATCCGATTTCGATGGACAATTCCTTAGGATGGAATGTACCCTCGATAATGAAGCCTTGAATGTCAATGAATGCTATTCTCATCGTGGTTTATTTGTAACTGTCTCGCTGTGTATTTCAACACTGGTATTTTATGATCGTTTTGATAATTTCCGTTAGGGGGTAATACTCTAATAAACAGTCATGTATAATTATACAATATGCTCTGGTATTTGCAGGAAATCCTACACCTACTTCAATTTCCACTTTCATATCAACTGTCGATGCCCTCATACCCTCCTCCTGTTTGGAACAGTCTATGACAAAGAGAGCACGATCTTTGAATGCTTCATAGTCCAATGTTGGATGTACTATGCTGGAATTGGTATAGCTTCTATAGAATGAGGCGTAATTATGATAGGCAAGAGTATAGTCGTTTTTTCCGAAATCCATCTTTAATCGTTCGGTGGGCCAAAAATCTCCGTTCAAAGCCAATCTTACATTGTTGGTGTTCAAGTGATCGAATTGCGAAGGATCGTTTGTCTTCTTGTTGCGTCTATCTATTTGAAAGCATACGATAACATATCGAGGTCTCTCGACAGACGAGCTCGTTTTAACTGACCAAATCTCATTTTTAGCGTCTTTCGTTAACGTAGGCAATACACAAAGTTCCCATTTCCTGAACGGAATGAATATTGGTCGATCACTTTTTATTTGCTCCATCATATGTAATTTTATTTCATCGTTAGGATAGACGTGTTTAACTTTCAATGCCATGCTATCTATAACAAACTTTATTGTAGTGTTAGATGTCGTAGTACCTGTTGTTACTTCATTTACTATTACAGCATCGTTATCATGACGAGCACGTATGAATCGATAAGTTTGTTTTCCATATGTGATTTTAGTATAGTCATTGAATACATTGAAATTGTGTTTTAGAGGAATCAACAAACTAAACGATTTATCAACATCATTCAATAGCGGTTTATTGGGATAATTCCAGCCAGCTAAAGCCATTTCTTTCGATTGTGGATTATAACACAACAAACTTCTTGCGGTAGTTACTATACCGGGATCTCGTACTATTTCTATTTCCTTTCCACTTTGAATGTAGGAACAAGAATCGAAGAGGAATGCACCGCAATTTGGCGTTAGATTAACATGTCCTCCTCCGCCACTAACTTCTAATTTTCCCTTAATTTCAAGTTGAGTTTCGTACATGAGAAAAAATGCGTCAGTTTGTTGTATGTCAAATTCCACAGAATCGCTGTTATTGAATGATTTCACATAAGGAACATAGGTGTGAAAATCTTCTTTTCTTATCGACTCTTCATATTGTGGATCTCGGTAAAGGTCAAATATCGAAGATATTTTCGTTGATGGTGGTGTCCTATCAGAACGCACGTACTTTCTTTTTAGTGTCATTCTTCTTCAACTTTAATCCGATTGCTTTGAGAAACGCCCGATTTGCAGGAGTTAGATGAAGCTTCGTTCTTTTGAACGATCTGCAAGAGACTAATTTTGTTGTAGATGATGAGGGACTTTTATAATAGTCGTTGTTGATAAGTAGACCCATTAACGTTCCAATAGATGTAAAAGTAACGTGCTTTTTTCTCCTCGAAAATTTACTGGTTCGAGATCTTGATTCAACACTCTTACGGTAATGTTGGCGATTTCGTTTGTGCTGCTCACAGCTAAGTAAATCGGATTGTTTGGTCGGTCGTTGATTGCATAACCAGGGTCCACTGTAATTGGGAAACTGAATATTGTATGAGCAGGCTTATCTCCGTCAAACGATCCTTCAGCAATATTGCAATCGAATAGTAAAGTTGATATTTTACAAATGTTAACAGGTAGATCGGAACGGTGGACTTTACCAGGATCTAGTATCTTTGGAGAAAATCCTAGTATTTTACTCAAACTATCAGAGTATTGAAAATCGATGGCGTGCTGTCGACTGTAAATTTCACACTGAAGAGTGTTGTTGTTGGGCTTCAAAGATATATCGGCCACAGTTGTACCCGTCTTCAATTTGAATTGATCGATGAGATAAGCTTCAATATCTGTGATTTCGTAACATCCTGACGGGAAGTTAATGGTGATGAGTCCTTTCTTACGATCATTTTTATTGTAGAAATAAAATTTCTCACCATCGATATTCGGTATAGAATGATACGAATGAAACCCCAACACACCAATAAAGTATTCTTTTTCAGGTTTCAATATTATCGGTGTGGGAGGAGTGAAGGAGAATTCATTCGATGTGGACGTTAAGTTCAACAGTTGAGACATGACTGTGATGTTTATGGGAGTGGTGTATTTAAATAATATTACTAGATTAGAAAAAACAATTTTATTTTTTCAAATAATAATTACATGCATGACAGTTGCGTTGTGAGCTAACCGGACCATCGACATGAGTACGTTGATCCGGTCGATTGTAATGCACAAAACAAGGCAAGCAAATTTGCAAGTTGAAATTCGATTGATATTCTTTTGGTAATTTATGCCAATTGTCTAATAAATCCCAAGGTTTAACTCGCTCTACCAAATACTTTAGAGGAATAGTTCTCAATTCGGCACTTGTAAAAGACGACAACAATTGTGTTTCGCCAACCAACCATGCTTCAAACATTATAGAGGAATTGCAAACACAAATGTCCACAGTTGATCTGATTGTAATTGTGGTATTGCTCGTAATTGTAAAATATTTTACTGCCAGCAAGATAAGTGACAAGTTCTCTCAGAGGCTTCAGATTACCAAATGAATCGAAATATTCGACGCAGTCATCCATCTTCCTATATGCTACCCAATGCGCGCCTGAGTTTTTAGACACATCCAAATTTAGTATTGCTGATTCACATCGTCGAGGTCCGTTTTTCGGTAGAGAATCGCGCATGTACACATCTAGAAAATATTTTATTTTCAATAATTTGGCAAACTTGATTAATTCATAGTCGAATAATGCTCTATTGGGTAGCTTCAATGGTAGTTTTTTTTCAAGAATAATCCATATCCACCTTTAGCGTTCTTTCGCAAATACAATCCTTTACCTATAGGCTCCATAGCTTTATTATAACGATGATCTTCTTCCAATTTCTTTTGAGCATTTTTTGCATCGATCACAGTTTTCGCAATTCCCGCAGCACCGCCTGATAATGCTCCCAAAGCTGAAAGTCCAGCGAAAAGAGGTATTAGAGGTAAGAATCCTCCAGATTTAGCTACAGGTATTATTCTAGGTATTGGAACATGTTTTCGGCCTCCGAATTATTGAATAAGAGATTTTGCTGCTCGCAATGCAAACATCGCTGTATCTGACAGCGAAGATCCCTTTTTCATGGATTTCTTCACCTTCATAACAACATCACGATGAAAAGATCTACGACGCTTCGGCTTCATACCCATTCCCAACTTGCGTTTGACCTTCATTCCAGTGGTAACGAGCCAGGCGGCTACCTTTTCACCTAATTTAGCGTCTTTTGACTTTACTCGCTCCCAAGCGGCGTTTTCTAGTACCAAATCAGCTTTATGACGATCTGTGAGTGACTTGTTAGATGCGTATGCGATATCGTGATTTTTGCAAGCTGCGTCGAGAGCGTTGATACCTGTATCTCCTCGTAGTAGCCGTTTTTTCAGACGCGTTCCAGCTATATAAATAGAGGATTTAATATTGTGAAAAAATAAAAATAGTAAAACTTACGTCCACAGTATTGGTAGCCAGGAAAATGAAGCTCAAAAGGCAAATTGTTTATGAGTGAATTTAGCACACCTTCACCTTCGTGAATCAACATGAAGACTGACTATTTGTTCACGATGGAACCTATAATTATAGCTGCACTGTTTGAAAAGTATCATAAGATGGAGATTGTTAAACAAGAGCAGTCATTACCGATTGAAAATTTCGATAGCGTTTTGGAAGATAGACGTAGCCGAAAACATGGACTTTTATTACCTGATTCGTTTCGTGCTATTATTTGTGGCCCCAGCGGATGTGGGAAAACAAATATTGTGCTATCATTGCTGTTCAATCCAAATGGTGTAAAATTTAAAAATGTCTACGTTTATTCTAAATCTCTATATCAACCAAAATACCAACTGCTCGAAGAAGTATTGACTGGTGTAAAAGGTGTGGGATATTATCCGTTTAAAGAGAACGATGAAATTGTAAGTCCTACACAATCCAAACCGAATTCGATTTTCATTTTTGACGATGTGTCATGCGACAAACAACAAACAATTCAAGAATATTTTTCCATGTGTAGGCACAGAAGTATTGATGTCTTCTACCTATGTCAGACTTATTCGAAAATACCAAAGCAGCTAATACGTGATAACTGCAATATGATTGTAATGTTTAAACAGGATGAAATTAACCTTAAACATGCCTTCAACGACCACGTTTCCCCCGACATGTCATTTGAACAATTCAAGAAAATGTGCTCTGAATGCTAGAATGATAAATATGGCGCTTTGGTTATTGTTAAAGACTTTGATTTACAAGATGGTAGATATCGTAAAGGATTCGATATGTATATAAAAATATAATAATTATTTAACCATTCATTTTTCATTATGATGTCATCTGATGCAGACGCTGTGCGAAAACGAAAAATTGCAGATCTGAAACGAATGATTAGAAAAAAGTATTTATCTTTTAAACTGAACAAAACTGAGCATGATGAGACACTAAATAGAATTTTCAAACCTATATCTAATCCACTCAAAGATATCGTAAATATTATGAATACATCTAAGACAAACAAGCAGATTACAGCAACCCTACCTCCACCACCACCACAGCCCACATAATCTAAAGAGAAAAAAGAACATGTCCCCAATTTTATCAGTGATGAAGAATTATACAGTTATGATCCGAAAAATGAATCAGTATTTACGGATGATGATGATGATGGTGAACCTCAAGTGAATACTAGTGAACATTTCTCACCACGAACAGTCAACGAGTACATCGAACAATATCCTACAATGGGTCGACAATGTGTCATCGATTTCTTTAACGAAGACTCACAAATCGATGATTTGTACGGTCCAAAGTATAATGCTGAAAACGATCAGTGGACTCTGGGGAATAAACGCATAAACTTTGACGCAAAAAACGGAGATATATTCGTAGAAGGAGATAAAGGATGGGATAGAATACCTGCTACTCCAGGTCTTTACCAATTACTTTTCTACCAACATCCCAAATATATCGATGATGATTTACCTACATACAAAATATTATTGGAACGAACGGGGGTTCATTTGAAAAAAGATAGAACACTAAAAGGTTCTCAGCGGTGGAAATATATTATTATTATTAAAAAGCAATTTATTATAAGACGAAACACTACCACTAACATCGTAGGTTAAGGATTACCTGATCACATCATGACCTATAATGATAAAGTTATAGAGTACGTTTACTGGGACGATGTAAACGAGATTGTTGAAAGACTTAGAGAGTTAATAGCTTCCAAGGATGCAGGTAACACTTCCAATGATAATGAGATTGTTGCCATTATACATGAACTTCGTGAAGCCGATTATATACATTAACCATCGATTGATTTATGTTCATTTTCAAAATGAGTCTCGACAAGTTTGGTCGACATTCTGACGCATATAAAAAGAAGTATGATACAAATCTCGAAGCACGATTTAAAAAAATCGAAATAGCTCAATTGTCGTTGAACACAAGTATTCAGCAAATAAATGATAAAATAAAATCCTTGATAAATAATGGATCAACTCAAAAGTATGTGGATAATGCAATAGAATCAAATAGAAAATTTATAGTAAACATACTTGACAAAAAAATGAAAGATACATTGGATGAAATACATAGAAACTATGATTCAAGGATTGCTACTCTCAATACAAACATTCCGATAAAAAAATATGTCGATAATCTCGTTTCATCGACAAATATCAGCAGACAGATACACCAATTCGCAGAAAAGTATCACACAAAGTGTCTAATCAGCTTTAGGGGCACGAAGAAATTCAACAAGAACTTTTACGTTTTGGATACGGAAGGTACGGCTTTTGTATTCCCTTTTGATTGTAAAATTGAAAATTGTAAACATTATGCTTCTGATGGCAGCGTTTTATTGAAGAATAATATGGAATATCAGTATCAACAGTTAAACGGCCTTAGCATAAAGAAGAACGATAAAATAGAATTCAAATTGGGTAGTAGAGATTATTTTTGTATGGATCTTCTCGTACAGTGTAATTTAGAAGAAGAACAATAATTGACCTTTAGAAAATATATATATATATATATATATATATATATATATATATATAACAAAATAACCTTCTTTGTTCACTATACATCATGTCTGCAGACAGGATTCAACTTGTTAAAGAATTGCATAAACCGATTCGACGAAATTATCCACGTCGACGAACAATAATCAAAGGTCTTGATGACTTATGGCAAATGGATTTAGCCGAAATGAGACCTTATGCAAAGCATAATGAAGGATTTAAAATGATTTTGGTGGTTATCGATTGTTTCTCGAAATTCATGTGGACTCGTCCACTCAAGACGAAAACAGCCGAAGAAATAACACGAGCATTTTCGAGTATTATCAGGAGTCGAACACCAAAAAATCTACAATCAGATCAGGGAACGGAATTTTACAATAGTAAATTCAAATCTCTAATGAAAAAACATAATATCAATCATTATAGTACATTTATTACGAAGAAAGCTGCAATTGCAGAAAGAGTTATTAGAACGCTCAAAACGAAACTCTATAAACATTTCAGCTTAATTGGGAAATACCAATGGATCGATATTTTACCTCAAATCACAAAGGAATACAACGACACAAAACATAGTAAAACTGGATACAAACCATCAGAGGTGAATCGAAGTAACGAAAAATTGATTTTAAATAAGAAATTCAGTTATTTGAAAATCGCCGGACCCAGAAAATTAAATGTGGGAGATATTGTGCGAATAAGTAAAGCGAAACATGCTTTTGAAAAAGGTTACACTCCCAATTTTACAACTGAACTATTCAAAATTACGAAAGGCAAAATAACGAATCCTGTAACGTATTTGATAGAAGATATGACTGGATCGCCTATTAGAGGTTGTTTCTATGAAGAAGAATTACAAAAAAACAAAAATCCCCACATTTATCTCGTTGAAAAGGTGTTGAAGAGGAAACGTAACAAAATGTACGTTAAATGGTTAGGATTAGATGAAAAACATAACAGTTGGATTAACACTGATGACGTAGTAGTATAGATCACCAGCAACCAATCAACTTTAATTGAGTGGAGGACAGAGATAAACATATAAATTGATCGACATTAGTTTAGAAGTCATCATAATGAGTAGTCACGATTCTGGGTATTATAGTGTTACAATGTCATGTAGTGATAATAGTAGTTATGATGAAGAACCAAATTATGATCGTGATTTAGATCAAATTGTACTTAATTATGAAATTGCAATAAGAAAAGAAAGACATTATTTATTGCATACAGTTTTCAATGTTGGTCGTCGATTTGAAGTTGGATGTTGCCTGAGTCCTGTCAGAACTTTTGCACCTGCCATCATTTTATCATCGTTTATCGTGGAACCTTCAAAAATGTCATTCAATACTTTAGAATGGGATGATAGAAGTGCTGCATAAAAGTAACGAGTTATTCTTCAATTCTCCAGATGATGATGTTGTAGATTCTAATCCCATCATGTTGTACCAAGATTTTTGTCAAATAATTAAAGTTATTTATGATAATCAAAAATTTTTGAAAATTCAGAAAGATGATGTAACAGTTTTCCTCGATGAAGAAGAAGTTGTAGAAATTCAACGTGTTCATGAGAATTTGCTTCAACATCACATTTCAATTTTAAATAAAGTGAACTTTTGCGATTTTTATTATAATATCATTAATTTATTAAAAACATTTATATCGAATCCAATATGTGGCTTTTCCAATTGTTTAGATTTAATGTATGCTGTTTGTGATATTTATTCTTATGACAACAGCAGTTTAATAGGAAGAGCACTTAGAGAATATCTGTACTATTACAAAGTCCATGTAATCAATGATTTAACATTATAAAATTATGAAAATATTCTTTGTTTCATTTCACCTCTAACACAAGTAATGCTGATGATGAAAACTTTTATGTTGATTTGGAATCAGTATTGAACATCGAAAGTGAAGGATGTTTCTTTTACTATTAATAATAATTCTACCTTTAGTGACATCTGAGAAAATTGATGTAAATTATCGAAAGATTTGGATATGTTAACAAGTCGGAACATGATATCACAAATATGTCATCGATTTTAAAAGCTTTCCAAGAGAAATTAAATTTTCCTGTAGCTGGCACTCTAAATCCTGCAACTATTCAACTATTAGAGCGACCTCGATGTAGTGTAAATGAAAACGATCATGATGGTGAACATTCGTATCGCGTTAGAACAAAATGGGAAAAAGACTAACCTAAATCGGTATTTTCCTCAAGCATCACCGTCATATGTTGCTGAAAAGGCATATTTGGCAACAAAATTCCAAATTTACAATTTAAACACCAGTCTAAAGGAACAGCACTTCTTACTCATGTACTACTTATGAAACTTCAAATCGACGTAATAACGTTAAAAATTCTTGAAAACCTGTGGGAAGGAGCTAGGATAAAAAATCAAGTTTCAAGGTTATATGAATATTGTTTTATTAATTGTATTTATATACATATTACATCAAATAAAAAAACAGTACATATTACATTAAAGGCAAAATGAAAATTATACATTTGACAGTACATATTAAATATAGTTATACAGATAAAAGCAAAAACTGAGGAATTTGAGCTTGTACAAGAAAACTTGAAATTCTAGTAATACGATTACAAATTATCTTAGTACATAGATCTACCAAACTCTTCATCTGAAAATAAATTCCAATCAATTTATTATAACTCCATAATACTATAATGTCCCCACGGAAGAGTGTCATGTGAACCAGGTATCAAATATCTTTTATCATCTGATGGGTTTAAAGCAATTTTTGTCTGTTCAATGGTGTATACATCATGTAACTTTGATAGTATACAACGTTGAGTTGCATGCATGAAACACTCTTCTTGAGGATTTTCTATAAATTTCTGCAAACAGAGAATATAATCATCAAAAGTTATTTTTTTCTTTACCACATTAGACTTAATACCTTTAGCTTTTTTTACATCGTTTTCCTCACCTAACACTCTGAAGGCATACTGTTTAGAACGTAAACCTACAAAATGTGTCATAATTTTTGAGTTATTTTCATCCTTCATAATTCCGGGTACTTTCTTATTAGCTAGAGGAATATCCCACACATTATTTACAGGATAATCACTAGTATCAAAACGGTGAATATCCGCCTTTATTACTTCTTCATATATGTTATTACATTGAATTTCGTATACTAAACTATCAGTATCGGTATAAAGTAATTTACATTGTTCAGGTGAAAATTTGGTCAGCATATAATCATAATGAAATTCATAAACACATATTTTTGAAATATCTAAAATTGCTAATCCTATATAAAGAGGTTAGTCAAATACAATTTTAGTTTTCTTAAGCTCTATAGCCAATGAAGGATTCTCAACATCATCGTTAAATATAACACGACTATGAAATGTGGGACTTGCAATTAAATTTCTAGCTCCTCGTTTGCCATACCACGTTCGAACTAATTTCACTAACCGATGTTTACGCAAAGTTTGCATCGTTTTCCCGAATACTGCATTATTCATAAGTTTATACAAATTTTTTTCAAAATTATTTTTTGCGTGGGATCTCATCAAAGTATTCAATTCTATATAAGGCTTCAACCAACAACTTTGCTGAAATTTTAATACCCTATGAACTTTCTTAAGCAATAATCCATGAGCTATAGCTTGCTTTAAATTTTTGTAATGTATAATATAATTTTTTTTATTATACAGAGTAGTCATTAATTTCTTTTGTTTAGAATTTGGTGGTGAAATATGTTCTGCACAGAATGGCAGATCTTTGTGTAGATCGTGTTTATTTTTTGGATACTCTAAATCAACCTCGAGCAGGTACCCTTCAGGGGAATCATCTGGAATTTGAGTTATATCAATATTATGATCTACCCATTTAAATCCTCCGTAGGGAAGCTCCTGACTCATAGCCCAACCATAAAGATTATTAATATCTGTATATAAAAGATACTTCACAGGTTTGTTTTCATTATACGTAGGCATATACTTGTTGTTGGCTTCGCCGTATCGATTACAACACTGAGATATTCCACCCCTTATACCTCTTTCAAAAAATAGCAGCATATCAATATCTTGCACTGTCTCTAATTTACAATGAGTATACTTGAGCATACAATACCAAGTGTAACCAGGAACTGTATAATAATGACCAGGATCCAAACCATATGTTTTCCAGCAAGTATCACGAAATGTTTCAAAAACAGACGCTAGAAGTAAAATATCTGTTTTCATATACAAGTCACTGTAATCAGCAAGGGTTTTCATATTAAATGCTGACCAAACTAATTTTGCATGCCTATAGTCAATATCATTTATATGTTCATCGTTAAGTTTGTTGTAAAAATATTCTTTACTAGGTAATGCAGTTTCATCTAATCGCTTTATATCATCTAAATAATCATAAAAGAAAACACCTTTTCTAGTTAATAAACTTAATTGTTCAGTATTTAGATTAGAAAATTCTTTTCTAAGTGGAATGAAATTTTCTGGTTCTAATGTTGATACCAATGAATCTAATGAACATCCCATAAATCTAAACGAGTCTATAAATCTAAACCTGATATTTGTATTATTATCCCAGATTGTAAAACTTATGTATTTTTCTTTATTAACAGGTAAAAGTTGAACATAATTTCGGTTAGCTAAATCTCTAATTATGAAATGTGAATCATAACCACTTAGGTTGTGAAAAACTACTGGAATGACAAATGATTTTTTATAATTAAGATTACAGTGGTTGTGAGCAAAACCTCGAAAATTACCTGTTAGGTGACAATGTTCCCTAACAATCTTATCACCTTCCTTAAATATCTCCTCACAAATATGACATTTATCTGAAGCATCTTTTAAATTCACTTCAACATTCATTGGTTTAACATTTTTTAATTTTGACATTACAAATTTTGCAATATTTTCAATTTTATCTACAAACCATAACATACAATCAGAACTTCGATTACTATCATAAAATGACCAGTTATCGTTAAAATTACATTTAAAATATAGTCCAGCACTATAAGCTTTATGTTTTTGATACCTAGCACTTCTCGTTACCGACTGCGAACCATATCCCTTTTGAGATTTTATTCTAGCATCTACATCAATATAAGGAATAAGTAGTGATTCAAAATCTGCATAAATAATAAAAGGTACTTTTTCTTTGTATACAAAATTTTTAAACTTGACATATGGATCTTTAGAAAACTCAATTTTACAATTATTATCAATTTTTTCACAATATTTGAAATGGTCATCCAATTTTTCTTGAGAAACAAAATAATTCAAACATCTATCACATATATATTTTTTCCTAGTATTTTTAGAGAGTTGCTTGGATAAAAGTCTTGACAAATCTTTTATCCAAATATAGTGATACTGTATATCATCATTAAAATCATAATCATCATTATCTGACTCTGGTTCGCAATCATTCTTTTAGGAAAATATTTATTTTGAATAATCAGTGAATTGACATGCTTTTCTCTTTTTTGTTTTGTTAAACGTACTGGCACAACACTAAAATTTGATAGTCTGAAAATTTACAATTCAAAAACATTAACCGAAATATTAACATTATTTCTTTCGAAAGTTGTAATCTGATTTGGGTGTACAGGAATTGTAAGACCGTTTATGTTCAAAACTTTGCTATAATGAGGATATGAACAAGTACGTGTAGGATTTTTATTAATAACGCAAGGGAACAAAGCTGAAACAATTGCCCAAGCAAAGCATGCATTATCGTCATTCTGAACGTTGATACACGCCTTTCTTTTAGCTATTATGTCTGGTAATTTAATATATGATGATATTCCACTAGCCACCTCGTATTTATTTATATTGATTTCCAGAGATATAATTTTACTTAAGGCCCACCCCGATCCTTCCTCAGAATATTCTGAAAGTTTTCTTAAAATGACATCTCTTACATTAACTGCAAACCATTTTTTAAAGTCAGTTGTCTTATCAATTATTTCATTTTTTGTAGAAAAATATTTATTTTCTGTAATTTCAGTATCACCTGATTTTCTCATAAATTCTGCACAAAAACAAGTATTTACTTTCAACATATTGCATTTTTTTAATGCGTTTTTCATTCTAGTGCTGAAAAGAAACAACGAATCATCAAAAAACTGTAAGATATCTTTATGAGATTTATTTATAATAATCCCGGTTCGAACTCTACTTTCAAAAATTGAATTAATATCTTCCCATTTTACTCTATTACTTCTTTTTTTATTATTAATAGTGAGCCCCTTTCCAGATTTACTTAGATTCTGAATTATTGTTCTAAACCGCTTTAAGTGACCCAAGTTGGTTTGTAGTTTACGTAATGTACGAATGGTTAGATCCCCATCACGTATTGCTAAGTAGCAAAGTCTAATGTGGCATTTAGCTTGTTTTGACCATTTTTCTATATCATAAATAGTACAATTTTTTTTTGAAATAAAATATTTTCAATTGCTTGAAACTTTTTAACAATATTATCAGTCAGGAGAGCTATTTCCTCAGAATTCATTTTCAAAAAATTATAAAAACTTACGATTTTGAAAACTGAAGCTGTTCACCTGTGTCCAGATTATTTTTCAAGGTGTTGAAATTCAATATGTACTGTGTTGTTATGTTTTTTATACATTCTCCTCTATTTTGAAGAGGGTCCTAGGGGAAACCCTTTGGAAAGTTTGAAGTCCTAGGAATGTAATGCTGAACTTTCCCGGCGTAAATTGATTTACATGCGACGCAAATGCATCCGTCACTCTTTTGGGGAGAAATACTATATTGTCGTCCAGCTCCAGAAGTATTTGGACTCCAAATTGCCCCTGGTGCACCTTTGAGCTGTTTATTCTATGTGGTGTATCCCTTGGTAAATCTTTCAGTTTTATAACGGGTTTTATTTCTGCAAAAGCAGTGCTTATTGTATTAATCTCATTTAAAAAATTCATCTGTAATAAAGAAAGAATTATTTGAAAAGATAACAGAATAATAATAATAATAATTTAACAATTAAGTTTTTTAAAATAGTTAAAGATGAATGAAAAAAAAATAGTAAACTTACTATGATTTGTGGAACCTTAAACGACAACTTTTCACTGGAACCCTAAGTACAGTCTAATGTCTAGTATTTACTGTGAGCACTATTTAAAAGAATATTTTATTATAGAGGGGATGCACAAGTCCAATGAGTTATTTTCGATATCATCATCCTATTTCCAGAAAACTATATTTTTCTACGATTTCGTACAATCTAATCTGTTACTAACAATTATAAACTAGAAATCATGACATTCCAATCTTATCATATTTTGAAACAAGTTCGCTATTGTCTGAATAAATGATTTGGTTTGCACGTGTTTGCTAGCTATTGCAAATATTACCCACTAAGCAAATTTAATATAATGCGAGATTTCATTTATTACAATATAAAAAACCTTCTATAAAATGATATGAATTCACACACATATCCGTTTTGAAAAAAGTTGGTTATCGATCTAATAACATTCCTTTGAGAATTTCAAAATATTGTACCAATGGTTAGATCCCCATCACTTATTGCTAAGTTGCAACGTCTAATGTGGTTGCTGTAATCTGTTTGTTTGTCTTAGATGTATTCATAATAATGCGAGATTTCATTTATTACAATATAAAAAACCTTCTATAAAATGATATGAATTCACACACATATCCGTTTTAAAAAAAAATGTTGGTTATCAATCTAATAACATTCCTTTGAGAATTTCAAAATATAGAACCCTTAACTGCATAGCCCCTCTCCCTCGTAAGCACTACCCCTCATCTCTTACACACACACAATCCTCCATATATTTTCTTTCTTCTAATTACTTCTTGTATACATCCTTATTTACTTTTTACGCAACCCCCCCCCCCCGTAGACGCTACCCTTAAAAGCCTCTTCGCTTCTTCTAAATCACCCTCTACCTTATACACGTAAAAACATACACACTTATTTACTTTTTGCATAACCCCCGTTCTTGTATACACCCTTATTTACGTAATCCCCGTAGACGCTCCCCTACCCCGTAGACGCTACCCTTAAAACCCTCTTCGCTTCTTCTAAATCACCCTCTACCTTATACACGTAAAAACAAACACACTTTTTGCATAACCCCCGTTCTTGTATACACCCTTACTTGCGTAATCCCCGTAGACGCTACCCTTAAAAACTCCTTCGCTTCTTCTAAACCACCCTCTACCTTATACACGTAACAACATACACACTTATTTACTTTCTGCATAACCCCCGTAGCCGCTACCGTCATTATCCCAAAAATTTTGGCAATTGGCCCAGGCCAAACCCCCAAAAAACTTTTTGCATAACCCCCGTAGACGCTACCCTTAAAAACCCCTTCGCTCCTTCTAAACCACCCTCTACCTTATACACGTAACAACATACACACTTATTTACTTTTTGCATAACCCCCGTACACCCTTACTTGCGTAATCCCCGTAGACGCTACCCTTAAAAACCCCTTCGCTTCTTCTAAACCACCCTCTACCTTATACACGTAACAACATACACACTTTTTGCATAACCCCCGTAGACGCTACCGTCATTACTTGCTAACCATCTAGAGACTTCTTTTACTTCTTGTAAACCCTCTGGAAACTTCTTCCTATCGGTAACCACCCATAGGCCATCCGCCTGTTCATCCGATAAAGTGTCACAGAACATACGTGTATTACCTACTAATACTAGGTGTCTATATGAAACATAAATTTCGATTTTCTACTACACCTGCCTTGAGTCGAAATTTCAATAATTTCGACGTATTGGCCTGACCGTTCTCCGAAGGAAAAAACAACTATATTCCTGGCAAATACCACGCAGAATATTGAATTACATCCCCTTCGAAAACCGTGACGTCGATCAGCCATTTTGCCTATACGGACATCTGTTGTGATTAGCAACTGATAGCGGAATGGCATAGTACACTGTCGCGTTTCGACCTTCTTGGGTCTCTTCAAGAGTGCCGTAATGCCTTCCAGTTTAGAATCTCTAATCCGAACTGAAGATTCCGCCCTCCGACAACTTCACTTGGCTCGTGTAGTTACACACAAGCGAGAAGCAGTCAGCTGGCGCCATCTTCACTTTCAGTTGCGAACCAACATCTCAGAAAAATGCGACTGTATTAGTCGTATGAAATAAAATGAATATAATTTCCTAAAATACTAGGTGTCTATAAGAAACATGAATTTCGATTTTCTACTACACCAGCCTTCAGTCGAAATTACAGTAACTTCGACGTATTGACCTGAATGTTTTTCGAAGGAAAAAACAACTACATTCCTGGCAAATACCACGCAGAATATTGAATTACATCCCCTTCAAAATCCGTGACGTCGATCAGCCATTTTGCCGAAACGGACATCTGTGGTGATTCGCAACTGATAGCGGAATGGCATAGTACACTGACGCGTTTCGACCTTCTTGGGTCTCTTCAAGAGTGCCGTAATGCCTTCCAGTTCAGAATCTCTAATCCGAGCTGACGATACCGCCCTCCGACAACTTCACTTGGCTCGTGTAGTTACACACAAGCGAGAAGCAGTCAGCTGGCGCCATCTTCACTTTCAGTTGCGAACCAACTCCTCACATAAATACGACCGTATTAGTCGTATGAAATAAAATGGATATAATTCCATAAAATACTAGGTGTCCATATGAATCATAAATTTCGATTTTCTACTACACCTGCCTTCAAAGGAAATTTCAATAATTTCGACGTATTGGCCTGACCGTTCTTCGAAGGGAAAAACAACTACATTCCTGGCAAATACCACGCAGAATATTGAATTACATCTCCTTCGAAAACCGTGACGTCGATCAGCCATTTTGCCGATACGGACATCTGTGGTGATTCGCAACTCATAGCGGAATGACATAGTACACTGACACGTTTCGACCTTCTTGGGTCTCTTCAAGAGCGCCGTAATGCCTTCCAGTTCAGAATCTCTAATCCGAACTGAAGATACCGCCCTCCGACAACTTCACTTGGCTCGTGTAGTTACACACAAGCGAGGAGCAGTCAGCTGGCGCCATCTTCACTTTCAGTTGCGAACCAACTCATCAGATAAATGCGACCGTATTAGTCGAATGAAATAAAATGGATATAATTTCATAAAATACTAGGTGTCTATATGAAACATAAATTTCGATTTTCTACTATACCTGCCTTCAGTCGAAATTTCAATAATTTAGACGTATTGGCCTGACCGTTCTTCGGAGGAAAAAACAACTACATTCCTGGCAAATACCACGCAGAATATTGAATTACATCCCCTTCGAAAACCGTGACGTTGACCAGCCAGTTTGCCGATACGGACACCTGCGGTGATTCGCAACTGATAGCGGAATGGCATAGTACACTGACGCGTTTCGACCTTCTTGGGTCTCTTCAAGAGTGCCGTAATGCCTTCCAGTCCAGAATCTCTAGTCCGAACTGACGATACCGCCCTTCGACAACTTCACTTGGCTCGTGTAGTTACACACAAGCGAGAAGCAGTCAGCTGGCGCCATCTTCACATTCAGTTGCGAACCAACTCCTCAGATGAATGCGACCGTATTAGTCGTATGGAATAAAATGAATATAATTTCATAAAATACTAGGTGTCTATATCAAACATAAATTTCGATTTTCTACTACACCTGCCTTCAGTCGAAATTTCAATAATTTCGACGTATTGGCCTGGCCGTTCTTCGAAGGTAAAAACAACTACATTCCTGGCAAATACCACGCAGAATATTGAATTACATCCCCTCCGAAAACCGTGACGTTGATCAGCCATTCTGCCGATACGGACATCTGTGGTGATTCGCAACTGATAGTGGAATGGCATAGTACACTGACGCGTTTCGACCTTCTTGGGTCTCTTCAAGAGTGCCGTAATGCCTTCCAGTTCAGAATCTCTAATCCGAACTGAAGATTTCGCCCTCCGACAACTTCACATGGCTCGTGTCGTTACACACAAGCGAGAAGCAGAATATTACAAAGGACCTAAAAGCCATGAATATCGAAGATGGACCCGATCGGATGCTAGATAGAAAAAGATGGAGACTTGTGGTTAAGTCGGCAAAAACCCACCCAGGGTTGTGACGCCACTGATGATGATGATCATGAGAAGCAGTTAGCTGGCGCCATCTTCTTTTTCAGTTGCGAACCAAACTCCTCAGATAAATGTGACCGTATTAGTCGTATGAAATAAAATGAATATAATTTCATAAAATGCTAGGTGTCTATATCAAACATAAATATCGATTTTCTACTACACCTGCCTTCAGTCGAAATTTCATTAATTTCGAGGTATTGGCCTGAACGTTCTTCGAATGAAAAAACAACTACATTCCTGGCAAATACCACGCAGAATATTGAATTACATCCCCTTCAAAAACCGTGACGTCGATCAGCCATTTTGCCGATACGGACATCTGTGGTGATTAGCAACTGATAGCGGAACGGCATAGTACACTGACGCGTTTCGACCTTCCTGGGTCTCTTCAAGAGTGCCGTAATGCCTTCCAGTTCAGAATCTCTAACCGAACTGAAGATTCCGCCCTCCGACAAATTCACATGGCTCGTGTAGTTACACACAAGCGAGAAGCAGTCAGCTGGCGCCATCTTAACTTTCAGTTGCGAAGCAACAGCTCAGAAAAATGCTACCGTATTAGTCGTATGTAATAAAATGAATATAATTTCAGAAAATACTAGGTGTCTATAAGAAACATAAATTTCTATTTTCTACTACACCAGCCTTCAGTCGAAATTACAATAATTTCTATGTATTGGCCTGACCGTTCTTCGAAGGAAAAAACAACTACATTCCTGGCAAATACCACGCAGAATACTGAATTACATCCCCTTCGAAAACAGTGACGTCGATCAGCCATTTTGCCGATGCGGACATCTATGGTGATTTGCAACTGATAGCGGAATGGCATAGTACACTGACGCGTTTCGACCTTCTTGGGTCTCCTCAAGAGTGCCGTAATGCATTCCAGTTCAGAATCTCTAATCCGAACTGAAGATACCGCCCTCTGACAACTTCACTTGGCTCGTGTAGTTACACACAAGCGAGAAGCAGTCAACTGGCGCAATCTTCACTTTCAGTTGCGAACCAACACGTCAGATAAATGCGACCGTATTAGTCGTGTGAAATAAAATGAATATAATTTCATAAAAAACTAGGTGTCTATGAGAAACATAAATTTCGATTTTCTACTGCACCTGCCTTCAGTCGGAATTTCAATAAATTCGACGTATTGGCCTGAGAGTTCTTCGAAGGAAAAAACAACTACATTCCTGGCAAATACCACGCAGAATATTGAATTACATCCCCTTCGAAAACCGTGACGTCAATCAGCCATTGTGCCGATACGGACATCTGTGGTGATTCGCAACTGATAGCGGAATGGCATATTACACTGACGCGTTTCGACCTTCTTGGGTCTCTTCTAGAGTGCCGTAATGCCTTCCAGTTCAGAATCTCTAATCCGAACTGAAGATACCGCCCTCCGACAACTTCATTTCGCTCGTGTAGTTACACACAAGCGAGAAGCTTACACACAAGCGAGAAGCAGTCAGCTGGCGCCATCTTCACTTTCAATTGCGAACCAACAGCTCAGAAAAATGCGACCGTATTAGTCGTATGAAATAAAATGAATATAATTTCATGAAATACTAGGTGCCTATATGAAACATAAATTTCGATTCTATACTACACCTGCCTTCAGTCGAAATTTCAATAATTTCGTCGTATTGGCCTGACCGTTCTTCGAAGGAAAAAACAACTACATTCCTGGCAAATAACACGCAGAATATTGAATTACATCTCCTTCGAAAATTGTGACGTCGATCAGCCATTTTGCCGATACGGACATCTGTGGTGATTCGCAACTGATAGCGGATTAGCATAGTATACTGACGCGTTCCGACCTTCTTGCGTCTCTTCAAGAGTGCCGTAATGCCTTCCAGTTCAGAATCTCTAATCCGAACTGAAGATACCGCCCTCCGACAACTTCACTTGGCTCGTGTAGTTACACGCAATCGAGAAGCAGTCAGCTGGCGCCATCTTCACTTTCAGTTGCGAACCAACACCTCAGATAAATGCGACCGTATTAGTTGTATGAAATAAAATGAATATAATTTCATGAAACACTAGGTGTTCATGTGAAACATAAATTTCGATTTTCTACTACACCTGCCTTCAGTCGAAATTTCAATAATTTCGACGTATTGGCCTGAACGTCCTTCGAAGGAAAAAACAACTACATTCCTGGCAAATACCACGCAAAATATTGAATTACATCCCCTTCAAAAACCGTGACGTCGATCAGCCATTTTGCCGATACGGACATCTGAGGTGATAAGCAACTGATAGCGGAACGGCATAGTACACTGACGCGTTTCGACCTTCCTGGGTCTCTTCAAGAGTGCCGTAATGCCTTCCAGTTCAGAATCTCTAACCGAACTGAAGATTCCGCCCTCCGACAAATTCACATGGCTCGTGTAGTTACACACAAGCGAGAAGCAGTCAGCTGGCGCCATCTTAACTTTCAGTTGCGAAGCAACAGCTCAGAAAAATGCGACCGTATTAGTCGTATGTAATAAAATGAATATAATTTCAGAAAATACTAGGTGTCTATAAGAAACATAAATTTCGATTTTCTACTACACCAGCCTTCAGTCGAAATTACAATAATTTCGATGTATTGGCCTGACCGTTCTGCGAAGGAAAAAACAACTACATTCCTGGCAAATACCACGCAGAATACTGAATTACATCCCCTTCGAAAACAGTGACGTCGATCAGCCATTTTGCCGATGTGTACATCTATGGTGATTTGCAACTGATAGCGGAATAGCATAGTACACTGACGCGTTTCGACCTTCTTGGGTCTCCTCAAGAGTGCCGTAATGCATTCCAGTTCAGAATCTCTAGTCCGAACTGAAGATACCGCCCTCCGACAACTTCACTTGGCTCGTGTAGTTACACACAAGCGAGAAGCAGTCAGCTGGCGCAATCTTCACTTCCAGTTGCGAACCAACACGTCAGATAAATGCGACCGTATTAGTCGTGTGAAATAAAATGAATATAATTTCATACAAAACTAGGTGTCTATGAGAAACATAAATTTCGATTTTCTACTACACCTGCCTTCAGTCGAAATTTCAATAAATTCGACGTATTGGCCTGAACGTTCTTCGAATGAAAGAACATCTACATTCCTGGCAAATACCACGCAGAATATTGAATTACATCCCCTTCGAAAACCGTGACGTCGATCAGCCATTTTGCCGATACGGACATCTGTGGTGATTCGCAACTGATAGCGGATTGGCATAGTGCACTGACGCGTTTCGAACTTCTTGCGTCTCTTCAAGAGTGCCGTAATAACTTCCAGTTCAGAATCTCTAATCCGAACTGAAGATACCGCCCTCCGACAACTTCATTTCGCTCGTGTAGTTACACACAAGCGAGAAGCTTACACACAAGCGAGGAGCAGTCAGCTGGCGCCATCTTCACTTTCAGTTGCGAACCAACAGCTCAGAAAAATGCGACCGTATTAGTCGTATGGAACAAAATGAATATAATTTCATGAAATACTAGGTGCCTATATGAAACATAAATTTCGATTCTATACTACACCTGCCTTCAGTCGAAATTTCAATAATTTCGACGTATTGGCCTGACCGTTCTTTGAAGGAAAAAACAACTACATTCCTGGCAAATAACACGCAGAATATTGAATTACATCTCCTTCGAAAATTGTGACGTCGATCAGCCATTTTGCCGATACGGACATCTGTGGTGATTCGCAACTGATAGCGGATTGGCATAGTACACTGACGCGTTCCGACCTTCTTGCGTCTCTTCAAGAGTGCCGTAATAACTTCCAGTTCAGAATCTCTAATCCGAACTGAAGATACCGCCCTCCGACAACTTCACTTGGCTCGTGTAGTTACACACAAGCGAGAAGCAGTCAGCTGGCGCCATCTTCACTTTCAGTTGCGAACCAACACCTCAGATAAATGCGACCGTATTAGTCGTATGAAATAAAATGAATATAATTTCATAAAATACTAGGTGTCTATATGAAACATAAATTTCGATTCTATACTACACCTGCCTTCAGTCGAAATTTCAATAATTTCGACTTATTGGCCTGACCGTTCTTCGAAGGAAAAAACAACTACATTCCTGGCAAATACCACGCAGAATATTGAATTACATCCCCTTCGAAAACCGTGACGTCGATCAGCCATTGTGCCGATACGGACATCTGTGGTGATTCGCAACTGATAGCGGAATGGCATGGTACACTGACGCGTTTCGACCCTCTTGGGTCTCTTCAAGAGTGCCGTAATGCCTTCCAGTTCAGAATCTCTAATCCGAACTGAAGATACCGCCCCCCGACAACTTAACTTGGCTCGTGTAGTTACACACAAGCGAGAAGCAGTCAGCTGGCGCTATCTTCACTTTCAGTTGCGAACCAACAGCTCAGAAAAATGCGACCCTATTAGTCGTATGAAATAAAATGTATATAGTTTCATAAAATACTAGGTGTCTATATGAAACATAAATTTCGATTTTCTACTACACCTGCCTTCAGTCGAAATTTCAATAATTTCGACGTATTCGCCTGACCGTTCTTCGAAGGAAAGAACAACTACATTCCTGGCAAATACCACGCAGAATATTGAATTACATCCCCTTCGGAAACCGTGACGTCGATCAGCCATTTTGCCGATACGGACATCTGTGGTAATTCGCAACTGATAGCGGAATGGCATAGTACACTGACGAGTTTCGACCTTCTTGGGTCTCTTCAAGAATGCCGTAATGCCTTCCAGTTCATATCTCTAATCCGAACTGAAGATACCGCCCTCCAACAACTTCACTTGGCTCGTGTAGTTACGGACAAGCGAGATGCAGTCAGCTGGCGCCATCTTCATTTTCAGTTGCGAACCAAAACCTCAGATGAATGCGACCGTATTAGTCGTATGAAATAAAATGAATATAATTTCATAAAATACTAGGTGTCTATATGAAAAATAAATTTCGATTCTATACTACACCTGCCTTCAGTCGGAATTTCAATAATTTCGACGTATTGGCCTGACCGTCCTTCGAAGGAAAAAACAACTACATTCCTGGCAAATACCACGCAGAATATTGAATTACATCCCCTTCGAAATCCGTGACGTCGATCAGCCATTTTGCCGATACGGACATCTGTGGCGATTCGCAACTGATAGCGGAATGGCAATTTACACTGACGCGTTTCGACCTTCTTGGTTTTTTTCAAGAGTGCCGTAATGCCTTCCAGTTCAGAATCTCTAATCCGAACTGAAGATACCGCCCTCCGACAACTTCACTTGGCTCGTGTAGTTACACACAACCGAGAAGCAGTTAGCTGGCGCCATCTTCATTTTCAGTTGCGAACCAGCACCTCAGATAAATGCGACCGTATTAGTCGTATGAAATAAAATGAGTATAATTTCATGAAATACTAGGGGTCTATATGAAACATAAATTTCGATTCTATACTACACCTGCCTTCAGTCGAAATTTCAATAATTTCGACGTATTGGCCTGACCGTCCTTCGGAGGAAAAAACAACTACATTCCTGGCAAATACCACGCAGAATATTGAACTACATCCCCTTCGAAAAGCCTGACGTCGATCAGTCATTGTGCCGATACGGACATCTGTGGTGATTCGCAACTGATAGCGGAATGGCTTAGTACACTGACGCGTTTCGACCTTGTTGGGTCTCTTCAAGAGTGCCGTAATGCCTTCCAGTTCATAATCTCTAATCCGAACTGAAGATACCGCCCTCCGACAACTTCACTTGGCTCGTGTAGTTACACACAAGCGATAAGCAGTCAGCTGGCGCCATCTTCACTTTCAGTTGCGAACCAACACCTCAGATAAATGCGACCGTATTAGTCGTATGAAATAAAATGAATACAATTTCATAAAATACTAGGTGTCTATATGAAACATAAATTTCGATTTTCTACTACACCTGCCTTCAGTCGAAATTTCAATAATTTCGACGTATTCGCCTGACCGTTCTTCGAAGTAAAAAACAACTACATTCCTGGCAAATACCACGCAGAATATTGAATTACATCCCCTTCGAAAACCGTGACGTCGATCAGCCATTTTGCCGATACATACATCTGTGGTGATTCGCAACTGATAGCGGAATGGCATTGTACACTGACGCGTTTCGACCTTCTTGGGTCTCTTCAAGATAGCCGTAATGCCTTCCAGATGAGAATCTCTAATCCGAACTAAAGATACCGCCCTCCGATATCTTAACTTGGCTCGTGTAGTTACACACAAGCGAGAAGCAGTCAGCTGGCGCCATCTTCACTTTCAGTTGCGAACCAACACCTCAGATAAATGCGACCGTATTAGTCGTATGAAATAAAATGAATATAATTTCATAAAATACTAGGTGTCTATATGAAACATAAATTTCGATTTCCTACTACACCTGCCTTCAGTCGAAATTTCAATAATTTCGACGTATTGGCCTGACCGTTCTTCGAAGGAAGAAACAACTACATTCCTGGCAAATACCACGCAGAATATTGAATTACATCCTCTTCGAAATCCGTGACGTCGATCGTCCATTTTGCCGATACGTACATCTGTGGCGATTCGCAACCGATAGCGGAATGGCATAGTACACTGAAGCGTTTCGACCTTCTTGGTTTTCTTCAAGAGTGCCGTAATTCCTTCCAGTTCAGAATCTCTAATCCGAACTGAAGATACCGCCCTCCGACAACTTCACTTGGCTCGTGTAGTTACACATAAGCGAGCAGCAATCAGCTGGCGCTTTCTTCATTTTCAGTTGCGAACCAACACCTCAGATAAATGCGACCGTATTAGTCGTATGAATTAAAATGAGTATGATTTCATAAAATACTAGGTGTCTATATGAAACATAAATTTCGATTTTATACTACACCTGCCCTCAGTCGAAATTTCTATAATTTCGACGTATTGGCCTGACCGTTCTTCGAAGGAAAAAACAACTACATTCCTGGCAAATAACACGCAGAATATTGAATAACATCTCCTTCGAAAATTGTGACGTCGATCAGCCATTTTGCCGATACGGACATCTGTGGTGATTCTCAACTGATAGCGGAATGGCATTGTACACTGACGCGTTTCGACCTTCTTGTGTCTCTTCAAGAGTGCCGTAATAACTTCCAGTTCAGAATCTCTGATCCGAACTGAAGATACCGCCCTCCGACAACTTCACTTGGCTCGTGTAGTTACACACAAGCGAGAAGCAGTCAGCTGGCGCCATCTTCACTTTCAGTTGCGAACCAACACCTCAGATAAATGCGACCGTATTAGTCGTATGAAATAAAATGAATATAATTTCATAAAATACTAGGTGTCTATATGAAACATAAATTTCGATCCTATACTACATCTGCCTTCAGTCGAAATTTCTATAATTTCGACGTATTGGCCTGACCGTTCTTCGAAGGAAAAAACAACTACATTCCTGGCAAATAACACGCAGAATATTGAATAACATCTCCTTCGAAAATTGTGACGTCGATCAGCCATTTTGCCGATACGGACATCTGTGGTGATTCTCAACTGATAGCGGAATGGCATAGTACACTGACGCGTTTCGACCTTCTTGCGTCTCTTCAAGAGTGCCGTAATAACTTCCAGTTCAGAATCTCTAATCCGAACTGAAGATACCGCCCTCCGACAACTTCACTTGGCTCGTGTAGTTACACATAAGCGAGCAGCAATCAGCTGGCGCTTTCTTCATTTTCAGTTGCGAACCAACACCTCAGATAATTGCGACCGTATTAGTCGTATGAAATAAAATGAATATAATTTCATAAAATACTAGGTGTCTATACGAAACATAAATTTCGATTTTCTACTACACCTGCCTTCAGTCGAAATTTCAATAATTTCGACGTATTCGCCTGACCGTTCTTCGAAGGAAAGAACAACTACATTCCTGGCAAATACCACGCAGAATATTGAATTACATCCCCTTCGAAAACCGTGACGTCGATCAGCCATTTTGCCGATACGGACATCTGTGGTGATTCGCAACTGATAGCGGAATGGCATTGTACACTGACGCGTTTCGACCTTCTTGGGTCTCTTCAAGATAGCCGTAATGCCATCCAGATGAGAATCTCTAATCCGAACTAAAGATACCGCCCTCCGACATCTTCACTTGGCTCGTGTAGTTACACACATGCGAGAAGCAGTCAGCTGGCGCCATCTTCACTTTCAGTTGCGAACCAACACCTCAGATAAATGCGACCGTATTAGTCGTATGAAATAAAATGAATATAATTTCATAAAATACTAGGTGTCTATATGAAACATAAATTTCGATTCTATACTACATCTGCCTTCAGTCGAAATTTCAATAATTTCGACGTATTGGCCTGACCGTCCTTCGAAGGAAAAAACAACTACATTCCTGGCAAATACCACGCAGAATATTGAATTACATCCCCTTCGAAAACCGTGACGTCGATCAGCCATTGTGCCGATACGGACATCTGTGGTGATTCGCAACTGATAGAGGAATGGCATTGTACACTGACGCGTTTCGACCTTCTTGCGTCTCTTCAAGAGTGCCGTAATAACTTCCAGTTCAGAATCTCTGATCCGAACTGAAGATACCGCCCTCCGACAACTTCACTTGGCTCGTGTAGTTACACACAAGCGAGAAGCAGTCAGCTGGCGCCATCTTCACTTTCAGTTGCGAACCAACACCTCAGATAAATGCGACCGTATTAGTCGTATGAAATAAAATGAATATAATTTCATAAAATACTAGGTGTCTATATGAAACATAAATTTCGATCCTATACTACATCTGCCTTCAGTCGAAATTTCAATAATTTCGACGTATTGGCCTGACCGTCCTTCGAAGGAAAAAACAACTACATTCCTGGCAAATACCACGCAGAATATTGAATTACATCCCCTTCGAAAACCGTGACGTCGATCAGCCATTGTGCCGATACGGACATCTGTGGTGATTCGCAGCTGATAGCGGAATGGCATAGTACACTGACGCGTTTCGACCTTCTTGCGTCTCTTCAAGAGTGCCGTAATAACTTCCAGTTCATAATCTCTAATCCGAACTGAAGATCTCCGACAACTTCACTTGGCTCGTGTAAATACACACAAGCGAGAAGCAGTCAGCTGGCGCCATCTTCACTTTCAGTTGCGAACCAACACCTCAGATAAATGCGACCGTATTAGTCGTATGAAATGAAATGAATACAATTTCATAAAATACTAGGTGTCTATATGAAACATAAATTTCGATTTTCTACTACACCTGCCTTCAGTCGAAATTTCAATAATTTCGACGTATTCGCCTGACCGTTCTACGAAGGAAAAAACAACTACATTCCTGGCAAATACCACGCAGAATATTGAATTACATTCCCTTCGAAAACCGTGACGTCGATAAGCCATTTTGCCGATACGGACATCTGTGGTGATTCGCAACTGATAGCGGAATGGCATTGTACACTGACGCGTTTCGACCTTCTTGCGTCTCTTCAAGAGTGCCGTAATAACTTCCAGTTCAGAATCTCTGATCCGAACTGAAGATACCGCCCTCCGACAACTTCACTTGGCTCGTGTAGTTACACACAAGCGAGAAGCAGTCAGCTGGCGCCATCTTCACTTTCAGTTGCGAACCAACACCTCAGATAAATGCGACCGTATTAGTCGTATGAAATAAAATGAATATAATTTCATAAAATACTAGGTGTCTATATGAAACATAAATTTCGATCCTATACTACATCTGCCTTCAGTCGAAATTTCAATAATTTCGACGTATTGGCCTGACCGTCCTTCGAAGGAAAAAACAACTACATTCCTGGCAAATACCACGCAGAATATTGAATTACATCCCCTTCGAAAACCGTGACGTCGATCAGCCATTGTGCCGATACGGACATCTGTGGTGATTCGCAGCTGATAGCGGAATGGCATAGTACACTGACGCGTTTCGACCTTCTTGGGTCTCTTCAAGATAGCCGTAATGCCTTCCAGTTCATAATCTCTAATCCGAACTGAAGATACCGCCCTCCGACAACTTCACTTGGCTCGTGTAGTTACACATAAGCGAGAAGCAATCAGCTGGTGCCATCTCCATTTTCAGTTGCGAACCAACACCTCAGATAAATGCGACCGTATTAGTCGTATGAAATAAAATGAGTATAATTTCATAAAATACTAGGTGTCTATATGAAACATAAATTTCGATTTTATACTACACCTGCCCTCAGTCGGAATTTCAATAATTTCGACGTATTGGCCTGACCGTCCTTCGAAGGAAAAAACAACTACATTCCTGGCAAATACCACGCAGAATATTGAATTACATCCCCTTCGAAAACCGTGACGTCGATCAGCCATTGTGCCGATACGGACATCTGTGGTGATTCGCAACTGATAGCGGAATGGCATAGTACACTGACGCGTTTCGACCTTCTTGGGTCTCTTCAAGATAGCCGTAATGCCTTCCAGTTCATAATCTCTAATCCGAACTGAAGATACCGCCCTCCGACAACTTCACTTGGCTCGTGTAGTTACACACAAGCGAGAAGCAGTCAGCTGGCGCCATCTTCACTTTCAATTGCGAACCAACACCTCAGATAAATGCGACCGTATTAGTCGTATGAAATAAAATGAATACAATTTCATAAAATACTAGGTGTCTATATGAAACATAAATTTCGATTTTCTACTACACCTGCCTTCAGTCGAAATTTCAATAATTTCGACGTATTCGCCTGACCGTTCTACGAAGGAAAAAACGACTACATTCCTGGCAAATACCACGCAGAATATTGAATTACATCCGTTTCGAAAACCGTGACGTCGATCAGCCATTTTGCCGATACGGACATCTGTGGTGATTCGCAACTGATAGCGGAATGGCATTGTATACTGACGCGTTTCGACCTTCTTGGGTCTCTTCTAGAGTGCCGTAATGCCTACCAGTTCAGAATCTCTAATCCGAACTGAAGATACCGCCCTCCGACTACTTCACTTGGCTCGTGTAGTTACACACAAGCGAGAAGCAGTCAGCTGGCGCCATCTTCACTTTCAGTTGCGAACCATCAGCTCAGATTAATGCGACCGTATTAGTTGTATGAAATAAAATGAATATAATTTCATAAAATACTAGGTGTCTATATGAGACATAAATTTCGATTTCCTACTACACCTGCCTTCAGTCGAAATTTGAATAATTTCGACGTATTCGCCTGACCGTTCTTCGAAGGAAAAAACAACTACATTCCTGGTAAATACCACGAAGAATAGTGAATTACATCCCCTTCGTAAACCGTGACGTCGGTCAGCCATTTTGCCGATACGGACATCTGTGGTGACTCGCAACTGATAGCGGATTGGCATAGTACACTGACGCGTTTCGACCTTCTTGCGTCTCTTCAAGAGTGCCGTAATAACTTCCAGTTCAGAATCTCTAATCCGAACTGAAGATACCGCCCTCCGACAACTTCACTTGGCCCGTGTAGTTACACACAAGCGAGAAGCAGTGAGCTGGCGCCATCCCCACTTTCAGTTGCGAACCAACACCTCAGATGAATGCGACCGTATTAGTCATATGAAATGAAATGAATATAATTTCATAAAATACTAGGTGTCTATATGAAACATGAATTTCGATTTTATACTACACCTGCCTTCAGTCGAAATTCCAATAATTTCGACGTATTGGCCTGACCGTTTTTCGAAGGAAAAAACAACTACATTTCTGGTAAATACCACGCAGAATATTGATTTACATCCCCTTCGAAAGCCGTGACGTCGATCAGCCATTGTGCCGACACGGACATCTGTGGTGATTCGCAACTGATAGCGGCATGGCATAGTACACTGACGCGTTTCGACCTTCTTGGGTCTCTTCAAGAGTGCCGTAATAACTTCCAGTTCAGAATCTCTAATCCGAACTGAAGATACCGCCCTCCGACAACTTCACTTGGCTCGTGTAGTTACACATAAGCGAGCAGCAATCAGCTGGCGCTTTCTTCATTTTCAGTTGCGAACCAACACCTCAGATAATTGCGACCGTATTAGTCGTATGAAATAAAATGAATATAATTTGATAAAATACTAGGTGTCTATACGAAACATAAATTTCGATTTTCTACTACACCTGCCTTCAGTCGAAATTTCAGTAATTTCGACGTATTCGCCTGACCGTTCTTCGAAGGAAAGAACAACTACATTCCTGGCAAATACCACGCAGAATATTGAATTACATCCCCTTCGAAAACCGTGACGTCGATCAGCCATTTTGCCGATACGGACATCTGTGGTGATTCGCAACTGATAGCGGAATGGCATTGTACACTGACGCGTTTCGACCTTCTTGGGTCTCTTCAAGATAGCCGTAATGCCATCCAGATGAGAATCTCTAATCCGAACTAAAGATACCGCCCTCCGACATCTTCACTTGGCTCGTGTAGTTACACACATGCGAGAAGCAGTCAGCTGGCGCCATCTTCACTTTCAGTTGCGAACCAACACCTCAGATAAATGCGACCGTATTAGTCGTATGAAATAAAATGAATATAATTTCATAAAATACTAGGTGTCTATATGAAACATAAATTTCGATTCTATACTACATCTGCCTTCAGTCGAAATTTCAATAATTTCGACGTATTCGCCTGACCGTTCTACGAAGGAAAAAACGACTACATTCCTGGCAAATACCACGCAGAATATTGAATTACATCCGTTTCGAAAACCGTGACGTCGATCAGCCATTTTGCCGATACGGACATCTGTGGTGATTCGCAACTGATAGCGGAATGGCATTGTATACTGACGCGTTTCGACCTTCTTGGGTCTCTTCTAGAGTGCCGTAATGCCTACCAGTTCAGAATCTCTAATCCGAACTGAAGATACCGCCCTCCGACTACTTCACTTGGCTCGTGTAGTTACACACAAGCGAGAAGCAGTCAGCTGGCGCCATCTTCACTTTCAGTTGCGAACCATCAGCTCAGATTAATGCGACCGTATTAGTTGTATGAAATAAAATGAATATAATTTCATGAAATACTAGGTGTCTATATGAGACATAAATTTCGATTTCCTACTACACCTGCCTTCAGTCGAAATTTGAATAATTTCGACGTATTCGCCTGACCGTTCTTCGAAGGAAAAAACAACTACATTCCTGGTAAATACCACGAAGAATAGTGAATTACATCCCCTTCGTAAACCGTGACGTCGGTCAGCCATTTTGCCGATACGGACATCTGTGGTGACTCGCAACTGATAGCGGATTGGCATAGTACACTGACGCGTTTCGACCTTCTTGCGTCTCTTCAAGAGTGCCGTAATAACTTCCAGTTCAGAATCTCTAATCCGAACTGAAGATACCGCCCTCCGACAACTTCACTTGGCCCGTGTAGTTACACACAAGCGAGAAGCAGTGAGCTGGCGCCATCCCCACTTTCAGTTGCGAACCAACACCTCAGATGAATGCGACCGTATTAGTCATATGAAATGAAATGAATATAATTTCATAAAATACTAGGTGTCTATATGAAACATAAATTTCGATTTTATACTACACCTGCCTTCAGTCGAAATTCCAATAATTTCGACGTATTGGCCTGACCGTTTTTCGAAGGAAAAAACAACTACATTTCTGGTAAATACCACGCAGAATATTGATTTACATCCCCTTCGAAAGCCGTGACGTCGATCAGCCATTGTGCCGACACGGACATCTGTGGTGATTCGCAACTGATAGCGGCATGGCATAGTACACTGACGCGTTTCGACCTTCTTGGGTCTCTTCAAGAGTGCCGTAATAACTTCCAGTTCAGAATCTCTAATCCGAACTGAAGATACCGCCCTCCGACAACTTCACTTGGCTCGTGTAGTTACACATAAGCGAGCAGCAATCAGCTGGCGCTTTCTTCATTTTCAGTTGCGAACCAACACCTCAGATAATTGCGACCGTATTAGTCGTATGAAATAAAATGAATATAATTTGATAAAATACTAGGTGTCTATACGAAACATAAATTTCGATTTTCTACTACACCTGCCTTCAGTCGAAATTTCAATAATTTCGACGTATTCGCCTGACCGTTCTTCGAAGGAAAGAACAACTACATTCCTGGCAAATACCACGCAGAATATTGAATTACATCCCCTTCGAAAACCGTGACGTCGATCAGCCATTTTGCCGATACGGACATCTGTGGTGATTCGCAACTGATAGCGGAATGGCATTGTACACTGACGCGTTTCGACCTTCTTGGGTCTCTTCAAGATAGCCGTAATGCCATCCAGATGAGAATCTCTAATCCGAACTAAAGATACCGCCCTCCGACATCTTCACTTGGCTCGTGTAGTTACACACATGCGAGAAGCAGTCAGCTGGCGCCATCTTCACTTTCAGTTGCGAACCAACACCTCAGATAAATGCGACCGTATTAGTCGTATGAAATAAAATGAATATAATTTCATAAAATACCAGGTGTCTATATGAAACATAAATTTCGATTCTATACTACATCTGCCTTCAGTCGAAATTTCAATAATTTCGACGTATTGGCCTGACCGTCCTTCGAAGGAAAAAACAACTACATTCCTGGCAAATACCACGCAGAATATTGAATTACACCCTTCGAAAACCGTGACGTCGATCAGCCATTGTGCCGATACGGACATCTGTGGTGATTCGCAACTGATAGCGGAATGGCATAGTACACTGAAGCGTTTCGACCTTCTTGGGTCTCTTCAAGATAGCCGTAATGCCTTTCAGTTCATAATCTCTAATCCGAACTGAAGATACCGCCCTCCGACAACTTCACTTGGCTCGTGTAAATACACACAAGCGAGAAGCAGTCAGCTGGCGCCATCTTCACTTTCAGTTGCGAACCAACACCTCAGATAAATGCGACCGTATTAGTCGTATGAAATAAAATGAATACAATTTCATAAAATACTAGGTATCTATATGAAACATAAATTTCGATTTTCTACTACACCTGCCTTCAGTCGAAATTTCAATAATTTCGACGTATTCGCCTGACCGTTCTACGAAGGAAAAAACAACTACATTCCTGGCAAATACCACGCAGAATATTGAATTACATTCCCTTCGAAAACCGTGACGTCGATAAGCCATTTTGCCGATACGGACATCTGTGGTGATTCGCAACTGATAGCGGAATGGCATTGTACACTGACGCGTTTCGACCTTCTTGCGTCTCTTCAAGAGTGCCGTAATAACTTCCAGTTCAGAATCTCTGATCCGAACTGAAGATACCGCCCTCCGACAACTTCACTTGGCTCGTGTAGTTACACACAAGCGAGAAGCAGTCAGCTGGCGCCATCTTCACTTTCAGTTGCGAACCAACACCTCAGATAAATGCGACAGTATTAGTCGTATGAAATGAATACAATTTCATAAAATACTAGGTGTCTATATGAAACATAAATTTCGATTTTCTACTACACCTGCCTTCAGTCGAAATTTCAATAATTTCGACGTATTCGCCTGACCGTTCTACGAAGGAAAAAACAACGACATTCCTGGCAAATACCACGCAGAATATTGAATTACATCCCCTTCGAAAACCTTGACGTCGATCAGCCATTTTGCCGATACGGACATCTGTGGTGATTCGCAGCTGATAGCGGAATGGCATTGTACACTGACGCGTTTCGACCTTCTTGCGTCTCTTCAAGAGTGCCGTAATAACTTCCAGTTCAGAATCTCTAATCCGAACTGAAGATACCGCCCTCCGACAACTTCACTTGGCTCGTGTAGTTACACACAAGCGAGAATCAGTCAGCTGGCGCCATCTTCATTTTCAGTTGCGAACCAACACCTCAGATAAATGCGACCGTATTAGTTGTATGAAATAAAATGAATATAATTTCATAAATACTAGGTGTCTATATGAAACATAAATTTCGATTTCCTACTACACCTGCCTTCAGTCGGAATTTCAATAATTTCGACGTATTGGCCTGAGAGTTCTTCGAAGGAAGAAACAACTACATTCCTGGCAAATACCACGCAGAATATTGAATTACATCCTCTTCGAAATCCGTGACGTCGATCGGCCATTTTGCCGATTCGGACATCTGTGGCGATTCGCAACTGATAGCGGAATGGCATAGTACACTGACGCGTTTCGACCTTCTTGGTTTTCTTCAAGAGTGCCGTAATTCCTTCCAGTTCAGAATCTCTAATCCGAACTGAAGATACCGCCCTCCGACAACTTCACTTGGCTCGTGTAGTTACACACAAGCGAGAAGCAGTCAGCTGGCGCCATCTTCACTTTCAATTGCGAACCAACACCTCAGATAAATGCGACCGTATTAGTCGTATGAAATAAAATGAATACAATTTCATAAAATACTAGGTGTCTATATGAAACATAAATTTCGATTTTCTACTACACCTGCCTTCAGTCGAAATTTCAATAATTTCGACGTATTCGCCTGACCGTTCTACGAAGGAAAAAATGACTACATTCCTGGCAAATACCACGCAGAATATTGAATTACATCCGTTTCGAAAACCGTGACGTCGATCAGCCATTTTGCCGATACGGACATCTGTGGTGATTCGCAACTGATAGCGGAATGGCATTGTATACTGACGCGTTTCGACCTTCTTGGGTCTCTTCTAGAGTGCCGTAATGCCTACCAGTTCAGAATCTCTAATCCGAACTGAAGATACCGCCCTCCGACTACTTCACTTGGCTCGTTTAGTTACACACAAGCGAGAAGCAGTCAGCTGGCGCCATCTTCACTTTCAGTTGCGAACCATCAGCTCAGATTAATGCGACCGTACTAGTTGTATGAAATAAAATGAATATAATTTCATAAAATACTAGGTGTCTATATGAAACATAAATTTCGATTCTATACTACATCTGCCTTCAGTCGAAATTTGAATAATTTCGACGTATTCGCCTGACCGTTCTTCGAAGGAAAAAACAACTACATTCCTGGTAAATACCACGCAGAATAGTGAATTACATCCCCTTCGTAAACCGTGACGTCGGTCAGCCATTTTACCGATACGGACATCTGTGGTGACTCGCAACTGATAGCGGATTGGCATAGTACACTGACGCGTTTCGACCTTCTTGCGTCTCTTCAAGAGTGCCGTAATAACTTCCAGTTCAGAATCTCTAATCCGAACTGAAGATACCGCCCTCCGACAACTTCACTTGGCCCGTGTAGTTACACACAAGCGAGAAGCAGTGAGCTGGCGCCATCCCCACTTTCAGTTGCGAACCAACACCTCAGATGAATGCGACCGTATTAGTCGTATGAAATGAAATGAATATAATTTCATAAAATACTAGGTGTCTATATGAAACATAAATTTCGATTTTATACTACACCTGCCTTCAGTCGAAATTCCAATAATTTCGACGTATTGGCCTGACCGTTTTTCGAAGGAAAAAACAACTACATTTCTGGTAAATACCACGCAGAATATTGATTTACATCCCCTTCGAAAACCGTGACGTCGATCAGCCATTGTGCCGACACGGACATCTGTGGTGATTCGCAACTGATAGCGGCATGGCATAGTACACTGACGCGTTTCGACCTTCTTGGGTCTCTTCAAGATAGCCGTAATGCTTTCCAGTTCATAATCTCTAATCCGAACTGAAGATACCGCCCTCCGACAACTTCACTTGGCTCGTGTAGTTAGACACAAGCGAGAAGCAGTCAGCTGGCGCCATCTTCACTTTCAGTTGCGAACCAACACCTCAGATAAATGCGACAGTATTAGTCGTATGAAATGAATACAATTTCATAAAATACTAGGTGTCTATATGAAACATAAATTTCGATTTTCTACTACACCTGCCTTCAGTCGAAATTTCAATAATTTCGACGTATTCGCCTGACCGTTCTACGAAGGAAAAAACAACGACATTCCTGGCAAATACCACGCAGAATATTGAATTACATCCCCTTCGAAAACCGTGACGTCGATCAGCCATTTTGCCGATACGGACATCTGTGGTGATTCGCAGCTGATAGCGGAATGGCATTGTACACTGACGCGTTTCGACCTTCTTGCGTCTCTTCAAGAGTGCCGTAATAACTTCCAGTTCAGAATCTCTAATCCGAACTGAAGATACCCCCCTCCGACAACTTCACTTGGCTCGTGTAGTTACACACAAGCGAGAATCAGTCAGCTGGCGCCATCTTCATTTTCAGTTGCGAACCAACACCTCAGATAAATGCGACCGTATTAGTTGTATGAAATAAAATGAATATAATTTCATAAAATACTAGGTGTCTATATGAAACATAAATTTCGATTTCCTACTACACCTGCCTTCAGTCGGAATTTCAATAATTTCGACGTATTGGCCTGAGAGTTCTTCGAAGGAAGAAACAACTACATTCCTGGCAAATACCACGCAGAATATTGAATTACATCCTCTTCGAAATCCGTGACGTCGATCGGCCATTTTGCCGATTCGGACATCTGTGGCGATTCGCAACTGATAGCGGAATGGCATAGTACACTGACGCGTTTCGACCTTCTTGGTTTTCTTCAAGAGTGCCGTAATTCCTTCCAGTTCAGAATCTCTAATCCGAACTGAAGATACCGCCCTCCGACAACTTCACTTGGCTCGTGTAGTTACACACAAGCGAGAAGCAGTCAGCTGGCGCCATCTTCACTTTCAATTGCGAACCAACACCTCAGATAAATGCGACCGTATTAGTCGTATGAAATAAAATGAATACAATTTCATAAAATACTAGGTGTCAATATGAAACATAAATTTCGATTTTCTACTACACCTGCCTTCAGTCGAAATTTCAATAATTTCGACGTATTCGCCTGACCGTTCTACGAAGGAAAAAACGACTACATTCCTGGCAAATACCACGCAGAATATTGAATTACATCCGTTTCGAAAACCGTGACGTCGATCAGCCATTTTGCCGATACGGACATCTGTGGTGATTCGCAACTGATAGCGGAATGGCATTGTATACTGACGCGTTTCGACCTTCTTGGGTCTCTTCTAGAGTGCCGTAATGCCTACCAGTTCAGAATCTCTAATCCGAACTGAAGATACCGCCCTCCGACTACTTCACTTGGCTCGTGTAGTTACACACAAGCGAGAAGCAGTCAGCTGGCGCCATCTTCACTTTCAGTTGCGAACCATCAGCTCAGATTAATGCGACCGTATTAGTTGTATGAAATAAAATGAATATAATTTCATAAAATACTAGGGGTCTATATGAAACATAAATTTCGATTCTATACTACATCTGCCTTCAGTCGAAATTTGAATAATTTCGACGTATTCGCCTGACCGTTCTTCGAAGGAAAAAACAACTACATTCCTGGTAAATACCACGCAGAATAGTGAATTACATCCCCTTCGTAAACCGTGACGTCGGTCAGCCATTTTACCGATACGGACATCTGTGGTGACTCGCAACTGATAGCGGATTGGCATAGTACACTGACGCGTTTCGACCTTCTTGCGTCTCTTCAAGAGTGCCGTAATAACTTCCAGTTCAGAATCTCTAATCCGAACTGAAGATACCGCCCTCCGACAACTTCACTTGGCCCGTGTAGTTACACACAAGCGAGAAGCAGTGAGCTGGCGCCATCCCCACTTTCAGTTGCGAACCAACACCTCAGATGAATGCGACCGTATTAGTCGTATGAAATGAAATGAATATAATTTCATAAAATACTAGGTGTCTATACGAAACATAAATTTCGATTTTCTACTACACCTGCCTTCAGTCGAAATTTCAATAATTTCGACGTATTCGCCTGACCGTTCTTCGAAGGAAAGAACAACTACATTCCTGGCAAATACCACGCAGAATATTGAATTACATCCCCTTCGAAAACCGTGACGTCGATCAGCCATTTTGCCGATACGGACATCTGTGGTGATTCGCAACTGATAGCGGAATGGCATTGTACACTGACGCGTTTCGACCTTCTTGGGTCTCTTCAAGATAGCCGTAATGCCATCCAGATGAGAATCTCTAATCCGAACTAAAGATACCGCCCTCCGACATCTTCACTTGGCTCGTGTAGTTACACACATGCGAGAAGCAGTCAGCTGGCGCCATCTTCACTTTCAGTTGCGAACCAACACCTCAGATAAATGCGACCGTATTAGTCGTATGAAATAAAATGAATATAATTTCATAAAATACTAGGTGTCTATATGAAACATAAATTTCGATTCTATACTACATCTGCCTTCAGTCGAAATTTCAATAATTTCGACGTATTGGCCTGACCGTCCTTCGAAGGAAAAAACAACTACATTCCTGGCAAATACCACGCAGAATATTGAATTACATCCCCTTCGAAAACCGTGACGTCGATCAGCCATTGTGCCGATACGGACATCTGTGGTGATTCGCAACTGATAGCGGAATGGCATAGTACACTGAAGCGTTTCGACCTTCTTGGGTCTCTTCAAGATAGCCGTAATGCCTTTCAGTTCATAATCTCTAATCCGAACTGAAGATACCGCCCTCCGACAACTTCACTTGGCTCGTGTAAATACACACAAGCGAGAAGCAGTCAGCTGGCGCCATCTTCACTTTCAGTTGCGAACCAACACCTCAGATAAATGCGACCGTATTAGTCGTATGAAATAAAATGAATACAATTTCATAAAATACTAGGTGTCTATATGAAACATAAATTTCGATTTTCTACTACACCTGCCTTCAGTCGAAATTTCAATAATTTCGACGTATTCGCCTGACCGTTCTACGAAGGAAAAAACAACTACATTCCTAGCAAATACCACGCAGAATATTGAATTACATTCCCTTCGAAAACCGTGACGTCGATAAGCCATTTTGCCGATACGGACATCTGTGGTGATTCGCAACTGATAGCGGAATGGCATTGTACACTGACGCGTTTCGACCTTCTTGCGTCTCTTCAAGAGTGCCGTAATAACTTCCAGTTCAGAATCTCTGATCCGAACTGAAGATACCGCCCTCCGACAACTTCACTTGGCTCGTGTAGTTACACACAAGCGAGAAGCAGTCAGCTGGCGCCATCTTCACTTTCAGTTGCGAACCAACACCTCAGATAAATGCGACAGTATTAGTCGTATGAAATGAATACAATTTCATAAAATACTAGGTGTCTATATGAAACATAAATTTCGATTTTCTACTACACCTGCCTTCAGTCGAAATTTCAATAATTTCGACGTATTCGCCTGACCGTTCTACGAAGGAAAAAACAACGACATTCCTGGCAAATACCACGCAGAATATTGAATTACATCCCCTTCGAAAACCGTGACGTCGATCAGCCATTTTGCCGATACGGACATCTGTGGTGATTCGCAGCTGATAGCGGAATGGCATTGTACACTGACGCGTTTCGACCTTCTTGCGTCTCTTCAAGAGTGCCGTAATAACTTCCAGTTCAGAATCTCTAATCCGAACTGAAGATACCGCCCTCCGACAACTTCACTTGGCTCGTGTAGTTACACACAAGCGAGAATCAGTCAGCTGGCGCCATCTTCATTTTCAGTTGCGAACCAACACCTCAGATAAATGCGACCGTATTAGTTGTATGAAAAAAAATGAATATAATTTCATAAAATACTAGGTGTCTATATGAAACATAAATTTCGATTTCCTACTACACCTGCCTTCAGTCGGAATTTCAATAATTTCGACGTATTGGCCTGAGAGTTCTTCGAAGGAAGAAACAACTACATTCCTGGCAAATACCACGCAGAATATTGAATTACATCCTCTTCGAAATCCGTGACGTCGATCGGCCATTTTGCCGATTCGGACATCTGTGGCGATTCGCAACTGATAGCGGAATGGCATAGTACACTGACGCGTTCCGACCTTCTTGGTTTTCTTCAAGAGTGCCGTAATTCCTTCCAGTTCAGAATCTCTAATCCGAACTGAAGATACCGCCCTCCGACAACTTCACTTGGCTCGTGTAGTTACACACAAGCGAGAAGCAGTCAGCTGGCGCCATCTTCACTTTCAATTGCGAACCAACACCTCAGATAAATGCGACCGTATTATTCGTATGAAATAAAATGAATACAATTTCATAAAATACTAGGTGTCTATATGAAACATAAATTTCGATTTTCTACTACACCTGCCTTCAGTCGAAATTTCAATAATTTCGACGTATTCGCCTGACCGTTCTACGAAGGAAAAAACGACTACATTCCTGGCAAATACCACGCAGAATATTGAATTACATCCGTTTCGAAAACCGTGACGTCGATCAGCCATTTTGCCGATACGGACATCTGTGGTGATTCGCAACTGATAGCGGAATGGCATTGTATACTGACGCGTTTCGACCTTCTTGGGTCTCTTCTAGAGTGCCGTAATGCCTACCAGTTCAGAATCTCTAATCCGAACTGAAGATACCGCCCTCCGACTACTTCACTTGGCTCGTGTAGTTACACACAAGCGAGAAGCAGTCAGCTGGCGCCATCTTCACTTTCAGTTGCGAACCATCAGCTCAGATTAATGCGACCGTATTAGTTGTATGAAATAAAATGAATATAATTTCATAAAATACTAGGTGTCTATATGAAACATAAATTTCGATTCTATACTACATCTGCCTTCAGTCGAAATTTGAATAATTTCGACGTATTCGCCTGACCGTTCTTCGAAGGAAAAAACAACTACATTCCTGGTAAATACCACGCAGAATAGTGAATTACATCCCCTTCGTAAACCGTGACGTCGGTCAGCCATTTTACCGATACGGACATCTGTGGTGACTCGCAACTGATAGCGGATTGGCATAGTACACTGACGCGTTTCGACCTTCTTGCGTCTCTTCAAGAGTGCCGTAATAACTTCCAGTTCAGAATCTCTAATCCGAACTGAAGATACCGCCCTCCGACAACTTCACTTGGCCCGTGTAGTTACACACAAGCGAGAAGCAGTGAGCTGGCGCCATCCCCACTTTCAGTTGCGAACCAACACCTCAGATGAATGCGACCGTATTAGTCGTATGAAATGAAATGAATATAATTTCATAAAATACTAGGTGTCTATATGAAACATAAATTTCGATTTTATACTACACCTGCCTTCAGTCGAAATTCCAATAATTTCGACGTATTGGCCTGACCGTTTTTCGAAGGAAAAAACAACTACATTTCTGGTAAATACCACGCAGAATATTGATTTACATCCCCTTCGAAAACCGTGACGTCGATCAGCCATTGTGCCGACACGGACATCTGTGGTGATTCGCAACTGATAGCGGCATGGCATAGTACACTGACGCGTTTCGACCTTCTTGGGTCTCTTCAAGATAGCCGTAATGCTTTCCAGTTCATAATCTCTAATCCGAACTGAAGATACCGCCCTCCGACAACTTCACTTGGCTCGTGTAGTTACACACAAGCGAGAAGCAGTCAGCTGGCGCCATCTTCACTTTCAGTTGCGAACCAACACCTCAGATAAATGCGACAGTATTAGTCGTATGAAATGAATACAATTTCATAAAATACTAGGTGTCTATATGAAACATAAATTTCGATTTTCTACTACACCTGCCTTCAGTCGAAATTTCAATAATTTCGACGTATTCGCCTGACCGTTCTACGAAGGAAAAAACAACGACATTCCTGGCAAATACCACGCAGAATATTGAATTACATCCCCTTCGAAAACCGTGACGTCGATCAGCCATTTTGCCGATACGGACATCTGTGGTGATTCGCAGCTGATAGCGGAATGGCATTGTACACTGACGCGTTTCGACCTTCTTGCGTCTCTTCAAGAGTGCCGTAATAACTTCCAGTTCAGAATCTCTAATCCGAACTGAAGATACCGCCCTCCGACAACTTCACTTGGCTCGTGTAGTTACACACAAGCGAGAATCAGTCAGCTGGCGCCATCTTCATTTTCAGTTGCGAACCAACACCTCAGATAAATGCGACCGTATTAGTTGTATGAAATAAAATGAATATAATTTCATAAAATACTAGGTGTCTATATGAAACATAAATTTCGATTTCCTACTACACCTGCCTTCAGTCGGAATTTCAATAATTTCGACGTATTGGCCTGAGAGTTCTTCGAAGGAAGAAACAACTACATTCCTGGCAAATACCACGCAGAATATTGAATTAAATCCTCTTCGAAATCCGTGACGTCGATCGGCCATTTTGCCGATTCGGACATCTGTGGCGATTCGCAACTGATAGCGGAATGGCATAGTACACTGACGCGTTTCGACCTTCTTGGTTTTCTTCAAGAGTGCCGTAATTCCTTCCAGTTCAGAATCTCTAATCCGAACTGAAGATACCGCCCTCCGACAACTTCACTTGGCTCGTGTAGTTACACACAAGCGAGAAGCAGTCAGCTGGTGCCATCTCCATTTTCAGTTGCGAACCAACACCTCAGATAAATGCGACCGTATTAGTCGTATGAAATAAAATGAGTATAATTTCATAAAATACTAGGTGTCTATATGAAACATAAATTTCGATTTTATACTACACCTGCCCTCAGTCGGAATTTCAATAATTTCGACGTATTGGCCTGACCGTCCTTCGAAGGAAAAAACAACTACATTCCTGGCAAATACCACGCAGAATATTGAATTACATCCCCTTCGAAAAGCGTGACGTCGATCAGCCATTGTGCCGATACGGACATCTGTGGTGATTCGCAACTGATAGCGGAATGGCATAGTACACTGACGCGTTTCGACCTTCTTGGGTCTCTTCAAGATAGCCGTAATGCCTTCCAGTACATAATCTCTAATCCGAACTGAAGATACCGCCCTCCGACAACTTCACTTGGCTCGTGTAGTTACACACAAGCGAGAAGCAGTCAGCTGGCGCCATCTTCACTTTCAATTGCGAACCAACACCTCAGATAAATGCGACCGTATTAGTCGTATGAAATAAAATGAATACAATTTCATAAAATACTAGGTGTCTATATGAAACATAAATTTCGATTTTCTACTACACCTGCCTTCAGTCGAAATTTCAATAATTTCGACGTATTCGCCTGACCGTTCTACGAAGGAAAAAACGACTACATTCCTGGCAAATACCACGCAGAATATTGAATTACATCCGTTTCGAAAACCGTGACGTCGATCAGCCATTTTGCCGATACGGACATCTGTGGTGATTCGCAACTGATAGCGGAATGGCATTGTATACTGACGCGTTTCGACCTTCTTGGGTCTCTTCTAGAGTGCCGTTATGCCTACCAGTTCAGAATCTCTAATCCGAACTGAAGATACCGCCCTCCGACTACTTCACTTGGCTCGTGTAGTTACACACAAGCGAGAAGCAGTCAGCTGGCGCCATCTTCACTTTCAGTTGCGAACCATCAGCTCAGATTAATGCGACCGTATTAGTTGTATGAAATAAAATGAATATAATTTCATAAAATACTAGGTGTCTATATGAGACATAAATTTCGATTTCCTACTACACATGCCTTCAGTCGAAATTTGAATAATTTCGACGTATTCGCCTGACCGTTCTTCGAAGGAAAAAACAACTACATTCCTGGTAAATACCACGCAGAATAGTGAATTACATCCCCTTCGTAAACCGTGACGTCGGTCAGCCATTTTGCCGATACGGACATCTGTGGTGACTCGCAACTGATAGCGGATTGGCATAGTACACTGACGCGTTTCGACCTTCTTGCGTCTCTTCAAGAGTGCCGTAATAACTTCCAGTTCAGAATCTCTAATCCGAACTGAAGATACCGCCCTCCGACAACTTCACTTGGCCCGTGTAGTTACACACAAGCGAGAAGCAGTGAGCTGGCGCCATCCCCACTTTCAGTTGCGAACCAACACCTCAGATGAATGCGACCGTATTAGTCGTATGAAATGAAATGAATATAATTTCATAAAATACTAGGTGTCTATATGAAACATAAATTTCGATTTTATACTACACCTGCCTTCAGTCGAAATTCCAATAATTTCGACGTATTGGCCTGACCGTTTTTCGAAGGAAAAAACAACTACATTTCTGGTAAATACCACGCAGAATATTGATTTACATCCCCTTCGAAAACCGTGACGTCGATCAGCCATTGTGCCGACACGGACATCTGTGGTGATTCGCAACTGATAGCGGCATGGCATAGTACACTGACGCGTTTCGACCTTCTTGGGTCTCTTCAAGATAGCCGTAATGCTTTCCAGTTCATAATCTCTAATCCGAACTGAAGATACCGCCCTCCGACAACTTCACTTGGCTCGTGTAGTTACACACAAGCGAGAAGCAGTCAGCTGGCGCCATCTTCACTTTCAGTTGCGAACCAACACCTCAGATAAATGCGACCGTATTAGTTGTATGAAATAAAATGAATATAATTTCATAAAATACTAGGTGTCTATATGAAACATAAATTTCGATTTCCTACTACACCTGCCTTCAGTCGGAATTTCAATAATTTCGACGTATTGGCCTGAGAGTTCTTCGAAGGAAGAAACAACTACATTCCTGGCAAATACCACGCAGAATATTGAATTACATCCTCTTCGAAATCCGTGACGTCGATCGGCCATTTTGCCGATTCGGACATCTGTGGCGATTCGCAACTGATAGCGGAATGGCATAGTACACTGACGCGTTTCGACCTTCTTGGTTTTCTTCAAGAGTGCCGTAATTCCTTCCAGTTCAGAATCTCTAATCCGAACTGAAGATACCGCCCTCCGACAACTTCACTTGGCTCGTGTAGTTACACACAAGCGAGAAGCAGTCAGCTGGCGCAATCTTCACTTTCAGTTGCGAACCAACACGTCAGATAAATGCGACCGTATTAGTCGTGTGAAATGAAATGAATATAATTTCATTAAAAACTAGGTGTCTATGGCTGATAGCGGAATGGCATGGTACACTGACGCGTTTCGACACTCTTGGGTCTCTTCAAGAGTGCCGTAATGCCTTCCAGTTCATAATCTCTAATCCGAACTGAAGATACCGCCCTCCGACAACTTCACTTGGCTCGTGTAGTTACACACAAGCAAGAAGCAGTCAGCTGGCGCCATCTTCACTTTCAGTTGCGAACCAACAGCTCAGAAAAATGCGACCGTATTAGTCGTATGAAATAAAATGAATATAATTTCATAAAATACTCGGTGTCTACATGAAACATAAATTTCCATTTCCTACTACACCTGCCTTCAGTCGAAATTTCAATAATTTCGTCGTATTGGCCTGACCGTTCTTCGAAGGAAAAAACAACTACATACCTGGCCAATAACACGCAAAATATTGAATTACATCTCCATCGAAAATTGTGACGTCGATCAGCCATTTTGCCGATACGGACATCTGTGTTGATTCGCAACTGATAGCGGATTGGCATAGTACACTGACGCGTTTCGACCTTCTTGCGTCTCTTCAAGAGTGCCTAATAACTTCCAGTTCAGAATCTCTAATCCGAACTGAAGATACCGCCCTCCGACAACTACACTTGGCTCGTGTAGTTACACACAAGCGAGAAGCAGTCAGCTGGCGCCATCTTCACTTTCAGTTGCGAACCAACACCTCAGATAAATGCGACCGTATTAGTCGTATGAAATAAAATGAATATAATTTCATAAAATACTAAGTGTCTACATGAAACATAAATTTCCATTTCCTACTACACCTGCCTTCAGTCGAAATTTCAATAATTTCGTCGTATTGGCCTGAACGTTCTTCGAATGAAAAAATAACTACATTCCTGGCAAATACCACGCAGAATATTGAATTACATCCCCTTCAAAAACCGTGACGTCGATCAGCCATTTTGCAGATACGGACATCTGTGGTGATTAGCAACTGATAGCGGAATGGCATAGTACACTGACGCGTTTCGACCTTCTTGGGTCTCTTCAAGAGTGCCGTAATGCCTTCCAGTTCAGAATCTCTAATCCGAACTGAAGATTCCGCCCTCCGACTACTTCACTTGGCTCGTGTAGTTACACACAAGCGAGAAGCAGTCAGCTGGCGCTATCTTCACTTTCAGTTGTGAACCAACAGCTCAGAAAAATGCGACCGTATTAGTCGTATGAAATAAAATGAATATAATTTCATAAAATACCAGGTGTTCATAAGAAACATAAATTTCGATTTTCTACTACACCTGCCTTCAGTCGAAATTTCAATAATTTCGACGTATTGGCCTGAACGTGCTTCGAAGGAAAAAACAACTACATTCCTGGCAAATACCACGCAGAATATTGAATTACATCCCCTTCAAAAACCGTGACGTCGATCAGCCATTTTGCCGATACGGACATCTGTGGTGATTAGCAACTGATAGCGGAACGGCATAGTACACTGACGCGTTTCGACCTTCCTGGGTCTCTTCAAGAGTGCAGTAATGCCTTCCAGTTCAGAATCTCTAACCGAACTGAAGATACCGCCCTCCGACAAATTCACATGGCTCGTGTAGTTACACACAAGCGAGAAGCAGTCAGCTGGCGCCATCTTAACTTTCAGTTGCGAAGCAACAGCTCAGAAAAATGCGATCGTATTAGTCGTATGTAATAAAATGAATATAATTTCAGAAAATACTAGGTGTCTATAAGAAACATAAATTTCGATTTTCTACTACACCAGCCTTCAGTCGAAATTACAATAATTTTGATGTATTTGCCTGACCGTTCTTCGAAGGAAAAAACAACTACATTCCTGGCAAATACCACGCAGAATACTGAATTACATCCCCTTCGAAAACAGTGACGTCGATCAGCCATTTTGCCGATGCGGACATCTATGGTGATTTGCAACTGATAGCGGAATGGCATATTACACTGACGCGTTTCGACCTTCTTGGGTCTCTTCTAGAGTGCCGTAATGCCTTCCAGTTCAGAATCTCTAATCCGAACTGAAGATACCGCCCTCCGACAACTTCATTTCGCTCGTGTAGTTACACACAAGCGAGAAGCTTACACACAAGCGAGAAGCTTACACACAAGCGAGAAGCAGTCAGCTGGCGCCATCTTCACTTTCAGTTGCGAACCAACAGCTCAGAAAAATGCGACCGTATTAGTCGTATGAAATAAAATGAATATAATTTCATGAAATACTAGGTGCCTATATGAAACATAAATTTCGATTCTATACTACACCTGCCTTCAGTCGAAATTTCAATAATTTCGACGTATTGGCCTGACCGTTCTTTGAAGGAAAAAACAACTACATTCCTGGCAAATAACACGCAGAATATTGAATTACATCTCCTTCGAAAATTGTGACGTCGATCAGCCATTTTGCCGATACGGACATCTGTGGTGATTCGCAACTGATAGCGGATTGGCATAGTACACTGACGCGTTCCGACCTTCTTGCGTCTCTTCAAGAGTGCCGTAATAACTTCCAGTTCAGAATCTCTAATCCGAACTGAAGATACCGCCCTCCGACAACTTCACTTGGCTCGTGTAGTTACACACAAGCGAGAAGCAGTCAGCTGGCGCCATCTTCACTTTCAGTTGCGAACCAACACCTCAGATAAATGCGACCGTATTAGTCGTATGAAATAAAATGAATATAATTTCATAAAATACTAGGTGTCTATATGAAACATAAATTTCGATTCCATACTACACCTGCCTTCAGTCGAAATTTCAATAATTTCGACTTATTGGCCTGACCGTTCTTCGAAGGAAAAAACAACTACATTCCTGGCAAATACCACGCAGAATATTGAATTACATCCCCTTCGAAAACCGTGACGTCGATCAGCCATTGTGCCGATACGGACATCTGTGGTGATTCGCAACTGATAGCGGAATGGCATGGTACACTGACGCGTTTCGACCCTCTTGGGTCTCTTCAAGAGTGCCGTAATGCCTTCCAGTTCATAATCTCTAATCCGAACTGAAGATACCGCCCTCCGACAACTTCACTTGGCTCGTGTAGTTACACACAAGCAAGAAGCAGTCAGCTGGCGCCATCTTCACTTTCAGTTGCGAACCAACAGCTCAGAAAAATGCGACCGTATTAGTCGTATGAAATAAAATGAATATAATTTCATAAAATACTCGGTGTCTACATGAAACATAAATTTCCATTTCCTACTACACCTGCCTTCAGTCGAAATTTCAATAGTTTCGTCGTATTGGCCTGACCGTTCTTCGAAGGAAAAAACAACTACATACCTGGCCAATAACACGCAAAATATTGAATTACATCTCCATCGAAAATTGTGACGTCGATCAGCCATTTTGCCGATACGGACATCTGTGGTGATTCGCAACTGATAGCGGATTGGCATAGTATACTGACGCGTTTCGACCTTCTTGCGTATCTTCAAGAGTGCCTAATAACTTCCAGTTCAGAATCTCTAATCCGAACTGAAGATACCGCCCTCCGACAACTACATTTGGCTCGTGTAGTTACACACAAGCGAGAAGCAGTCAGCTGGCGCCATCTTCACTTTCAGTTGCGAACCAACACCTCAGATAAATGCGACCGTATTAGTCGTATGAAATAAAATGAATATAATTTCATAAAATACTAAGTGTCTACATGAAACATAAATTTCCATTTCCTACTACACCTGCCTTCAGTCGAAATTTCAATAATTTCGTCGTATTGGCCTCACCGTTCTTCGAAGGAAAAAACAACTACATTCCTGGCAAATAACACGCAGAATATTGAATTACATCTCCTTCGAAAATTGTGACGTCGATCAGCCATTTTGCCGATACGGACATCTGTGGTGATTCGCAACTGATAGCGGATTGGCATAGTACACTGACGCGTTCCGACCTTCTTGCGTCTCTTCAAGAGTGCCGTTATAACTTCCAGTTCAGAATCTCTAATCCGAACTGAAGATACCGCCCTCCGACAACTTCACTTGGCTCGTGTAGTTACACACAAGCGAGAAGCAGTCAGCTGGCGCCATCTTCACTTTCAGTTGCGAACCAACACCTCAGATAAATGCGACCGTATTAGTCGTATGAAATAAAATGAATATAATTTCATAAAATACTAGGTGTCTATATGAAACATAAATTTCGATTCTATACTACACCTGCCTTCAGTCGAAATTTCAATAATTTCGACTTATTGGCCTGACCGTTCTTCGAAGGAAAAAACAACTACATTCCTGGCAAATACCACGCAGAATATTGAATTACATCCCCTTCGAAAACCGTGACGTCGATCAGCCATTGTGCCGATACGGACATCTGTGGTGATTCGCAACTGATAGCGGAATGGCATGGTACACTGACGCGTTTCGACCCTCTTGGGTCTCTTCAAGAGTGCCGTAATGCCTTCCAGTTCATAATCTCTAATCCGAACTGAAGATACCGCCCTCCGACAACTTCACTTGGCTCGTGTAGTTACACACAAGCAAGAAGCAGTCAGCTGGCGCCATCTTCACTTTCAGTTGCGAACCAACAGCTCAGAAAAATGCGACCGTATTAGTCGTATGAAATAAAATGAATATAATTTCATAAAATACTCGGTGTCTACATGAAACATAAATTTCCATTTCCTACTACACCTGCCTTCAGTCGAAATTTCAATAGTTTCGTCGTATTGGCCTGACCGTTCTTCGAAGGAAAAAACAACTACATACCTGGCCAATAACACGCAAAATATTGAATTACATCTCCATCGAAAATTGTGACGTCGATCAGCCATTTTGCCGATACGGACATCTGTGGTGATTCGCAACTGATAGCGGATTGGCATAGTATACTGACGCGTTTCGACCTTCTTGCGTATCTTCAAGAGTGCCTAATAACTTCCAGTTCAGAATCTCTAATCCGAACTGAAGATACCGCCCTCCGACAACTACACTTGGCTCGTGTAGTTACACACAAGCGAGAAGCAGTCAGCTGGCGCCATCTTCACTTTCAGTTGCGAACCAACACCTCAGATAAATGCGACCGTATTAGTCGTATGAAATAAAATGAATATAATTTCATAAAATACTAAGTGTCTACATGAAACATAAATTTCCATTTCCTACTACACCTGCCTTCAGTCGAAATTTCAAAAATTTCGTCGTATTGGCCTGACCGTTCTTCGAAGGAAAAAACAACTACATTCCTGGCAAATACCACGCAGAATATTGAATTATATCCCCTTCGAAAACCGTGACGTCGATCAGCCATTTTGCCGATACGGACATCTGTGGTGATTCGCAACTGATAGCGTATTGGCATAGTGCACTGACGCGTTTCGAACTTCTTGTGTCTCTTCAAGAGTGCCGTAATAACTTCCAGTTCAGAATCTCTAATCCGAACTGAAGATATCGCCCTCCGACAACTTCACTTGGCTCGTGTAGTTACACACAAGCGAGAAGCAGTCAGCTGGCGCCATCTTCACTTTCAGTTGCGAACCAACACCTCAGATAAATGCGACCGTATTAGTCGTATGAAATAAAATGAATATAATTTCATAAAATACTAGGTGTCTATATGAAACATAAATTTGGATTCTATACTACAACTGCCTTCAGTCGAAATTTCAATAATTTCGACGTATTGGCCTGACCATTCTTCGAAGGAAAAAACAAATACATTCCTGGCAAATACCACGCAGAATATTGAATTACATCCCCTTCGAAAACCGTGACGTCGATCAGCCATTTTGCCGATACGGACATCTGTGGTGATTCGCAACTGATAGCGGAATGGCATAGTACACTGACGAGTTTCGACCTCCTTGGGTCTCTTCAAGAGTGCCGTAATGCCTTCCAGTTCAGAATCTCTAATCCGAACTGAAGATACCTCCCTCCGACAACTTCACTTGGCTCGTGTAGTTACACACAAGCGAGAAGCAGTCAGCAGGCGCCATCTTTACTTTCAGTTGCGAACCAACACCTCATATAAATGCGACCGTATTAGTTGTATGAAATAAAATGAATATAATTTCATGAAACACTAGGTGTTCATATGAAACATAAATTTCGATTTTCTACTACACCCGCTTTCAGTCGAAATTTCAATAATTTCGACGTATTCGCCTGACCGTTCTCCGAAGGAAAGAACAACTACATTCCTGGCAAATACCACGCAGAATATTGAATTACATCCCCTTCGAAAACCGTGACGTCGATCAGCCATTGTGCCGATACGGACATCTGTGGTGATTCGCAACTGATAGCGTAATGGCATATTACACTGACGCGTTTCGACCTTCTTGGGTCTCCTCTAGAGTGCCGTAATGCCTTCCAGTTCAGAATATCTAATCCGAACTGAAGATACCGCCCTCCGACAACTACACTTGGCTCGTGTAGTTACACACAAGCGAGAAGCAGTCAGCTGGCGCCATCTTCACTTTCAGTTGCGAACCAACACCTCAGATAAATGCGACCGTATTAGTCGTATGAAATAAAATGAATATAATTTCATAAAATACTAAGTGTCTACATGAAACATAAATTTCCATTTCCTACTACACCTGCCTTCAGTCGAAATTTCAATAATTTCGTCGTATTGGCCTGACCGTTCTTCGAAGGAAAAAACAACTACATTCCTGGCAAATACCACGCAGAATATTGAATTACATCCCCTTCGAAAACCGTGACGTCGATCAGCCATTTTGCCGATACGGACATCTGTGGTGATTCGCAACTGATAGCGGGATGGCATATTACACTGACGCGTTTCGAACTTCTTGCGTCTCTTCAAGAGTGCCGTAATGCCTTCCAGTTCAGAATCTCTAATTCGAACTGATGATACCGCCCTCCGACAACTTCACTTGGCTCGTGTAGTTACACACAAGCGAGAAGCAGTCAGCAGGCGCCATCTTTACTTTCAGTTGCGAACCAACACCTCAGATAAATGCGACCGTATTAGTTGTATGAAATAAAATGAATATAATTTCATGAAACACTAGGTGTTCATATGAAACATAAATTTCGATTTTCTACTACACCCGCTTTCAGTCGAAATTTCAATAATTTCGACGTATTCGCCTGACCGTTCTCCGAAGGAAAGAACAACTACATTCCTGGCAAATACCACGCAGAATATTGAATTACATCCCCTTCGAAAACCGTGACGTCGATCAGCCATTGTGCCGATACGGACATCTGTGGTGATTCGCAACTGATAGCGTAATGGCATATTACACTGACGCGTTTCGACCTTCTTGGGTCTCCTCTAGAGTGCCGTAATGCCTTCCAGTTCAGAATATCTAATCCGAACTGAAGATACCGCCCTCCGACAACTACACTTGGCTCGTGTAGTTACACACAAGCGAGAAGCAGTCAGCTGGCGCCATCTTCACTTTCAGTTGCGAACCAACACCTCAGATAAATGCGACCGTATTAGTCGTATGAAATAAAATGAATATAATTTCATAAAATACTAAGTGTCTACATGAAACATAAATTTCCATTTCCTACTACACCTGCCTTCAGTCGAAATTTCAATAATTTCGTCGTATTGGCCTGACCGTTCTTCTAAGGAAAAAACAACTACATTCCTGGCAAATACCACGCAGAATATTGAATTACATCCCCTTCGAAAACCGTGACGTCGATCAGCCATTTTGCCGATACGGACATCTGTGGTGATTCGCAACTGATAGCGTATTGGCATAGTGCACTGACGCGTTTCGAACTTCTTGTGTCTCTTCAAGAGTGCCGTAATAACTTCCAGTTCAGAATCTCTAATCCGAACTGAAGATATCGCCCTCCGACAACTTCACTTGGCTCGTGTAGTTACACACAAGCGAGAAGCAGTCAGCTGGCGCCATCTTCACTTTCAGTTGCGAACCAACACCTCAGATAAATGCGACCGTATTAGTCGTATGAAATAAAATGAATATAATTTCATAAAATACTAGGTGTCTATATGAAACATAAATTTGGATTCTATACTACAACTGCCTTCAGTCGAAATTTCAATAATTTCGACGTATTGGCCTGACCATTCTTCGAAGGAAAAAACAACTACATTCCTGGCAAATACCACGCAGAATATTGAATTACATCCCCTTCGAAAACCGTGACGTCGATCAGTCATTTTGCCGATACGGACATCTGTGGTGATTCGCAACTGATAGCGGAATGGCATAGTACACTGACGAGTTTCGACCTCCTTGGGTCTCTTCAAGAGTGCCGTAATGCCTTCCAGTTCAGAATCTCTAATCCGAACTGAAGATACCTCCCTCCGACAACTTCACTTGGCTCGTGTAGTTACACACAAGCGAGAAGCAGTCAGCAGGCGCCATCTTTACTTTCAGTTGCGAACCAACACCTCATATAAATGCGACCGTATTAGTTGTATGAAATAAAATGAATATAATTTCATGAAACACTAGGTGTTCATATGAAACATAAATTTCGATTTTCTACTACACCCGCTTTCAGTCGAAATTTCAATAATTTCGACGTATTCGCCTGACCGTTCTCCGAAGGAAAGAACAACTACATTCCTGGCAAATACCACGCAGAATATTGAATTACATCCCCTTCGAAAACCGTGACGTCGATCAGCCATTGTGCCGATACGGACATCTGTGGTGATTCGCAACTGATAGCGTAATGGCATATTACACTGACGCGTTTCGACCTTCTTGGGTCTCCTCTAGAGTGCCGTAATGCCTTCCAGTTCAGAATATCTAATCCGAACTGAAGATACCGCCCTCCGACAACTACACTTGGCTCGTGTAGTTACACACAAGCGAGAAGCAGTCAGCTGGCGCCATCTTCACTTTCAGTTGCGAACCAACACCTCAGATAAATGCGACCGTATTAGTCGTATGAAATAAAATGAATATAATTTCATAAAATACTAAGTGTCTACATGAAACATAAATTTCCATTTCCTACTACACCTGCCTTCAGTCGAAATTTCAATAATTTCGTCGTATTGGCCTGACCGTTCTTCGAAGGAAAAAACAACTACATTCCTGGCAAATACCACGCAGAATATTGAATTACATCCCCTTCGAAAACCGTGACGTCGATCAGCCATTTTGCCGATACGGACATCTGTGGTGATTCGCAACTGATAGCGGGATGGCATATTACACTGACGCGTTTCGAACTTCTTGCGTCTCTTCAAGAGTGCCGTAATGCCTTCCAGTTCAGAATCTCTAATTCGAACTGATGATACCGCCCTCCGACAACTTCACTTGGCTCGTGTAGTTACACACAAGCGAGAAGCAGTCAGCAGGCGCCATCTTTACTTTCAGTTGCGAACCAACACCTCAGATAAATGCGACCGTATTAGTTGTATGAAATAAAATGAATATAATTTCATGAAACACTAGGTGTTCATATGAAACATGAATTTCGATTTTCTACTACACCCGCTTTCAGTCGAAATTTCAATAATTTCGACGTATTCGCCTGACCGTTCTTCGAAGGAAAGAGCAACTACATTCCTGGCAAATACCACGCAGAATATTGAATTACATCCCCTTCGAAAACCGTGACGTCGATCAGCCATTTTGCCGATACGGACATCTGTGGTGATTCGCAACTGATAGCGGAATGGCATAGTACACTGACGAGTTTCGACCTCCTTGGGTCTCTTCAAGAGTGCCGTAATGCCTTCCAGTTCAGAATCTCTAATCCGAACTGAAGACACCTCCCTCCGACAACTTCACTTGGCTCGTGTAGTTACACACAAGCGAGAAGCAGTCAGCAGGCGCCATCTTTACTTTCAGTTGCGAACCAACACCTCATATAAATGCGACCGTATTAGTTGTATGAAATAAAATGAATATAATTTCATGAAACACTAGGTGTTCATATGAAACATAAATTTCGATTTTCTTCTACACCCGCTTTCAGTCGAAATTTCAATAATTTCGACGTATTCGCCTGACCGTTCTTCGAAGGAAAGAACAACTACATTCCTGGCAAATACCACGCAGAATATTGAATTACATCCCCTTCGAAAACCGTGACGTCGATCAGCCATTGTGCCGATACGGACATCTGTGGTGATTCGCAACTGATAGCGGAATGGCATATTACACTGACGCGTTTCGACCTTCTTGGGTCTCCTCTAGAGTGCCGTAATGCCTTCCAGTTCAGAATATCTAATCCGAACTGAAGATACCGCCCTCCGACAACTACACTTGGCTCGTGTAGTTACACACAAGCGAGAAGCAGTCAGCTGGCGCCATCTTCACTTTCAGTTGCGAACCAACACCTCAGATAAATGCGACCGTATTAGTCGTATGAAATAAAATGAATATAATTTCATAAAATACTAAGTGTCTACATGAAACATAAATTTCCATTTCCTACTACACCTGCCTTCAGTCGAAATTTCAATAATTTCGTCGTATTGGCCTGACCGTTCTTCGAAGGAAAAAACAACTACATTCCTGGCAAATACCACGCAGAATATTGAATTACATCCCCTTCGAAAACCGTGACGTCGATCAGCCATTTTGCCGATACGGACATCTGTGGTGATTCGCAACTGATAGCGGGATGGCATATTACACTGACGCGTTTCGAACTTCTTGCGTCTCTTCAAGAGTGCCGTAATGCCTTCCAGTTCAGAATCTCTAATTCGAACTGATGATACCGCCCTCCGACAACTTCACTTGGCACGTGTAGTTACACACAAGCGAGAAGCAGTCAGCAGGCGCCAACTTTACTTTCAGTTGCGAACCAACACCTCAGATAAATGCGACCGTATTAGTTGTATGAAATAAAATGAATATAATTTCATGAAACACTAGGTGTTCATATGAAACATAAATTTCGATTTTCTACTACACCCGCTTTCAGTCGAAATTTCAATAATTTCGACGTATTCGCCTGACCGTTCTTCGAAGGAAAGAACAACTACATTCCTGGCAAATACCACGCAGAATATTGAATTACATCCCCTTCGAAAACCGTGACGTCGATCAGCCATTTTGCCGATACGGACATCTGTGGTGATTCGCAACTGATAGCGGAATGGCATAGTACACTGACGAGTTTCGACCTCCTTGGGTCTCTTCAAGAGTGCCGTAATGCCTTCCAGTTCAGAATCTCTAATCCGAACTGAAGATACCTCCCTCCGACAACTTCACTTGGCTCGTGTAGTTACACACAAGCGAGAAGCAGTCAGCAGGCGCCATCTTTACTTTCAGTTGCGAACCAACACCTCATATAAATGCGACCGTATTAGTTGTATGAAATAAAATGAATATAATTTCATGAAACACTAGGTGTTCATATGAAACATAAATTTCGATTTTCTACTACACCCGCTTTCAGTCGAAATTTCAATAATTTCGACGTATTCGCCTGACCGTTCTCCGAAGGAAAGAACAACTACATTCCTGGCAAATACCACGCAGAATATTGAATTACATCCCCTTCGAAAACCGTGACGTCGATCAGCCATTGTGCCGATACGGACATCTGTGGTGATTCGCAACTGATAGCGTAATGGCATATTACACTGACGCGTTTCGACCTTCTTGGGTCTCCTCTAGAGTGCCGTAATGCCTTCCAGTTCAGAATATCTAATTCGAACTGATGATACCGCCCTCCGACAACTTCACTTGGCACGTGTAGTTACACACAAGCGAGAAGCAGTCAGCAGGCGCCAACTTTACTTTCAGTTGCGAACCAACACCTCAGATAAATGCGACCGTATTAGTTGTATGAAATAAAATGAATATAATTTCATAAAATACTAAGTGTCTACATGAAACATAAATTTCCATTTCCTACTACACCTGCCTTCAGTCGAAATTTCAATAATTTCGTCGTATTGGCCTGACCGTTCTTCGAAGGAAAAAACAACTACATTCCTGGCAAATACCACGCAGAATATTGAATTACATCCCCTTCGAAAACCGTGACGTCGATCAGCCATTTTGCCGATACGGACATCTGTGGTGATTCGCAACTGATAGCGGGATGGCATATTACACTGACGCGTTTCGAACTTCTTGCGTCTCTTCAAGAGTGCCGTAATGCCTTCCAGTTCAGAATCTCTAATTCGAACTGATGATACCGCCCTCCGACAACTTCACTTGGCTCGTGTAGTTACACACAAGCGAGAAGCAGTCAGCAGGCGCCATCTTTACTTTCAGTTGCGAACCAACACCTCAGATAAATGCGACCGTATTAGTTGTATGAAATAAAATGAATATAATTTCATAAAATACTAGGTGTCTATATGAAACATAAATTTCCATTTCCTACTACACCTGCCTTCAGTCGAAATTTCAATAATTTCGTCGTATTGGCCTGACCGTTCTTCGAAGGAAAAAACAACTACATTCCTGGCAAATACCACGCAGAATATTGAATTACATCCCCTTCGAAAACCGTGACGTCGATCAGCCATTTTGCCGATACGGACATCTGTGGTGATTCGCAACTGATAGCGGGATGGCATATTACACTGACGCGTTTCGAACTTCTTGCGTCTCTTCAAGAGTGCCGTAATGCCTTCCAGTTCAGAATCTCTAATTCGAACTGATGATACCGCCCTCCGACAACTTCACTTGGCACGTGTAGTTACACACAAGCGAGAAGCAGTCAGCAGGCGCCAACTTTACTTTCAGTTGCGAACCAACACCTCAGATAAATGCGACCGTATTAGTTGTATGAAATAAAATGAATATAATTTCATGAAACACTAGGTGTTCATATGAAACATAAATTTCGATTTTCTACTACACCCGCTTTCAGTCGAAATTTCAATAATTTCGACGTATTCGCCTGACCGTTTTTCGAAGGAAAGAACAACTACATTCCTGGCAAATACCACGCAGAATATTGAATTACATCCCCTTCGAAAACCGTGACGTCGATCAGCCATTTTGCCGATACGGACATCTGTGGTGATTCGCAACTGATAGCGGAATGGCATAGTACACTGACGAGTTTCGACCTCCTTGGGTCTCTTCAAGAGTGCCGTAATGCCTTCCAGTTCAGAATCTCTAATCCGAACTGAAGATACCTCCCTCCGACAACTTCACTTGGCTCGTGTAGTTACACACAAGCGAGAAGCAGTCAGCAGGCGCCATCTTTACTTTCAGTTGCGAACCAACACCTCATATAAATGCGACCGTATTAGTTGTATGAAATAAAATGAATATAATTTCATGAAACACTAGGTGTTCATATGAAACATAAATTTCGATTTTCTACTACACCCGCTTTCAGTCGAAATTTCAATAATTTCGACGTATTCGCCTGACCGTTCTCCGAAGGAAAGAACAACTACATTCCTGGCAAATACCACGCAGAATATTGAATTACATCCCCTTCGAAAACCGTGACGTCGATCAGCCATTGTGCCGATACGGACATCTGTGGTGATTCGCAACTGATAGCGTAATGGCATATTACACTGACGCGTTTCGACCTTCTTGGGTCTCCTCTAGAGTGCCGTAATGCCTTCCAGTTCAGAATATCTAATCCGAACTGAAGATACCGCCCTCCGACAACTACACTTGGCTCGTGTAGTTACACACAAGCGAGAAGCAGTCAGCTGGCGCCATCTTCACTTTCAGTTGCGAACCAACACCTCAGATAAATGCGACCGTATTAGTCGTATGAAATAAAATGAATATAATTTCATAAAATACTAAGTGTCTACATGAAACATAAATTTCCATTTCCTACTACACCTGCCTTCAGTCGAAATTTCAATAATTTCGTCGTATTGGCCTGACCGTTCTTCGAAGGAAAAAACAACTACATTCCTGGCAAATACCACGCAGAATATTGAATTACATCCCCTTCGAAAACCGTGACGTCGATCAGCCATTTTGCCGATACGGACATCTGTGGTGATTCGCAACTGATAGCGGGATGGCATATTACACTGACGCGTTTCGAACTTCTTGCGTCTCTTCAAGAGTGCCGTAATGCCTTCCAGTTCAGAATCTCTAATTCGAACTGATGATACCGCCCTCCGACAACTTCACTTGGCTCGTGTAGTTACACACAAGCGAGAAGCAGTCAGCAGGCGCCATCTTTACTTTCAGTTGCGAACCAACACCTCAGATAAATGCGACCGTATTAGTTGTATGAAATAAAATGAATATAATTTCATGAAACACTAGGTGTTCATATGAAACATGAATTTCGATTTTCTACTACACCCGCTTTCAGTCGAAATTTCAATAATTTCGACGTATTCGCCTGACCGTTCTTCGAAGGAAAGAGCAACTACATTCCTGGCAAATACCACGCAGAATATTGAATTACATCCCCTTCGAAAACCGTGACGTCGATCAGCCATTTTGCCGATACGGACATCTGTGGTGATTCGCAACTGATAGCGGAATGGCATAGTACACTGACGAGTTTCGACCTCCTTGGGTCTCTTCAAGAGTGCCGTAATGCCTTCCAGTTCAGAATCTCTAATCCGAACTGAAGATACCTCCCTCCGACAACTTCACTTGGCTCGTGTAGTTACACACAAGCGAGAAGCAGTCAGCAGGCGCCATCTTTACTTTCAGTTGCGAACCAACACCTCATATAAATGCGACCGTATTAGTTGTATGAAATAAAATGAATATAATTTCATGAAACACTAGGTGTTCATATGAAACATAAATTTCGATTTTCTACTACACCCGCTTTCAGTCGAAATTTCAATAATTTCGACGTATTCGCCTGACCGTTCTTCGAAGGAAAGAACAACTACATTCCTGGCAAATACCACGCAGAATATTGAATTACATCCCCTTCGAAAACCGTGACGTCGATCAGCCATTGTGCCGATACGGACATCTGTGGTGATTCGCAACTGATAGCGGAATGGCATATTACACTGACGCGTTTCGACCTTCTTGGGTCTCCTCTAGAGTGCCGTAATGCCTTCCAGTTCAGAATATCTAATCCGAACTGAAGATACCGCCCTCCGACAACTACACTTGGCTCGTGTAGTTACACACAAGCGAGAAGCAGTCAGCTGGCGCCATCTTCACTTTCAGTTGCGAACCAACACCTCAGATAAATGCGACCGTATTAGTCGTATGAAATAAAATGAATATAATTTCATAAAATACTAAGTGTCTACATGAAACATAAATTTCCATTTCCTACTACACCTGCCTTCAGTCGAAATTTCAATAATTTCGTCGTATTGGCCTGACCGTTCTTCGAAGGAAAAAACAACTACATTCCTGGCAAATACCACGCAGAATATTGAATTACATCCCCTTCGAAAACCGTGACGTCGATCAGCCATTTTGCCGATACGGACATCTGTGGTGATTCGCAACTGATAGCGGGATGGCATATTACACTGACGCGTTTCGAACTTCTTGCGTCTCTTCAAGAGTGCCGTAATGCCTTCCAGTTCAGAATCTCTAATTCGAACTGATGATACCGCCCTCCGACAACTTCACTTGGCACGTGTAGTTACACACAAGCGAGAAGCAGTCAGCAGGCGCCAACTTTACTTTCAGTTGCGAACCAACACCTCAGATAAATGCGACCGTATTAGTTGTATGAAATAAAATGAATATAATTTCATGAAACACTAGGTGTTCATATGAAACATAAATTTCGATTTTCTACTACACCCGCTTTCAGTCGAAATTTCAATAATTTCGACGTATTCGCCTGACCGTTCTTCGAAGGAAAGAACAACTACATTCCTGGCAAATACCACGCAGAATATTGAATTACATCCCCTTCGAAAACCGTGACGTCGATCAGCCATTTTGCCGATACGGACATCTGTGGTGATTCGCAACTGATAGCGGAATGGCATAGTACACTGACGAGTTTCGACCTCCTTGGGTCTCTTCAAGAGTGCCGTAATGCCTTCCAGTTCAGAATCTCTAATCCGAACTGAAGATACCTCCCTCCGACAACTTCACTTGGCTCGTGTAGTTACACACAAGCGATAAGCAGTCAGCTGGCGCAATCTTCACTTTCAGTTGCGAACCAACAGCTCAGAAAAATGCGACCGTATTAGTCGTATGAAGTGAAATGAATATAATTTCATAAAATACTAGGTTTCTATAAGAAACATAAATTTCGATTTTCTACTACACCTGCCTTCAGTCGAAATTTCAATAATTTCGACGTATTGGCCTGAGAGTTCTTCGAAGGAAGAAACAACTACATTCCTGGCAAATACCACGCATAATATTTAATTACATCCCCTTCGAAGACCGTGACGTCGATCAGCCATTTTGCCGATACGGACATCTGTGGTGATTTGCAACTGATAGCGGAATGGCATAGTACACTGACGAGTTTCGACCTCCTTGGGTCTCTTCAAGAGTGCCGTAATGCCTTCCAGTTCAGAATCTCTAATCTGAACTGAAGATACCGCCCTCCGACAACTTCACTTGGCTCGTGTAGTTACACACAAGCGAGAAGCAGTCAGCTGGCGCCATCTTCATTTTCAGTTGCGAACCAACACCTCAGATAAATGCGACCGTATTAGTCGTATGACATAAAATGAATATAATTTCATAAAATACTAGGTGTCTATATGAAACATAAATTTCGATTTTATACTACACCTGCCCTCAGTCGAAATTTCAATAATTTTGACGTATTGGCTTGACCGTTCTTCGAAGGAAAAAACAACTACATTCCTGGCAAATACCACGCAGAATATTGAATTTAATCCCCTTCGAAAACCGTGATGTCGATCAGCCATTGTGTCGATACGGACATCTGTGGTGATTCGCAACTGATAGCGGAATGGCATAGAACACTGACGCGTTTCGACCTTCTTGGGTCTCTTCAAGAGTGCCGTAATGCCTTCCAGCTCAGAATCTCTAATCCGAACTGAAGATACCGCCCCCCGACAACTTCACTTGGCTCGTGTAGTTACACACAAGCGAGAAGCAGTCAGCTGGCGCCATCTTCACTTTCAGTTGCGAACCAACAGCTCAGGAAAATGCGACCCTATTAGTCGTATGGAATAAAATGAATATAATTTCATAAAATACTAGGTGTCTATATGAAACATAAATTTCCATTTCCTACTACACCTGCCTTCAGTCGAATCTTCAATAATTTCGTTGTATTGGCCTGACCGTTCTTCGAAGGAAAAAACAACTACATTCCTGGCAAATAACACGCAGAAGATTGAATTACATCTCCATCGGGAATTGTGACGTCGATCAGCCATTTTGCCGATACAGACATCTGTGGTGATTCGCAACTGATAGCGGATTGTCATAGTACACTGACGCGTTTCGACCTTCTTGCGTCTCTTCAAAAGAGCCGTAATAACTTCCAGTTTGGAATCTCTAATCCGAACTGAAGATACCGCCCTCCGACAACTTCACTTGGCTCGTGTAGTTACACACAAGCGAGAAGAAGTCAGCTGGCGCCATCTTCACTTTCAGTTGCGAACCAACACCTCAGATAAATGCGACCGTATTAGTCGTATGAAATAAAATGTATATAATTTCATAAAATACTAGGTGTCTATATGAAACATAAATTTCGATTCTATACTACAACTGCCTTCAGTCGAAATTTCAATAATTTCGACGTATTGGCCTGACCGTTCTTCGAAGGAAAAAACAACTACATTTCTGGCAAATACCACGCAGAATATTGAATTACATCCCCTTCGAAAACCGTGACGTCGATCAGCCATTGTGCCAATACGGACATCTGTGGTGATTCGCAACTGATAGCGGAATGGCATATTACACTGACGCGTTTCGACCTTCTTGGGTCTCTTAAAGAGTGCCGTAATGTCTTCCATTTCAGAATCTCTAATCCGAATTGATGATACCGCCCTCCGACAACTTCACTTGGCTCGTATAGTTACACACAAGCGAGAAGCAGTCACCTGGCGCCATCTTTACTTTCAGTTGCGAACCAATACCTCAGATAAATGCGACCGTATTAGTTGTATGAAATAAAATGAATATAATTTCATAAAATACTAGGTGTCTATATGAAACATAAATTTCGATTTTCTACTACACCTGCCTTCAGTCGAAATTTCAATAATTTCGACGTATTCGCCTGACCGTTCTTCGAAGGAAAGAACAATTACATTCCTGGCAAATACCACGCAGAATATTGAATTACATCTCCTTCGAAAACCGTGACGTCGATCAGCCATTGTGCCGATACGGACATCTGTGGTGATTCGCAACTGATAGCGGAATGGCATATTACACTGACGCGTTTCGACCTTCTTGGGTCTCTTCAAGAGTGCCGTAATGCCTTCCAGTTCAGAATCTCTAATCCGAACTGATGATACTGCCCTCCGACAACTTCACTTGGCTCGTGTAGTTACACACAAGCGAGAAGCAGTCAGCTAGCGCCATCTTTACTTTCAGTTGCGAACCAACACCTCAGATAAATGCGACCGTATTAGTTGTATGAAATAAAATGAATATAATTTCATATAATACTAGGTGTCTATACGAAACATAAAGTTCGATTTTCTACTACACCTGCCTTCAGTCGAAATTTCAATAATTTCGACGTATTCGCCTAACCGTTCTTCGAAGGAAAGAACAACTACATTCCTGGCAAATACCAAGCAGAATATTGAATTACATCCCCTTCGGAAACCGTGACGTCGATCAGCCATTTTGCCGATACGGACATCTGTGGTAATTCGCAACTGATAGCGGAATGGCATAGTACACTGACGAGTTTCGACCTTCTTGGGTCTCTTCAAGAGTGCCGTAATGCCTTCCAGTTCATATCTCTATTCCGAACTGAAGATACCGCCCTCCAACAACTTCACTTGGCTCGTGTAGTTACACACAGGCGAGATGCAGTCAGCTGGCGCCATCTTCATTTTCAGTTGCGAACCAAAACCTCAGATAAATGCGACCGTATTAGTCGTATGAAATAAAATGAATATAATTTCATAAAATACTAGGTGTCTATATGAAAAATAAATTTCGATTCTATACTACACCTGCCTTCAGTCGGAATTTCAATAATTTCGACGTATTGGCCTGACCGTCCTTCGAAGGAAAAAACAACTACATTCCTGGCAAATACCACGCAGAATATTGAATTACATCCCCTTCGAAATCCGTGACGTCGATCAGCCATTTTGCCGATACGGACATCTGTGGCGATTCGCAACTGATAGCGGAATGGCATATTACACTGACGCGTTTCGACCTTATTGGTTTTCTTCAAAAGTGCCGTAATGCCTTCCAGTTCAGAATCTCTAATCCGAACTGAAGATACCGCCCTCCGACAACTTCACTTGGCTCGTGTAGTTACACACAAGCGAGAAGCAGTTAGCTGGCGCCATCTTCATTTTCAGTTGCGAACCAACACCTCAGATAAATGCGACCGTATTAGTCGTATGAAATAAAATGAATACAATTTCATAAAATACTAGGTGTCTATATGAAACATAAATTTCGATTTTCTACTACACCTGCCTTCAGTCGAAATTTCAATAATTTCGACGTATTCGCCTGACCGTTCTTCGAAGTAAAAAACAACTACATTCCTGGCAAATACCACGCAGAATATTGAATTACATCCCCTTCGAAAACCGTGACGTCGATCAGCCATTTTGCCGATACGGACATCAGTGGTGATTCGCAACTGATAGCGGAATGGCATAGTACACTGACGCGTGTTATATTTGGTAACCCCGTACATGGTTCAACACTGTAGATGCTGACAGCGGACTTTATTATTTGTTTATTGTTGAATTATTATTGTACAAATTTTTATTGCTGATATAGATAGTTTTGCTAGTTAATAAATTCATTTTACATATTCAGTCTGATGTTAACTGTTAAATAATAAAGATCGTAATAATAAAATAATATTGTTTAATTGAGTTTCTGAAAGTAGTTGTAATAAAGTAATAAAATTGTTTTTTAAAAATAAGTTCTCGATACGGAGACTTATAAGTGGCGCAGTCAGTAGGATATTCGTAGGAAATCCATCGTGGACAATCCGTGAGTGTCAACTCTCTGACGAAAATCGAAACCAAACCAGTTCCAGTGGAATCCATCGTGGAAGCCAGGGGCACATCTTGAAGAAACCGTTGCTAGATACAGATAACGGATGTGGTAAGAATTTAGTTCATGTCAGACTCCTCTTCACCTATAGAATCCTTAAGTGAAATCGATAGCTCTGAAGAGTTCGATAACTTCGATAATTATTTTTCAAATTCAAACTTTATAGATAATAATATAATTAATAGTTTAAGCAATTTAACAATCAATATGCCGGTGCCAACTTTAGATATTAAAACTTTGTCTATTATTCCAAATTTTGATGGAAATGCAACTAAATTACATAGATTTATAAGTGTTACCGAATCTATTCTAACTCATTATTTTGATAGAGAAAATTTACATAATTTTCAAAATATTCTTTTGCTAAATGGTATTCTTAATAAATTAGAAGGTAGAGCGGAAGAAGTGGTAGCTATAAGTGGTTCAAATAGTAATTGGACAGATATAAAAAACACATTAATTTCAAACTTTGGGGATCAAAGAGATGAAAATTGTTTAAATCAGGACTTAGTAAATATGAGACAAAAAACCAATGAAACTACTTATCAATTTCACGAGAGAATTTTGCAGTTACTTAACACTATTTGTAATTATATTGATTTACATAGTCAAGGACTTGAAAGGGACTCAAAAAGATCATTCTTCACTAAACAAAGTTTATAAACATTTCTCGCAGGTTTAAAGGAACCGCTAGGTCCAATAATTCGAGCTATGAGACCTAATAGTCTAGAACAAGCTATACAATTTATAAGAGAGGAAGATAATATTAATTATATTCAGAAAGGCCAACATTTTTCTAATAACATAAATTCTAATAATAGTGTGAGGAAATCTAATAATAATTCAAGGTATCATAATTCAATGCCTCAAAATTATAGACAAAATTATTGGCAGTATCCTAGCCAACCTCCTATAAGAAACCCATCATATCAACAACCATTTCCTAGAGGACCCATTCAAATACAACAGCATACAAATCCTCCTCATTCCCCTAGATATCCAAATAATAATCAAGCTTTTAGAAACCCCCAGAATGCATGGAAACCAAACCCGCAATATAAACCAAATCTCCCTACCCCTATGAGTACTTCGACTAGACAAACTTCAAATCATTTCAGATATCAAAACCATAATCATAACCGTAACCAAAAACCAAATTATATTGCCGAAGAAATATTTAATAGTAATACTTCAGATAATACTAGGGATGAAAGCGAAATAGCTCATTCTTCTAATCAAAATTACGAATACTATAGTGACGAAGTAGATGAAAATTATTCAGAAAATGGAAATTTTCAATTGGTTCACGAAATGGACGAAATGACATAATTGAATTAAATATTTCTACAAATAAACCAGAATTACCTTTTCTTAAAATTTCAAATCCTCCTCTAAAATTATTATTAGATACTGGTGCTACAAAATCATTTTTACGACCAGAAATTGCGGAAAAATATTATAAAGAAAAAATTTTCTTGGAACCTTTTACTGTTACAGCAGTGTATCAGTCGTCAACTCATCAACACTGTGCTAAAATACCTTTATTTTCAGAGTTTGAACAAAGTGGTAATATAAAATTTCATTTATTTGATTTTCATGAATATTTTGATGGTTTAATAGGGTCAGATGATTTAAAATTACTTAACGCCATTTTGAAACTTTGCCGTAAATATAATGATATATTTTATAGAGAAGGAGAACCTTTAACTTTCACTAATCAAATTAAACATAGTATAAAAACTAAAGACGAACTTCCAATTTATTCAAAATCTTATAGATACCCTTTTGCACATAAACAAGAAATTCAACGTCAAATTAAATCTATGTTAGATCAAGGTATTATAAGGCCAAGTACAAGTGCCTGGTCTTCGAATATTTGGGTTGTCCCAAAAAAACCAGATGCGTCAGGGAAGAAAAAATATAGAATTGTAGTAGATTTTCGTAAGTTAAATGAAAAAACTGTAGATGATAGATACCCTATTCCTTTAATAAGTGACGTAATGGATAAACTAGGTAAATGTAATTATTTCAGTACTTTAGATTTAGCTAGCGGATTTCATCAAATAGAGATGAGTCCCGAAGATATACCAAAAACAGCTTTTAGAGTTGAAAACGGTCATTACGAATATTGTCGCATGCCAATGGGTTTAAAAAATTCACCCGCAACTTTCCAAAGGGTTATGGATAATATTCTCAGAAAATTACAGAACGAAATTTGTTTAGTGTATCTCGATGACATAATAATATTTTCGACTTCATTACAGGAGCACGTAACTAATCTTGATAAAGTTTTTAAACGATTAAGAGAAACAAATTTTAAATTACAATTAGATAAGTGTGAATTTTTGAAAAAAGAAGTTGCTTATTTAGGTCATATAGTAACACCGGAAGGAGTTAAACCCAACCCGGATAAAATTTCAGCTATCAAAAAGTATCCAATTCCAAAGACTACCAGAGAAATAAAATCATTTTTAGGTTTGATTGGATATTATAGAAAATTTATTAAAGATTTCGCAAAAATTACTAAACCTCTTACTAAATGTTTGAAAAAGGATGCAAAAATTATACATGATGCTGAATTTAAATGTTGCTTTGAAACTTGTAAAAATTTTTTAGAAAACGAACCAATTTTACAGTATCCGGATTTTAATAAAGATTTCATTTTAACTACAGATGCTAGTAATATTGCTCTGGGTGCAATATTATCGCAGGGCACAGTTGGGAGAGATAGGCCCGTGTCTTATGCTTCTAGGACTCTTAATGAGTCAGAACAAAATTATAGTACAATAGAAAAAGAATTGTTAGCTATTGTGTGGGCTACAAAGTATTTTAGACCCTACTTATACGGTAGAAAGTTTAAAATTATTACTGATCATAAACCATTGAAGTGGCTTATGAATTTGAAGGAGCCAAACTCTAGGTTAGTGAGGTGGCGCCTCAAGCTGGAGGAATTCGATTATGAGATTGAATATAAACGTGGAGTAGCAAACAGTAATGCTGATGCTCTTTCAAGGGTAGAAATCAATTCCAAAGAAATATTTGGATATATGGAAAATTTTAATAAAGCTCTTTCAGAAGATCCACGAGATAATGATGAACATGAGTCTTTAATAGTAAACTTGGATGATAATAATGACGACAGGGAAGGAACAGACGATCTCACTGTTCATACCAGTAGAGAAGAGCCAATTTTAGGAATGACAATTACGGAAAAATGTGTAAATTCTTATGACCACCAAATCATAATAGATTTTGTTTTACATTCGGCAGCTAAACCTAAAATAGAACAAATTTTCAAATCAAAAAAACGATTACATGTTCAAATTGCATTAAATAATTTACAACAAGACATTATAAATTTATTTAAAAACTATGTGGATCCAAAATACACTTATGGTATATATTTCTTGAAAGAAGGACCCATACCACGTATGTTAGAGATATTAAGAGAAACGTTCAAAAATTCGGCTTATAAGTTAATACATTGTAAGTTAAAATTGACAGATATAGATGAAAAAGACGAACAGCATGAGATTATTCGACACACTCATGAAGGTGAAACTAATCACCGTGGCATAATTGAGACAGAGACAAGAATAAAAAGAACTTATTATTGGCCTAGTATGAAAAATGATGTAACAGATTTTATTAACAAATGTGAAATATGTCAAACTAATAAATATGATCGTAATCCTCCTAGACAAAAATTAATGATCACTCCGACGGCATCCAAACCGTTTGAAATTATTTATATTGATTGTTTTTCAGCACAAAATCAAAAATTTTTAACATTGATAGACAGTTTTTCTAAATATGGGCAAGCTTATCCAATTATGTCTTTAACAGGAGTAGAAATTATTAAAGCATTATTAATTTTTATGACTCATCATGGTAAACCGACATTAGTAATTATGGATAATGGTAAAGAACTCAAAAATTCATTGTTACAAGAATTTTTTGATGTGCATAAAATTAAAAGTCATTATGTTTCTTCCAACAGTTCTCAATCGAAAGGTGCTATAGAACGTTTTCATTCCACAATAATCGAACATTTAAGAGTTATTAGAGCAAAAAATAAAGATAAAATTAATATATTAATGGATATGCCTTATGCAATTTTAGGTTACAATAATTCAATTCACTCTGTAACTAAACAGAAACCTATAGATATTATAAATGGACATTTCGATTCGGAAGAAATTTTCGATATAGATATTGACAAAAAATTAATTAATAATTATATACACGAACATCGCGAGACAACCGTAGAACTTTATAAAAAACTGAATGAACGACTTATAACAGAAAAAGAAAAAACAATAAATTACCATAATAAAGACAGGCACGAACTTTTAGAGTACGAAGCGGATACAGACGTTTATCGAAAAAATACAACACTTATTAGAAATAAATTGAATCCAAAATTTAATAAAGATAAAATCAAAGAAAATAAAAACACTACGGTAACAACAACGAGAAATGCAATTTTACACAAACAAAATTTAAGACGACCAAAAACTAACACGACAAAACTTTTACAGGATGCCACTAATCCTTATGATCCTGGTCCTACAACCAGTAAAACCCCAGGAAATTCAAATGATGAACCTGAACAATAATCCTGGAATACTTCCTTATTTATTAGGTACCGCTAAAGTTAAATCTAGTATTCATACATTTCTTCATTATTATGATCTTTTACCAATTAGAAATGAAATTCAAATTTTAAAATTAGCTTTCAAAAATGTAACAGAGGCTATTCAAATTGGCCTTAGTTATCCATATCATATAGAATTAGAAAATTTTATTAAAGGTGTTTCTTATCAATTAAATAGTGCAGAAAATAAATTAAATTCTTTAATGCCTTCTATTAGGGTCAAACGAGGTCTTTTCAACGGACTTGGCAATGTAATAAAAGTCATTTCCGGGAACTTAGACGCTGATGATGCATTACGATATGATAAAGCGATTTCAACACTACAAAATTCTCAACAGGAAATTGTAAACAATCTAAATCAGCAAATCTCACTTACAAGTGATATAATTCAAAACTTTAATGAAACAATGAACTTAATAAAACATAATCAGGATATAATTTTTTCAGGAATAGAAAAAATCAGAAATTCGCTTAATACGTTTATTTTTGAATTTGATGATTATTTACAAACGCGAAATATTTTAGATCAGTTAAATCTGAATATAAATATAATTTTACAAATATTAGGGGAAATAGAAAATGCTATAGCATTTGCACGCCTTGGTATACTTCATACAAGTATAATTAAAATTGAAGAAATGGAATCAATGGTATATACAGTTTTAAAATTTCATACAGTAGATGAAATACTTTTTCAAAATTTAGAAAATGACACTTATAAATATTATGGAGTATTAGATGTAGAATCATATTACTCAGGCACAAAGATTATTTTTGTTATTCACTTTCCTATAGTATTACCTGATATTATATTCTTATTATCACCTTTATTCCATACCTACCCCAAATTCTACTACGATTATCCCTCGTAATACCTATCTGATAATGAATGACGATTTCTACCAATACATCCAACAACCCTGCATCAAGCTAGAAACCAGCCACTACTGTCCAGATGGAAGAATGTCCAGGGGAGTGGAGAGCGAAGATTGCGTATTCGAATTACTACAGTTACAGCATCCCAAACCCAAGAGTTGCCAAAGAACTCCAATCAAAATTTCAAGAAATCTAGTTCAACAAATTGATGACGCTCACTACATTGCTATTTTTATTAATCGAACCAAGATAGAAACACGATGTGGAAGAAATGACTTCACATTCCTAAAAGGAAATTTTCTCATCAATGTACCTTATAAATGTGAATTTATTTTAGAAAACGAAAATTTTATTAATGAAAAATTTATAACGAAAGGTCAACCTCTATTGCTGCCTGAAGTTACCATAGATTATTCAAGAAAAGAAGAGGAACTACCCGAAATACATTTAGAAAATATACCACTAGATGACATCCATTCACTTCAAGAAAAACAAAAACAAATTAAACCAATGGTCTTGAAACATCTCAACGTAAACCCAGTTTCACCCTGGAATATAATGGCGTATATTATAATAGCCATTTTAATATGTATCTACGTCGCAACAAAAATTAGAAAACTTTATGAATTAACCACAGAAGCTTCCATAGAAGAGGTAGAAGATGAGACAGTCCATCCTGAGCCACAACCAAGGGCATTTTTCACTCCTTGAAATATGCCAAACTCTAAGGGCGGAGGTGTTATATTTGGTAACCCCGTATATGGTTCAACACTGTAGATGCTGACAGCGGACTTTATTATTTGTTTATTGTTGAATTATTATTGTACATATTTTTATTGCTGATATAGATAGTTTTGCTAGTTAATAAATTCATTTTACATATTCAGTCTGATGTTAACTGTTCAATAATAAAGATCGTAATAATAAAATAATATTGTTTAATTGAGTTTCTGAAAGTAGTTGTAATAAAGTAATAAAATTGTTTTTTAAAAATAAGTTCTCGATACGGAGACTTATAAGTCGCGTGTTATATTTGGTAACCCCGTATATGGTTCAACACTGTAGATGCTGACAGCGGACTTTATTATTTGTTTATTGTTGAATTATTATTGTACATATTTTTATTGCTGATATAGATAGTTTTGCTAGTTAATAAATTCATTTTACATATTCAGTCTGATGTTAACTGTTAAATAATAAAGATCGTAATAATAAAATAATATTGTTTATTTGAATTTTTGAAAGTAGTTGTAATAAAGTAATAAAATTGTTTTTTAAAAATAAGTTCTCGATACGGAGACTTATAAGTGGCGCAGTCAGTAGGATTTTCGTAGGAAATCCATCGTGGACAATCCGTGAGTGTCAACTCTTTGACGAAAATCGAAACCAAACCAGTTCCAGTGGAATCCATCTTGGAAGCCAGGGGCACATCTTGAAGAAACCGTTGCTAGATACAGATAACGGATGTGGTAAGAATTTAGTTCATGTCAGACTCCTCTTCACCTATAGAATCCTTAAGTGAAATCGATAGCTCTGAAGAGTTCGATAACTTCGATAATTATTTTTCAAATTCAAACTTTATAGATAATAATATAATTAATAGTTTAAGCAATTTAACAATCAATATGCCGGTGCCAACTTTAGATATTAAAACTTTGTCAATTATTCCAAATTTTGATGAAAATGCAACTAAGTTACATAGATTTATAAGTGTTACCGAATCAATTCTAACTCATTATTTTGATAGAGAAAATTTACATAATTTCCAAAATATTCTTCTACTAAATGGTATTCTTAATAAATTAGAAGGTAGAGCGGAAGAAGTGGTAGCTATAAGTGGTTCAAATAGTAATTGGTCAGATATAAAAAACACATTAATTTCAAACTTTGGGGATCAAAGAGATGAAAATTGTTTAAATCAGGACTTAGTAAATATGAGACAAAAAACCAATGAAACTACTTATCAATTTCACGAGAGAATTTTGCAGTTACTTAACACTATTTGTAATTATATTGATTTACATAGTCAAGGACTTGAAAGGGACTCAAAAAGATCATTCTTCACTAAACAAAGTTTAAAAACATTTCTCGCAGGTTTAAAGGAACCGCTAGGTCCTATAATTCGAGCTATGAGACCTAATAGTCTAGAACAAGCTATACAATTTATAAGAGAGGAAGATAATATTAATTATATTCAGAAAGGCCAACATTTTTCTAATAACATAAATTCTAATAATAGTGTGAGGAAATCTAATAATAATTCAAGGTATCATAATTCAATGCCTCAAAATTATAGACAAAATTATTGGCAGTATCCTAACCAACCTCCTATAAGAAACCCATCATATCAACAACCCTCAACGTCCCAACAATTTCCCAGAGGACCCATTCAAATACAACAGCATACAAATCCTCCTCATTCTCCTGAATATCCAAATAATAATCAAGTTTTTAGAAACCCCCAGAATGTATGGAAACCAAACCCGCAATACAAACCAAATCTCCCTACCCCTATGAGTACTTCGACTAGACAAACTTCAAATCATTTCAGATATCAAAACCATAATCATAACCGTAACCAAAAACCAAATTATATTGCCGAAGAAATATTTAATAGTAATACTTCAGATAATACTAGGGATGAAAGCGAAATAGCTCATTCTTCTAATCAAAATTACGAATATTATAGTGACGAAGTAGATGAAAATTATTCAGAAAATGGAAATTTTCAATTGGTTCACGAAATGGACGAAATGACATAATTGAACTAAATATTTCTACAAACAAACCAGAATTACCTTTTCTTAAAATTTCAAATCCTCCTCTAAAATTATTATTAGATACTGGTGCTACAAAATCATTTTTACGACCAGATATTGCGGAAAAATATTATAAAGAAAAAATTTTCTTGGAACCTTTTACTGTTACAGCAGTGTATCAGTCGTCAACTCATCAACACTGTGCTAAAATACCTTTATTTTCAGAGTTTAAACAAAGTGGTAATATAAAATTTCATTTATTTGATTTTCATGAATATTTTGATGGTTTAATAGGGTCAGATGATTTAAAATTACTTAACGCCAAAGTTGATTTTGAAAAATCAAGTGTAGACACTCCATTTGCTTCTATACCTATAAACTATTTTTCAAGTAACCGTAAATGTAGCTTTAAGACAAAAATAGAACCATATAGTAGAATTCTAGTTAATATTCCTGTATCGACATATAATGGTGATATTTTAATACCAAAGCAAAATATAAAAAATTGTTAAATTCCTTCTATTCTCACAACTGCAAAAAACGGATATGCAATTGTAGAAATTTTTAATAAAACGAGCGAAGACATTATTTTTAATTTAACAGAACCTATAAAATCAGCTGCTTTTGATAAAAATTGTTATGAGTTATTTCACGCAGATGTTAGAGACAGTGGTTACACTGAGAAACCTGACATTGAAGCACTTTTAAGAACCGATCATTTAAATTCGGAAGAAAGAAATCATATTTTGAAACTTTGCCGTAGATATAATGATATATTTTATAGAGAAGGAAAACCTTTAACTTTCACTAATCAAATTAAACATAGTATAAAAACTAAAGACGAACTTCCAATTTATTCAAAATCTTATAGATACCCTTTTGCACATAAACAAGAAATTCAACGTCAAATTAAATCTATGTTAGATCAAGGTATTATAAGGCCAAGTACAAGTACCTGGTCTTCGAATATTTGGGTTGTCCCAAAAAAACCAGATGCGTCAGGGAAGAAAAAATATAGAATTGTAGTAGATTTTCGTAAGTTAAATGAAAAAACTGTAGATGATAGATACCCCATTCCTTTAATAAGTGACGTAATGGATAAACTAGGTAAATGTAATTATTTCAGTACTTTAGATTTAGCTAGCGGATTTCATCAAATAGAGATGAGTCCCGCAGATATACCAAAAACAGCTTTTAGAGTTGAAAACGGTCATTACGAATATTGTCGCATGCCAATGGGTTTAAAAAATTCACCCGCAACTTTCCAAAGGGTTATGGATAATATTCTCAGAGAATTACAGAACGAAATTTGTTTAGTGTATCTCGATGACATAATAATATTTTCGACTTCATTACAGGAGCACGTAACTAATCTTGATAAAGTTTTTAAACGATTAAGAGAAACAAATTTTAAATTACAATTAGATAAGTGTGAATTTTTGAAAAAAGAAGTTGCTTATTTAGGTCACATAGTAACACCGGAAGGAGTTAAACCCAACCCGGATAAAATTTCAGCTATAAAAAATTATCCAATTCCAAAGACTACCAGAGAAATAAAATCATTTTTAGGTTTGATTGGATATTATAGAAAATTTATTAAAGATTTCGCAAAAATTACTAAACCTCTTACTAAATGTTTAAAAAAGGATGCAAAAATTATACATGATGCTGAATTTAAATGTTGCTTTGAAACTTGTAAAAATCTTTTAGAAAACGAACCCATTTTACAGTATCCGGATTTTAATAAAGATTTCATTTTAACTACAGATGCTAGTAATATTGCTCTGGGTGCAATATTATCTCAGGGCACAGTTGGGAGAGATAGGCCCGTATCTTATGCTTCTAGGACTCTTAATGAGTCAGAACAAAATTATAGTACAATAGAAAAAGAATTGTTAGCTATTGTGTGGGCTACAAAGTATTTTAGACCCTACTTATACGGTAGAAAATTTAAAATTATTACTGATCATAAACCATTGAAGTGGCTTATGAATTTGAAGGAGCCAAACTCTAGGTTAGTGAGGTGGCGCCTCAAGCTGGAGGAATTCGATTATGAGATTGAATATAAACGTGGAGTAGCAAACAGTAATGCTGATGCTCTTTCAAGGGTAGAAATCAATTCCAAAGAAATATTTGAATATATGGAAAATTTTAATAAAGCTCTTTCAGAAGATCCACGAGATAATGATGAAAATGAGTCTTTAATAGTAAACTTGGATGATAATAATGACGACAGGGAAGGAACAGACGATCTCACTGTTCATACCAGTAGAGAAGGGCCAATTTTAGGAATGACAATTACGGAAAAATGTGTAAATTCTTATGACCACCAAATCATAATAGATTTTGTTTTACATTCGGCAGCTAAACCTAAAATAGAACAAATTTTCAAATCAAAAAAACGATTACATGTTCAAATTGCATTAAATAATTTACAACAAGACATTATAAATTTATTTAAAAACTATGTAGATCCAAAATACACTTATGGTATATATTTCTTGAAAGAAGGACCCATATCACGTATGTTAGAGATATTAAGAGAAACGTTCAAAAATTCGGCTTATAAGTTAATACATTGTAAGTTAAAATTGACAGATATAGATGAAAAAGACGAACAGCATGAGATTATTCGACACACTCATGAAGGTGAAACGAATCACCGTGGCATAATTGAGACAGAGACAAGAATAAAAAGAACTTATTATTGGCCTAGTATGAAAAATGATGTAACAGATTTTATTAACAAATGTGAAATATGTCAAACTAATAAATATGATCGTAATCCTCCTAGACAAAAATTAATGATCACTCCGACGGCATCCAAACCGTTTGAAATTATTTATATTGATTGTTTTTCAGCACAAAATCAAAAATTTTTAACATTAATAGACAGTTTTTCTAAATATGGGCAAGCTTATCCAATTATGTCTTTAACAGGAGTAGAAATTATTAAAGCATTATTAATTTTTATGACTCATCATGGTAAACCGACATTAGTAATTATGGATAATGGTAAAGAACTCAAAAATTCATTGTTACAAGAATTTTTTGATGTGCATAAAATTAAAAGTCATTATGTTTCTTCCAACAGTTCTCAATCGAAAGGTGCTATAGAACGTTTTCATTCCACAATAATCGAACATTTAAGAGTTATTAGAGCAAAAAATAAAGATAAAATTAATATATTAATGGATATGCCTTATGCAATTTTAGGTTACAATAATTCAATTCACTCTGTAACTAAACAGAAACCTATAGATATTATAAATGGACATTTCGATTCGGAAGAAATTTTCGATATAGATATTGACAAAAAATTAATTAATAATTATATACACGAACATCGCGAGACAACCGCAGAACTTTATAAAAAACTGAATGAACGACTTATAACAGAAAAAGAAAAAACAATAAATTACCATAATAAAGACAGGCACGAACCTTTAGAATACGAAGCGGATACAGACGTTTATCGAAAAAATACAACACTTATTAGAAATAAATTGAATCCAAAATTTAATAAAGATAGAATCAAAGAAAATAAAAACACTACGGTAACAACAACGAGAAATGCAATTTTACACAAACAAAATCTAAGACGACCAAAAACTAACACGACAAAACTTTTACAGGATGCCACTAATCCTTATGATCCTGGTCCTACAACCAGTAAAACCCCAGGAAATTCAAATGATGAACCTGAACAATAATCCTGGAATACTTCCTTATTTATTAGGTACAGCTAAAGTTAAATCTAGTATTCATACATTTCTTCATTATTATGATCTTTTACCAATTAGAAATGAAATTCAAATTTTAAAACTAGCTTTCAAAAATGTAACAGAGGCTATTCAAATTGGCCTTAGTTATCCATATCATATAGAATTAGAAAATTTTATTAAAGGTGTTTCTTATCAATTGAATAGTGCAGAAAATAAATTAAATTCTTTAATGCCTTCTATTAGGGTCAAACGAGGTCTTTTCAACGGACTTGGCAATGTAATAAAAGTCATTTCCGGGAACTTAGACGCTGATGATGCATTACGATATGATGAAGCGATTTCAACACTACAAAATTCTCAACAGGAAATTGTAAACAATCTAAATCAGCAAATCTCACTTACAAGTGATATAATTCAAAACTTTAATGAAACAATGAACTTAATAAAACATAATCAGGATACAATTTTTTCAGGAATAGAAAAAATCAGAAATTCGCTTAATACGTTTATTTTTGAATTTGATGATTATTTACAAACGCGAAATATTTTAGATCAGTTAAATCTGAATATAAATATAATTTTACAAATATTAGGGGAAATAGAAAATGCTATAGCATTTGCACGCCTTGGTATACTTCATACAAGTATAATTAAAATTGAAGAAATGGAATCAATGGTATATACAGTTTTAAAATTTCATACAGTAGATGAAATACTTTTTCAAAATTTAGAAAATGACACTTATAAATATTATGGAGTATTAGATGTAGAATCATATTACTCAGGCACAAAGATTATTTTTGTTATTCACTTTCCTATAGTATTACCTGATATATATTCTTATTATCACCTTTATTCCATACCTACCCCAAATTCTACTACGATTATCCCTCGTAATACCTATCTGATAATGAATGACGATTTCTACCAATACATCCAACAACCCTGCATCAAGCTAGAAACTAGCCACTACTGTCCAGATGGAAGAATGTCCAGGGGAGTGGAGAGCGAAGATTGCGTATTCGAATTACTACAGTTACAGCATCCCAAACCCAAGAGCTGTCCAAGAACCCCAATCAAAATTTCAAGAAATCTAGTTCAACAAATTGATGACGCTCACTACATTGCTATTTTTATTAATCGAACCAAGATAGAAACACGATGTGGAAGAAATGACTTCACATTCCTAAAAGGAAATTTTCTCATCAATGTACCTTATAAATGTGAATTTATTTTAGAAAACGAAAATTTTATTAATGAAAAATTTATAACGAAAGGTCAACCTCTATTGCTGCCTGAAGTTACCATAGATTATTCAAGAAAAGAAGAGGAACTACCCGAAATACATTTAGAAAATATACCACTAGATGACATCCATTCACTTCAAGAAAAACAAAAACAAATTAAACCAATGGTCTTGAAACATCTCAACGTGAACCCAGTTTCACCCTGGAATATAATGGCGTATATTATAATAGCAATTTTAATATGTATCTACGTCGCAACAAAAATTAGAAAACTTTATGAATTAACCACAGAAGCTTCCATAGAAGAGGTAGAAGATGAAACAGTCCATCCTGAGCCACAACCAAGGGCATTTTTCACTCCTTGAAATATGCCAAACTCTAAGGGCGGAGGTGTTATATTTGGTAACCCCGTATATGGTTCAACACTGTAGATGCTGACAGCGGACTTTATTATTTGTTTATTGTTGAATTATTATTGTACATATTTTTATTGCTGATATAGATAGTTTTGCTAGTTAATAAATTCATTTTACATATTCAGTCTGATGTTAACTGTTAAATAATAAAGATCGTAATAATAAAATAATATTGTTTATTTGAATTTTTGAAAGTAGTTGTAATAAAGTAATAAAATTGTTTTTAAAAATAAGTTCTCGATACGGAGACTTATAAGTCGCGTTTCGACCTTCTTGGGTCTCTTCAAGATAGCCGTAATGCCTTCCAGTTCATAATCTCTAATCCGAACTGAAGATACCGCCCTCCGACAACTTCACTTGGCTCGTGTAGTTACACATAAGCGAGAAGCGATCAGCTGGTGCCATCTCCATTTTCAGTTGCGAAACAACACCTCAGATAAATGCTACCGTATTAGTCGTATGAAATAAAATGAGTATAATTTCATAAAATACTAGGTGTCTATATGAAACATAAATTTCGATTTTATACTACACCTGCCCTCAGTCGGAATTTCAATAATTTCGACGTATTCGCTTGACCGTTCTACGAAGGAAAAAACAACTACATTCCTGGCAAATACCACGCAGAATATTGAATTACATCCCCTTCGAAAACCGTGACGTCGATCAGCCATTTTGCCGATACGGACATCTGTGGTGATTCGCAACTGATAGCGGAATGGCATTGTACACTGACGCGTTTCGACCTTCTTGGGTCTCTTCAAGATAGCCGTAATGCCTTCCAGTTCATAATCTCTAATCCGAACTGAAGATACCGCCCTCCGACAACTTCACTTGGCTCGTGTAGTTACACACAAGCGAAAAGCAGTCAGCTGGCGCCATCTTCATTTTCAGTTGCGAACCAACACCTCAGATAAATGCGACCGTATTAGTTGTATGAAATAAAATGAATATAATTTCATAAAATACTAGGTGTCTATATGAAACATAAATTTCGATTTCCTACTACACCTGCCTTCAGTCGGAATTTCAATAATTTCGACGTATTGGCCTGAGAGTTCTTCGAAGGAAGAAACAACTACATTCCTGGCAAATACCACGCAGAATATTGAATTACATCCTCTTCGAAATCCGTGACGTCGATCGGCCATTTTGCCGATACGGACATCTGTGGCGATTCGCAACTGATAGCGGAATGGCATAGTACAAAGACGCGTTTCGACCTTCTTGGTTTTCTTCAAGAGTGCCGTAATTCCTTCCAGTTCAGAATCTCTAATCCGAACTGAAGATACCGCCCTCCGACAACTTCACTTGGCTCGTGTAGTTACACATAAGCGAGAGGCAATCAGCTGGCGCCATCTTCATTTTCAGTTGCGAACCAACACCTCAGATAAATGCGACCGTATTAGTCGTATGAAATAAAATGAGTATAATTTCATAAAATACTAGGTGTCTATATGAAACATAAATTTCGATTTTATACTACACCTGCCCTCAGTCGAAATTTCAATAATTTCGACGTATTGGCCTGACCGTTCTTCGAAGGAAAAAACAACTACATTCCTGGCAAATAACACGCAGAATATTGAATTACATCTACTTCGAAAATTGTGACGTCGATCAGCCATTTAGCCGATACGGACATCTGTGGTGATTCTTAACTGATAGCGGATTGGCATAGTACACTGACGCGTTTCGACCTTCTTGCGTCTCTTCAAGAGTGCCGTAATAACTTCCAGTTCAGAATCTCTAATCCGAACTGAAGATACCGCCCTCTGACAACTTCACTTGGCTCGTGTAGTTACACACAAGCTAGAAGCAGTCAGCTGGCGCCATCTTCACTTTCAGTTGCGAACCAACACCTCAGATAAATGCGACCGTATTAGTCGTATGAAATAAAATGAATATAATTTCATAAAATACTAGGTGTCTATATGAAACATAAATTTCGATTCTATACTACATCTGCCTTCAGTCGAAATTTCAATAATTTCGACGTATTGGCCTGACCGTCCTTCGAAGGAAAAAACAACTACATTCCTGACAAGCTAGAAGCAGTCAGCTGTCGCCATCTTCACTTTCAGTTGCGAACCAACACCTCAGATAAATGCGACCGTATTAGTCGTATGAAATAAAATGAATATAATTTCATAAAATACTAGGTGTCTATATGAAACATAAATTCCGATTCTATACTACATCTGCCTTCAGTCGAAATTTCAATAATTTCGACGTATTGGCCTGACCGTCCTTCGAAGGAAAAAACAACTACATTCCTGACAAATACCACGCAGAATATTGAATTACATCCCCTTCGAAAACCGTGACGTCGATCAGACATTTTGCCGATACGGACATCTGTGGTGATTCGCAACTGATAGCGGAATGGCATAGTACACTGACGCGTTTCGACCTTCTTGGGTCTCTTCAAGAGTGCCGTAATGCCTTCTAGTTCAGAATCTCTAATCCGAACTGAAGATACCGCCCTCCGACAACTTCACTTGGCTCGTGTAGTTACACACAAGCGAGAAGCAGTCAGCTGGCGCCATCTTCATTTTCAGTTGCGAACCAACACCTCAGATAAATTCGACCGTATTAGTTGTATGAAATAAAATGAATATAATTTCATAAAATACTAGGTGTCTATATGAAACATAAATTTCGATTTCCTACTACACCTGCTATCAGTCGAAATTTGAATAATTTCGACGTATTCGCCTGACCGTTCTTCGAAGGAAGAAACAACTACATTCCTGGTAAATACCACGCAGAATATTGAATTACATCCCCTTCGAAAACCGTGACGTCGGTCAGCCATTTTGCCGATACGGACATCTGTGGTGATTCGCAACTGATAGCGGAATGGCATAGTACACTGACGCGTTTCGACCTTCATGGTTTTCTTCAAGAGTGCCCTAATGCCTTCCAGTTCAGAATCCCTAATCCGAACTGAAGATACCGCCCTCCGACAACTTCATTTGGCTCGTGTAGTTACACACAAGCGAGAAGCAGTCAGCTGGCGCCATCTCCATTTTCAGTGGCGCACCAACACCTCAGATAAATGCGACCGTATTAGTCGTATGAAATAAAATGAATATAATTTCATAAAATACTAGGTATCTATATGAAACATAAATTTCGATTTTATACTACACCTGCCTTCAGTCGAAATTTCAATAATTTCGACGTATTGGCCTGACCGTTCTTCGAAGGAAAAAACAACTACATTTCTGGCAAATAACACGCAGAATATTGATTTACATCCCCTTCGAAAACCGTGACGTCGATCAGACATTTTGCCGATACGGACATCTGTGGTGATTAGCAACTGATAGCGGAATGGCATAGTACACTGACGCGTTTCGACCTTCTTGGGTCTCTTCAAGAGTGCCGTAATGCCTTCCAGTTCAGAATCTCTAATCCGAACTGAAGATACCGCCCTCCGACAACTTCACTTGGCTCGTGTAGTTACACACAAGCGAGAAGCAGTCAGCTGGCGCCATCTTCACTTTCAGTTGCGAACCAACACCTCAGATAAATTCGACCGCAAGAGTTGTATGAAATAAATCGAATATAATTTCATAAAATACTAGGTGTCTATATGAAACATAAATTTCGATTTCCTACTACACCTGCCTTCAGTCGAAATTTCAATAATTTCGACGTATTGGCCTGACCGTTCTTCGAAGGAAAAAACAACTACATTCCTGGTAAATACCACGCAGAATATTGAATTACATCCCCTTCGAAAACCGTGACGTCGATCAGACATTTTGCCGATACGGACATCTGTGGTGATTCGCAACTGATAGCGGAATGGCATAGTACCTTGACGCGTTTCGACCTTCTTGGGTCTCTTCAAGAGTGCCGTATTGCCTTGACGCGTTTCGACCTTCTTGGGTCTCTTCAAGAGTGCCGTATTGCCTTCTAGTTCAGAATCTCTAATCCGAACTGAAGATACCGCCCTCCGACAACTTCACTAGGCTCGTGTAGTTACACACAAGCGAGAAGCAGTCAGCTGGCGCCATCTTCATTTTCAGTTGCGAACCAACACCTAAGATAAATGCGACCGTATTAGTCGTATGAAATAAAATGAATATAATTTCATAAAATACTAGGTATCTATATGAAACATAAATTTCGATTTTATACTACACCTGCCTTCAGTCGAAATTTCAATAATTTCGACGTATTGGCCTGACCGTTCTTCGAAGGAAAAAACAACTACATTTCTGGCAAATAACACGCAGAATATTGATTTACATCCCCTTCGAAAACCGTGACGTCGATCAGACATTTTGCCGATACGGACATCTGTGGTGATTAGCAACTGATAGCGGAATGGCATAGTACACTGACGCGTTTCGACCTTCTTGGGTCTCTTCAAGAGTGCCGTAATGCCTTCCAGTTCAGAATCTCTAATCCGAACTGAAGATACCGCCCTCCGACAACTTCACTTGGCTCGTGTAGTTACACACAAGCGAGAAGCAGTCAGCTGGCGCCATCTTCACTTTCAGTTGCGAACGAACACCTCAGATAAATGCGACCGTATTAGTTGTATGCAATAAAATGAATATAATTTCATAAAATACTAGGTGTCTATATGAAACATAAATTTCGATTTCCTACTACACCTGCCATCAGTCGAAATTTGAATAATTTCGACGTATTCGCCTGACCATTCTTCGAAGGAAAAAACAACTACATTCCTGGCAAATACCTCGCAGAATATTGAATTACATCCCCTTCGAAATCCGTGACGTCGATCAGCCATTTTGCCGATACGGACATCTGTGGCGATTCGCAACTGATAGCGGAATGGCATAGTACACTGACGCGTTTCGACCTTCTTGGTTTTTTTCAAGAGTGCCGTAATGCCTTCCAGTTCAGAATCTCTAATCCGAACTGAAGATACCGCCCTCCGACAACTTCACTTGGCTCGTGTAGTTACACACAAGCGAGAAGCAGTTAGCTGGCGCCATCTTCATTTTCAGTTGCGAACCAACACCTCAGATAAATGCGACCGTATTAGTCGTATGAAATAAAATGAGTATCATTTCATGAAATACTAGGGGTCTATATGAAACATGAATTTCGATTCTATACTACACCTGCCTTCAGTCGAAATTTCAATAATTTTGACGTATTGGCCTGACCGTCGTTCGAAGGAAAAAACAACTACATTCCTGGCAAATACCACGCAGAATATTGAATTACATCCCCTTCGAAAACCGTGACGTCGATCAGTCATTGTGCCGATACGGACATCTGTGGTGATTCGCAACTGATAGCGGAATGGCATAGTACACTGACGCGTTTCAACCTTTTCGGGTCTCTTCAAGAGTGCCGTAATGCCTTCCAGTTCATAATCTCTAATCCGAACTGAAGATACCGCCCTCCGACAACTTCACTTGGCTCGTGTAGTTACACACAAGCGAGAAGCAGTCAGCTGGCGCCATCTTCACTTTCAGTTGCGAAACAACACCTCAGATAAATGCGACCGTATTAGTCGTATGAAATAAAATGAATACAATTTCATAAAATACTAGGTGTCTATATGAAACATAAATTTCGATTTTCTACTACACCTGCCTTCAGTCGAAATTTTAATAATTTCGACGTATTCGCCTGACCGTTCTTCGAAGTGAAAAACAACTACATTCCTGGCAAATACCACGCAGAATATTGAATTACATCTCCTTCGAAAACCGTGACGTCGATCAGCCATTTTGCCGATACGGACATCTGTGGTGATTCGCAACTGATAGCGGAATGGCGTTGTACACTGACGCGTTTCGACCTTCTTGGGTCTCTTCTAGAGTGCCGTAATGCCTTCCAGTTCAGAATCTCTAATCCGAACTGAAGATACCGCCCCGCGACAACTTTACTTGGCTCGTGTAGTTACACACAAGCGAGAAGCAGTCAGCTGGCGCCATCTTCACTTTCAGTTGCGAACCAACACCTCAGATAAATGCGACCGTATTAGTCGTATGAAATAAAATGAGTATCATTTCATGAAATACTAGGGGTCTATATGCAACATAAATTTCGATTCTATACTACACCTGCCTTCAGTCGAAATTTCAATAATTTCGTCGTATTGGCCTGACCGTTCTTCGAAGGAAAAAACAACTACATTCCTGGCAAATACCACGCAGAATATTGAATAACATCCCCTTCGAAAACCGTGACGTCGATCAGCCATTGTGCCGATACGGACATTTGTGGTGATTCGCAACTGATAGCGGAATGGCATACTACACTGACGCGTTTCAACCTTCTTGGGTCTCTTCAAGAGTGCCGTAATGCCTTCCAGTTCAGAATATCTAATCCGAACTGATGATACCGCCCTCCGACAACTTCACTTGGCTCGTGTAGTTACACACAAGCGAGAAGCAGTCAGCTGGCGCCATCTTTACTTTCAGTTGCAAACCAACACCTCAGATAAATGCGACCGTATTAGTTGTATGAAATAAAATGAATATAATTTCATAAAATACTAGGTGTCTATATGAAACATAAATTTCGATTTTCTACTACACCTGCCTTGAGTCGAAATTTCAATAACTTCGACGTATTCTCCTGACCGTTCTTCGAAGGAAAGAACAACTACATTCCTGGCAAATACCACGCAGAATATTGAATTACATCCCCTTCGAAAACCGTGACGTCGATCAGCCATTTTGCCGATACGGACATCTGTGGTGATTCGCAACTGATAGCGGATTGTCATAGTACACTGACGCGTTTCGACCTTCTTGCGTCTCTTCAAGAGTGCCGTAATAACTTCCAGTTCAGAATCTCTAATCCGAACTGAAGATACCGCCCTCCGACAACTTCACTTGGCTCGTGTAGTTACACACAAGCGAGGAGCAGTCATCTGGCGCCATCTTCACTTTCAGTTGCAAACCAACACCTCAGATAAATGCGACCGTATTAGTCGTATGAAATAAAATGAATATAATTTCATAAAATACTAGGTGTCTATATGAAACATAAATTTCGATTCTATACTACATCGGCCTTCAGTCGAAATTTCAATAATTTCGACGTATTGGCCTGACCGTTCTTCGAAGGAAAAAACAACTACATTCCTGGCAAATACCACGCAGAATATTGAATTACATCCCCTTCGAAAACCGTGACGTCGATCAGCCATTGTGCCGATACGGACATCTGTGGTGATTCGCAACTGATAGCGGAATGGCATAGTACACTGACGCGTTTCGACCTTCTTGGGTCTCTTCAAGATAGCTGTAATGCCTTCCAGTTCATAATCTCTAATCCGAACTGAAGATACCGCCCTCCGACAACTTCACTTGGCTCGTGTAGTTACACATAAGCGAGAAGCAATCAGCTGGCGCCATCTTCATTTTCAGTTGCGAACCAACACCTTAGATAAATGCGACCGTATTAGTCGTATGAAATAAAATGAGTATAATTTCATAAAATACTAGGTGTCTATATGAAACATAAATTTCGATTTTATACTACACCTGCCCTCAGTCGGAATTTCAATAATTTCGACGTATTGGCCTGACCGTCCTTCGAAGGAAAAAACAACTAGATTCCTGGCAAATACCACGCAGAATATTGAATTACATCCTCTTCGAAAACCGTGACGTCGATCAGCCATTGTGCCGATACGGACATCTGTGGTGATTCGCAACTGATAGTGGAATGGCATAGTACACTGACGCGTTTCGACCTTCTTGGGTCTCTTCAAGATAGCCGTAATGCCTTCCAGTTCATAATCTCTAATCCGAACTGAAGATACCGCCCTCCGACAACTTCACTTGGTTCGTGTAGTTACACACAAGCGAGAGGCAATCAGCTGGCGCCATCTTCACTTTCAGTTGCGAACCATCAGCTCAGAAAAATGCGACCGTATTAGTCGTATGAAATGAAATGAATATAATTTCATAAAATACTAGGTGTCTATAAGAAACATAAATTTCGATTTTCTACTACACCTGCCTTCAGTCGAAATTTCAATAATTTCGACGTATTGGCCTGAGAGTTCTTCGGAGGAAAAAACAACTACATTCCTGGCAAACACCACGCAGAATATTGAATTACATCCCCTTCGAAAACCGTGACGTCGATCAGCCATTTTGCCGATACGGACATCTGTGGCGATTCGCAACTGATAGCGGAATTGCATAGTGCACTGACGGGTTTCGACCTTCTTGGGTCTCTTCAAGAGTGCCCTAATGCCTTCCAGTTCAGAATCTATAATCCGAACTGAAGATACCGCCCTCCGACAACTTCATTTGGCTCGTGTAGTTACACACAAGCGAGACGCAGTCAGCTGGCGCCATCTTCAGTTTCAGTTGCGAACCAACACCTCAGATAAATGCGACCGTATTAGTCGTATGAAATAAAATGAATATAATTTCATAAAATACTAGGTGTCTATATGAAACATAAATTTCGATTTTCTACTACACCTGCCGTCAGTCGAAATTTCAATCATTTCGACTTATTCGCCTGACCGTTCTACGAAGGAAAAAACAACTACATTCCTGGCAAATACCACGCAGAATATTGAATTACATCCCCTTCGAAAACCGTGACGTCGATCAGCCATTTTGCCGATACGGACATCTGTGGTGATTCGCAACTGATAGCGGAATGGCATAGAACACTGACGCGTTTCGACCTTCTTGGGTCTCTTCAAGAGTGCCGTAATGCCCTCCAGTTCAGAATTTCTAATCCGAACTGAAGATACCGCCCTCCGACAACTTCACTTGGCTCGTGTAGTTACACACAAGCGAGAAGCAGTCAGCGGGCGCCATCTTCACTTTCAGTTGCGAACCAACCCCTCAGATAAATGCGACCGTATTAGTTGTATGAAATAAAATGAATATAATTTCATAAAATACTAGGTGTCTATATGAAACATAAATTTCGATTTCCTACTACACCTGCCTTCAGTCGAAATTTCAATAATTTCGACGTATTGGCCTGACCGTTCTTCGAAGGAAAAAACAACTACATTCCTGGCAAATAACACGCAGAATATTGAATTACATCCCCTTCGAAAACCGTGACGTCGATCAGCCATTGTGTCGATACGGACATCTGTGGTGATTCGCAACTGATAGCGGAATGGCATAGAACACTGACGCGTTTCGACCTTCTTGGGTCTCTTCAAGAGTGCCGTAATGCCTTCCAGTTCAGAGTCTCTAATCCGAACTGAAGATACCGCCCCCCGACAACTTCACTTGGCTCGTGTAGTTACACACAAGCGAGAAGCAGTCAGCTGGCGCCATCTTCACTTTCAGTTGCGAACCAACAGCTCAGAAAAATGCGACCGCATTAGTCGTATGAAATAAAATGAATATAATTTCATAATATACTAGGTGTCTATATGAAACATAAATTTCCATTTCCTACTACACCTGCCTTCAGTCGAGACTTCAATAATTTCGTTGTATTGGCCTGACCATTCTTCGAAGGAAAAAACAACTACATTCCTGGCAAATAACACGCAGAATATTGAATTACATCTCCATCGGAAATTGTGACGTCGATCAGCCATTTTGCCGATACGGACATCTGTGGTGATTCGCAACTGATAGCGGCTTGTCATAGTACACTGACGCGTTTCGACCTTCTTGCGTCTCTTCGAAAGTGCCGTAATAACTTCCAGTTTAGAATCTCTAATCCGAACTGAAGATACCGCCCTCCGACAACTTCACTTGGCTCGTGTAGTTACACACAAGCGAGAAGATGTCAGCTGGCGCCATCTTCACTTTCAGTTGCGAACCAACACCTCAGATAAATGCGACCGTATTAGTCGTATGAAATAAAATGAATATAATTTCATAAAATACTAGGTGTCTATATGAAACATAAATTTCCATTTCCTACTACACCTGCCTTCAGTCGAAATTTCAATAATTTCGAAGTATTGGCCTGACCGTTCTTCGAAGGAAAAAACAACTACATTCCTGGCAAATACCACGCAGAATATTGAATTACATCCCCTTCGAAAACCGTGACGTCGATCAGCTATTGTGCCGATACGGACATCTGTGGTGATTCGCAACTGATAGCGGAATGGCGTATTACACTGACGCGTTTCGACCTTCTTGGGTCTCTTCAAGAGTGCCGTAATGCCTTCCAGTTCAGAATCTCTAATCCGAACTGATGATACTGCCCTCCGACAACTTCACTTGGCTCGTGTAGTTACACACAAGCGAGGAGCAGTCAGCTAGCGCCATCTTTACTTTCAGTTGCGAACCAACACCTCAGATAAATGCGACCGTATTAGTTGTATGAAATAAAATGAATATAATTTCATAAAATACTAGGTGTCTATATGAAACATAAATTTCGATTTTCTACTACACCTGCCTTCAGTCGAAATTTCAATAGTTTCGACGTATTCGCCTGACCGTTCTTCGAAGGAAAGAACAACTACATTCCTGGCAAATACCACGCAGAATATTGAATTACATCCCCTTCGAAAACCGTGACGTCGATCAGCCATTTTGCCGATACGGACATCTGTGGTAATTCGCAACTGATAGCGGAATGGCATAGTACACTGACGAGTTTCGACCTTCTTGGGTCTCTTCAAGAGTGCCGTAATGCCTTCTAGTTCATATCTCTAATCCGAACTGAAGATACCGCCCTCCAACAACTTCACTTGGCTCGTGTAGTTACACACAAGCGAGATGCAGTCAGCTGGCGCCATCTTCATTTTCAGTTGCGAACCAACACCTCAGATAAATGCGACCGTATCAGTCGTATGAAATAAAATGAATATAATTTCATAAAATACTAGGTGTCTATATGAAAAATAAATTTCGATTCTATACTACACCTGCCTTCAGTCGGAATTTCAATAATTTCGACGTATTGGCTTGACCGTCCTTCGAAGGAAAAAACAACTACATTCCTGGCAAATACCACGCAGAATATTGAATTACATCCCCTTCGAAATCCGTGACGTCGATCAGCCATTTTGCCGATACGGACATCTGTGGCGATTCGCAACTGATAGCGGAATGGCATAGTACACTGACGCGTTTCGACCTTCTTGGTTTTCTTCAAGAGTGCCGTAATGCCTTCCAGTTCAGAATCTCTAATCCGAACTGAAGATACCGCCCTCCGACAACTTCACTTGGCTCGTGTAGTTATACACAAGCGAGAAGCAGTTAGCTGGCGCCATCTTCATTTTCAGTTGCGAACCAACACCTCAGATAAATGCGACCGTTTTAGTCGTATGAAATAAAATGAGTATAATTTCATGAAATACTAGGGGTCTATATGAAACATAAATTTCGATTCTATACTACACCTGCCTTCAGTCGAAATTTCAATAATTTTGACATATTGGCCTGACCGTCGTTCGAAGGAAAAAACAACTACATTCCTGGCAAATACCACGCAGAATATTGAATTACATCCCCTTCGAAAACCGTGACGTCGATCAGTCATTGTGCCGATACGGACATCTGTGGTGATTCGCAACTGATAGCGGAATGGCATAGTACACTGACGCGTTTCAACCTTCTTGGGTCTCTTCAAGAGTGCCGTAATGCCTTCCAGTTCATAATCTCTAATCCGAACTGAAGATACCGCCCTCCGACAACTTCACTTGGCTCGTGTAGTTACACACAAGCGAGAAGCAGTCAGCTGACGCCATCTTCACTTTCAGTTGCGAACCAACACCTCAGATAAATGCGACCGTATTAGTCGTATGAAATAAAATGAATACAATTTCATAAAATACTAGGTGTCTATATGAAACATAAATTTCGATTTTCTACTACACCTGCCTTCAGTCGAAATTTTAATAATTTCGACGTATTCGCCTGACCGTTCTTCGAAGTGAAAAACAACTACATTCCTGGCAAATACCACGCAGAATATCGAATTACATCCCCTTCGGAAACCGTGACGTCGATCAGCCATATTGCCGATACGGACATCTGTGGTGATTCGCAACTGATAGCGGAATGGCGTTGTACACTTACGCGTTTCGACCTTCTTGGGTCTCTTCAAGAGTGCCGTAATGCCTTCCAGTTCAGAGTCTCTAATCCGAACTGAAGATACCGCCCCCCGACAACTTCACTTGGCTCGTGTAGTTACACACAAGCGAGAAGCAGTCAGCTGGCGCCATCTTCACTTTCAGTTGCGAACCAACAGCTCAGAAAAATGCGACCCCATTAGTCGTATGAAATAAAATGAATATAATTTCATAATATACTAGGTGTCTATATGAAACATAAATTTCCATTTCCTACTACACCTGCCTTCAGTCGAGATTTCAATAATTTCGTTGTATTGGCCTGACCGTTCTTCGAAGGAAAAAACAACTACATTCCTGGCAAATAACACGCAGAATATTGAATTACATCTCCATCGGAAATTGTGACGTCGATCAGCCATTTTGCCGATACGGACATCTGTGGTGATTAGCAACTGATAGCGGAATGGCATAGTACACTGACGCGTTTCGACCTTCTTGGGTCTCTTCAAGAGTGCCGTAATGCCTTCCAGTTCAGAATCTCTAATCCGAACTGAAGATACCGCCCTCCGACAACTTCACTTGGCTCGTGTAGTTACACACAAGCGAGAAGCAGTCAGCTGGCGCCATCTTCACTTTCAGTTGCGAACCAACACCTCAGATAAATTCGACCGCAAGAGTTGTATGAAATAAATCGAATATAATTTCATAAAATACTAGGTGTCTATATGAAACATAAATTTCGATTTCCTACTACACCTGCCTTCAGTCGAAATTTCAATAATTTCGACGTATTGGCCTGACCGTTCTTCGAAGGAAAAAACAACTACATTCCTGGTAAATACCACGCAGAATATTGAATTACATCCCCTTCGAAAACCGTGACGTCGATCAGCCATTTTGCCGATACGGACATCTGTGGTGATTAGCAACTGATAGCGGAATGGCATAGTACACTGACGCGTTTCGACCTTCTTGGGTCTCTTCAAGAGTGCCGTAATGCCTTCCAGTTCAGAATCTCTAATCCGAACTGAAGATACCGCCCTCCGACAACTTCACTTGGCTCGTGTAGTTACACACAAGCGAGAAGCAGTCAGCTGGCGCCATCTTCACTTTCAGTTGCGAACCAACACCTCAGATAAATTCGACCGCAAGAGTTGTATGAAATAAATCGAATATAATTTCATAAAATACTAGGTGTCTATATGAAACATAAATTTCGATTTCCTACTACACCTGCCTTCAGTCGAAATTTCAATAATTTCGACGTATTGGCCTGACCGTTCTTCGAAGGAAAAAACAACTACATTCCTGGTAAATACCACGCAGAATATTGAATTACATCCCCTTCGAAAACCGTGACGTCGATCAGACATTTTGCCGATACGGACATCTGTGGTGATTCGCAACTGATAGCGGAATGGCATAGTACACTGACGCGTTTCGACCTTCATGGTTTTCTTCAAGAGTGCCCTAATGCCTTCCAGTTCAGAATCCCTAATCCGAACTGAAGATACCGCCCTCCGACAACTTCATTTGGCTCGTGTAGTTACACACAAGCGAGAAGCAGTCAGCTGGCGCCATCTCCATTTTCAGTGGCGCACCAACACCTCAGATAAATGCGACCGTATTAGTCGTATGAAATAAAATGAATATAATTTCATAAAATACTAGGTATCTATATGAAACATAAATTTCGATTTTATACTACACCTGCCTTCAGTCGAAATTTCAATAATTTCGACGTATTGGCCTGACCGTTCTTCGAAGGAAAAAACAACTACATTTCTGGCAAATAACACGCAGAATATTGATTTACATCCCCTTCGAAAACCGTGACGTCGATCAGACATTTTGCCGATACGGACATCTGTGGTGATTAGCAACTGATAGCGGAATGGCATAGTACACTGACGCGTTTCGACCTTCTTGGGTCTCTTCAAGAGTGCCGTAATGCCTTCCAGTTCAGAATCTCTAATCCGAACTGAAGATACCGCCCTCCGACAACTTCACTTGGCTCGTGTAGTTACACACAAGCGAGAAGCAGTCAGCTGGCGCCATCTTCACTTTCAGTTGCGAACCAACACCTCAGATAAATTCGACCGCAAGAGTTGTATGAAATAAATCGAATATAATTTCATAAAATACTAGGTGTCTATATGAAACATAAATTTCGATTTCCTACTACACCTGCCTTCAGTCGAAATTTCAATAATTTCGACGTATTGGCCTGACCGTTCTTCGAAGGAAAAAACAACTACATTCCTGGTAAATACCACGCAGAATATTGAATTACATCCCCTTCGAAAACCGTGACGTCGATCAGACATTTTGCCGATACGGACATCTGTGGTGATTCGCAACTGATAGCGGAATGGCATAGTACCTTGACGCGTTTCGACCTTCTTGGGTCTCTTCAAGAGTGCCGTATTGCCTTGACGCGTTTCGACCTTCTTGGGTCTCTTCAAGAGTGCCGTATTGCCTTCTAGTTCAGAATCTCTAATCCGAACTGAAGATACCGCCCTCCGACAACTTCACTAGGCTCGTGTAGTTACACACAAGCGAGAAGCAGTCAGCTGGCGCCATCTTCATTTTCAGTTGCGAACCAACACCTAAGATAAATGCGACCGTATTAGTCGTATGAAATAAAATGAATATAATTTCATAAAATACTAGGTATCTATATGAAACATAAATTTCGATTTTATACTACACCTGCCTTCAGTCGAAATTTCAATAATTTCGACGTATTGGCCTGACCGTTCTTCGAAGGAAAAAACAACTACATTTCTGGCAAATAACACGCAGAATATTGATTTACATCCCCTTCGAAAACCGTGACGTCGATCAGACATTTTGCCGATACGGACATCTGTGGTGATTAGCAACTGATAGCGGAATGGCATAGTACACTGACGCGTTTCGACCTTCTTGGGTCTCTTCAAGAGTGCCGTAATGCCTTCCAGTTCAGAATCTCTAATCCGAACTGAAGATACCGCCCTCCGACAACTTCACTTGGCTCGTGTAGTTACACACAAGCGAGAAGCAGTCAGCTGGCGCCATCTTCACTTTCAGTTGCGAACGAACACCTCAGATAAATGCGACCGTATTAGTTGTATGCAATAAAATGAATATAATTTCATAAAATACTAGGTGTCTATATGAAACATAAATTTCGATTTCCTACTACACCTGCCATCAGTCGAAATTTGAATAATTTCGACGTATTCGCCTGACCATTCTTCGAAGGAAAAAACAACTACATTCCTGGCAAATACCTCGCAGAATATTGAATTACATCCCCTTCGAAATCCGTGACGTCGATCAGCCATTTTGCCGATACGGACATCTGTGGCGATTCGCAACTGATAGCGGAATGGCATAGTACACTGACGCGTTTCGACCTTCTTGGTTTTTTTCAAGAGTGCCGTAATGCCTTCCAGTTCAGAATCTCTAATCCGAACTGAAGATACCGCCCTCCGACAACTTCACTTGGCTCGTGTAGTTACACACAAGCGAGAAGCAGTTAGCTGGCGCCATCTTCATTTTCAGTTGCGAACCAACACCTCAGATAAATGCGACCGTATTAGTCGTATGAAATAAAATGAGTATCATTTCATGAAATACTAGGGGTCTATATGAAACATGAATTTCGATTCTATACTACACCTGCCTTCAGTCGAAATTTCAATAATTTTGACGTATTGGCCTGACCGTCGTTCGAAGGAAAAAACAACTACATTCCTGGCAAATACCACGCAGAATATTGAATTACATCCCCTTCGAAAACCGTGACGTCGATCAGTCATTGTGCCGATACGGACATCTGTGGTGATTCGCAACTGATAGCGGAATGGCATAGTACACTGACGCGTTTCAACCTTTTCGGGTCTCTTCAAGAGTGCCGTAATGCCTTCCAGTTCATAATCTCTAATCCGAACTGAAGATACCGCCCTCCGACAACTTCACTTGGCTCGTGTAGTTACACACAAGCGAGAAGCAGTCAGCTGGCGCCATCTTCACTTTCAGTTGCGAAACAACACCTCAGATAAATGCGACCGTATTAGTCGTATGAAATAAAATGAATACAATTTCATAAAATACTAGGTGTCTATATGAAACATAAATTTCGATTTTCTACTACACCTGCCTTCAGTCGAAATTTTAATAATTTCGACGTATTCGCCTGACCGTTCTTCGAAGTGAAAAACAACTACATTCCTGGCAAATACCACGCAGAATATTGAATTACATCTCCTTCGAAAACCGTGACGTCGATCAGCCATTTTGCCGATACGGACATCTGTGGTGATTCGCAACTGATAGCGGAATGGCGTTGTACACTGACGCGTTTCGACCTTCTTGGGTCTCTTCTAGAGTGCCGTAATGCCTTCCAGTTCAGAATCTCTAATCCGAACTGAAGATACCGCCCTCCGACAACTTTACTTGGCTCGTGTAGTTACACACAAGCGAGAAGCAGTCAGCTGGCGCCATCTTCACTTTCAGTTGCGAACCAACACCTCAGATAAATGCGACCGTATTAGTCGTATGAAATAAAATGAGTATCATTTCATGAAATACTAGGGGTCTATATGCAACATAAATTTCGATTCTATACTACACCTGCCTTCAGTCGAAATTTCAATAATTTCGTCGTATTGGCCTGACCGTTCTTCGAAGGAAAAAACAACTACATTCCTGGCAAATACCACGCAGAATATTGAATAACATCCCCTTCGAAAACCGTGACGTCGATCAGCCATTGTGCCGATACGGACATTTGTGGTGATTCGCAACTGATAGCGGAATGGCATACTACACTGACGCGTTTCAACCTTCTTGGGTCTCTTCAAGAGTGCCGTAATGCCTTCCAGTTCAGAATATCTAATCCGAACTGATGATACCGCCCTCCGACAACTTCACTTGGCTCGTGTAGTTACACACAAGCGAGAAGCAGTCAGCTGGCGCCATCTTTACTTTCAGTTGCAAACCAACACCTCAGATAAATGCGACCGTATTAGTTGTATGAAATAAAATGAATATAATTTCATAAAATACTAGGTGTCTATATGAAACATAAATTTCGATTTTCTACTACACCTGCCTTGAGTCGAAATTTCAATAACTTCGACGTATTCTCCTGACCGTTCTTCGAAGGAAAGAACAACTACATTCCTGGCAAATACCACGCAGAATATTGAATTACATCCCCTTCGAAAACCGTGACGTCGATCAGCCATTTTGCCGATACGGACATCTGTGGTGATTCGCAACTGATAGCGGATTGTCATAGTACACTGACGCGTTTCGACCTTCTTGCGTCTCTTCAAGAGTGCCGTAATAACTTCCAGTTCAGAATCTCTAATCCGAACTGAAGATACCGCCCTCCGACAACTTCACTTGGCTCGTGTAGTTACACACAAGCGAGGAGCAGTCATCTGGCGCCATCTTCACTTTCAGTTGCAAACCAACACCTCAGATAAATGCGACCGTATTAGTCGTATGAAATAAAATGAATATAATTTCATAAAATACTAGGTGTCTATATGAAACATAAATTTCGATTCTATACTACATCGGCCTTCAGTCGAAATTTCAATAATTTCGACGTATTGGCCTGACCGTTCTTCGAAGGAAAAAACAACTACATTCCTGGCAAATACCACGCAGAATATTGAATTACATCCCCTTCGAAAACCGTGACGTCGATCAGCCATTGTGCCGATACGGACATCTGTGGTGATTCGCAACTGATAGCGGAATGGCATAGTACACTGACGCGTTTCGACCTTCTTGGGTCTCTTCAAGATAGCTGTAATGCCTTCCAGTTCATAATCTCTAATCCGAACTGAAGATACCGCCCTCCGACAACTTCACTTGGCTCGTGTAGTTACACATAAGCGAGAAGCAATCAGCTGGCGCCATCTTCATTTTCAGTTGCGAACCAACACCTTAGATAAATGCGACCGTATTAGTCGTATGAAATAAAATGAGTATAATTTCATAAAATACTAGGTGTCTATATGAAACATAAATTTCGATTTTATACTACACCTGCCCTCAGTCGGAATTTCAATAATTTCGACGTATTGGCCTGACCGTCCTTCGAAGGAAAAAACAACTAGATTCCTGGCAAATACCACGCAGAATATTGAATTACATCCTCTTCGAAAACCGTGACGTCGATCAGCCATTGTGCCGATACGGACATCTGTGGTGATTCGCAACTGATAGTGGAATGGCATAGTACACTGACGCGTTTCGACCTTCTTGGGTCTCTTCAAGATAGCCGTAATGCCTTCCAGTTCATAATCTCTAATCCGAACTGAAGATACCGCCCTCCGACAACTTCACTTGGTTCGTGTAGTTACACACAAGCGAGAGGCAATCAGCTGGCGCCATCTTCACTTTCAGTTGCGAACCATCAGCTCAGAAAAATGCGACCGTATTAGTCGTATGAAATGAAATGAATATAATTTCATAAAATACTAGGTGTCTATAAGAAACATAAATTTCGATTTTCTACTACACCTGCCTTCAGTCGAAATTTCAATAATTTCGACGTATTGGCCTGAGAGTTCTTCGGAGGAAAAAACAACTACATTCCTGGCAAACACCACGCAGAATATTGAATTACATCCCCTTCGAAAACCGTGACGTCGATCAGCCATTTTGCCGATACGGACATCTGTGGCGATTCGCAACTGATAGCGGAATTGCATAGTGCACTGACGGGTTTCGACCTTCTTGGGTCTCTTCAAGAGTGCCCTAATGCCTTCCAGTTCAGAATCTATAATCCGAACTGAAGATACCGCCCTCCGACAACTTCATTTGGCTCGTGTAGTTACACACAAGCGAGACGCAGTCAGCTGGCGCCATCTTCAGTTTCAGTTGCGAACCAACACCTCAGATAAATGCGACCGTATTAGTCGTATGAAATAAAATGAATATAATTTCATAAAATACTAGGTGTCTATATGAAACATAAATTTCGATTTTCTACTACACCTGCCGTCAGTCGAAATTTCAATCATTTCGACTTATTCGCCTGACCGTTCTACGAAGGAAAAAACAACTACATTCCTGGCAAATACCACGCAGAATATTGAATTACATCCCCTTCGAAAACCGTGACGTCGATCAGCCATTTTGCCGATACGGACATCTGTGGTGATTCGCAACTGATAGCGGAATGGCATAGAACACTGACGCGTTTCGACCTTCTTGGGTCTCTTCAAGAGTGCCGTAATGCCCTCCAGTTCAGAATTTCTAATCCGAACTGAAGATACCGCCCTCCGACAACTTCACTTGGCTCGTGTAGTTACACACAAGCGAGAAGCAGTCAGCGGGCGCCATCTTCACTTTCAGTTGCGAACCAACCCCTCAGATAAATGCGACCGTATTAGTTGTATGAAATAAAATGAATATAATTTCATAAAATACTAGGTGTCTATATGAAACATAAATTTCGATTTCCTACTACACCTGCCTTCAGTCGAAATTTCAATAATTTCGACGTATTGGCCTGACCGTTCTTCGAAGGAAAAAACAACTACATTCCTGGCAAATAACACGCAGAATATTGAATTACATCCCCTTCGAAAACCGTGACGTCGATCAGCCATTGTGTCGATACGGACATCTGTGGTGATTCGCAACTGATAGCGGAATGGCATAGAACACTGACGCGTTTCGACCTTCTTGGGTCTCTTCAAGAGTGCCGTAATGCCTTCCAGTTCAGAGTCTCTAATCCGAACTGAAGATACCGCCCCCCGACAACTTCACTTGGCTCGTGTAGTTACACACAAGCGAGAAGCAGTCAGCTGGCGCCATCTTCACTTTCAGTTGCGAACCAACAGCTCAGAAAAATGCGACCGCATTAGTCGTATGAAATAAAATGAATATAATTTCATAATATACTAGGTGTCTATATGAAACATAAATTTCCATTTCCTACTACACCTGCCTTCAGTCGAGACTTCAATAATTTCGTTGTATTGGCCTGACCATTCTTCGAAGGAAAAAACAACTACATTCCTGGCAAATAACACGCAGAATATTGAATTACATCTCCATCGGAAATTGTGACGTCGATCAGCCATTTTGCCGATACGGACATCTGTGGTGATTCGCAACTGATAGCGGCTTGTCATAGTACACTGACGCGTTTCGACCTTCTTGCGTCTCTTCGAAAGTGCCGTAATAACTTCCAGTTTAGAATCTCTAATCCGAACTGAAGATACCGCCCTCCGACAACTTCACTTGGCTCGTGTAGTTACACACAAGCGAGAAGATGTCAGCTGGCGCCATCTTCACTTTCAGTTGCGAACCAACACCTCAGATAAATGCGACCGTATTAGTCGTATGAAATAAAATGAATATAATTTCATAAAATACTAGGTGTCTATATGAAACATAAATTTCCATTTCCTACTACACCTGCCTTCAGTCGAAATTTCAATAATTTCGAAGTATTGGCCTGACCGTTCTTCGAAGGAAAAAACAACTACATTCCTGGCAAATACCACGCAGAATATTGAATTACATCCCCTTCGAAAACCGTGACGTCGATCAGCTATTGTGCCGATACGGACATCTGTGGTGATTCGCAACTGATAGCGGAATGGCGTATTACACTGACGCGTTTCGACCTTCTTGGGTCTCTTCAAGAGTGCCGTAATGCCTTCCAGTTCAGAATCTCTAATCCGAACTGATGATACTGCCCTCCGACAACTTCACTTGGCTCGTGTAGTTACACACAAGCGAGGAGCAGTCAGCTAGCGCCATCTTTACTTTCAGTTGCGAACCAACACCTCAGATAAATGCGACCGTATTAGTTGTATGAAATAAAATGAATATAATTTCATAAAATACTAGGTGTCTATATGAAACATAAATTTCGATTTTCTACTACACCTGCCTTCAGTCGAAATTTCAATAGTTTCGACGTATTCGCCTGACCGTTCTTCGAAGGAAAGAACAACTACATTCCTGGCAAATACCACGCAGAATATTGAATTACATCCCCTTCGAAAACCGTGACGTCGATCAGCCATTTTGCCGATACGGACATCTGTGGTAATTCGCAACTGATAGCGGAATGGCATAGTACACTGACGAGTTTCGACCTTCTTGGGTCTCTTCAAGAGTGCCGTAATGCCTTCTAGTTCATATCTCTAATCCGAACTGAAGATACCGCCCTCCAACAACTTCACTTGGCTCGTGTAGTTACACACAAGCGAGATGCAGTCAGCTGGCGCCATCTTCATTTTCAGTTGCGAACCAACACCTCAGATAAATGCGACCGTATCAGTCGTATGAAATAAAATGAATATAATTTCATAAAATACTAGGTGTCTATATGAAAAATAAATTTCGATTCTATACTACACCTGCCTTCAGTCGGAATTTCAATAATTTCGACGTATTGGCTTGACCGTCCTTCGAAGGAAAAAACAACTACATTCCTGGCAAATACCACGCAGAATATTGAATTACATCCCCTTCGAAATCCGTGACGTCGATCAGCCATTTTGCCGATACGGACATCTGTGGCGATTCGCAACTGATAGCGGAATGGCATAGTACACTGACGCGTTTCGACCTTCTTGGTTTTCTTCAAGAGTGCCGTAATGCCTTCCAGTTCAGAATCTCTAATCCGAACTGAAGATACCGCCCTCCGACAACTTCACTTGGCTCGTGTAGTTATACACAAGCGAGAAGCAGTTAGCTGGCGCCATCTTCATTTTCAGTTGCGAACCAACACCTCAGATAAATGCGACCGTTTTAGTCGTATGAAATAAAATGAGTATAATTTCATGAAATACTAGGGGTCTATATGAAACATAAATTTCGATTCTATACTACACCTGCCTTCAGTCGAAATTTCAATAATTTTGACATATTGGCCTGACCGTCGTTCGAAGGAAAAAACAACTACATTCCTGGCAAATACCACGCAGAATATTGAATTACATCCCCTTCGAAAACCGTGACGTCGATCAGTCATTGTGCCGATACGGACATCTGTGGTGATTCGCAACTGATAGCGGAATGGCATAGTACACTGACGCGTTTCAACCTTCTTGGGTCTCTTCAAGAGTGCCGTAATGCCTTCCAGTTCATAATCTCTAATCCGAACTGAAGATACCGCCCTCCGACAACTTCACTTGGCTCGTGTAGTTACACACAAGCGAGAAGCAGTCAGCTGACGCCATCTTCACTTTCAGTTGCGAACCAACACCTCAGATAAATGCGACCGTATTAGTCGTATGAAATAAAATGAATACAATTTCATAAAATACTAGGTGTCTATATGAAACATAAATTTCGATTTTCTACTACACCTGCCTTCAGTCGAAATTTTAATAATTTCGACGTATTCGCCTGACCGTTCTTCGAAGTGAAAAACAACTACATTCCTGGCAAATACCACGCAGAATATCGAATTACATCCCCTTCGGAAACCGTGACGTCGATCAGCCATATTGCCGATACGGACATCTGTGGTGATTCGCAACTGATAGCGGAATGGCGTTGTACACTTACGCGTTTCGACCTTCTTGGGTCTCTTCAAGAGTGCCGTAATGCCTTCCAGTTCAGAGTCTCTAATCCGAACTGAAGATACCGCCCCCCGACAACTTCACTTGGCTCGTGTAGTTACACACAAGCGAGAAGCAGTCAGCTGGCGCCATCTTCACTTTCAGTTGCGAACCAACAGCTCAGAAAAATGCGACCCCATTAGTCGTATGAAATAAAATGAATATAATTTCATAATATACTAGGTGTCTATATGAAACATAAATTTCCATTTCCTACTACACCTGCCTTCAGTCGAGATTTCAATAATTTCGTTGTATTGGCCTGACCGTTCTTCGAAGGAAAAAACAACTACATTCCTGGCAAATAACACGCAGAATATTGAATTACATCTCCATCGGAAATTGTGACGTCGATCAGCCATTTTGCCGATACGGACATCTGTGGTGATTCGCAACTGATAGCGGATTGTCATAGTACACTGACGCGTTTCGACCTTCTTGCGTCTCTTCAAAAGTGCCGTAATAACTTCCAGTTTAGAATCTCTAATCCGAACTGAAGATACCGCCCTCCGACAACTTCACTTGGCTCGTGTAGTTACACACAAGCGAGAAGCAGTCAGCTGGCGCCATCTTCACTTTCAGTTGCGAACCAACAGCTCAGAAAAATGCGACCCCATTAGTCGTATGAAATAAAATGAATATAATTTCATAATATACTAGGTGTCTATATGAAACATAAATTTCCATTTCCTACTACACCTGCCTTCAGTCGAGATTTCAATAATTTCGTTGTATTGGCCTGACCGTTCTTCGAAGGAAAAAACAACTACATTCCTGGCAAATAACACGCAGAATATTGAATTACATCTCCATCGGAAATTGTGACGTCGATCAGCCATTTTGCCGATACGGACATCTGTGGTGATTCGCAACTGATAGCGGAATGGCATAGTACACTGACGCGTTTCGACCTTCTTGGGTCTCTTCAAGAGTGCCGTAATGCCTTCCAGTTCAGAATCTCTAATCCGAACTGAAGATACCGCCCTCCGACAACTTCACTTGGCTCGTGTAGTTACACACAAGCGAGAAGCAGTCAGCTGGCGCCATCTTCACTTTCAGTTGCGAACTAACACCTCAGATAAATGCGACCGTATTAGTTGTATGCAATAAAATGAATATAATTTCATAAAATACTAGGTGTCTATATGAAACATAAATTTCGATTTCCTACTACACCTGCCATCAGTCGAAATTTGAATAATTTCGACGTATTCGCCTGACCGTTCTTCGAAGGAAAAAACAACTACATTCCTGGCAAATACCTCGCAGAATATTGAATTACATCCCCTTCGAAATCCGTGACGTCGATCAGCCATTTTGCCGATACGGACATCTGTGGCGTTTCGCAACTGATAGCGGAATGGCATAGTACACTGACGCGTTTCGACCTTCTTGGTTTTTTTCAAGAGTGCCGTAATGCCTTCCAGTTCAGAATCTCTAATCCGAACTGAAGATACCGCCCTCCGACAACTTCACTTGGCTCGTGTAGTTACACACAAGCGAGAAGCAGTTAGCTGGCGCCATCTTCATTTTCAGTTGCGAACCAACACCTCAGATAAATGCGACCGTATTAGTCGTATGAAATAAAATGAGTATCATTTCATGAAATACTAGGGGTCTATATGAAACATGAATTTCGATTCTATACTACACCTGCCTTCAGTCGAAATTTCAATAATTTTGACGTATTGGCCTGACCGTCGTTCGAAGGAAAAAACAACTACATTCCTGGCAAATACCACGCAGAATATTGAATTACATCCCCTTCGAAAACCGTGACGTCGATCAGTCATTGTGCCGATACGGACATCTGTGGTGATTCGCAACTGATAGCGGAATGGCATAGTACACTGACGCGTTTCAACCTTTTCGGGTCTCTTCAAGAGTGCCGTAATGCCTTCCAGTTCATAATCTCTAATCCGAACTGAAGATACCGCCCTCCGACAACTTCACTTGGCTCGTGTAGTTACACACAAGCGAGAAGCAGTCAGCTGGCGCCATCTTCACTTTCAGTTGCGAAACAACACCTCAGATAAATGCGACCGTATTAGTCGTATGAAATAAAATGAATACAATTTCATAAAATACTAGGTGTCTATATGAAACATAAATTTCGATTTTCTACTACACCTGCCTTCAGTCGAAATTTTAATAATTTCGACGTATTCGCCTGACCGTTCTTCGAAGTGAAAAACAACTACATTCCTGGCAAATACCACGCAGAATATTGAATTACATCTCCTTCGAAAACCGTGACGTCGATCAGCCATTTTGCCGATACGGACATCTGTGGTGATTCGCAACTGATAGCGGAATGGCGTTGTACACTGACGCGTTTCGACCTTCTTGGGTCTCTTCTAGAGTGCCGTAATGCCTTCCAGTTCAGAATCTCTAATCCGAACTGAAGATACCGCCCTCCGACAACTTTACTTGGCTCGTGTAGTTACACACAAGCGAGAAGCAGTCAGCTGGCGCCATCTTCACTTTCAGTTGCGAACCAACACCTCAGATAAATGCGACCGTATTAGTCGTATGAAATAAAATGAGTATCATTTCATGAAATACTAGGGGTCTATATGAAACATAAATTTCGATTCTATACTACACCTGCCTTCAGTCGAAATTTCAATAATTTCGTCGTATTGGCCTGACCGTTCTTCGAAGGGAAAAACAACTACATTCCTGGCAAATACCACGCAGAATATTGAATAACATCCCCTTCGAAAACCGTGACGTCGATCAGCCATTGTGCCGATACGGACATTTGTGGTGATTCGCAACTGATAGCGGAATGGCATACTACACTGACGCGTTTCAACCTTCTTGGGTCTCTTCAAGAGTGCCGTAATGCCTTCCAGTTCAGAATATCTAATCCGAACTGATGATACCGCCCTCCGACAACTTCACTTGGCTCGTGTAGTTACACACAAGCGAGAAGCAGTCAGCTGGCGCCATCTTTACTTTCAGTTGCAAACCAACACCTCAGATAAATGCGACCGTATTAGTTGTATGAAATAAAATGAATATAATTTCATAAAATACTAGGTGTCTATATGAAACATAAATTTCGATTTTCTACTACACCTGCCTTCAGTCGAAATTTCAATAACTTCGACGTATTCTCCTGACCGTTCTTCGAAGGAAAGAACAACTACATTCCTGGCAAATACCACGCAGAATATTGAATTACATCCCCTTCGAAAACCGTGACGTCGATCAGCCATTTTGCCGATACGGACATCTGTGGTGATTCGCAACTGATAGCGGATTGTCATAGTACACTGACGCGTTTCGACCTTCTTGCGTCTCTTCAAGAGTGCCGTAATAACTTCCAGTTCAGAATCTCTAATCCGAACTGAAGATACCGCCCTCCGACAACTTCACTTGGCTCGTGTAGTTACACACAAGCGAGGAGCAGTCATCTGGCGCCATCTTCACTTTCAGTTGCAAACCAACACCTCAGATAAATGCGACCGTATTAGTCGTATGAAATAAAATGAATATAATTTCATAAAATACTAGGTGTCTATATGAAACATAAATTTCGATTCTATACTACATCGGCCTTCAGTCGAAATTTCAATAATTTCGACGTATTGGCCTGACCGTTCTTCGAAGGAAAAAACAACTACATTCCTGGCAAATACCACGCAGAATATTGAATTACATCCCCTTCGAAAACCGTGACGTCGATCAGCCATTGTGCCGATACGGACATCTGTGGTGATTCGCAACTGATAGCGGAATGGCATAGTACACTGACGCGTTTCGACCTTCTTGGGTCTCTTCAAGATAGCCGTAATGCCTTCCAGTTCATAATCTCTAATCCGAACTGAAGATACCGCCCTCCGACAACTTCACTTGGCTCGTGTAGTTACACATAAGCGAGAAGCAATCAGCTGGCGCCATCTTCATTTTCAGTTGCGAACCAACACCTTAGATAAATGCGACCGTATTAGTCGTATGAAATAAAATGAGTATAATTTCATAAAATACTAGGTGTCTATATGAAACATAAATTTCGATTTTATACTACACCTGCCCTCAGTCGGAATTTCAATAATTTCGACGTATTGGCCTGACCGTCCTTCGAAGGAAAAAACAACTAGATTCCTGGCAAATACCACGCAGAATATTGAATTACATCCTCTTCGAAAACCGTGACGTCGATCAGCCATTGTGCCGATACGGACATCTGTGGTGATTCGCAACTGATAGTGGAATGGCATAGTACACTGACGCGTTTCGACCTTCTTGGGTCTCTTCAAGATAGCCGTAATGCCTTCCAGTTCATAATCTCTAATCCGAACTGAAGATACCGCCCTCCGACAACTTCACTTGGTTCGTGTAGTTACACACAAGCGAGAGGCAATCAGCTGGCGCCATCTTCACTTTCAGTTGCGAACCATCAGCTCAGAAAAATGCGACCGTATTAGTCGTATGAAATGAAATGAATATAATTTCATAAAATACTAGGTGTCTATAAGAAACATAAATTTCGATTTTCTACTACACCTGCCTTCAGTCGAAATTTCAATAATTTCGACGTATTGGCCTGAGAGTTCTTCGGAGGAAAAAACAACTACATTCCTGGCAAACACCACGCAGAATATTGAATTACATCCCCTTCGAAAACCGTGACGTCGATCAGCCATTTTGCCGATACGGACATCTGTGGCGATTCGCAACTGATAGCGGAATTGCATAGTGCACTGACGGGTTTCGACCTTCTTGGGTCTCTTCAAGAGTGCCCTAATGCCTTCCAGTTCAGAATCTATAATCCGAACTGAAGATACCGCCCTCCGACAACTTCATTTGGCTCGTGTAGTTACACACAAGCGAGACGCAGTCAGCTGGCGCCATCTTCAGTTTCAGTAGCGAACCAACACCTCAGATAAATGCGACCGTATTAGTCGTATGAAATAAAATGAATATAATTTCATAAAATACTAGGTGTCTATATGAAACATAAATTTCGATTTTCTACTACACCTGCCGTCAGTCGAAATTTCAATCATTTCGACTTATTCGCCTGACCGTTCTACGAAGGAAAAAACAACTACATTCCTGGCAAATACCACGCAGAATATTGAATTACATCCCCTTCGAAAACCGTGACGTCGATCAGCCATTTTGCCGATACGGACATCTGTGGTGATTCGCAACTGATAGCGGAATGGCATAGAACACTGACGCGTTTCGACCTTCTTGGGTCTCTTCAAGAGTGCCGTAATGCCCTCCAGTTCAGAATCTCTAATCCGAACTGAAGATACCGCCCTCCGACAACTTCACTTGGCTCGTGTAGTTACACACAAGCGAGAAGCAGTCAGCGGGCGCCATCTTCACTTTCAGTTGCGAACCAACCCCTCAGATAAATGCGACCGTATTAGTTGTATGAAATAAAATGAATATAATTTCATAAAATACTAGGTGTCTATATGAAACATAAATTTCGATTTCCTACTACACCTGCCTTCAGTCGAAATTTCAATAATTTCGACGTATTGGCCTGACCGTTCTTCGAAGGAAAAAACAACTACATTCCTGGCAAATAACACGCAGAATATTGAATTACATCCCCTTCGAAAACCGTGACGTCGATCAGCCATTGTGTCGATACGGACATCTGTGGTGATTCGCAACTGATAGCGGAATGGCATAGAACACTGACGCGTTTCGACCTTCTTGGGTCTCTTCAAGAGTGCCGTAATGCCTTCCAGTTCAGAGTCTCTAATCCGAACTGAAGATACCGCCCCCCGACAACTTCACTTGGCTCGTGTAGTTACACACAAGCGAGAAGCAGTCAGCTGGCGCCATCTTCACTTTCAGTTGCGAACCAACAGCTCAGAAAAATGCGACCGCATTAGTCGTATGAAATAAAATGAATATAATTTCATAATATACTAGGTGTCTATATGAAACATAAATTTCCATTTCCTACTACACCTGCCTTCAGTCGAGACTTCAATAATTTCGTTGTATTGGCCTGACCGTTCTTCGAAGGAAAAAACAACTACATTCCTGGCAAATAACACGCAGAATATTGAATTACATCTCCATCGGAAATTGTGACGTCGATCAGCCATTTTGCCGATACGGACATCTGTGGTGATTCGCAACTGATAGCGGCTTGTCATAGTACACTGACGCGTTTCGACCTTCTTGCGTCTCTTCGAAAGTGCCGTAATAACTTCCAGTTTAGAATCTCTAATCCGAACTGAAGATACCGCCCTCCGACAACTTCACTTGGCTCGTGTAGTTACACACAAGCGAGAAGATGTCAGCTGGCGCCATCTTCACTTTCAGTTGCGAACCAACACCTCAGATAAATGCGACCGTATTAGTTGTATGAAATAAAATGAATATAATTTCATAAAATACTAGGTGTCTATATGAAACATAAATTTCGATTTTCTACTACACCTGCCTTCAGTCGAAATTTCAATAGTTTCGACGTATTCGCCTGACCGTTCTTCGAAGGAAAGAACAACTACATTCCTGGCAAATACCACGCAGAATATTGAATTACATCCCCTTCGAAAACCGTGACGTCGATCAGCCATTTTGCCGATACGGACATCTGTGGTAATTCGCAACTGATAGCGGAATGGCATAGTACACTGACGAGTTTCGACCTTCTTGGGTCTCTTCAAGAGTGCCGTAATGCCTTCCAGTTCATATCTCTAATCCGAACTGAAGATACCGCCCTCCAACAACTTCACTTGGCTCGTGTAGTTACACACAAGCGAGATGCAGTCAGCTGGCGCCATCTTCATTTTCAGTTGCGAACCAACACCTCAGATAAATGCGACCGTATTAGTCGTATGAAATAAAATGAATATAATTTCATAAAATACTAGGTGTCTATATGAAAAATAAATTTCGATTCTATACTACACCTGCCTTCAGTCGGAATTTCAATAATTTCGACGTATTGGCCTGACCGTCCTTCGAAGGAAAAAACAACTACATTCCTGGCAAATACCACGCAGAATATTGAATTACATCCCCTTCGAAATCCGTGACGTCGATCAGCCATTTTGCCGATACGGACATCTGTGGCGATTCGCAACTGATAGCGGAATGGCATAGTACACTGACGCGTTTCGACCTTCTTGGTTTTCTTCAAGAGTGCCGTAATGCCTTCCAGTTCAGAATCTCTAATCCGAACTGAAGATACCGCCCTCCGACAACTTCACTTGGCTCGTGTAGTTACACACAAGCGAGAAGCAGTTAGCTGGCGCCATCTTCATTTTCAGTTGCGAACCAACACCTCAGATAAATGCGACCGTTTTAGTCGTATGAAATAAAATGAGTATAATTTCATGAAATACTAGGGGTCTATATGAAACATAAATTTCGATTCTATACTACACCTGCCTTCAGTCGAAATTTCAATAATTTTGACATATTGGCCTGACCGTCGTTCGAAGGAAAAAACAACTACATTCCTGGCAAATACCACGCAGAATATTGAATTACATCCCCTTCGAAAACCGTGACGTCGATCAGTCATTGTGCCGATACGGACATCTGTGGTGATTCGCAACTGATAGCGGAATGGCATAGTACACTGACGCGTTTCAACCTTCTTGGGTCTCTTCAAGAGTGCCGTAATGCCTTCCAGTTCATAATCTCTAATCCGAACTGAAGATACCGCCCTCCGACAACTTCACTTGGCTCGTGTAGTTACACACAAGCGAGAAGCAGTCAGCTGACGCCATCTTCACTTTCAGTTGCGAACCAACACCTCAGATAAATGCGACCGTATTAGTCGTATGAAATAAAATGAATACAATTTCATAAAATACTAGGTGTCTATATGAAACATAAATTTCGATTTTCTACTACACCTGCCTTCAGTCGAAATTTTAATAATTTCGACGTATTCGCCTGACCGTTCTTCGAAGTGAAAAACAACTACATTCCTGGCAAATACCACGCAGAATATCGAATTACATCCCCTTCGAAAACCGTGACGTCGATCAGCCATATTGCCGATACGGACATCTGTGGTGATTCGCAATTGATAGCGGAATGGCGTTGTACACTTACGCGTTTCGACCTTCTTGGGTCTCTTCAAGAGTGCCGTAATGCCTTCCAGTTCAGAGTCTCTAATCCGAACTGAAGATACCGCCCCCCGACAACTTCACTTGGCTCGTGTAGTTACACACAAGCGAGAAGCAGTCAGCTGGCGCCATCTTCACTTTCAGTTGCGAACCAACAGCTCAGAAAAATGCGACCCCATTAGTCGTATGAAATAAAATGAATATAATTTCATAATATACTAGGTGTCTATATGAAACATAAATTTCCATTTCCTACTACACCTGCCTTCAGTCGAGATTTCAATAATTTCGTTGTATTGGCCTGACCGTTCTTCGAAGGAAAAAACAACTACATTCCTGGCAAATAACACGCAGAATATTGAATTACATCTCCATCGGAAATTGTGACGTCGATCAGCCATTTTGCCGATACGGACATCTGTGGTGATTCGCAACTGATAGCGGATTGTCATAGTACACTGACGCGTTTCGACCTTCTTGCGTCTCTTCAAAAGTGCCGTAATAACTTCCAGTTTAGAATCTCTAATCCGAACTGAAGATACCGCCCTCCGACAACTTCACTTGGCTCGTGTAGTTACACACAAGCGAGAAGATGTCAGCTGGCGCCATCTTCACTTTCAGTTGCGAACCAACACCTCAGATAAATGCGACCGTATTAGTCGTATGAAATAAAATGAATTTAATTTCATAAAATACTAGGTGTCTATATGAAACATAAATTTCCATTTCCTACTACACCTGCCTTCAGTCGAAATTTCAATAATTTCGAAGTATTGGCCTGACCGTTCTTCGAAGGAAAAAACAACTACATTCCTGGCAAATACCACGCAGAATATTGAATTACATCCCCTTCGAAAACCGTGACGTCGATCAGCCATTGTGCCGATACGGACATCTGTGGTGATTCGCAACTGATAGCGGAATGGCATATAACACTGACGCGTTTCGACCTTCTTGGGTCTCTTCAAGAGTGCCGTAATGCCTTCCAGTTCAGAATCTCTAATCCGAACTGATGATACTGCCCTCCGACAACTTCACTTGGCTCGTGTAGTTACACACAAGCGAGGAGCAGTCAGCTAGCGCCATCTTTACTTTCAGTTGCGAACCAACACCTCAGATAAATGCGACCGTATTAGTTGTATGAAATAAAATGAATATAATTTCATAAAATACTAGGTGTCTATATGAAACATAAATTTCGATTTTCTACTACACCTGCCTTCAGTCGAAATTCCAATAATTTCGACGTATTCGCCTGACCGTTCTTCGAAGGAAAGAACAACTACATTCCTGGCAAATACCACGCAGAATATTGAATTACATCCCCTTCGAAAACCGTGACGTCGATCAGCCATTTTGCCGATACGGACATCTGTGGTAATTCGCAACTGATAGCGGAATGGCATAGTACACTGACGAGTTTCGACCTTCTTGGGTCTCTTCAAGAGTGCCGTAATGCCTTACAGTTCATATCTCTAATCCGAACTGAAGATACCGCCCTCCAACAACTTCACTTGGCTCGTGTAGTTACACACAAGCGAGATGCAGTCAGCTGGCGCCATCTCCATTTTCAGTTGCGAACCAACACCTCAGATAAATGCGACCGTATTAGTCGTATGAAATAAAATGAATATAATTTCATAAAATACTAGGTGTCTATATGAAAAATAAATTTCGATTCTATACTACACCTGCCTTCAGTCGGAATTTCAATAATTTCGACGTATTGGCCTGACCGTCCTTCGAAGGAAAAAACAACTACATTCCTGGCAAATACCTCGCAGAATATTGAATTACATCCCCTTCGAAATCCGTGACGTCGATCAGCCATTTTGCCGATACGGACATCTGTGGCGATTCGCAACTGATAGCGGAATGGCATAGTACACTGACGCGTTTCGACCTTCTTGGTTTTTTTCAAGAGTGCCGTAATGCCTGCCAGTTCAGAATCTCTAATCCGAACTGAAGATACCGCCCTCCGACAACTTCACTTGGCTCGTGTAGTTACACACAAGCGAGAAGCAGTTAGCTGGCGCCATCTTCATTTTCAGTTGCGAACCAACACCTCAGATAAATGCGACCGTATTAGTCGTATGAAATAAAATGAGTATCATTTCATGAAATACTAGGGGTCTATATGAAACATAAATTTCGATTCTATACTACACCTGCCTTCAGTCGAAATTTCAATAATTTTGACGTATTGGCCTGACCGTCGTTCGAAGGAAAAAACAACTACATTACTGGCAAATACCACGCAGAATATTGAATTACATCCCCTTCGAAAACCGTGACGTCGATCAGTCATTGTGCCGATACGGACATCTGTGGTGATTCGCAACTGATAGCGGAAAGGCATAGTACACTGACGCGTTTCAACCTTTTCGGGTCTCTTCAAGAGTGCCGTAATGCCTTCCAGTTCATAATCTCTAATCCGAACTGAAGATACCGCCCTCCGACAACTTCACTTGGCTCGTGTAGTGACACACAAGCGAGAAGCAGTCAGCTGGCGCCATCTTCACTTTCAGTTGCGAAACAACACCTCAGATAAATGCGACCGTATTAGTCGTATGAAATAAAATGAATACAATTTCATAAAATACTAGGTGTCTATATGAAACATAAATTTCGATTTTCTACTACACCTGCCTTCAGTCGAAATTTTAATAATTTCGACGTATTCGCCTGACCGTTCTTCGAAGTGAAAAACAACTACATTCCTGGCAAATACCACGCAGAATATTGAATTACATCTCCTTCGAAAACCGTGACGTCGATCAGCCATTTTGCCGATACGGACATCTGTGGTGATTCGCAACTGATAGCGGAATGGCATATTACACTGACGCGTTTCGACCTTCTTGGGTCTCTTCTAGAGTGCCGTAATGCCTTCCAGTTCAGAATCTCTAATCCGAACTGAAGATACCGCCCTCCGACAACTTTACTTGGCTCGTGTAGTTACACACAAGCGAGAAGCAGTCAGCTGGCGCCATCTTCACTTTCAGTTGCGAATCAACACTTCAGATAAATGCGACCGTATTAGTCGTATGAAATAAAATGAATATAATTTCATAAAATACTAGGTGTCTATATGAAACATAAATTTCCATTTCCTACTACACCTGCCTTCAGTCGAAATTTCAATAATTTCGTCGTATTGGCCTGACCGTTCTTCGAAGGAAAAAACAACTACATTCCTGGCAAATACCACGCAGAATATTGAATAACATCCCCTTCGAAAACCGTGACGTCGATCAGCCATTGTGCCGATACGGACATTTGTGGTGATTCGCAACTGATAGCGGAATGGCATACTACACTGACGCGTTTCAACCTTCTTGGGTCTTTTCAAGAGTGCCGTAATGCCTTCCAGTTCAGAATATCTAATCCGAACTGATGATACCGCCCTCCGACAACTTCACTTGGCTCGTGTAGTTACACACAAGCGAGAAGCAGTCAGCTGGCGCCATCTTTACTTTCAGTTGCAAACCAACACCTCAGATAAATGCGACCGTATTAGTTGTATGAAATAAAATGAATATAATTTCATAAAATACTAGGTGTCTATATGAAACATAAATTTCGATTTTCTACTACACCTGCCTTCAGTCGAAATTTCAATAACTTCGACGTATTCGCCTGACCGTTCTTCGAAGGAAAGAACAACTACATTCCTGGCAAATACCACACAGAATATTGAATTACATCCCCTTCGAAAACCGTGACGTCGATCAGCCATTTTGCCGATACGGACATCTGTGGTGATTCGCAACTGATAGCGGATTGTCATAGTACACTGACGCGTTTCGACCTTCTTGCGTCTCTTCAAGAGTGCCGTAATAACTTCCAGTTCATAATCTCTAATCCGAACTGAAGATACCGCCCTCCGACAACTTCACTTGGCTCGTGTAGTTACACACAAGCGAGGAGCAGTCATCTGGCGCCATCTTCACTTTCAGTTGCAAACCAACACCTCAGATAAATGCGACCGTATTAGTCGTATGAAATAAAATGAATATAATTTCATAAAATACTACCCAGACAGCACACAATAACCATTAGACATCCACGAGATATCCTTCATGGATATCCAGTATATCCACTGGATATAGATGGATAGCCTATAGACATACAATGGATATCCATATGTCCGCCTATATCTAGGATATATGTAATATCTTATGGATGTCTTTGGAGATATCTACTGGATATCTCGTTAATATCCCATGGATATCCTATGTTCATATTTGGTATATCCCATGGATATTAATAGGATATTTTATATTCACATTTGGTATATCCTTCCTCCTCAAATATGAAAATCTGAGAATCTATGACTAGTATCTACTGATGGAAATACAAGGTGGTCCAACAGAAAAAAGCAAATCAAAAGTTTTTTATGTCTACAGATATGGAATAAAATTAAGAGAAAATAGATAATCCAGTCAACCAGTACAAAATATAATAGATACACAGGGTGGATAGTCTAGTATTTAAGTGGACAACTGTAGAATATTGTGGTCCAATGAAAAAGATTCAAATACTCATCGCGTATGTCTGTTATATTTTGTACTGATTGGCCAGAACTATTATTTCCAGTTAATTTTATTCCAGATTTGTGGATATATACAACTTTTGGCAAGCATTGTTTTTGTTGGCCATCTTGTATTTCCACCAGCGGGTTCTAGTCAGATATTCATCTGTGAGTAAGAAGGTACAAATGGAATTAAATTCTTCATAATAGTAGTATTATTTGACATATAATGAAATGATATACTATGGAATAGAATGAAAGAAAATACTTTATTGTATATAATATACATATTTGCATATACATCAATAATTCTTCTTCTTCATCACCCAGCTCATCAACTCTGCACGGTGATTTCTGTAAGAACGAGAAAAGAAAGATTGACGATTTTCAAGGTCAACTATATACTGTATACGCCCGAATAAAAGATACACCTTTTTCTGTAAGATAACATTTTGAAAATTGGCCTGCGTCTTGTATTCGAGCACATACCTGTAATAAGAACATTTCTCACCACAAAACACTATCATTATTATTGAGCTTAAAAGAATTTTTACTCAAATCAGCCGAGCCACCAGCTCAGTTTATCATCAAACAAAGTAAAAGCCGAGGTAAAACTTATTTTACATTTCTACACCATGCTATTTCACATTGTATAGATATACAAAACGCTTTTAATGTAGGTAATCAATAATAAATATCAATAAAATATAGGAGACGTAACAATATTCAGAATTAAGGTAAGAAACATATACATACCTGATTTTTTCCCAAATCAAAACTACCGATAAAAATAACCAACCACTTTTGTACGTTTATTGATAACCTAACAACCAAAATGACGAGGGGAGGGGACGATGCTATATCAAACGGTCAAACGCGGCATCGACCAATGAGAGAACAGTGTATAGTTGGTAGCATAGTTTTGCGGGTATTAATATGGAAATCCACTGATGATGCATTATTTTCTATTATAGCATTAAACGTTAAGTTTTTGTTGTGTTAAGAACATAACGTATTATGCCGCATTCGTATTGTTGATTAAACTCATTATAGTCTGATACAAATTAGGTGTACCTATCTTTTTTCAATACATTGAACACAGACAAAAAATGCGACAGAAAATAATAATAGATATCCATGGATATACAATGGATATAATATCAGGAGATTAAGACATTTATGCATTGAAAGTTTTATGTATTAGAACTTCCTTCTCAATCATTTTTTATGTGATTATTGAATATATTATCAGTAAAATAGAAAATAGTTTTTTTTCCATATCTATGAAATACATCCAGTGGATATCCATTAGATATCTTACATGGACTGGATATTCAGTGGATATTGGGCTATCCACTGGATATCTAGTGGATATTGTGTGCCGTCTGGGTAGGTGTCTATATGAAACATAAATTTCGATTCTATACTACATCGGCCTTCAGTCGAAATTTCAATAATTTCGACGTATTGGCCTGACCGTCCTTCGAAGGAAAAAACAACTACATTCCTGGCAAATACCACGCAGAATATTGAATTACATCCCCTTCGAAAACCGTGACGTCGATCAGCCATTGTGCCGATACGGACATCTGTGGTGATTCGCAACTGATAGCGGAATGGCATAGTACACTGACGCGTTTCGACCTTCTTGGGTCTCTTCAAGATAGCCGTAATGCCTTCCAGTTCATAATCTCTAATCCGAACTGAAGATACCGCCCTCCGACAACTTCACTTGGCTCGTGTAGTTACACATAAGCGAGAAGCAATCAGCTGGCGCCATCTTCATTTTCAGTTGCGAACCAACACCTCAGATAAATGCGACCGTATTAGTCGTAAGAAATAAAATGAGTATAATTTCATAAAATACTAGGTGTCTATATGATACATAAATTTCGATTTTATACTACACCTGCCCTCAGTCGGAATTTCAATAATTTCGACGTATTGGCCTGACCGTCCTTCGAAGGAAAAAACAACTAGATTCCTGGCAAATACCACGCAGAATATTGAATTACATCCTCTTCGAAAACCGTGACGTCGATCAGCCATTGTGCCGATACGGACATCTGTGGTGATTCGCAACTGATAGTGGAATGGCATAGTACACTGACGCGTTTCGACCTTCTTGGGTCTCTTCAAGATAGCCGTAATGCCTTCCAGTTCATAATCTCTAATCCGAACTGAAGATACCGCCCTCCGACAACTTCATTTGGCTCGTGTAGTTACACACAAGCGAGAAGCAGTCAGCTGGCGCCATCTCCATTTTCAGTTGCGCACCAACAACTCAGATAAATGCGACCGTATTAGTCGTATGAAATAAAATGAATATAATTTCATAAAATACTAGGTGTCTATATGAAACATAAATTTCGATTTTCTACTACACCTGCCGTCAGTCGAAATTTCAATAATTTCGACTTATTCGCCTGACCGTTCTACGAAGGAAAAAACAACTACATTCCTGGCAAATACCACGCAGAATATTGAATTACATCCCCTTCGAAAACCGTGACGTCGATCAGCCATTTTGCCGATACGGACATCTGTGGTGATTCGCAACTGATAGCGGAATGGCATAGAATACTGACGCGTTTCGACCTTCTTGGGTCTCTTCAAGAGTGCCGTAATGCCTTCCAGTTCAGAGTCTCTAATCCGAACTGAAGATACCGCCCTCCGACAACTTCACTTGGCTCGTGTAGTTACACACAAGCGAGAAGCAGTCAGCTGGCGCCATCTTCACTTTCAGTTGCGAACCAACAGCTCAGAAAAATGCGACCGCATTAGTCGTATGAAATAAAATGAATATAATTTCATAATATACTAGGTGTCTATATGAAACATAAATTTCGATTCTATACTACACCTGCCTTCAGTCGGAATTTCAATAATTTCGATGTATTGGCCTGACCGTCCTTCGAAGGAAAAAATAACTACATTCCTGGCAAATACCACGCAGAATATTGAATTACATCCCCTTCGAAATCCGTGACGTCGATCAGCCATTTTGCCGATACGGACATCTGTGGCGATTTGCAACTGATAGCGGAATGGCATAGTACACTGACGCGTTTCGACCTTCTTGGTTTTCTTCGAGAGTGCCGTAATGCCTTCCAGTTCAGAATCTCTAATCCGAACTGAAGATACCGCCCTCCGACAACTTCACTTGGCTCGTGTAGTTACACACAAGCGAGAAGCAGTTAGCTGGCGCCATCTTCATTTTCAGTTGCGAACCAACACCTCAGATAAATGCGACCGTATTAGTCGTATGAAATAAAATGAGTATAATTTCATGAAATACTAGGGGTCTATATGAAACATAAATTTCGATTCTATACTACACCTGCCTTCAGTCAAAATTTCAATAATTTTGACGTATTGGCCTGACCGTCGTTCGAAGGAAAAAACAACTACATTCCTGGTAAATACCACGCAGAATATTGAATTACATCCCCTTCGAAAACCGTGACGTCGATCAGTCATTGTGCCGATACGGACATCTGTGGTGATTCGCAACTGATAGCGGAATGGCATAGTACACTGACGCGTTTCAACCTTCTTGGGTCTCTTCAAGAGTGCCGTAATGCCTTCCAGTTCATAATCTCTAATCCGAACTGAAGATACCGCCCTCCGACAACTTCACTTGGCTCGTGTAGTTACACACAAGCGAGAAGCAGTCAGCTGGCGCCATCTTCACTTTCAGTTGCGAACCAACACCTCAGATAAATGCGACCGTATTAGTCGTATGAAATAAAATGAATACAATTTCATAAAATACTAGGTGTCTATATGAAACATAAATTTCGATTTTCTACTACACCTGCCTTCAGTCGAAATTTTAATAATTTCGACGTATTCGCCTGACCGTTCTTCGAAGAGAAAAACAACTACATTCCTGGCAAATACCACGCAGAATATTGAATTACATCCCCTTCGAAAACCGTGACGTCGATCAGCCATTTTGCCGATACGGACATCTGTGGTGATTCGCAACTGATAGCGAAATGGCGTTGTACACTGACGCGTTTCGACCTTCTTGGGTCTCTTCTTGAGTGCCGTAATGCCTTCCAGTTCAGAATCTCTAATCCGAACTGAAGATACCGCCCTCCGACAACTTTACTTGGCTCGTGTAGTTACACACAAGCGAGAAGCAGTCAGCTGGCGCCATCTTCACTTTCAGTTGCGAACCAACACCTCAGATAAATGCGACCGTATTAGTCGTATGAAATAAAATGAATATAGTTTCATAAAATACTAGGTGTCTATATGAAACATAAATTTCCATTTCCTACTACACCTGCCTTCAGTCGAAATTTCAATAATTTCGTCGTATTGGCCTGACCGTTCTTCGAAGGAAAAAACAACTACATTCCTGGCAAATACCACGCAGAATATTGAATAACATCCCCTTCGAAAACCGTGACGTCGATCAGCCATTGTGCCGATACGGACATTTGTGGTGATTCGCAACTGATAGCTGAATGGCATATTACACTGACGCGTTTCAACCTTCTTGGGTCTCTTCAAGAGTGCCGTAATGCCTTCCAGTTCAGAATATCTAATGCGAACTGATGATACCGCCCTCCGACAACTTCACTTGGCTCGTGTAGTTACACACAAGCGAGAAGCAGTCAGCTGGCGCCATCTTCACTTTCAGTTGCAAACCAACACCTCAGATAAATGCGACCGTATTAGTTGTATGAAATAAAATGAATATAATTTCATAAAATACTAGGTGTCTATATGAAACATAAATTTCGATTTTCTACTACACCTGCCTTCAGTCGAAATTTCAATAATTTCGACGTATTCGCCTGACCGTTCTTCGAAGGAAAGAACAACTACATTCCTGGCAAATACCACGCAGAATATTGAATTACATCCCCTTCGAAAACCGTGACGTCGATCAGCCATTTTGCCGATACGGACATCGGTGGTGATTCGCAACTGATAGCGGATTGTCATAGTACACTGACGCGTTTCGACCTTCTTGCGTCTCTTCAAGAGTGCCGTAATAACTTCCAGTTCAGAATCTCTAATCCGAACTGATGATACTGCCCTCCGACAACTTCACTTGGCTCGTGTAGTTACACACAAGCGAGGAGCAGTCAGCTGGCGCCATCTTCACTTTCAGTTGCAAACCAACACCTCAGATAAATGCGACCGTATTAGTCGTATGAAATAAAATGAATATAATTTCATAAAATACTAGGTGTCTATATGAAACATAAATTTCGATTCTATACTACATCGGCCTTCAGTCGAAATTTCAATAATTTCGACGTATTGGCCTGACCGTCCTTCGAAGGAAAAAACAACTACATTCCTGGCAAATACCACGCAGAATATTGAATTACATCCCCTTCGAAAACCGTGACGTCGATCAGCCATTGTGCCGATACGGACATCTGTGGTGATTCGCAACTGATAGCGGAATGGCATAGTACACTGACGCGTTTCGACCTTCTTGGGTCTCTTCAAGATAGCCGTAATGCCTTCCAGTTCATAATCTCTTATCCGAACTGAAGATACCGCCCTCCGACAACTTCACTTGGCTCGTGTAGTTACACATAAGCGAGAAGCAATCAGCTGGCGCCATCTTCATTTTCAGTTGCGAACCAACACCTCAGATAAATGCGACCGTATTAGTCGTATGAAATAAAATGAATACAATTTCATAAAATACTAGGTGTCTATATGAAACATAAATTTCGATTTTCTACTACACCTGCCTTCAGTCGAAATTTTAATAATTTCGACGTATTCGCCTGACCGTTCTTCGAAGAGAAAAACAACTACATTCCTGGCAAATACCACGCAGAATATTGAATTACATCCCCTTCGAAAACCGTGACGTCGATCAGCCATTTTGCCGATACGGACATCTGTGGTGATTCGCAACTGATAGCGAAATGGCGTTGTACACTGACGCGTTTCGACCTTCTTGGGTCTCTTCTAGAGTGCCGTAATGCCTTCCAGTTCAGAATCTCTAATCCGAACTGAAGATACCGCCCACCGACAACTTTACTTGGCTCGTGTAGTTACACACAAGCGAGAAGCAGTCAGCTGGCGCCATCTTCACTTTCAGTTGCGAACCAACACCTCAGATAAATGCGACCGTATTAGTCGTATGAAATAAAATGAATATAATTTCATAAAATTCTAGGTGTCTATATGAAACATAAATTTCCATTTCCTACTACACCTGCCTTCAGTCGAAATTTCAATAATTTCGTCGTATTGGCCTGACCGTTCTTCGAAGGAAAAATCGACTACATTCCTGGCAAATACCACGCAGAATATTGAATAACATCCCCTTCGAAAACCGTGACGTCGATCAGCCATTGTGCCGATACGGACATTTGTGGTGATTCGCAACTGATAGCGGAATGGCATATTACACTGACGCGTTTCAACCTTCTTGGGTCTCTTCAAGAGTGCCGTAATGCCTTCCAGTTCAGAATATCTAATCCGAACTGATGATACCGCCCTCCGACAACTTCACTTGGCTCGTGTAGTTACACACAAGCGAGAAGCAGTCAGCTGGCGCCATCTTTACTTTCAGTTGCAAACCAACACCTCAGATAAATGCGACCGTATTAGTTGTATGAAATAAAATGAATATAATTTCATAAAATACTAGGTGTCTATATGAAACATAAATTTCGATTTTCTACTACACCTGCCTGCAGTCGAAATTTCAATAATTTCGACGTATTCGCCTGACCGTTCTTCGAAGGAAAGAACAACTACATTCCTGGCAAATACCACGCAGAATATTGAATTACATCCCCTTCGAAAACCGTGACGTCGATCAGCCATTTTGCCGATACGGACATCTGTGGTGATTCGCAACTGATAGCGGATTGTCATAGTACACTGACGCGTTTCGACCTTCTTGCGTCTCTTCAAGAGTGCCGTAATAACTTCCAGTTCAGAATCTCTAATCCGAACTGAAGATACCGCCCTCCGACAACTTCACTTGGCTCGTGTAGTTACACACAAGCGAGGAGCAGTCAGCTGGCGCCATCTTCACTTTCAGTTGCAAACCAACACCTCAGATAAATGCGACCGTATTAGTCGTATGAAATAAAATGAATATAATTTCATAAAATACTAGGTGTCTATATGAAACATAAATTTCGATTCTATACTACATCGGCCTTCAGTCGAAATTTCAATAATTTCGACGTATTGGCCTGACCGTCCTTCGAAAGAAAAAACAACTACATTCCTGGCAAATACCACGCAGAATATTGAATTACATCCCCTTCGAAAACCGTGACGTCGATCAGCCATTGTGCCGATACGGACATCTGTGGTGATTCGCAACTGATAGCGGAATGGCATAGTACACTGACGCGTTTCGACCTTCTTGGGTCTCTTCAAGATAGCTGTAATGCCTTCCAGTTCATAATCTCTTATCCGAACTGAAGATACCGCCCTCCGACAACTTCACTTGGCTCGTGTAGTTACACATAAGCGAGAAGCAATCAGCTGGCGCCATCTTCATTTTCAGTTGCGAACCAACACCTCAGATAAATGCGACCGTATTAGTCGTATGAAATAAAATGAGTATAATTTCATAAAATACTAGGTGTCTATATGAAACATAAATTTCGATTTTATACTACACCTGCCCTCAGTCGGAATTTCAATAATTTCGACGTATTGGCCTGACCGTCCTTCGAAGGAAAAAACAACTAGATTCCTGGCAAATACCACGCAGAATATTGAATTACATCCTCTTCGAAAACCGTGACGTCGATCAGCCATTGTGCCGATACGGACATCTGTGGTGATTCGAAACTGATAGTGGAATGGCATAGTACACTGACGCGTTTCGACCTTCTTGGGTCTCTTCAAGATAGCCGTAATGCCTTCCAGTTCATAATCTCTAATCCGAACTGAAGATACCGCCCTCCGACAACTTCACTTGGCTCGTGTAGTTACACACAAGCGAGAAGCAGACAGCTGGCGCCATCTTCACTTTCGGTTGCGAACCAACACCTCAGATAAATGCGACCGTATTAGTCGTATGAAATAAAATGAATATAATTTCATAAAATACTAGGTGTCTATATGAAACATAAATTTCGATTTTCTACTACACCTGCCTTCAGTCAAAATTTCAATAATTTCGACGTATTCGCCCGACCGTTCTACGAAAGAAAAAACAACTACATTCCTGGCAAATACCACGCAGAATTTCGAATTACATCCCCTTCGAAAACCGTGACGTCGATCAGCCATTTTGCCGATACGGACATCTGTGGTGATTCGCAACTGATAGCGGAATGGCATTGTACACTGACGCGTTCCAACCTTCTTGGGTTTCTTCTAGAGTGCCGTAATGCCTACCAGTTCAGAATCTCTAATCCGAACTGAAGATACCGCCCTCCGACTACTTCACTTGGTTCCTGTAGTTACACACAAGCGAGAAGCAATCAGCTGGCGCCATCTTCACTTTCAGTTGCGAACCATCAGCTCAGAAAAATGCGACCGTATTAGTCGTATGAAATGATATGAATATAATTTCATAAAATACTAGGTGTCTATAAGAAACATAAATTTCGATTTTCTACTACATCTGCCTTCAGTCGAAATTTCAATAATTTCGACGTATTGGCCTGAGAGTTCTTCGGAGGAAAAAACAACTACATTCCTGGCAAATACCACGCAGAATATTGAATTACATCCCCTCCGAAAACCGTGACGTCGATCAGCCATTTTGCCGATACGGACATCTGTGGCGATTCGCAACTGATAGCGGAATGGCATAGTACACTGACGCGTTTCGCCCTTCTTGGGTCTCTTCAAGAGTGCCCTAATGCCTTCCAGTTCAGAATCTCTAATCCGAACTGAAGATACCGCCCTCCGACAACTTCATTTGGCTCGTGTAGTTACACACAAGCGAGAAGCAGTCAGCTGGCGCCATCTTCATTTTCAGTTGCGAACCAACACCTCAGATAAATGCGACCGTATTAGTCGTATGAAATAAAATGAATATAATTTCATAAAATACTAGGTGTCTATATGAAACATAAATTTCGATTTTCTACTACACCTGCCGTCAGTCGAACTTTCAATAATTTCGACTTATTCGCCTGACCGTTCTACGAAGGAAAAAACAACTACATTCCTGGCAAATACCACGCAGAATATTGAATTACATCCCCTCCGAAAACCGTGACGTCGATCAGCCATTTTGCCGATACGGACACCTGTGGTGATTCGCAACTGATAGCGGAATGGCATTGTACACTGACGCGTTTCGACCTTCTTGGGTCTCTTCTAGAGTGCCGTAATGCCTACCCGTTCAGAATCTCTAATCCGAACTGAAGATACCGCCCTCCGGCTACTTCACTTGGCTCGTGTAGTTACACACAAGCGAGAAGCAGTCAGCTGGCGCCATCTTCATTTTCAGTTGCGAACCAACACCTCAGATAAATGCGACCGTATTAGTCGTATTAAATGAAATGAATATAATTTCATAAAATACTAGGTGTCTATAAGAAACATAAATTTCGATTTTCTACTACACCTGCCTACAGTCGAAATTTCAATAATTTCAACGTATTGGCCTGAGAGTTCTTCGGAGGAAAAAACAACTACATTCCTGGCAAATACCACGCAGAATATTGAATTACATCCCCTTCGAAAACCGTGACGTCGATCAGCCATTTTGCCGATACGGACATCTGTGGCGATTCGCAACTGATAGCGGAATGGCAATGTACACTGACGCGTTTCGACCTTCTTGGGTCTCTTCTAGAGTGCCGTAATGCCTACCAGTTCAGAATCTCTAATCCGAACTGAAGATACCGCCCACCGACAACTTAATTTGGCTCGTGTAGTTACACACAAGCGAGAAGCAGTCAGCTGGCGCCATCTTCATTTTCAGTTGCGAACCAACACCTCAGATAAATGCGACCGTATTAGTCGTATGAAATAAAATGAATATAATTTCATGAGATACTAGGTGTCTATATGAAACATAAATTTCGATTTTATACTACACCTGCTTCAGTCGAAATTTCAATAATTTCGACGTATTGGCCTGACCGTTCTTCGAAGGAAAAAATAACTACATTTCTGGCAAATACCGCGCAGAATATTGATTTACATCCTCTTCGAAAACCGTGACGTCGATCAGACATTTTGCCGATACGGACATCTGTGGTGATTCGCAACTGATAGCGGAATGGCATAGTACACTGACGCGTTTCGACCTTCTTGGGTCTCTTCAAGAGTGCCGTAATGCCTTCTAGTTCAGAATCTCTAATCCGAACTGAAGATACCGCCCTCCGACAACTTCACTTGGCTCGTGTAGTTACACACAAGCGAGAAGCAGTCAGCTGGCGCCATCTTCATTTTCAGTTGCGAACCAACACCTCAGATAAATGCGACCGTATTAGTTGTATGAAATAAAATGAATATAATTTCATGAAATACTAGGTGTCTATATGAAACATAAATTTCGATTTCCTACTACACCTGCCATCAGTCGAAATTTGAATAATTTCGACGTATTCGCCTGACCGTTCTTCGAAAGAAAAAACGACTACATTCCTGGTAAATACCACGCAGAATATTGAATTACATCCCCTTCGAAAACCGTGACGTCGGTCAGCCATTTTGCCGATACGGACATCTGTGGTGATTCGCAACTGATAGCGGAATGGCATAGTACACTGACGCGTTTCGACCTTCATGGCTTTCTTCACGAGTGCCCTAATGCCTTCCAGTTCAGAATCCCTAATCCGAACTGAAGATGCCGCCCTCCGACAACTTCATTTGGCTCGTGTAGTTACACACAAGCGAGAAGCAGTCAGCTGGCGCCATCTCCATTTTCAGTTGCGCACCAACACCTCAGATAAATGCGACCGTATTAGTCGTATGAAATAAAATGAATATAATTTCATAAAATACTAGGTATCTATATGAAACATAAATTTCGATTTTATACTACACCTGCCATCAGTCGAAATTTCAATAATTTCGACGTATTGGCCTGACCGTTCTTCGAAGGAAAAAACAACTACATTTCTGGCAAATAACACGCAGAATATTGATTTACATCCCCTTCGAAAACCGTGACGTCGATCAGACATTTTGCCGATACGGACATCTGTGGTGATTAGCAACTGATAGCGGAATGGCATAGTACACTGACGCGTTTCGACCTTCTTGGGTCTCTTCAAGAGTGCCGTAATGCCTTCCAGTTCAGAATCTCTAATCCGAACTGAAGATATCGCCCTCCGACAACTTCACTTGGCTCGTGTAGTTACACACAAGCGAGAAGAAGTCAGCTGGCACCATCTTCACTTTCAGTTGCGAACCAACACCTCAGATAAATGCGACCGTATTAGTTGTATGAAATAAAATGAATATAATTTCATAAAATACTAGGTGTCTATATGAAACATAAATTTCGATTTCCTACTACACCTGCCTTCAGTCGAAATTTCAATAATTTCGACGTATTGGCCTGACCGTTCTTCGAAGGAAAAAACAACTACATTCCTGGCAAATAACACGCAGAATATTTATTTACATCTCCTTCGAAAATTGTGACGTCAATCAGCCATTTTGCCGATACGGACATCTGTGGTGATTCGCAACTGATAGCGGATTGGCATAGTACACTGACGCGTTTCGACCTTCTTGCGTCTCTTCAAGAGTGCCGTGATAACTTCCAGTTCAGAATCTCTAATCCGAACTGAAGATACCGCCCTCCGACAACTTCACTTGGCTCGTGTAGTTACACAGAAGCCAGAAGCAGTCAGCTGGCGCCCTCCTCACTTTCAGTTGCGAATCAACACTTCAGATAAATGCGACCGTATTAGTCGTATGAAATAAAATGAATATAATTTCATAAAATACTAGGTGTCTATATGAAACATAAATTTCGATTCTATACTACACCTGCCTTCAGTCGAAATTTCAATAATTTCGACGTATTGGCCTGACCGTCCTTCGAAGGAAAAAACAACTACATTCCTGGCAAATACCACGCAGAATATTGAATTACATCTCCTTCGAAAACCGTGACGTCGATCAGCCATTGTGCCGATACGGACATCTGTGGTGATTCGCAACTGATAGCGGAATGGCATAGTACACTGACGCGTTTCGACCTTCTTGGGTCTCTTCAAGATAGCCGTAATGCCTTCCAGTTCATAATCTCTAATCCGAACTGAAGATACCGCCCTCCGACAACTTCACTTGGCTCGTGTAGTTACACATAAGCGAGAAGCAATCAGCTGGCGCCATCTTCATTTTCAGTTGCGAACCAACACCTCAGATAAATGCGACCGTATTAGTCGTATGAAATAAAATGAGTATAATTTCATAAAATACTAGGTGTCTATATGAAACATAAATTTCGATTTTATACTACACCTGCCCTCAGTCGGAATTTCAATAATTTCGACGAATTGGCCTGACCGTCCTTCGAAGGAAAAAACAACTACATTCCTGGCAAGTACCACGAAGAATATTGAATAACATCCTCTTCGAAAACCGTGACGTCGATCAGCCATTGTGCCGATACGGACATCTGTGGTGATTCGCAACTGATAGCGGAATGGCATAGTACACTGACGCGTTTCGACCTTCTTGGGTCTCTTCAAGATAGCTGTAATGCCTTCCAGTTCATAATCTCTAATCCGAACTGAAGATACCGCCCTCCGACAACTTCACTTGGCTCGTAGAGTTACACACAAGCGAGAAGCAGTCAGCTGGCGCCATCTTCACTTTCAGTTGCGAACCAACACCTCAGATAAATGCGACCGTATTAGTCGTATGAAATAAAATGAATACAATTTCATAAAATACTAGGTGTCTATATGATATATAAATTTCGATTTTCTACTACACCTGCCTTCAGTCGAAATTTCAATAATTTCGACGTATTCGCCTGACCGTTCTATGAAGGAAAAAACAACTACATTCCTGGCAAATACCACGCAGAATATTGAATTACATCTTCTTCGAAAACCGTGACGTCGATCAGCCATTTTGCCGATACGGACATCTGTGGTGATTCGCAACTGATAGCGGAATGGCATTGTACACTGACGCGTTTCGACCTTCTTGGGTTTCTTCTAGAGTGCCGTAATGCCTACCAGTTCAGAATCTCTATTCCGAACTGAAGATACCGCCCTCCGACTACTTCACTTGGCTCGTGTAGTTACACACAAGCGAGAAGCAGTCAGCTGGCGCCATCTTCACTTTCAGTTGCGAACCAACACCTCAGATAAATGCGACCGTATTAGTCGTATGAAATAAAATCAGTATAATTTCATAAAATACTAGGTGTCTATATGAAACATAAATTTCGATTTTATACTACACCTGCCCTCAGTCGGAATTTCAATAATTTCGACGTATTCGCCTGACCGTTCTACGAAGGAAAAAACAACTACATTCCTGGCAAATACCACGCAGAATATTGAATTACATCCCCTTCGAAAACCGTGACGTCGATCAGCCATTTTGCCGATACGGACATCTGTGGTGATTCGCAACTGATAGCGGAATGGCATAGTACACTGACGCGTTTCGACCTTCTTGGGTCTCTTCAAGATAGCCGTAATGCCTTCCAGTTCATAATCTCTAATCCGAACTGAAGATACCGCCCTCCGACAACTTCACTTGGCTCGTGTAGTTACACATAAGCGAGAAGCAATCAGCTGGCGCCATCTTCATTTTCAGTTGCGAACCAACACCTCAGATAAATGCGACCGTATTAGTCGTATGAAATAAAATGAGTATTATTTCATAAAATACTAGGTGTCTATATGAAACATAAATTTCGATTTTATACTACACCTGCCCTCAGTCGGAATTTCAATAATTTCGACGTATTGGCCTGACCGTCCTTCGAAGGAAAAAACAACTACAGTCCTGGCAAGTACCACGAAGAATATTGAATAACATCCTCTTCGAAAACCGTGACGTCTATCAGCCATTGTGCCGATACGGACATCTGTGGTGATTCGCAACTGATAGCGGAATGGCATAGTACACTGACGCGTTTCGACCTTCTTGGGTCTCTTCAAGATAGCTGTAATGCCTTCCAGTTCATAATCTCTAATCCGAACTGAAGATACCGCCCTCCGACAACTTCACTTGGCTCGTAGAGTTACACACAAGCGAGAAGCAGTCAGCTGGCGCCATCTTCACTTTCAGTTGCGAACCAACACCTCAGATAAATGCGACCGTATTAGTCGTATGAAATAAAATGAATACAATTTCATAAAATACTAGGTGTCTATATGAAACATAAATTTCGATTTTCTACTACACCTGCCTTCAGTCGAAATTTCAATAATTTCGACGTATTCGCCTGACCGTTCTACGAAGGAAAAAACAACTACATTCCTGGCAAATACCACGCAGAATATTGAATTACATCCCCTTCGAAAACCGTGACGTCGATCAGCCATTTTGCCGATACGGACATCTGTGGTGATTCGCAACTGATAGCGGAATGGCATTGTACACTGACGCGTTTCGACCTTCTTGGGTTTCTTCTAGAGTGCCGTAATGCCTTCCAGTTCATAATCTCTAATCCGAACTGAAGATACCGCCCTCCGACAACTTCACTTGGCTCGTAGAGTTACACACAAGCGAGAAGCAGTCAGCTGGCGCCATCTTCACTTTCAGTTGCGAACCAACACCTCAGATAAATGCGACCGTATTAGTCGTATGAAATAAAATGAATACAATTTCATAAAATACTAGGTGTCTATATGAAACATAAATTTCGATTTCCTACTACACCTGCCTTCAGTCGAAATTTCAATAATTTCGACGTATTCGCCTGACCGTTCTACGAAGGAAAAAACAACTACATTCCTGGCAAATACCACGCAGAATATTGAATTACATCCCCTTCGAAAACCGTGACGTCGATCAGCCATTTTGCCGATACGGACATCTGTGGCGATTCGCAACTGATAGCGGAATGGCATAGTACACTGACGCGTTTCGACCTTCTTGGGTCTCTTCAAGAGTGCCCTAATGCCTTCCAGTTCAGAATCTCTAATCCGAACTGAAAATACCGCCCTCCGACAACTTCATTTGGCTCGTGTAGTTACACACAAGCGAGAAGCAGTCAGCTGGCGCCATCTTCATTTTCAGTTGCGAACCAACACATCAGATAAATGCGACCGTATTAGTCGTATGAAATAAAATTAATATAATTTCATAAAATACTAGGTGTCTATATGAAACATAAATTTCGATTTTCTACTACACCTGCCTTCAGTCGAAATTTCAATAATTTCGACGTATTCGCCTGACCGTTCTACGAAGGAAAAAACAACTACATTCCTGGCAAATACCACGCAGAATATTGAATTACATCCCCTTCGAAAACCGTGACGTCGATCAGCCATTTTGCCGATACGGACATCTGTGGTGATTCGCAACTGATAGCGGAATGGCATTGTACACTGACGCGTTTCGACCTTCTTGGGTCTCTTCTAGAGTGCCGTAATGCCTACCAGTTCAGAATCTCTAATCCGAACTGAAGATACCGCCCTCCGGCTACTTCACTTAACTCGTGTACTTACACACAAGCGAGAAGCAGTCAGCTGGCGCCATCTTCACTTTCAGTTACGAACCATCAGCTCAGAAAAATGCGACCGTATTAGTCGTATGAAATGAAATGAATATAATTTCATAAAATACTAGGTGTCTATAAGAAACATAAATTTCGATTTTCTACTACACCTGCCTTCAGTCGAAATTTCAATAATTTCGACGTATTGGCCTGAGAGTTCTTTGGAGGAAAAAACAACTACATTCCTGGCAAATACCACGCAGAATATTGAATTACATCCCCTTCGAAAACCGTGACGTCGATCAGCCATTTTGCCGATACGGACATCTGTGGCGATTCGCAACTGATAGCGGAATGGCAATGTACACTGACGCGTTTCGACCTTCTTGGGTCTCTTCTAGAGTGCCGTAATGCCTACCAGTTCAGAATCTCTAATCCGAACTGAAGATACCGCCCTCCGACAACTTCATTTGGCTCGTGTAGTTACACACAAGCGAGAAGCAGTCAGCTGGCGCCATCTTCATTTTCAGTTGCGAACCAACACCTCAGATAAATGCGACCGTATTAGTCGTATGAAATAAAATGAATATAATTTCATGAAATACTAGGTGTCTATATGAAACATAAATTTCGATTTTATACTACACCTGCCTTCAGTCGAAATTTCAATAATTTCGACGTATTTGCCTGACCGTTCTTTGAAGGAAAAAACAACTACATTTCTGGTAAATACCGCGCAGAATATTGATTTACATCCCCTTCGAAAACCGTGACGTCGATCAGACATTTTGCCGATACGGACATCTGTGGTGATTCGCAACTGATAGCGGAATGGCATAGTACCTTGACGCGTTTCGACCTTCTTGGGTCTCTTCAAGAGTGCCGTATTGCCTTGACGCGTTTTGACCTTCTTGGGTCTCTTCAAGAGTGCCGTATTGCCTTCTAGTTCAGAATCTCTAATCCGAACTGAAGATACCGCCCTCCGACAACTTCACTTGGCTCGTGTAGTTACACACAAGCGAGAAGCAGTCAGCTGGCGCCATCTTCATTTTCAGTTGCGAACCAACACCTCAGATAAATGCGACCGTATTAGTTGTATGAAATAAAATGAATATAATTTCATAAAATACTAGGTGTCTATATGAAACATAAATTTCGATTTCCTACTACACCTGCCATCAGTCGAAATTTGAATAATTTCGACGTATTGGCCTGACCGTTCTTCGAAGGAAAAAACAACTACATTCCTGGTAAATACCACGCAGAATATTGAATTACATCCCTTTCGAAAACCGTGACGTCGGTCAGCCATTTTGCCGAAACGGACATCTGTGGTGATTCGCAACTGATAGCGGAATGGCATAGTACACTGCCGCGTTTCGACCTTCATGGTTTTCTTCAAGAGTGCCCTAATGCCTTCCAGTTCAGAATCCCTAATCCGAACTGAAGATACCGCCCTCCGACAACTTCATTTGGCTCGTGTAGTTACACACAAGCGAGAAGCAGTCAGCTGGCGCCATCTCCATTTTCAGTTGCGCACCAACACCTCAGATAAATGCGACCGTATTAGTCGTATGAAATAAAATGAATATAATTTCATAAAATACCAGGTGTCTATAAGAAACATAAATTTCGATTTTCTACTACACCTGCCTTCAGTCGAAATTTCAATAATTTCGACGTATTGGCCTGAACGTCCTTCGAAGGAAAAAACAACTACATTCCTGGCAAATACCACGCAGAATATTGAATTACATCCCCTTCAAAAACCGTGACGTCGATCAGCCATTTTGCCGATACGGACATCTGTGGTGATTAGCAACTGATAGCGGAACGGCATAGTACACTGACGCGTTTCGACCTTCCTGGGTCTCTTCAAGAGTGCCGTAATGCCTTCCAGTTCAGAATCTCTAACCGAACTGAAGATTCCGCCCTCCGACAAATTCACATGGCTCGTGTAGTTACACACAAGCGAGAAGCAGTCAGCTGGCGCCATCTTATTCTTTAGTTGCGAAGCAACAGCTCAGAAAAATGCGACCGTATTAGTCGTATGTAATAAAATGAATATAATTTCAGAAAATACTAGGTGTCTATAAGAAACATAAATTTCGATTTTCTACTACACCAGCCTTCAGTCGAAATTACAATAATTTCGATGTATTGGCCTGACCGTTCTTCGAAGGAAAAAACAACTACATTCCTGGCAAATACCACGCAGAATACTGAATTACATCCCCTTCGGAAACAGTGACGTCGATCAGCCATTTTGCCGATGCGGACATCTATGGTGATTTGCCACTGATAGCGGAATAGCATATTACACTGACGCGTTTCGACCTTCTTGGGTCTCTTCAAGAGTGCCGTAATGCCTTCCAGTTCAGAATCTCTAATCCGAACTGAAGATACCGGCCTCCGACAACTTCACTTGGCTCGTGTAGTTACACACAAGCGAGAAGCAGTCAGCTGGCGCCATCTTCACTTTCAGTTGCGAACCAACACCTCAGATAAATGCGACCGTATTAGTTGTATGAAATAAAATGAATATAATTTCATAAAATACTAGGTGTCTATATGAAACATAAATTTCGATTTCCTACTACACCTGCCTTCAGTCGAAATTTGAATAATTTCGACGTATTGGCCTGACCGTTCTTCGAAGGAAAAAACAACTACATTCCTGGTAAATACCACGCAGAATATTGAATTACATCCCCTTCGAAAACCGTGACGTCGGTCAGCCATTTTGCCGATACGGACATCTGTGGTGATTCGCAACTGATAGCGGAATGGCATAGTACACTGCCGCGTTTCGACCTTCATGGTTTCCTTCAAGAGTGCCCTAATGCCTTCCAGTTCAGAATCCCTAATCCGAACTGAAGATACCGCCCTCCGACAACTTCACTTGGCTCGTGTAGTTACACACAAGCGAGGAGCAGTCAGCTAGCGCCATCTTTACTTTCAGTTGCGAACCAACACCTCAGATAAATGCGACCGTATTAGTTGTATGAAATAAAATGAATATAATTTCATAAAATACTAGGTGTCTATATGAAACATAAATTTCGATTTTCTACTACACCTGCCTTCAGTCGAAATTCCAATAATTTCGACGTATTCGCCTGACCGTTCTTCGAAGGAAAGAACAACTACATTCCTGGCAAATACCACGCAGAATATTGAATTACATCCCCTTCGAAAACCGTGACGTCGATCAGCCATTTTGCCGATACGGACATCTGTGGTAATTCGCAACTGATAGCGGAATGGCATAGTACACTGACGAGTTTCGACCTTCTTGGGTCTCTTCAAGAGTGCCGTAATGCCTTACAGTTCATATCTCTAATCCGAACTGAAGATACCGCCCTCCAACAACTTCACTTGGCTCGTGTAGTTACACACAAGCGAGATGCAGTCAGCTGGCGCCATCTTCATTTTCAGTTGCGAACCAACACCTCAGATAAATGCGACCGTATTAGTCGTATGAAATAAAATGAATATAATTTCATAAAATACAAGGTGTCTATATGAAAAATAAATTTCGATTCTATACTACACCTGCCTTCAGTCGGAATTTCAATAATTTCGACGTATTGGCCTGACCGTCCTTCGAAGGAAAAAATAACTACATTCCTGGCAAATACCACGCAGAATATTGAATTACATCCCCTTCGAAATCCGTGACGTCGATCAGCCATTTTGCCGATACGGACATCTGTGGTGATTCGCAACTGATAGCGGAATGGCATAGTACACTGACGCGTTTCAACCTTTTCGGGTCTCTTCAAGAGTGCCGTAATGCCTTCCAGTTCATAATCTCTAATCCGAACTGAAGATACCGCCCTCCGACAACTTCACTTGGCTCGTGTAGTTACACACAAGCGAGAAGCAGTCAGCTGGCACCATCTTCACTTTCAGTTGCGAAACAACACCTCAGATAAATGCGACCGTATTAGTCGTATGAAATAAAATGAATACAATTTCATAAAATACTAGGTGTCTATATGAAACATAAATTTCGATTTTCTACTACACCTGCCTTCAGTCGAAATTTTAATAATTTCGACGTATTCGCCTGACCGTTCTTCGAAGTGAAAAACAACTACATTCCTGGCAAATACCACGCAGAATATTTAATTACATCTCCTTCGAAAACCGTGACGTCGATCAGCCATTTTGCCGATACGGACATCTGTGGTGATTCGCAACTGATAGCGGAATGGCGTTGTACACTGACGCGTTTCGACCTTCTTGGGTCTCTTCTAGAGTGCCGTAATGCCTTCCAGTTCAGAATCTCTAATCCGAACTGAAGATACCGCCCTCCGACAACTTTACTTGGCTCGTGTAGTTACACACAAGCGAGAAGCAGTCAGCTGGCGCCATCTTCACTTTCAGTTGCGAACCAACACCTCAGATAATTGCGACCGTATTAGTCGTATGAAATAAAATGAATATAATTTCATAAAATACTAGGTGTCTATATGAAACATAAATTTCCATTTCCTACTACACCTGCCTTCAGTCGAAATTTCAATAATTTCGTCGTATTGGCCTGACCGTTCTTCGAAGGAAAAAACAACTACATTCCTGGCAAATACCACGCAGAATATTGAATAACATCCCCTTCGAAAACCGTGACGTCGATCAGCCATTGTGCCGATACGGACATTTGTGGTGATTCGCAACTGATAGCGGAATGGCATACTACACTGACGCGTTTCAACCTTCTTGGGTCTCTTCAAGAGTGCCGTAATGCCTTCCAGTTCAGAATATCTAATCCGAACTGATGATACCGCCCTCCGACAACTTCACTTGGCTCGTGTAGTTACACACAAGCGAGGAGCAGTCAGCTGGCGCCATCTTTACTTTCAGTTGCAAACCAACACCTCAGATAAATGCGACCGTATTAGTTGTATGAAATAAAATGAATATAATTTCATAAAATACTAGGTGTCTATATGAAACATAAATTTCGATTTTCTACTACACCTGCCTTCAGTCGAAATTTCAATAACTTCGACGTATTCGCCTGACCGTTCTTCGAAGGAAAGAACAACTACATTCCTGGTAAATACCACGCAGAATATTGAATTACATCCCCTTCGAAAACCGTGACGTCGATCAGCCATTTTGCCGATACGGACATCTGTGGTGATTCGCAACTGATAGCGGATTGTCATAGTACACTGACGCGTTTCGACCTTCTTGCGTCTCTTCAAGAGTGCCGTAATAACTTCCAGTTCAGAATCTCTAGTCCGAACTGAAGATACCGCCCTCCGACAACTTCACTTGGCTCGTGTAGTTACACACAAGCGAGGAGCAGTCATCTGGCGCCATCTTCACTTTCAGTTGCAAACCAACACGTCAGATAAATGGGACCGTATTAGTCGTATGAAATAAAATGAATATAATTCCATAAAATACTAGGTGTCTATATGAAACATAAATTTCGATTCTATACTACATCGGCCTTCAGTCGAAATTTCAATAATTTCGACGTATTGGCCTGACCGTCCTTCGAAGGAAAAAACAACTACATTCCTGGCAAATACCACGCAGAATATTGAATTACATCCCCTTCGAAAACCGTGACGTCGATCAGCCATTGTGCCGATACGGACATCTGTGGTGATTCGCAACTGATAGCGGAATGGCATAGTACACTGACGCGTTTCGACCTTCTTGGGTCTCTTCAAGATAGCCGTAATGCCTTCCAGTTCATAATCTCTAATCCGAACTGAAGATACCGCCCTCCGACAACTTCACTTGGCTCGTGTAGTTACACATAAGCGAGAAGCAATCAGCTGGCGCCATCTTCATTTTCAGTTGCGAACCAACACCTCAGATAAATGCGACCGTATTAGTCGTATGAAATAAAATGAGTATAATTTCATAAAATACTAGGTGTCTATATGAAACATAAATTTCGATTTTCTACTACACCTGCCTTCAGTCGAAATTTCAATAATTTCGACGTATTGGCCTGAGAGTTCTTCGGAGGAAAAAACAACTACATTCCTGGCAAATACCACGCAGAATATTGAATTACATCCCCTTCGAAAACCGTGACGTCGATCAGCCATTTTGCCGATACGGACATCTGTGGCGATTCGCAACTGATAGCGGAATGGCATTGTACACTGACGCGTTTCGACCTTCTTGGGTTTCTTCTAGAGTGCCGTAATGCCTACCAGTTCAGAATCTCTATTCCGAACTGAAGATACCGCCCTCCGACTACTTCACTTGGCTCGTGTAGTTACACACAAGCGAGAAGCAGTCAGCTGGCGCCATCTTCACTTTCAGTTGCGAACCAACACCTCAGATAAATGCGACCGTATTAGTCGTATGAAATAAAATGAGTATAATTTCATAAAATACTAGGTGTCTATATGAAACATAAATTTCGATTTTCTACTACACCTGCCGTCAGTCGAAATTTCAATAATTTCGACTTATTCGCCTGACCGTTCTACGAAGGAAAAAACAACTACATTCCTGGCAAATACCACGCAGAATATTGAATTACATCCCCTTCGAAAACCGTGACGTCGATCAGCCATTTTGCCGATACGGACATCTGTGGCGATTCGCAACTGATAGCGGAATGGCATAGTGCACTGACGGGTTTCGACCTTCTTGGGTCTCTTCAAGAGTGCCCTAATGCCTTCCAGTTCAGAATCTCTAATCCGAACTGAAGATACCGCCCTCCGACAACTTCACTTGGCTCGTGTAGTTACACACAAGCGAGAAGCAGTCAGCTGGCGCCATCTTCACTTTCAGTTGCGAACCAACAGCTCAGAAAAATGCGACCGCATTAGTCGTATGAAATAAAATGAATATAATTTCATAATATACTAGGTGTCTATATGAAACATAAATTTCCATTTCCTACTACACCTGCCTTCAGTCGAGATTTCAATAATTTCGTTGTATTGGCCTGACCGTTCTTCGAAGGAAAAAACAACTACATTCCTGGCAAATAACACGCAGAATATTGAATTACATCTCCATCGGAAATTGTGACGTCGATCAGCCATTTTGCCGATACGGACATCTGTGGTGATTCGCAACTGATAGCGGATTGTCATAGTACACTGACGCGTTTCGACCTTCTTGCGTCTCTTCAAAAGTGCCGTAATAACTTCCAGTTTAGAATCTCTAATCCGAACTGAAGATACCGCCCTCCGACAACTTCACTTGGCTCGTGTAGTTACACACAAGCGAGAAGATGTCAGCTGGCGCCATCTTCACTTTCAGTTGCGAACCAACACCTCAGATAAATGCGACCGTATTAGTTGTATGAAATAAAATGAATATAATTTCATAAAATACTAGGTGTCTATATGAAACATAAATTTCGATTTTCTACTACACCTGCCTTCAGTCGAAATTTCAATAATTTCGACGTATTCGCCTGACCGTTCTTCGAAGGAAAGAACAACTACATTCCTGGCAAATACCACGCAGAATATTGAATTACATCCCCTTCGAAAACCGTGACGTCGATCAGCCATTTTGCCGATACGGACATCTGTGGTAATTCGCAACTGATAGCGGAATGGCATAGTACACTGACGAGTTTCGACCTTCTTGGGTCTCTTCAAGAGTGCCGTAATGCCTTCCAGTTCATATCTCTAATCTGAACTGAAGATACCGCCCTCCAACAACTTCACTTGGCTCGTGTAGTTACACACAAGCGAGATGCAGTCAGCTGGCGCCATCTTCATTTTCAGTTGCGAACCAACACCTCAGATAAATTCGACCGTATTAGTCGTATGAAATAAAATGAATATAATTTCATAAAATACTAGGTGTCTATATGAAAAATAAATTTCGATTCTATACTACACCTGCCTTCAGTCGGAATTTCAATAATTTCGACGTATTGGCCTGACCGTCCTTCGAAGAAAAAAATAACTACATTCCTGGCAAATACCACGTAGAATATTGAATTACATCCCCTTCGAAATCCGTGACGTCGATCAGCCATTTTGCCGATACGGACATCTGTGGCGATTCGCAACTGATAGCGGAATGGCATAGTACACTGACGCGTTTCGACCTTCTTGGTTTTCTTCAAGAGTGCCGTAATGCCTTCCAGTTCAGAATCTCTAATCCGAACTGAAGATACCGCCCTCCGACAACTTCACTTGGCTCGTGTAGTTACACACAAGCGAGAAGCAGTTAGCTGGCGCCATCTTCATTTTCAGTTGCGAACCAACACCTCAGATAAATGCGACCGTATTAGTCGTATGAAATAAAATGAGTATAATTTCATGAAATACTAGGGGTCTATATGAAACATAAATTTCGATTCTATACTACACCTGCCTTCAGTCGAAATTTCAATAATTTTGACGTATTGGCCTGACCGTCGTTCGAAGGAAAAAACAACTACATTCCTGGCAAATACCACGCAGAATATTGAATTACATCCCCTTCGAAAACCGTGACGTCGATCAGTCATTGTGCCGATACGGACATCTGTGGTGATTCGCAACTGATAGCGGAATGGCATAGTACACTGACGCGTTTCAACCTTCTTGGGTCTCTTCAAGAGTGCCGTAATGCCTTCCAGTTCATAATCTCTAATCCGAACTGAAGATACCGCCCTCCGACAACTTCACTTGGCTCGTGTAGTTACACACAAGCGAGAAGCAGTCATCTGGCGCCATCTTCACTTTCAGTTGCGAACCAACACCTCAGATAAATGCGACCGTATTAGTCGTATGAAATAAAATGAATACCATTTCATAAAATACTAGGTGTCTATATGAAACATAAATTTCGATTTTCTACTACACCTGCCTTCAGTCGAAATTTTAATTTCGACGTATTCGCCTGACCGTTCTTCGAAGAGAAAAACAACTACATTCCTGGCAAATACCACGCAGAATATTGAATTACATCCCCTTCGAAAACCGTGACGTCGATCAGCCATTTTGCCGATACGGACATCTGTGGTGATTCGCAACTGATAGCGAAATGGCGTTGTACACTGACGCGTTTCGACCTTCTTGGGTCTCTTCTAGAGTGCCGTAATGCCTTCCAGTTCAGAATCTCTAATCCGAACTGAAGATACCGCCCTCCGACAACTTTACTTGGCTCGTGTAGTTACACACAAGCGAGAAGCAGTCAGCTGGCGCCATCTTCACTTTCAGTTGCGAACCAACACCTCAGATAAATGCGACCGTATTAGTCGTATGAAATAAAATGAATATAATTTCATAAAATACTAGGTGTCTATATGAAACATAAATTTCCATTTCCTACTACACCTGCCTTCAGTCGAAATTTCAATAATTTCGTCGTATTGGCCTGACCGTTCTTCGAAGGAAAAAACAACTACATTCCTGGCAAATACCACGCAGAATATTGAATAACATCCCCTTCGAAAACCGTGACGTCGATCAGCCATTGTGCCGATACGGACATTTGTGGTGATTCGCAACTGATAGCGGAATGGCATATTACACTGACGCGTTTCAACCTTCTTGGGTCTCTTCAAGAGTGCCGTAATGCCTTCCAGTTCAGAATATCTAATCCGAACTGATGATACCGCCCTCCGACAACTTCACTTGGCTCGTGTAGTTACACACAAGCGAGAAGCAGTCAGCTGGCGCCATCTTTACTTTCAGTTGCAAACCAACACCTCAGATAAATGCGACCGTATTAGTTGTATGAAATAAAATGAATATAATTTCATAAAATACTAGGTGTCTATATGAAACATAAATTTCGATTTTCTACTACACCTGCCTTCAGTCGAAATTTCAATAATTTCGACGTATTCGCCTGACCGTTCTTCGAAGGAAAGAACAACTACATTCCTGGCAAATACCACGCAGAATATTGAATTACATCCCCTTCGAAAACCGTGACGTCGATCAGTCATTTTGCCGATACGGACATCTGTGGTGATTCGCAACTGATAGCGGATTGTCATAGTACACTGACGCGTTTCGACCTTCTTGCGTCTCTTCAAGAGTGCCGTAATAACTTCCAGTTCAGAATCTCTAATCCGAACTGAAGATACCGCCCTCCGACAACTTCACTTGGCTCGTGTAGTTACACACAAGCGAGGAGCAGTCAGGTGGCGCCATCTTCACTTTCAGTTGCAAACCAACACCTCAGATAAATGCGACCGTATTAGTCGTATGAAATAAAATGAATATAATTTCATAAAATACTAGGTGTCTATATGAAACATAAATTTCGATTCTATACTACATCGGCCTTCAGTCGAAATTTCAATAATTTCGACGTATTGGCCTGACCGTCCTTCGAAGGAAAAAACAACTACATTCCTGGCAAATACCACGCAGAATATTGAATTACATCCCCTTCGAAAACCGTGACGTCGATCAGCCATTGTACCGATACGGACATCTGTGGTGATTCGCAACTGATAGCGGAATGGCATAGTACACTGACGCGTTTCGACCTTCTTGGGTCTCTTCACGATAGCCGTAATGCCTTCCAGTTCATAATCTCTTATCCGAACTGAAGATACCGCCCTCCGACAACTTCACTTGGCTCGTGTAGTTACACATAAGCGAGAAGCAATCCGCTGGCGCCATCTTCATTTTCAGTTGCGAACCAACACCTCAGATAAATGCGACCGTATTAGTCGTATGAAATAAAATGAATACAATTTCATAAAATACTAGGTGTCTATATGAAACATAAATTTCGATTTTCTACTACACCTGCCTTCAGTCGAAATTTTAATAATTTCGACGTATTCGCCTGACCGTTCTTCGAAGAGAAAAACAACTACATTCCTGGCAAATACCACGCAGAATATTGAATTACATCCCCTTCGAAAACCGTGACGTCGATCAGCCATTTTGCCGATACGGACATCTGTGGTGATTCGCAACTGATAGCGAAATGGCGTTGTACACTGACGCGTTTCGACCTTCTTGGGTCTCTTCTAGAGTGCCGTAATGCCTTCCAGTTCAGAATCTCTAATCCGAACTGAAGATACCGCCCTCCGACAACTTTACTTGGCTCGTGTAGTTACACACAAGCGAGAAGCAGTCAGCTGGCGCCATCTTCACTTTCAGTTGCGAACCAACACCTCAGATAAATGCGACCGTATTAGTCGTATGAAATAAAATGAATATAATTTCATAAAATACTAGGTGTCTATATGAAACATAAATTTCCATTTCCTACTACACCTGCCTTCAGTCGAAATTTCAATAATTTCGTCGTATTGGCCTGACCGTTCTTCGAAGGAAAAAACAACTACATTCCTGGCAAATACCACGCAGAATATTGAATAACATCCCCTTCGAAAACCGTGACGTCGATCATCCATTTTGCCGATACGGACATCTGTGGCGATTCGCAACTGATAGCGGAATGGCATAGTACACTGACGCGTTTCGACCTTCTTGGTTTTCTTCAAGAGTGCCGTAATGCCTTCCAGTTCAGAATCTCTAATCCGAACTGAAGATACCGCCCTCCGACAACTTCACTTGGCTCGTGTAGTTACACACAAGCGAGAAGCAGTTAGCTGGCGCCATCTTCATTTTCAGTTGCGAACCAACACCTCAGATAAATGCGACCGTATTAGTCGTATGAAATAAAATGAGTATAATTTCATGAAATACTAGGGGTCTATATGAAACATAAATTTCGATTCTATACTACACCTGCCTTCAGTCGAAATTTCAATAATTTTGACGTATTGGCCTGACCGTCGTTCGAAAGAAAAAACAACTACATTCCTGGCAAATACCACGCAGAATATTGAATTACATCCCCTTCGAAAACCGTGACGTCGATCAGTCATTGTGCCGATACGGACATCTGTGGTGATTCGCAACTGATAGCGGAATGGCATAGTACACTGACGCGTTTCAACCTTCTTGGGTCTCTTCAAGAGTGCCGTAATGCCTTCCAGTTCATAATCTCTAATCCGAACTGAAGATACCGCCCTCCGACAACTTCACTTGGCTCGTGTAGTTACACACAAGCGAGAAGCAGTCATCTGGCGCCATCTTCACTTTCAGTTGCGAACCAACACCTCAGATAAATGCGACCGTATTAGTCGTATGAAATAAAATGAATACAATTTCATAAAATACTAGGTGTCTATATGAAACATAAATTTCGATTTTCTACTACACCTGCCTTCAGTCGAAATTTTAATTTCGACGTATTCGCCTGACCGTTCTTCGAAGAGAAAAACAACTACATTCCTGGCAAATACCACGCAGAATATTGAATTACATCCCCTTCGAAAACCGTGACGTCGATCAGCCATTGTGCCGATACGGACATCTGTGGTGATTCGCAACTGATAGCGGAATGGCATAGTACACTGACGCGTTTCGACCTTCTTGGGTCTCTTCACGATAGCCGTAATGCCTTCCAGTTCATAATCTCTTATCCGAACTGAAGATACCGCCCTCCGACAACTTCACTTGGCTCGTGTAGTTACACATAAGCGAGAAGCAATCCGCTGGCGCCATCTTCATTTTCAGTTGCGAACCAACACCTCAGATAAATGCGACCGTATTAGTCGTATGAAATAAAATGAATACAATTTCATAAAATACTAGGTGTCTATATGAAACATAAATTTCGATTTTCTACTACACCTGCCTTCAGTCGAAATTTTAATAATTTCGACGTATTCGCCTGACCGTTCTTCGAAGAGAAAAACAACTACATTCCTGGCAAATACCACGCAGAATATTGAATTACATCCCCTTCGAAAACCGTGACGTCGATCAGCCATTTTGCCGATACGGACATCTGTGGTGATTCGCAACTGATAGCGAAATGGCGTTGTACACTGACGCGTTTCGAGCGTCTTGAGTCTCTTCTAGAGTGCCGTAATGCCTTCCAGTTCAGAATCTCTAATCCGAACTGAAGATACCGCCCTCCGACAACTTTACTTGGCTCGTGTAGTTACACACAAGCGAGAAGCAGTCAGCTGGCGCCATCTTCACTTTCAGTTGCGAACCAACACCTCAGATAAATGCGACCGTATTAGTCGTATGAAATAAAATGAATATAATTTCATAAAATACTAGGTGTCTATATGAAACATAAATTTCCATTTCCTACTACACCTGCCTTCAGTCGAAATTTCAATAATTTCGTCGTATTGGCCTGACCGTTCTTCGAAGGAAAAAACAACTACATTCCTGGCAAATACCACGCAGAATATTGAATAACATCCCCTTCGAAAACCGTGACGTCGATCATCCATTGTGCCGATACGGACATTTGTGGTGATTCGCAACTGATAGCGGAATGGCATATTACACTGACGCGTTTCAACCTCCTTGGGTCTCTTCAAGAGTGCCGTAATGCCTTCCAGTTCAGAATATCTAATCCGAACTGATGATACCGCCCTCCGACAACTTCACTTGGCTCGTGTAGTTACACACAAGCGAGAAGCAGTCAGCTGGCGCCATCTTTACTTTCAGTTGCAAACCAACACCTCAGATAAATGCGACCGTATTAGTTGTATGAAATAAAATGAATATAATTTCATAAAATACTAGGTGTCTATATGAAACATAAATTTCGATTTTCTACTACACCTGCCTTCAGTCGAAATTTCAATAATTTCGACGTATTCGCCTGACCGTTCTTCGAAGGAAAGAACAACTACATTCCTGGCAAATACCACGCAGAATATTGAATTACATCCCCTTCGAAAACCGTGACGTCGATCAGCCATTTTGCCGATACGGACATCTGTGGTGATTCGCAACTGATAGCGGATTGTCATAGTACACTGACGCGTTTCGACCTTCTTGCGTCTCTTCAAGAGTGCCGTAATAACTTCCAGTTCAGAATCTCTAATCCGAACTGAAGATACCGCCCTCCGACAACTTCACTTGGCTCGTGTAGTTACACACAAGCGAGGAGCAGTCAGCTGGCGCCATCTTCACTTCCAGTTACGAACCATCAGCTCAGAAAAATGCGACCGTATTAGTCGTATGAAATGAAATGAATATAATTTCATAAAATACTAGGTGTCTATAAGAAACATAAATTTCGATTTTCTACTACACCTGCCTTCAGTCGAAATTTCAATAATTTCGACGTATTGGCCTGAGAGTTCTTTGGAGGAAAAAACAACTACATTCCTGGCAAATACCACGCAGAATATTGAATTACATCCCCTTCGAAAACCGTGACGTCGATCAGCCATTTTGCCGATACGGACATCTGTGGCGATTCGCAACTGATAGCGGAATGGCAATGTACACTGACGCGTTTCGACCTTCTTGGGTCTCTTCAAGAGTGCCGTAATGCCTTCTAGTTCAGAAGCTCTAATCCGAACTGAAGATACCGCCCTCCGACAACTTCACTTGGCTCGTGTAGTTACACACAAGCGAGAAGCAGTCAGCTGGCGCCATCTTCATTTTCAGTTGCGAACCAACACCTCAGATAAATGCGACCGTATTAGTTGTATGAAATAAAATGAATATAATTTCATGAAATACTAGGTGTCTATATGAAACATAAATTTCGATTTCCTACTACACCTGCCATCAGTCGAAATTTGAATAATTTCGACGTATTCGCCTGACCGTTCTTCGAAGGAAAAAACGACTACATTCCTGGTAAATACCACGCAGAATATTGAATTACATCCCCTTCGAAAACCGTGACGTCGGTCAGCCATTTTGCCGATACGGACATCTGTGGTGATTCGCAACTGATAGCGGAATGGCATTGTACACTGACGCGTTTCGACCTTCTTGGGTCTCTTCAAGATAGCCGTAATGCCTTCCAGTTCATAATCTCTTATCCGAACTGAAGATACCGCCCTCCGACAACTTCACTTGGCTCGTGTAGTTACACATAAGCGAGAAGCAATCAGCTGGCGCCATCTTCATTTTCAGTTGCGAACCAACACCTCAGATAAATGCGACCGTATTAGTCGTATGAAATAAAATGAGTATAATTTCATAAAATACTAGGTGTCTATATGAAACATAAATTTCGATTTTATACTACACTTGCCCTCAGTCGGAATTTCAATAATTTCGACGTATTGGCCTGACCGTCCTTCGAAGGAAAAAACAACTAGATTCCTGGCAAATACCACGCAGAATATTGAATTACATCCTCTTCGAAAACCGTGACGTCGATCAGCCATTGTGCCGATACGGACATCTGTGGTGATTCGAAACTGATAGTGGAATGGCATAGTACACTGACGCGTTTCGACCTTCTTGGGTCTCTTCAAGATAGCCGTAATGCCTTCCAGTTCATAATCTCTAATCCGAACTGAAGATACCGCCCTCCGACAACTTCACTTGGCTCGTGTAGTTACACACAAGCGAGAAGCAGACAGCTGGCGCCATCTTCACTTTCGGTTGCGAACCAACACCTCAGATAAATGCGACCGTATTAGTCGTATGAAATAAAATGAATACAATTTCATAAAATACTAGGTGTCTATATGAAACATAAATTTCGATTTTCTACTACACCTGCCTTCAGTCAAAATTTCAATAATTTCGACGTATTCGCCCGACCGTTCTACGAAAGAAAAAACAACTACATTCCTGGCAAATACCACGCAGAATATCGAATTACATCCCCTTCGAAAACCGTGACGTCGATCAGCCATTTTGCCGATACGGACATCTGTGGTGATTCGCAACTGATAGCGGAATGGCATTGTACACTGACGCGTTTCAACCTTCTTGGGTTTCTTCTAGAGTGCCGTAATGCCTACCAGTTCAGAATCTCTAATCCGAACTGAAGATACCGCCCTCCGGCTACTTCACTTGGCTCGTGTAGTTACACACAAGCGAGAAGCAGTCAGCTGGCGCCATCTTCATTTTCAGTTGCGAACCAACACCTCAGATAAATGCGACCGTATTAGTCGTATGAAATGAAATGAATATAATTTCATAAAATACTAGGTGTCTATAAGAAACATAAATTTCGATTTTCTACTACACCTGCCTACAGTCGAAATTTCAATAATTTCAACGTATTGGCCTGATAGTTCTTCGGAGGAAAAAACAACTACATTCCTGGCAAATACCACGCAGAATATTGAATTACATCCCCTTCGAAAACCGTGACGTCGATCAGCCATTTTGCCGATACGGACATCTGTGGCGATTCGCAACTGATAGCGGAATGGCAATGTACACTGACGCGTTTCGACCTTCTTGGGTCTCTTCTAGAGTGCCGTAATGCCTACCAGTTCAAAATCTCTAATCCGAACTGAAGATACCGCCCTCCGACAACTTAATTTGGCTCGTGTAGTTACACACAAGCGAGAAGCAGTCAGCTGGCGCCATCTTCATTTTCAGTTGCGAACCAACACCTCAGATAAATGCGACCGTATTAGTCGTATGAAATAAAATGAATATAATTTCATGAGATACTAGGTGTCTATATGAAACATAAATTTCGATTTTATACTACACCTGCCTTCAGTCGAAATTTCAATAATTTCGACGTATTGGCCTGACCGTTCTTCGAAGGAAAAAATAACTACATTTCTGGCAAATACCGCGCAGAATATTGATTTACATCCTCTTCGAAAACCGTGACGTCGATCAGACATTTTGCCGATACGGACATCTGTGGTGATTCGCAACTGATAGCGGAATGGCATAGTACACTGACGCGTTTCGACCTTCTTGGGTCTCTTCAAGAGTGCCGTAATGCCTTCTAGTTCAGAATCTCTAATCCGAACTGAAGATACCGCCCTCCGACAACTTCACTTGGCTCGTGTAGTTACACACAAGCGAGAAGCAGTCAGCTGTCGCCATCTTCATTTTCAGTTGCGAACCAACACCTCAGATAAATGCGACCGTATTAGTTGTATGAAATAAAATGAATATAATTTCATGAAATACTAGGTGTCTATATGAAACATAAATTTCGATTTCCTACTACACCTGCCATCAGTCGAAATTTGAATAATTTCGACGTATTCGCCTGACCGTTCTTCGAAGGAAAAAACGACTACATTCCTGGTAAATACCACGCAGAATATTGAATTACATCCCCTTCGAAAACCGTGACGTCGGTCAGCCATTTTGCCGATACGGACATCTGTGGTGATTCGCAACTGATAGCGGAATGGCATTGTACACTGACGCGTTTCGACCTTCTTGGGTCTCTTCTAGAGTGCCGTAATGCCTACCAGTTCAGAATCTCTAATCCGAACTGAAGATACCGCCCTCCGGCTACTTCACTTGGCTCGTGTACTTACACACAAGCGAGAAGCAGTCAGCTGGCGCCATCTTCACTTCCAGTTACGAACCATCAGCTCAGAAAAATGCGACCGTATTAGTCGTATGAAATGAAATGAATATAATTTCATAAAATACTAGGTGTCTATAAGAAACATAAATTTCGATTTTCCACTACACCTGCCTTCAGTCGAAATTTCAATAATTTCGACGTATTGGCCTGAGAGTTCTTTGGAGGAAAAAACAACTACATTCCTGGCAAATACCACGCAGAATATTGAATTACATCCCCTTCGAAAACCGTGACGTCGATCAGCCATTTTGCCGATACGGACATCTGTGGCGATTCGCAACTGATAGCGGAATGGCAATGTACACTGACGCGTTTCGACCTTCTTGGGTCTCTTCTAGAGTGCCGTAATGCCTACCAGTTCAGAATCTCTAATCCGAACTGAAGATACCGCCCTCCGACAACTTCACTTGGCTCGTGTAGTTACACACAAGCGAGAAGCAGTCAGCTGGCGCCATCTTCACTTTCAGTTGCGAACCAACACCTCAGATAAATGCGACCATATTAGTTGTATGAAATAAAATGAATATAATTTCATAAAATACTAGGTGTCTATATGAAACATAAATTTCGATTTCCTACTACACCTGCCTTCAGTCGAAATTTCAATAATTTCGACGTATTGGCCTGACCGTTCTTCGAAGGAAAAAACAACTACATTCCTGGCAAATAACACGCAGAATATTTATTTACATCTCCTTCGAAAACTGTGACGTCAATCAGCCATTTTGCCGATACGGACATCTGTGGTGATTCGCAACTGATAGCGGATTGGCATAGTACACTGGCGCGTTTCGACCTTCTTGCGTCTCTTCAAGAGTGCCGTAATAACTTCCAGTTCAGAATCTCTAATCCGAACTGAAGATACCGCCCTCCGACAACTTCACTTGGCTCGTGTAGTTACACACAAGCGAGAAGCAGTCAGCTGGCGCCCTCCTCACTTTCAGTTGCGAATCAACACTTCAGATAAATGCGACCGTATTAGTCGTATGAAATAAAATGAGTATAATTTCATAAAATACTAGGTGTCTATATGAAACATAAATTTCGATTTTATACTACACCTGCCCTCAGTCGGAATTTCAATAATTTCGACGTATTGGCCTGACCGTCCTTCGAAGGAAAAAACAACTACATTCCTGGCAAGTACCACGAAGAATATTGAATAACATCCTCTTCGAAAACCGTGACGTCGATCAGCCATTGTGCCGATACGGACATCTGTGGTGATTCGAAACTGATAGCGGAATGGCATAGTACACTGACGCGTTTCGACCTTCTTGGGTCTCTTCAAGATAGCTGTAATGCCTTCCAGTTCATAATCTCTAATCCGAACTGAAGATACCGCCCTCCGACAACTTCACTTGGCTCGTAGAGTTACACACAAGCGAGAAGCAGTCAGCTGGCGCCATCTTCACTTTCAGTTGCGAACCAACACCTCAGATAAATGCGACCGTATTAGTCGTATGAAATAAAATGAATACAATTTCATAAAATACTAGGTGTCTATATGAAATATAAATTTCGATTTTCTACTACACCTGCCTTCAGTCGAAATCTCAATAATTTCGACGTATTCGCCTGACCGTTCTATGAAGGAAAAAACAACCACATTCCTGGCAAATACCACGCAGAATATTGAATTACATCCCCTTCGAAAACCGTGACGTCGATCAGCCATTTTGCCGATACGGACATCTGTGGTGATTCGCAACTGATAGCGGAATGGCATTGTACACTGACGCGTTTCGACCTTCTTGGGTTTCTTCTAGAGTGCCGTAATGCCTACCAGTTCAGAATCTCTATTCCGAACTGAAGATACCGCCCTCCGACTACTTCACTTGGCTCGTGTAGTTACACACAAGCGAGAAGCAGTCAGCTGGCGCCATCTTCACTTTCAGTTGCGAACCAACACCTCAGATAAATGCGACCGTATTAGTCGTATGAAATAAAATGAGTATAATTTCATAAAATACTAGGTGTCTATATGAAACATAAATTTCGATTTTATACTACACCTGCCCTCAGTCGGAATTTCAATAATTTCGACGTATTGGCCTGACCGTCCTTCGAAGGAAAAAACAACTACATTCCTGGCAAGTACCACGAAGAATATTGAATAACATCCTCTTCGAAAACCGTGACGTCTATCAGCCATTGTGCCGATACGGACATCTGTGGTGATTCGCAACTGATAGCGGAATGGCATAGTACACTGACGCGTTTCGACCTTCTTGGGTCTCTTCAAGATAGCTGTAATGCCTTCCAGTTCATAATCTCTAATCCGAACTGAAGATACCGCCCTCCGACAACTTCACTTGGCTCGTAGAGTTACACACAAGCGAGAAGCAGTCAGCTGGCGCCATCTTCACTTTCAGTTGCGAACCAACACCTCAGATAAATGCGACCGTATTAGTCGTATGAAATAAAATGAATACAATTTCATAAAATACTAGGTGTCTATATGAAACATAAATTTCGATTTTCTACTACACCTGCCTTCAGTCGAAATTTCAATAATTTCGACGTATTCGCCTGACCGTTCTACGAAGGAAAAAACAACTACATTACTGGCAAATTCCACGCAGAATATTGAATTACATCATCTTCGAAAACCGTGACGTCGATCAGCCATTTTGCCGATACGGACATCTGTGGTGATTCGCAACTGATAGCGGAATGGCATTGTACACTGACGCGTTTCGACCTTCTTGGGTTTCTTCTAGAGTGCCGTAATGCCTTCCAGTTCATAATCTCTAATCCGAACTGAAGATACCGCCCTCCGACAACTTCACTTGGCTCGTAGAGTTACACACAAGCGAGAAGCAGTCAGCTGGCGCCATCTTCACTTTCAGTTGCGAACCAACACCTCAGATAAATGCGACCGTATTAGTCGTATGAAATAAAATGAATACAATTTCATAAAATACTGGGTGTCTATATGAAACATAAATTTCGATTTTCTACTACACCTGCCTTCAGTCGAAATTTCAATAATTTCGACGTATTCGCCTGACCGTTCTACGAAGGAAAAAACAACTACATTCCTGGCAAATACCACGCAGAATATTGAATTACATCCCCTTCGAAAACCGTGACGTCGATCAGCCATTTTGCCGATACGGACATCTGTGGCGATTCGCAACTGATAGCGGAATGGCATAGTACACTGACGCGTTTCGACCTTCTTGGGTCTCTTCAAGAGTGCCCTAATGCCTTCCAGTTCAGAATCTCTAATCCGAACTGAAGATACCGCCCTCCGACAACTTCATTTGGCTCGTGTAGTTACACACAAGCGAGAAGCAGTCAGCTGGCGCCATCTTCATTTTCAGTTGCGAACCAACACCTCAGATAAATGCGACCGTATTAGTCGTATGAAATAAAATTAATATAATTTCATAAAATACTAGGTGTCTATATGAAACATAAATTTCGATTTTCTACTACACCTGCCTTCAGTCGAAATTTCAATAATTTCGACGTATACGCCTGACCGTTCTACGAAGGAAAAAACAACTACATTCCTGGCAAATACCACGCAGAATATTGAATTACATCCCCTTCGAAAACCGTGACGTCGATCAGCCATTTTGCCGATACGGACATCTGTGGTGATTCGCAACTGATAGCGGAATGGCATTGTACACTGACGCGTTTCGACCTTCTTGGGTCTCTTCTAGAGTGCCGTAATGCCTACCAGTTCAGAATCTCTAATCCGAACTGAAGATACCGCCCTCCGGCTACTTCACTTGGCTCGTGTACTTACACACAAGCGAGAAGCAGTCAGCTGGCGCCATCTTCACTTCCAGTTACGAACCATCAGCTCAGAAAAATGCGACCGTATTAGTCGTATGAAATGAAATGAATATAATTTCATAAAATACTAGGTGTCTATAAGAAACATAAATTTCGATTTTCTACTACACCTGCCTTCAGTCGAAATTTCAATAATTTCGACGTATTGGCCTGAGAGTTCTTTGGAGGAAAAAACAACTACATTCCTGGCAAATACCACGCAGAATATTGAATTACATCCCCTTCGAAAACCGTGACGTCGATCAGCCATTTTGCCGATACGGACATCTGTGGCGATTCGCAACTGATAGCGGAATGGCAATGTACACTGACGCGTTTCGACCTTCTTGGGTCTCTTCTAGAGTGCCGTAATGCCTACCAGTTCAGAATCTCTAATCCGAACTGAAGATACCGCCCTCCGACAACTTCATTTGGCTCGTGTAGTTACACACAAGCGAGAAGCAGTCAGCTGGCGCCATCTTCATTTTCAGTTGCGAACCAACACCTCAGATAAATGCGACCGTATTAGTTGTATGAAATAAAATGAATATAATTTCATAAAATACTAGGTGTCTATATGAAACATAAATTTCGATTTCCTACTACACCTGCCATCAGTCGAAATTTCAATAATTTCGTCGTATTGGCCTGACCGTTCTTCGAAGGAAAAAACAACTACATTTCTGGCAAATACCGCGCAGAATATTGATTTACATCCCCTTCGAAAACCGTGACGTCGATCAGACATTTTGCCGATACGGACATCTGTGGTGATTCGCAACTGATAGCGGAATGGCATAGTACCTTGACGCGTTTCGACCTTCTTGGGTCTCTTCAAGAGTGCCGTATTGCCTTGACGCGTTTTGACCTTCTTGGGTCTCTTCAAGAGTGCCGTATTGCCTTCTAGTTCAGAATCTCTAATCCGAACTGAAGATACCGCCCTCCGACAACTTCACTTGGCTCGTGTAGTTACACACAAGCGAGAAGCAGTCAGCTGGCGCCATCTTCATTTTCAGTTGCGAACCAACACCTCAGATAAATGCGACCGTATTAGTTGTATGAAATAAAATGAATATAATTTCATAAAATACTAGGTGTCTATATGAAACATAAATTTCGATTTCCTACTACACCTGCCATCAGTCGAAATTTGAATAATTTCGACGTATTGGCCTGACCGTTCTTCGAAGGAAAAAACAACTACATTCCTGGTAAATACCACGCAGAATATTGAATTACATCCCCTTCGAAAACCGTGACGTCGGTCAGCCATTTTGCCGAAACGGACATCTGTGGTGATTCGCAACTGATAGCGGAATGGCATAGTACACTGCCGCGTTTCGACCTTCATGGTTTTCTTCAAGAGTGCCCTAATGCCTTCCAGTTCAGAATCCCTAATCCGAACTGAAGATACCGCCCTCCGACAACTTCATTTGGCTCGTGTAGTTACACACAAGCGAGAAGCAGTCAGCTGGCGCCATCTCCATTTTCAGTTGCGCACCAACACCTCAGATAAATGCGACCGTATTAGTCGTATGAAATGAAATGAATATAATTTCATAAAATACCAGGTGTCTATAAGAAACATAAATTTCGATTTTCTACTACACCTGCCTTCAGTCGAAATTTCAATAATTTCGACGTATTGGCCTGAACGTCCTTCGAAGGAAAAAACAACTACATTCCTGGCAAATACCACGCAGAATATTGAATTACATCCCCTTCAAAAACCGTGACGTCGATCAGCCATTTTGCCGGTACGGACATCTGTGGTGATTAGCAACTGATAGCGGAACGGCATAGTACACTGACGCGTTTCGACCTTCCTGGGTCTCTTCAAGAGTGCCGTAATGCCTTCCAGTTCAGAATCTCTAACCGAACTGAAGATTCCGCCCTCCGACAAATTCACATGGCTCGTGTAGTTACACACAAGCGAGAAGCAGTCAGCTGGCGCCATCTTAACTTTCAGTTGCGAAGCAACAGCTCAGAAAAATGCGACCGTATTAGTCGTATGTAATAAAATGAATATAATTTCAGAAAATACTAGGTGTCTATAAGAAACATAAATTTCTATTTTCTACTACACCAGCCTTCAGTCGAAATTACAATAATTTCGATGTATTGGCCTGACCGTTCTTCGAAGGAAAAAACAACTACATTCCTGGCAAATACCACGCAGAATACTGAATTACATCCCCTTCGGAAACAGTGACGTCGATCAGCCATTTTGCCGATGCGGACATCTATGGTGATTTGCCACTGATAGCGGAATAGCATATTACACTGACGCGTTCCGACCTTCTTGGGTCTCTTCAAGAGTGCCGTAATGCCTTCCAGTTCAGAATCTCTAATCCGAACTGAAGATACCGGCCTCCGACAACTTCACTTGGCTCGTGTAGTTACACACAAGCGAGAAGCAGTCAGCTGGCGCCATCTTCACTTTCAGTTGCGAACCAACACCTCAGATAAATGCGACCGTATTAGTTGTATGAAATAAAATGAATATAATTTCATAAAATACTAGGTGTCTATATGAAACATAAATTTCGATTTCCTACTACACCTGCCATCAGTCGAAATTTGAATAATTTCGACGTATTGGCCTGACCGTTCTTCGAAGGAAAAAACAACTACATTCCTGGTAAATACCACGCAGAATATTGAATCACATCCCCTTCGAAAACCGTGACGTCGGTCAGCCATTTTGCCGATACGGACATCTGTGGTGATTCGCAACTGATAGCGGAATGGCATAGTACACTGCCGCGTTTCGACCTTCATGGTTTCCTTCAAGAGTGCCCTAATGCCTTCCAGTTCAGAATCCCTAATCCGAACTGAAGATACCGCCCTCCGACAACTTCATTTGGCTCGTGTAGTTACACACAAGCGAGAAGCAGTCAGCTGGCGCCATCTCCATTTTCAGTTGCGCACCAACACCTCAGATAAATGCGACCGTATTAGTCGTATGAAATAAAATGAATATAATTTCATAAAATACTAGGTATCTATATGAAACATAAATTTCGATTTTATACTACATCTGCCTTCAGTCGAAATTTCAATAATTTCGACGTATTGGCCTGACCGTTCTTCGAAGGAAAAAACAACTACATTTCTGGCAAATAACACGTAGAATATTGATTTACATCCCCTTCGAAAACCGTGACGTCAAACAGACATTTTGCCGATACGGACATCTGTGGTGATTAGCAACTGATAGCGGAATGGCATAGTACACTGACGCGTTTCGACCTTCTTGGGTCTCTTCAAGAATGCCGTAATGCCTTCCAGTTCAGAATCTCTAATCCGAACTGAAGATACCGCCCTCCGACAACTTCACTTGGCTCGTGTAGTTACACACAAGCAAGAAGCAGTCAGCTGGCGCCATCTTCACTTTCAGTTGCGAACCAACACCTCAGATAAATGCGACCGTATTAGTTGTATGAAATAAAATGAATATAATTTCATAAAATACTAGGTGTCTATATGAAACATAAATTTCGATTTCCTACTACACCTGCCTTCAGTCGAAATTTCAATAATTTCGACGTATTGGCCTGACCGTTCTTCGAAGAAAAAAACAACTACATTCCTGGCAAATAACACGCAGAATATTTATTTACATCTCCTTCGAAAATTGTGACGTCAATCAGCCATTTTGCCGATACGGACATCTGTGGTGATTCGCAACTGATAGCGGATTGGCATAGTACACTGACGCGTTTCGACCTTCTTGCGTCTCTTCAAGAGTGCCGTAATAACTTCCAGTTCAGAATCTCTAATCCGAAATGAAGATACCGCCCTCCGACAACTTCACTTGGCTCGTGTAGTTACACACAAGCTAGAAGCAGTCAGCTGGCGCCCTCCTCACTTTCAGTTGCGAATCAACACCTCAGATAAATGCGACCGTATTAGTCGTATGAAATAAAATGAATATAATTTCATAAAATACTAGGTGTCTATATGAAACATAAATTTCGATTCTATACTACACCTGCCTTCAGTCGAAATTTCAATAATTTCGACGTATTGGCCTGACCGTATTTCGAAGGAAAAAACAACTACATTCCTGGCAAATACCACGCAGAATATTGAATTACATCCCCTTCGAAAACCGTGACGTCGATCAGCCATTGTGCCGATACGGACATCAGTGGTGATTCGCAACTGATAGCGGAATGGCATAGTACACTGACGCGTTTCGACCTTCTTGGGTCTCTTCAAGATAGCCGTAATGCCTTCCAGTTCTTAATCTCTAATCCGAACTGAAGATACCGCTCTCCGACAACTTCATTTGGCTCGTGTAGTTACACACAAGCGAGAAGCAGTCAGCTGGCGCCATCTTCATTTTCAGTTGCGAACCAACACCTCAGATAAATGCGACCGTATTAGTCGTATGAAATAAAATGAGTATAATTTCATAAAATACTAGGTGTCTATATGAAACATAAATTTCGATTTTATACTACACCTGCCCTCAGTCGGAATTTCAATAATTTCGACGTATTGGCCTGACCGTCCTTCGAAGGAAAAAACAACTACATTCCTGGCAAATACCACGCAGAATATTGAATTACATTCTCTTCGAAAACCGTGACGTCGATCAGCCATTGTGCCGATACGGACATCTGTGGTGATTCGCAACTGATAGCGGAATGGCATAGTACACTGACGCGTTTCGACCTTCTTGGGTCTCTTTAAGATAGCCGTAATGCCTTCCAGTTCATAATCTCTAATCCGAACTGAAGATACCGCCCTCCGACAACTTCACTTGGCTCGTGTAGTTACACACAAGCGAGAAGCAGTCAGCTGGCGCCATCTTCACTTTCAGTTGCGAACCAACACCTCAGATAAATGCGACCGTATTAGTCGTATGAAATAAAATGAATACAATTTCATAAAATACTAGGTGTCTATGTGAAACATAAATTTCGATTTTCTACTACACCTGCCTTCAGTCGAAATTTCAATAATTTCGACGTATTCGCCTGACCGTTCTACGAAGGAAAAAACAACTACATTCCTGGCAAATACCACGCAGAATATTGAATTACATCCCCTTCGAAAACCGTGACGTCGATCAGCCATTTTTCCGATACGGACATCTGTGGTGATTCGCAACTGATAGCGGAATGGCATTGTACACTGACGCGTTTCGACCTTCTTGGGTTTCTTCTAGAGTGCCGTAATGCCTACCAGTTCAGAATCTCTAATCCGAACTGAAGATACCGCCCTCCGACTACTTCACTTGGCTCGTGTAGTTACACACAAGCGAGAAGCCGTCTGCTGGCGCCATCTTCACTTTCAGTTGCGAACCATCAGCTCAGAAAAATGCGACCGTATTAGTCGTATGAAATGAAATGAATATAATTTCATAAAATACTAGGTGTCTATAAGAAACATAAATTTCGATTTTCTACTACACCTGCCTTCAGTCGAAATTTCAATAATTTCGACGTATTGGCCTGAGAGTTCTTCGGAGGAAAAAACAACTACATTCCTGGCAAATACCACGCAGAATATTGAATTACATCCCCTTCGAAAACCGTGACGTCGATCAGCCATTTTTCCGATACGGACATCTGTGGCGATTCGCAACTGATAGCGGAATGGCATAGTACACTGACGCGTTTCGACCTTCTTGGGTCTCTTCAAGAGTGCCCTAATGCCTTCCAGTTCAGAATCTCTAATCCGAACTGAAGATACCGCCCTCCGACAACTTCATTTGGCTCGTGTAGTTACACACAAGCGAGAAGCAGTCAGCTGGCGCCATCTTCATTTTCAGTTGCGAACCAACACCTCAGATAAATGCGACCGTATTAGTCGTATGAAATAAAATGAATATAATTTCATAAAATACTAGGTGTCTATATGAAACATTAATTTCGATTTTCTACTACACCTGCCTTCAGTCGAAATTTCAATAATTTTGACGTATTCGCCTGACCGTTCTACGAAGGAAAAAACAACTACATTCCTGGCAAATACCACGCAGAATATTGAATTACATCCCCTTCGAAAACCGTGACGTCGATCAGCCATTTTGCCGATACGGACATCCGTGGTGATTCGCAACTGATAGCGGAATGGCATTGTACACTGACGCGTTTCGACCTTCTTGGGTCTCTTCTAGAGTGCCGTAATGCCTACCAGTTCAGAATCTCTAATCCGAACTGAAGATACCGCCCTCCGGCTACTTCACTTGGCTCGTGTAGTTACACACAAGCGAGAAGCAGTCAGCTGGCGCCATCTTCACTTTCAGTTACGAACCATCAGCACAGAAAAATGCGACCGTATTAGTCGTATGAAATGAAATGAATATAATTTCATAAAATACTAGGTGTCTATAAGAAACATAAATTTCGATTTTCTTCTACACCTGCCTTCAGTCGAAATTTCAATAATTTCGACGTATTGGCCTAAGAGTTCTTCGGAGGAAAAAACAACTACATTCCTGGCAAATACCACGCAGAATATTGAATTACATCCCCTTCGAAAACCGTGACGTCGATCAGCCATTTTGCCGATACGGACATCTGTGGCGATTCGCAACTGATAGCGGAATGGCAATGTACACTGACGCGTTTCGACCTTCTTGGGTCTCTTCTAGAGTGCCGTAATGCCTACCAGTTCAGAATCTCTAATCCGAACTGAAGATACCGCCCTCCGACAACTTCATTTGGCTCGTGTAGTTACACACAAGCAAGAAGCAGTCAGCTGGCGACATCTTCATTTTCAGTTGCGAACCAACACCTCAGATAAATGCGACCGTATTAGTCGTATGAATTAAAATGAATATAATTTCATGAAATACTAGGTGTCTATATGAAACATAAATTTCGATTTTATACTACACCTGCCTTCAGTCGAAATTTCAATAATTTCGACGTATCGGCCTGACCGTTTTTCGAAGGAAAAAACAACTACATTTCTGGCAAATACCGCGCAGAATATTGATTTACATCCCCTTCGAAAACCGTGACGTCGAACAGACATTTTGCCGATACGGACATCTGTGATGATTCGCAACTGATAGCGGAATGGCATAGTACACTGACGCGTTTCGACCTTCTTGGGTCTCTTCAAGAGTGCCGTAATGCCTTCTAGTTCAGAATCTCTAATCCGAACTGAAGATACCGCCCTCCGACAACTTCACTTGGCTCGTGTAGTTACACACAAGCGAGAGGCAGTCAGCTGGCGCCATCTTCATTTTCAGTTGCGAACCAACACCTCAGATAAATGCGACCGTATTAGTTGTATGAAATAAAATGAATATAATTTCATAAAATACTAGGTGTCTATATGAAACATAAATTTCGTTTTCCTACTACACCTGCCATCAGTCGAAATTTGAATAATTTCGACGTATTCGCCTGACCGTTCTTCGAAGGAAAAAACAACTACATTCCTGGTAAATACCACGCAGAATATTGAATTACATCCCCTTCGAAAACCGTGACGTCGGTCAGCCATTTTGCCGATACGGACATCTGTGGTGATTCGCAACTGATAGCGGAATGGCATAGTACACTGACGCGTTTCGACCTTCAAGGTTTTCTTCAAGAGTGCCCTAATGCCTTCCAGTTCAGAATCCCTAATCCGAACTGAAGATACCGCCCTCCGACAACTTCATTTGGCTCGTGTAGTTACACACAAGCGAGAAGCAGTCAGCTGGCGCCATCTCCATTTTCAGTTGCGCACCAACACCTCAGATAAATGCGACCGTATTAGTCGTATGAAATAAAATGAATATAATTTCATAAAATACTAGGTATCTATATGAAACATAAATTTCGATTTTATACTACACCTGCCTTCAGTCGATATCTCAATAATTTCGACGTATTGGCCTGACCGTTCTTCGAAGGAAAAAACAACTACATTTCTGGCAAATAACACGCAGAATATTGATTTACATCCCCTTCGAAAACCGTGACGTCGATCAGACATTTTGCCGATACGGACATCTGTGGTGATTAGCAACTGATAGCGGAATGGCATAGTACACTGACGCGTTTCGACCTTCTTGGGTCTCTTCAAGAGTGCCGTAATGCCTTCCAGTTCAGAATCTCTAATCCGAACTGAAGATACCGCCCTCCGACAACTTCACTTGGCTCGTGTAGTTACACACAAGCGAGAAGCAGTCAGCTGGCGCCATCTTCACTTTCAGTTGCGAACCAACACCTCAGATAAATGCGACCGCATTAGTTGTATGAAATAAAATGAATATAATTTCATAAAATACTAGGTGTCTATATGAAACATAAATTTCGATTTCCTACTACACCTGCCTTCAGTCGAAATTTCAATAATTTCGACGTATTGGCCTGACCGTTCTTGGAAGGAAAAAACAACTACATTCCTGGCAAATGACACGCAGAATATTTATTAACATCTCCTTCGAAAATTGTGACGTCAATCAGCCATTTTGCCGATACGGACATCTGTGGTGATTCGCAACTGATAGCGGATTGGCATAGTACACTGACGCGTTTCGACCTTCTTGCGTCTCTTCAAGAGTGCCGTAATAACTTCCAGTTCAGAATCTCTAATCCGAACTGAAGATACCGCCCTCCGACAACTTCACTTGGCTCGTGTAGTTACACACAAGCCAGAAGCAGTCAGCTGGCGCCCTCCTCACTTTCAGTTGCGAATCAACACCTCAGATAAATGCGACCGTATTAGTCGTATGAAATAAAATGAATATAATTTCATAAAATACTAGGTGTCTATATGGAACATAAATTTCGATTCTATACTACACCTGCCTTCAGTCGAAATTTCAATAATTTCGACGTATTGGCCTGGCCGTTCTTCGAAGGAAAAAACAAATACATTCCTGGCAAATACAACGCAGAATATTGAATTACATATCCTTCGAAAACCGTGACGTCGATCAACCATTGTGCCGATACGGACATCTGTGGTGATTCGCAACTGATAGCGGAAAAGCATATTACACTGACGCGTTTCAACCTTCTTGGGTCTCTTCAAGAGTGCCGTAATGCCTTCCAGTTCAGAATCTCTAATCCGAACTGAAGATACCGGCCTCCGACAACTTCACTTGGCTCGTGTAGTTACACACAAGCGAGAAGCAGGCAGCTGGCGCCATCTTCACTTTCAGTTGCGAACCAACACCTCAGATAAATGCGACCGTATTAGTTGTATGAAATAAAATGAATATAATTTCATAAAATACTAGGTGTCTATATGAAACATAAATTTCGATTTTCTACTACACCTGCCTTCAGTCGAAATTTCAATAATTTCGACGTATTCGCCTGACCGTTCTTCGAAGGAAAGAACAACTACATTCCTGGCAAATACCACGCAGAATATTGAATTACATCCCCTTCGAAAACCGTGACGTCGATCAGCCATTTTGCCGATACGGACATCTGTGGCGATTCGCAACTGATAGCGGAATTGCATAGTACACTGACGCGTTTCGACCTTCTTGGTTTTCTTCAAGAGTGCCCTAATGCCTTCCAGTTCAGAATCCCTAATCCGAACTGAAGATACCGCCCTCCGACAACTTCATTTGGCTCGTGTAGTTACACACAAGCGAGAAGCAGTCAGCTGGCGCCATCTCCATTTTCAGTTGCGCACCAACACCTCAGATAAATGCGACCGTATTAGTCGTATGAAATAAAATGAATATAATTTCATAAAATACTAGGTATCTATATGAAACATAAATTTCGATTTTATACTACACCTGCCTTCAGTCGATATCTCAATAATTTCGACGTATTGGCCTGACCGTTCTTCGAAGGAAAAAACAACTACATTTTTGGCAAATAACACGCAGAATATTGATTTACATCCCCTTCGAAAACCGTGACGTCGATCAGGCATTTTGCCGATACGGACATCTGTGGTGATTAGCAACTGATAGCGGAATGGCATAGTACACTGACGCGTTTCGACCTTCTTGGGTCTCTTCAAGAGTGCCGTAATGCCTTCCAGTTCAGAATCTCTAATCCGAACTGAAGATACCGCCCTCCGACAACTTCACTTGGCTCGTGTAGTTACACACAAGCGAGAAGCAGTCAGCTGGCGCCATCTTCACTTTCAGTTGCGAACCAACACCTCAGATAAATGCGACCGTATTAGTTGTATGAAATAAAATGGATATAATTTCATAAAATACTAGGTGTCTATATGAAACATAAATTTCGATTTCCTACTACACCTGCCTTCAGTCGAAATTTCAATAATTTCGACGTATTGGCCTGACCGTTCTTCGAAGGAAAAAACAACTACATTCCTGGCAAATGACACGCAGAATATTTATTAACATCTCCTTCGAAAATTGTGACGTCAATCAGCCATTTTGCCGATACGGACATCTGTGGTGATTCGCAACTGATAGCGGATTGGCATAGTACACTGACGCGTTTCGACCTTCTTGCGTCTCTTCAAGAGTGCCGTAATAACTTCCAGTTCAGAATCTCTAATCCGAACTGAAGATACCGCCCTCCGACAACTTCACTTGGCTCGTGTAGTTACACACAAGCCAGAAGCAGTCAGCTGGCGCCCTCCTCACTTTCAGTTGCGAATTAACACCTCAGATAAATGCGACCGTATTAGTCGTATGAAATAAAATGAATATAATTTCATAAAATACTAGGTGTCTATATGGAACATAAATTTCGATTCTATACTACACCTGCCTTCAGTCGAAATTTCAATAATTTCCACGTATTGGCCTGGCCGTTCTTCGAAGGAAAAAACAAATACATTCCTGGCAAATACAACGCAGAATATTGAATTACATATCCTTCGAAAACCGTGACGTCGATCAGCCATTGTGCCGATACGGACATCTGTGGTGATTCGCAACTGATAGCGGAAAAGCATATTACACTGACGCGTTTCGACCTTCTTGGGTCTCTTCAAGAGTGCCGTAATGCCTTCCAGTTCAGAATCTCTAATCCGAACTGAAGATACCGGCCTCCGACAACTTCACTTGGCTCGTGTAGTTACACACAAGCGAGAAGCAGTCAGCTGGCGCCATCTTCACTTTCAGTTGCGAACCAACACCTCAGATAAATGCGACCGTATTAGTTGTATGAAATAAAATTAATATAATTTCATAAAATACTAGGTGTCTATATGAAACATAAATTTCGATTTTCTACTACACCTGCCTTCAGTCGAAATTTCAATAATTTCGACGTATTCGCCTGACCGTTCTTCGAAGGAAAGAACAACTACATTCCTGGCAAATACCACGCAGAATATTGAATTACATCCCCTTCGAAAACCGTGACGTCGATCAGCCATTTTGCCGATACGGACATCTGTGGCGATTCGCAACTGATAGCGGAATTGCATAGTACACTGACGCGTTTCGACCTTCTTGGTTTTCTTCAAGAGTGCCGTAATGCCTTCCAGTTCAGAATCTCTAATCTGAACTGAAGATACCGCCCTCCGACAGCTTCACTTGGCTCGTGTAGTTACACACAAGCGAGAAGCAGTCAGCTGGCGCCATCTTCACTTTCAGTTGCGAACCAACACCTCAGATAAATGCGACCGTATTAGTTGTATGAAATAAAATGAATATAATTTCATAAAATACTAGGTGTCTATATGAAACATAAATTTCGATTTTCTACTACACCTGCCTTCAGTCGAAATTTCAATAATTTCGACGTATTCGCCTGACCGTTCTTCGAAGGAAAGAACAACTACATTCCTGGCAAATACCACGCAGAATATTGAATTACATCCCCTTCGAAAACCGTGACGTCGATCAGCCATTTTGCTGATACGGACATCTGTGGCGATTCGCAACTGATAGCGGAATTGCATAGTACACTGACGCGTTTCGACCTTCTTGGTTTTCTTCAAGAGTGCCGTAATGCCTTCCAGTTCAGAATCTCTAATCCGAACTGAAGATACCGCCCTCCGACAGCTTCACTTGGCTCGTGTAGTTACACACAAGCGAGAAGCAGTCAGCTGGCGCCATCTTCATTTTCAGTTGCGAACCAACACCTCAGATAAATGCGACCGTATTAGTCGTATGAAATAAAATGAATATAATTTCATAAAATACTAGGTGTCTATATGAAACATAAATTTTGATTTTATACTACACCTGCCTTCAGTCGAAATTTCAATAATTTCGACGTATTGGCCTCACCGTTCTTCGAAGGAAAGAACAACTACATTCCTGGCAAATACCACGCAGAATATTGAATTACATCCCCTTCGAAAACCGTGACGTCGATTAGCCATTTTGCTGATACGGACATCTGTGGTGATTCGCAACTGATAGCGGAATGGCATAGTACACTGACGCGTTTCGACTTTCTTGGGTCTTTTTAAGAGTGCCGTAATGCCTTCGAGATGAGAATCTCTAATCCGAACTGAAGATACCGCCCTCCGACAACTTCATTTGGCTCGTGTAGTTACACACAAGCGAGAAGCAGTCAGCTGGGGCCATCTTCACTTTCAGTTGCGAACCAACACCTCAGATAAATGCGACCGTATTAGTCGTATGGAATAAAATGAATATAATTTCATAAAATACTAGGTGTCTTTATGAAACATAAATTTCGATTTTCTACTACACCTGCCTTCTGCGTGGTATTTGCCAGGAATGTAGTTGTTTTTGCCTTCGAAGATCGGTCAGGCCAATACGTCGAAATTATTGAAATTTCGACTGAAGGCAGGTGTAGTAGAAAATCGAAATTTATGTTTCATATAGACACCTAGTATTTTATGAGATTATATTCATTTTATTTCATACGACTAATACGGTCGCATTTTTCTGAGGTGTTGGTTTGCAACTAAAAGTGAAGATGGCGCCAGCTGACTGCTTCTCGCTTGTGTGTAACTACACGAGCCAAGTGAAGTTGTCGGAGGGCGGTATCTTCAATTCGGATTAGAGATTCTGAACTGGAAGGCATTACGGCACTCTTGCAGAGACCCAAGATGGTCGAAACGCGGCAGTGTACTATGCCATTCCGCTATCAGTTGCGAATCACCACAAATGTCGGTATCGACAAAATGGCTGATCGACGTCACGGTTACGGAAGGGGATGTAATTCAATATTCTGCGTGGTATTTGCCAGAAATGTAGTTGTTTTTTCCTTCGAAGAACGGTCAGGCCAAGACGTGGAAATTATTGAAATTTCGACTGAAGGCAGGTGTAGTAGAAAAATCCATTTGCTAGGAATATTGAGATTTAATTGTTCTTCCTGAATTGGTGTCATTCTTGCGAAGATATTTCTTTTCATTTTTTCAAATTTATTTCCAAAGGCTGGATTTCAATTTTATTAAAATATGTCTGAAGTTTATTCAGTACCAGTGGTTGACCAAAAGTTCTATCTTGAAATATTAATTCTTGATTTTTAAAAGTTATTTTACTTGGCGAATTTTTGATTAGGAAAATTCCTTTTAAAATTTTGATTTCTGTGTCTTCTGAACATTTAATTATCAATTTTTCTTGTTCTGGAAATACTACTAGGTATTGGTTTATTTCTGGTATAATTTCCAAATGATTTTCAAAAATTTTGATTTTAGTGTATTCGCAGTTAGTAGATTTTTCTATTAATAGTATTTGTTCTTCACATAACTGTTTATTATTATCTTGAAGGTGTGAAGCACATTGAAAATTTTCATTTCTTGTACAAATATCGTTTAGAGGTTTTATCTGTGTATCAGATCTTAGCAAATGATTTGAATTTGGGATTATTATCACGAATTCTGGTTCTAACTTAGTAGGTTTGGGTAATAAATAAAATAATTCAAACTCAATATTAAAATCTATAGGAATCGATAAAAAATATTCTATTCTATTTTTACTTACTCTGTATGTTATATCTAAAATTGATTCAAAGTTTAAAATATTCTCGTATTTCAATTCCAACGGTAATTGTAATTTATAATACGAAGATATATTTTGCAACTCTGTAAATAATTCCTTTGTTTTAATTTTATTCGAATGCAATGTCCTTAGTTTGCAGAATGAACACGAAATCTCTACAGTTTCTATTATATCTAATATTACATTATAAATAATTAAAACTTAATTCAACATTGTTCAATAAAAATAAAATTCTCATGAAGCATGTCTAGATAAACTTCATTTGTTTTAAATGTTCTAATATTAAACTTATTCTGTAATGAAAGTATAAGGCTTCTTCCTAGGTCGTTTTATATTTGAAATATGAATATCTTCAGCGGTATTGAAATAACGTGTTACAATTTTCGCAGTTTTATGTTTTCTGTTTACTGATTTTATTTTTTCAGGTTGATATTTATTTTTTGTCTTACTTTGAATCTGCTTATTTTTGACAAATACTTTTGTAGGTAGAGGGTCTGGAAGATCTTCTCTACTTTCATTAGCTTTTGAAATAACTTTATCTTTAGTTTCTTGCAATGATTTATTTATTTTAGAATAAAGTAATTGCATTTTTTCTTTGTGATTATGAATATAATTATTTACTAATTGTCGATCAATGTCTAAATCAAAAGAAGAGTTTTCTCTAAATGACCTGTAATAATTTCGTATGGTTTTAGTTTCGTTACAGAGCATAATTTACTTTTATTTTAATAGGTTCTTTCTTAAATTCGTTCTGATTATTTAAAAGTCTAATATGTTCAATAATTGTTAAATGAAATCGTTCAGCAATGCCGTTTGCTTCAGGATGTTGTGAACTGATAAAATGAATTTGAATTTTATGAGTTTCTAATAAATCTTTGACTAAACTAGTTTTTAATTCTGTTCCGTTATCGGATATTATTGGTTCCGGCATACAATGATGGGTGAAATATCTAATTAAATTATTAACTATCTCTATACCTTGGGCTGGGTTCAATTTATACAACTTCCCGTATTTTGAAAATGAATCTATAATAGTTAGAAATTTCGTATTTTCTAGATTAATTGTGTCTAAATGTATTATTTGAAATGGTTTAATAGCTGTTGGGGTAATATTAAAATATGTTTTCACGGGTTTGCGATCATATTTTGTTATTTGACATATTTCGCATTCGTTAATGTACGTTTGAATAGAAGATCTTTGATCAGGCCAATAGTATCGAGATTTTATATTATTTTCGGTTTCATCTAATCCTCTATGATTCCGTTTACCTTCATGATAGTTTCGTATTACTTCTTTGATTTCATTTAGAGGTATGTCAATTAATTTTTTACTACATTTGATAAATGAAATGTGTGAATTTTTGAAATATGTTTGTATAACAGTGCTGAATTTTTCGTATAAGGGATCTTCAAAATAAATATGATATTTTGCTTTTGGTGCTACATATTCTTTCACAAAATTTATTACGTCTTGTTCAAAGTTATTTTTAGAAAATTGTACTAGAATTCTTTGCTTAGTTTCATATAATTTAATTATAGTTGGTATAGCTGGATCAAAATTAACTTCAGTGATTATAATTTGATTTTTTCCCACATTTACTGCAGATTCCGTAATAGGTATTCCTGCAATAGGATTTTCTATGTTAGTGTGAATAGTGTTATTATCGTCATCAATTTCGTCTTTAAAATCTTCAGCTTCTACAATAAGTGATTCGGTTTCCACATTTTCATTTTTTGTATTATTTGAAAGTGAGTCATTAAATCTTTCCATATAAACTAAACTAAACTTTTTTGGGAGGATTATCCGAAGAATTTACTTCATTCATATTTAGCTGAATTCGTGATAAACAGTTACTATTAGTGTTCAATGCACCTTTCTTGTACACTATATCATAGTCGTATTCTTCGAGTTCCAACCGCCATCTAACTAATTTAGAATTGGGTTCTTTCAAAGAAAATAACCATTGAAGTGGTTTATGATCTGTTACTATAGTGAATTTTCTTCCGAAAAGATATGGGCGGAAATATTTTACAGCCCAAACAAATGCAAGGAGTTCCTTCTCAATTGTGGAATAATTTACTTCAGAATCATTAAGTGTTCTGCTAGCATATGCCACAGGTAAATCGGTTCCGATTTTTCCTTGGCTAAGAACAGCGCCTAGAGCAAAATTGCTTACGTCTGTTGTGAGGTTAAATGGACGAGAAAAGTCGGGGTATTGTAAAATAGGATCATTTAATAACATATTTTTACAAGTATCAAAACAATTAATATAATCAGGATCTTTTATGAAATTGACTGTCTCGACCCTTACTTCGTGGAATATGCTCATATTAGTGTTTTTAAATAAAACTCAAGGTCTCTAGTTAATTCCACAATATAATACAAGTTATTGTCAATTTTTTTAGAATTTTCAATAACTTGAATTATATTGTGGAATTAACTAGAGACCTTGAGTTTCATTTAAAAACACTAATAGGATCATTTATGTTAATTACTGCATTTTTCTTAAGACGATTAGTTAAAGGTTTAGTCAGTTTTGAAAAATCTTTAATGAATTTTCTATAATATCCAAGAAGTCCGAGAAAAGCTTTAATTTCTTTACTAGTTTTTGGTATGGGAAATTTTTGAATAGCACTTATTTTATCGGGATTGGGTTTTACACCTTCAGGAGTAACAATATGTCCCAAATAAGCTACTTCTTTCCGCAAAAATTCGGATTTGTCAATTTGTATTTTAAAATTCGATTCGCGTAACCTCTTAAATACTTCTTTTAAATTATTTATGTGTTCTTGCAAGCTTGTACTAAATATAATGATATCGTCAAGATAAACTAAACATTTTTCGTTTTGGATACCTCTTAAAATATTGTCCAGTCCATCACTCTTTGAAAAGTTGCTGGAGCTCCCTTTAGTCCGAATGGCATTCTCAAAAATTCCCAGTGGCCATTTTCAGTAGCAAAAGCCGTTTTGGGTATATGTTCTTCAGCCATCTCAATTTGGTGAAATCCGGAGGCAAGATCCAAGGTAGTGAAGTATTGACAACGTCCTAATTTATCCAATAGATCAGTTATGTTTGGTAATGGATATCTATCTCCAATAGTTATTTCGTTAAGCTTGCGATAGTCTACGACGACTCTGAATTTTTGTTTACCGGTAGTCTAATTTTTTTGGAACAAATCAAATACTACTCGAGTACGGTGAGGATGAGGCTCTTATGATATTTTGATCTAACATACATGTATTTGATTTCATAAAATACTAGGTGTCTATATGAAACATAAATTTTGATTTTATACTACACCTGCCTTCAGTCGAAATTTCAATAATTTCGACGTATTGGCCTCACCGTTCTTCGAAGGAAAGAACAACTACATTCCTGGCAAATACCACGCAGAATATTGAATTACATCCCCTTCGAAAACCGTGACGTCGATTAGCCATTTTGCTGATACGGACATCTGTGGTGATTCGCAACTGATAGCGGAATGGCATAGTACACTGACGCGTTTCGACTTTCTTGGGTCTTTTTAAGAGTGCCGTAATGCCTTCCAGATGAGAATCTCTAATCCGAACTGAAGATACCGCCCTCCGACAACTTCATTTGGCTCGTGTAGTTACACACAAGCGAGAAGCAGTCAGCTGGGGCCATCTTCACTTTCAGTTGCGAACCAACACCTCAGATAAATGCGACCGTATTAGTCGTATGGAATAAAATGAATATAATTTCATAAAATACTAGGTGTCTTTATGAAACATAAATTTCGATTTTCTACTACACCTGCCTTCTGCGTGGTATTTGCCAGGAATGTAGTTGTTTTTGCCTTCGAAGATCGGTCAGGCCAATACGTCGAAATTATTGAAATTTCGACTGAAGGCAGGTGTAGTAGAAAATCGAAATTTATGTTTCATATAGACACCTAGTATTTTATGAGATTATATTCATTTTATTTCATACGACTAATACGGTCGCATTTTTCTGAGGTGTTGGTTTGCAACTAAAAGTGAAGATGGCGCCAGCTGACTGCTTCTCGCTTGCGTGTAACTACACGAGCCAAGTGAAGTTGTCGGAGGGCGGTATCTTCAATTCGGATTAGAGATTCTGAACTGGAAGGCATTACGGCACTCTTGCAGAGACCCAAGATGGTCGAAACGCGGCAGTGTACTATGCCATTCCGCTATCAGTTGCGAATCACCACAAATGTCGGTATCGACAAAATGGCTGATCGACGTCACGGTTACGGAAGGGGATGTAATTCAATATTCTGCGTGGTATTTGCCAGAAATGTAGTTGTTTTTTCCTTCGAAGAACGGTCAGGCCAAGACGTGGAAATTATTGAAATTTCGACTGAAGGCAGGTGTAGTAGAAAATCGAAATTTATGTTTCATATATATATATATATATATATATATATATATATATATATATGCCGTGTAGTTTGAGGACGTTTATGTATATACCGGTATAAAGCGTATACTGTGTATTATGAGGTCGTATATATACGGTATAAATCATTTTATACCGGTATAAAGCTTGTACTGTATTATTTGAGGTCACATAGCATAAAGCGGTAAAAGATGATGAAATATTTAATTTTTTGTTAAGGCTAACTAAGTAAGTTTCAAAAATCTGAAACAATTTTTTATACTATTCAAGTTGAGTAAATTCAAGTGACGAAAAATATTTTTTTCTAATTCATCTTCTGTTCTTCTGAAATATATAAACCACCTATATGTATATAGTGATATGTACGCTGGCCCATTATTTCCAAAAGGTTCTGCTGTACCCAGGTATTTATTTTTTAAAGACATGGAACCAATTACAAATAGATAGAAAACTCGAAAACAACAATGACGACAAAACGAAATTAGAGCTTAATACAGCATTTTCGACCATTATTTGCTCATAATCTTTGTTTTACAGAATTTAGAGTCACTCGAGGGCCTGCTTGTAAGTGTCTTAAATGTTCTTACTCTATTATTAGTTTAGTAAGATGGTTTCTATAAGGTAAGATTATTTAAAAAATGTATCAAAATTACGATTTGCTATTCGGAATCTGCCACCAACCCGCAATATTTTAAATTCGTCAAGAAGAGGATCCAAACATTTAATTTTACTACTTTCAGGAACCTGAGGAATTAATGTCCCTTGAAAACACTTGATTCTGTATAATCCGAATAGCAATCTATAAGGGTTTCTCTAATGCAATCATTGAAAACCTTGACTTAACTCTTCCATACTGTACACTTTTTTGTAAATCTATATAATTCAAAGATTAGACTATTTTCTCAACCAACATGCCTGTAGCTACTTCTTTCAAAGACGGTTTAAAAATACATATAAAAAAATAAAATATTTAAGAGAAATCGACCAGTGGCGTATCAATTTTATATTCAACACGTTGAGTACGACCGGCCACTATGGTGGCCACAAAAAGTAAAAATGTTCAGCGGTCACTATAATGGTGGTCACTTTATACTATTTCTAACGGGGCGTTGAATTGCTGAAACACAAAATAGATTTGAATCTTTAGTGCGGTATAGAGAAAGAGTAGGGAACACGCCCCGGCCATTATATTGGCCATGTAGTATCTGCACAAAGTACATTAATTTTTATTTACACACATGGTGCACATGTGTCTTTTTTAAGATAAACCGCTATTTGTCATTTGTCAATTGCAAGTGAGAAATTACCTTGAAAAACTATTATGGATGATGGAAATAAACCAGGATAAAAATGAAAAAGGTGTTTTTCATCATCAAGACGAACATTGTGACAGCAGCAATCCAAGAGGAGATATTAACAAAATCGAGCCTGAAGTTGACAATAATTTGACAGATCCTAATCAAGGTATTGATGGTGATCCTGGATAGGAAGACAATGACTTTGATCATACAGTTGATTTCGATGGAAATACTTTTTCAATGTAAACTTGACAAAAGATTCGACGTCTTTACAAATTTTTGAAATCTTTTTTACGATAATATCTTGGAAACGGTAGTTGAATAAACTAACCGATGAGCAAATACTGTTATCAAAATAAGCCTGCATCAACAAGGAAGGTTCGTCGGAAAACTTGGAAAAACTTAACAGTTGAAGAATTGAAAAAATTTCTTGGTTAGTGTGTCTGTTGGGAGGTACTGAAAAATTTCCTGCCCTGTTCATGCAATGGATTCAAGATTCAAAAACCACCCCGCTTTTTTTGGAAAAACAATGGAAAGATTTCGTTTTCAAGAAATTTTAAGAATGCTTAGATTTGTAAATCACGAAGCTGCTGACGCTAATGATAAACTTTACATAATCAAAGACATGTTGGATAGAGTTTTAGAAAACATTATAAAATATGTCTACCTTGACCAGCATTTGTTCATTGACGAATCAATGATATTATGGTGAGGGAGTTTGGCAGTTCGCCAGTATATTTCTAATAAGGGACATAAATTTGGTATAAAACTCTACGAGCTTACAACTTATGATGGATTCATCCTTAACATTATTGTAGAAACAGGAAAAAAGGAGCTCTCATGACAGAAGAAGCAACCCACACAGGACAATTTTTACAGCAGTGTTTCGCTAGCAGAATTACGTCGTAAAACGTATATTGTAGGGAAACTACGCGAAAACCGTTTAAGATATCCTAAAACTCTTCTAAAAACCAAGTTAATACAAGTTAGGAAGCGCCACAGTGTGGCGTATACGAAGACTTCTAAATGGTAATTTCAGTTTAATGAACAATTAAATTACTGAATTTGTCTAATAAATAATTGATACAATAACAAAGCAATGAATCATAAACACTCTCTATCAACATAAATTTTTGCTGAATATGTCAGTGACCACAAACCCTTATACACTCCTCGCCGGTTACATGACCTTGAATCAAATTTTTAGTACCAAGACTACTCTTTAGGTGGCTCTGTAAGTCTCTTCTTGAAGCAGAAATTATTGGTTAAGGGTATGGTTCTGTCAAATCTGTTTTTTATTGTTCAAGTCCTCTGCGTATTTTCTTCTTCGGAGAGAAGTTTTTGAGCTAATTTTCGTATTATTATTGTGTAAATGAACATTTTTTCGACTGTGGTTATCCAACATGCTTTATCAACGTAAATGTTGCATTCCGATTTGTGAAAATCCATCTGTAATAATGGATACATTTCCTAATCACAACAATGAAATAAACCGATTTATAAAATTGATAAATGCATGTAAAAACTCCGTACTCTTTGAAGTGGAGCCATAGAAGTCTAAAAGAGTGTGCCATCAACATTTTGAGCCAAAATATATATCTGGCTGGTCTCACAAGTTCTTTACAACTGCAGTTCCAACACTTAACCTACCCGGTAAGTACAAACACTTCTTAAAAAGAATTGAAATAACTTCACTTTTTTTCAGATACTTGTTCACCTGATATTGACGGACTAGTGTGCAATATGCCATCAGTATCCACAGCAGTACATGAGATTTCAGAATGTAGTACATCTAAAATTGTTGAAGGTGAGAAATATGTACCCGAAATATGTCCAGTTTCTCAAATTGAATTCCTACAAGAATATTAACTTTTTGACTACAATAATTATAGTAAAATAAACATGTACTTAATCCTCAATTAAATTTAAATATACTCATTTTTGTAGATAATATTCATATATTATCACCATATCAAGTGCTAAAACAGAGCGGGGTTCCTAAACACACTCTAACTCCCAAGAAAACAAAAAAGTATGCAGCCCTCAAAAAAGACGAAGAAGATACAACAAGGTGTATGCATATTTTGTATCGTAACCTAGAACTAGGAATATTAAATGCTTATGATTATATGTTACTGATTAAATAAGCTTTTATTTCCCTTTCCAACTCTATATTTACAGGAGCACTACTCCTAAAAACTGAAATTGTAAGCTAACTATTTTAAAATTTCCTGGAATTTGTTGTTGGTCCAAACATTTAATACTTCGATGGCCGATCGTATTAAATGATGTAGACAATACAATATTCGAAAAATAGTCAAATTGTCCCGTCAGTATCAATATTTAAATTAAAGTTATAAATGAAACTGTTTCTAAAAAAATCCACAATATAATGAAAAAATTATTTAAATTCAAGAAAAAAATTGGAAATTGTTTCAATATTACTAAATATCTGAACAATTGTGAATTTATTAACTTTTTCATTACATTGTGGATTTTCATAGAAAGTTTCATTTATAACGTTAACATAAGTAGATTGCACACAGTAAATCTACTATTTAAATTTCCCTGAACATAGTAGCTCCGATCCTAATCTTCAGATGGCGCTCGATTTTGTCTCCATTGGATAACATTGACGAGAACCGTCTAAGGATTTGTGTCAGTGACAAGACTTTTAAAAATTTCAGCTGTCAGAACAGGTCAAAACATGGATATTATAGAGAAGGAGAAGTGCTGCGATCGCTAAGTTGTCTCACTAAAAAGGCGCTAATTTAGAACGACCTATCAACGTTTAATATACTGCCAAACCGTTAACTTAGCAGATACTACGCGGCAGGTGGCTGAAAAATTAATTAAAAATCCACAAATTTACAATGACAGGTGGGTTAATCCTTCAACACGTAGCGATCCCCGGACACCTCACAATATCCACTAGATAGCCCAATGTCCACTGAATATCCAGTCCATGTAAGATATCTAATGGGTATCGACTGAATGTATTTCATAGATATGAAGAAAAAAATTATTTCCTATTTTACTGATAATATATTGAATAATCACATAAAAAATGATTGAGAAGGAAGTTCTAATACATAATCCTTCGATGCATAAATGTATTAATCTCATGATATTATATCCATTGTATATCCATGGATATCTATTATTATTTTCTGTCGCATTTTTTGTCTCTGCCCAACATATTTTTGGTTTATTCAAGATGTGAAATTGAAAAAAGATAAATATATCTAAATTGAGTTATCAGTTATGAGTTTAATCAACAATACGAAAATTACGAATACGGCATAAAACGTGTTCTTAACGCACAACAAATATCTCATGATTTAACGTTTAATGCTATAATACACAATAATGCATACATCAGTGTATTTCCATATTACATACTCGCAAAACTATGCAACTAACCATACACGATGGTATCTCTGTTCTCCCATTGGTCGATGCCGCGTTTGACCGTTTGATTTAGTCTCGTTATTCTTGTTGTTAAGTTGTAGGGTAGGTTATCATAGTTTTAAACACGTGCAAAAGTGGTTGGTTACTTTTTCTCGCTAGTTTGGATTTGGAAAAAATAAGGTATGTATATGTGTCTTACCTTAATTCTGAATATTGTTACGTCTCCTATATTTTATTGATATTTATGATTAATTACCTACATTAAAAGCGATTTGTATATTTATACAATGTAAAATAGCATGGTGTGAAGATGTGAAATAGGTTTTACCTGGCTTTTACATTCTTTCATGATAAACTGTGGTGGGGTCTCTGCTGATTTGATTAAAAATTCTTTTGAGCTCAATAATAATAATGGTGTTCAGGTGATAGGAAATGTTCTTATTACAGGTATGTGCTCGAATACAATACGCGGGCCAATTTTCAATGTTATTTTACAAAAAAGGTGCATTTTATATTCGAGCGTACACAGGTATATAGCTGACCTTGAAAATCTATAATCTTTCTTTTCTCGTCCTTACAGAAAGAACCGTGCAGAGTAGATGAGCTGGGTGGTGAAGAAGAAGAATTATTGATGTATATTCAAATATGTATATTATATAAAATAAAGTATTTTCTATAATTCTATTTCATAGTATATCATTTCATCATATCTCAAATAATACTTCTATTATGAAGAGCTTAATTCCATTTGTACCTTCCTACTCACAGATGATTATCTGACTAGTACCTGCTGGTGGAATAAATACAAGATGGCTAACAAAAACAATGCTTACCAAAAGTTGTGTATATCCACAGATCTGGAATAAAATTAAGTGGAAATAATAGTTCTGGTGAATCAGAACAAAGTATAACAGATATACGTGATGAGTATTTGAATCATTTTCACTGGACTACAATATTCTACAGTCGTCCACTAAAATACTAGTCTATCCACCCTATGTATCTATAATATTCTCTACTGATTGACTAAACAATTTTATGTTAATTTTATTCCAGATCTGTAGACATAAAAAACTTTTGGTTTGTATTGTTTTCGTTGGACCATCTTGTATTTTTACCAGTAAGTACTAGTAATATATTCTCAGATTTTCATGTTTGTGGAGAAAGGATATACCAAACGTGAATATAAATATTCTATTAACATCCAGGCGACGTTAATTGGATATACCAAATCTGAACATAGGATATCCATGGGATATTAACGAGATATCCATAAGATAACACATATATCCTAGATATAGGCGGACATATGGATATCCATTGTATGTCTATAGGCTATCCATCTATATATCCAGTGGATATCATGTGTGCTCTCTGGGGATTGTTCTCCTTCTCTCTAACCTCCATGGGTACAAAATAAATTAATGTTGTTTGTCGCTGTCTCTTTTTAATATTATAAGGTCATTTTAGCACAAATATTTGGTTGTTAATATATGGCTAAAATATTATTTCCATTAAGATGTACCTATATACAGAGTTGCCCAAAAGTCTGAAAACGGCCAATTATCTCGTAAATTGCTATCCTAATTGTACAAAATTTGGGGTACACCTATTTTGGCACACGGAGATTCCAGATTTGATATTTGCAATGTTGCCAGATTTGCAGTTTCTCTTATATTATTAGTCACTTTGGTTTTTCAAATTCATCACCCTGTATATTCAGTCATAATTGGAATTTCCTATCCAAATGAGTTCAACCATATGTAATGATTTTATGTAGTCTGGAAGGTCTTAAATACATAAAACCGTGCAAAATATGTAGATTTGAAGAGATTCAAATGTTCAAATGTAGAATGCTGTGATTTTGATATTTGTTCACCATTTACATTATTAACTGAAACTGATATTAGTTTGATGTGTTTTGAAAAGTTCTGCAAGCTAAATTGCTTCTCTAAAATGTCTCTTAACGAATTACTATTATAGTGATGAGAGGGTACGTCAACAGAAAAATATCTTATTGTGAAGTAGTCAACTTGTTCAACGATACTTTCCCAAACCGTTCTCCTATTCATAAGGCGATGGTACAAAAAACTGTAGAGCGCTATGAGGAATCTGGAGGAGTTAAAGTTAGATAACGATCATGTAGACCTCAAAGAGTTATGAATGGCAACACAAGTTTAGATATAATGCAGAGTTTTGTTGAAGATCCACATACAATCCTCATGCAGGGTTGCATGATGAATGTCGGTCTTCAGTCTTACGTGTATTAAATTGACTGTCTCGACCCTTACTTCGTGGAATATGCTCATATTAGTGTTTTTAAATGAAACTCAAGGTTTCTAGTTAATTCCACAATATAATTCAAGTGATTGAAAATTCTAAAAAATTGACAATTGTTTCGATAAATTATTATCATCGTCAGAATGACAGAAGTTACATTTCATTTTATGCCTACCTGATGTTTAGTAGTTATATTTTTTGGCTAGACCAAGAAGTAACCTAACTTGTGATTGGCTTAATATATGTTTATAGAAAAAAGAAGAAGATGTGATATTACAAATATTGAAGCTTGGATATTATTAGCCCTATGGTGATATCCTGGATATCATTTTTCCAATTAAGATCAGTATAACTGTGCAATGATATAGAAAACCAGGAAAACTATATCTGCTGATCTTTACAATTATCACTTAAGAAGACAGTTTATTAGTGGAGAATTCCCTAGATTTAACTGTTCATTGACAACTTCATATTGTGGGTTTCTTAAATGTCTTCTAATTTCCAGTTCTTCGAGGAAATCCAGTTCTTGTTTCTTTTCACAAATATGCAGCACTTCTAGTTCTGTGTTAGGTGTCAATGAATGATTGGTGTCAAGTAGATGTTTTGCGTGGTGGGATTTATCTGGTTGTTTTAATCTGTAAGCTCGTAAGTGCTCACTGTATCGTATCTCAAAATTCCTGAGGGTCTGACCCAAATAGACAGCATTACATTCTGGACATTTGAGTTTATATATACCTGACTTCTTCAATAGTGGTATTTTTGTTTTTACATTTAACAATTTTGTACTAACGTTACTTTCTGTTTTAAAAGAAATTGTTGCAATCGTTGCTGAAGATATTATCTTTGAAATATTATTAGAAATATTTCCTGCATATGTGATGGTTTTATAAGTTTTAATTTCATCAGCTTGTTTAGGATATATTAGTTGTAATGCCACTTTTTTCTCTTTTTTAATAATTAGTTTATTTATCATATCTAATGGATAACCGTTAGATGTTGCTATTTGTCTAATTGTATTAATCTCTCTATCAAAATTACATTTGTTCATAGGAACTGAAAAAGCTCTATGTATCATTGAATTATATGCTGCTAGTCTGTGTGAGACAGGGCGGTTAGAATTGAATGGAAAACCAACACAGACTGATGTGACAATTCCATTCAATTCTAACCACCCTGTCTCACACAGACTAGCAGCATATAATTCAATGATACATAGAGCTTTTTCAGTATGCGGCTTTGATATAACATCAACTTTGTAATTTATTATGACAGCTCTTGTCATACAACGTTTACGTGTGGTTTTTCGCTTACAGCACGGCTAGAAAAAAATATTGTAGGTAACACTCGCAGGATTCCAGGACTCGAATACGGCTCGTTTTGAAACTTTCGACTTATCCCGTAAAAAATATGTGCTGATTAAAATCTACAGTTTTATCCTGGCGAAATACTAATTGCATTTCCAGATTCCTCCTTATGACTTCATAAATCTAAAAACCTTAAAGGATATCCCAGCTCAGTGCCATCAGAAGAAAAAGAACTGGAAGTGGCATCATTGAAGGAATGGTAAATTTAAAAGTAACACATATACATATTACAACTATACTACACTGTTAGTATCAATGCTAAGCGTACTAGAAAAGTGTTCCCAAGATAAACTGCAGAAACTGTAGAGCACTCGCTAATGCGCATGTGTGAGTACCATGGTACCGAACTGGGAGATATCAAAATAAAATTATGACTAGTAAAAAAAGATAATCATAATTCCCAAATATCGCATTTGCGCATTAACTGTAGCACCACATACATCTGCCAATTCAGAAAAGACCACGAATGTTTTTACGCTAATAGTATATTTACATATTATTAGTAAGTACATGAAGAAAATAACCCTAGAAGTTACAATAAGCATACTACTTCTAAAAAATATAGAGTTAATTGTGACGGTTTCCTTGAATTATCAACTTTTTTAGTTATTGGTGCATTTCCCAAGTCTGAATCTGAAAGGGCCCTCGTATTTATATAATCGATTCCGTTGTAACCTATTTTGATTGTATAAGAACCAGCTGTAACTGTTATCATCGAAAAACAGTTATAATAAAAGTAAACAGTAGCATTGTAGCTTGATAGTAGATTTGAAATACTTAGCCGCTATTTTATAATTATGATTTCTTCAAATGCTAAACTTTAATTAACTATTTCAACCAAAAACATTCAACTAAATATGTTTTTGATTTCAACCCTTACTTTGTGGAATCGGATCATGCTGTTTTGAGGTAAAACAAAATGCTTCTAAATAAATCCACTATATTAAATGAAAAAATTGTATCGAACTTAGACAATTATTTAAAAACACTTATAAATGATTAAACTCGAATTGGTCAATTGTAAACTTATCAATCGACTGTTGAAGCTCCTGTTAAAGTTATTATCCTGTTATTATAGATATTGTAGTGTTATATTAAATATTCCATTAGGGAAACCAGCGGAATAAAATCGAATTAAAATCCAACTTTTTTAACAGTCGCTGAAAGTACAAGTTGTAGTGTAATTATATCTGTGAGATAAAGTAAAAACATCCTCAAAATTCCATCAACAGCATTAACTAAAAAATAGGACTTGTGTTCATTGCTTAGTCAGATTTAATTTGTTATTGAATCGTGAGCAACTGCCTGTAATTCCAATTAAGTGATCACAAGTATACGGGTTTTTAATTTAGTATAGTATTTTGTATAGTATTCACTCACAACAATAAATGTAACGTTTAATTTACGCAAGTACGGACCTGTCTGACCGAAAGATGGAATAAGTTAATAGAAATTCTGAAGCTTCATAAAAAATTATTTTATTTTATTTGATGTCCAGTTTTTTGCGTGTCTTCTTAAAACTTCGCTGTAAAATTGTTTTTTCGCACACGGCGGCATTTTTGTCTTCTTCAGCATGCAGTTGTTGTTTTTAAAATATTGTTAAGTTACGACTTTTTTTAATAAAACAGTTGAACATCAATATAACGAACGATGTATGGAATTTTTTCAAATCCCTTTGAAATTCCATATCTCTACAATGCTAATTTTACCTATACATATCGAAGTAATTGCGGTAAAAACCTTAATATAACGAATTTTAGTGGTTTTTACACATATCAAATCACATCTATATTATATCGAAGTTTTAAATGAAAACCATCATTATATGGAAGGAATATGGACGTATGGAATGCCGTAGAAACTAAAATTTTTGGATTTTCATTATTTATAGAGAGATTAACACAGTTAAACAAATAGCAACATCCAACGGTTACCCATTACTTATGATAAATAAACTAATTAGTAACAAAGAGGAAAAAGTGGCATTACAACTAATATTTTCTAAACAAACTGAAGAAATAAAAACTTATAAAACCATTGCATATGCAGGAAATATTTCTAATAATATTTCAAAGATAATATCTTGAGCAACAAATACAACGATTTCTTTTAAAACAGAAAGCAACATAAGTACAAAATTGTTAAATGCAAAAACAAAAATATCACCATTAAAGAAATCTGGTTTATATAAACTTAAATGTCCAGAATGTAATGCTGTCTATTTGGGTCAGACCCGCGTCTATCAACCTGGCGGGGCATTTATAGCGGACACAAAAAAGAATAGTGCTATAATTTGTTACCAATTTATTGCTAATTTGTTACCGTGAATAAAAATTTTTTGCTCCAGCACTTATCGCGTTAACACCTTGCCCCGCCAACTTGAGTTTAAGCTTGCGAGGCATGGGGTTATCTTTGGATCTTTGATAGATAGCGATCTCGTTTTGGAGCTATAATTTATTACTTTCAATTTGCTAATAGATCCACTGGTCAAAATGTCAAATTATATAATAGTTGCCACCCTTAAGGGGGGGGGGGGGTGAAAAATTAATATTCAAGTTTTAAATAAGTGACTATACGGTTGCCTTGAACTCAATTTATTGCTCCATGATAACGTTACTAAAAATTTTTTGCTCCAACCCTTATCGCGTTAACACCTTGCCCCGCTGAATTGAGTTTTTTGCTGGCGAGGCATGGGGTTATCTTTTGATCTTTGATAGATAGCGATCTCGTTTTGGCGCTATAATTTATTACTTTGAATTTACTAACAGATCCGCTACCAAAAAAATCCGAACTATATATCACCATATACTCAAACGAGCGAAATCTTATTATACCCATGCACATTCTCATACGATTTTTGTGCTGGAGTTCGATTTCAGTTTACAGTATTTCTTATCTAAAAGCATCGAATATGTTATTCGCCTTCGACGTGACTCACACTTACGAATTTAAGCTCTAGAATTTTCATACCGAATACGAATGCGTTTCTCGTTGATCAACTTGAAAAATAATATTGACAATATAATTGTTAATACAAGACACGAAAATATTAATTGTCTGCTAATATAAAAAAAATTAGACAAAAATAAGAAATTGATCATGTTACATGAAAATATCACATGTCAAATTTGAGTTCGGTGGGGAAAAATAAAGAATTTGATAATTTTAATAACTAGTTTGTTATTGTATTTGTCTATATGCGTGATCTAAGGTTAAGTGTGTCAGTGATCTATCTTGGCAACTAAGTCAGTCTCATTTTAGATCTTTGAAATGAGACAGGCAGCATTTTTTGGTGTCGATTTTTCCACGGAAATATGAAAAATGTAAACATCTTTATGAAATTATTTATCGGGGTGAAACCTCATGAAATCCATATCTATAATTGAAATCTTTTTGAGAGTATAAAAATGGCGTTACAAGAAGTACGTATCAATTCAACATCTTTGAAACTGCATCACTGCCAACACGGAGAGAAAATTGTAGCGATAATCGTTAAAGCGTTATCAATACGAAAATCGTAAACCGCCTGATGTAGATTCTACACTAAGCCTTGCGTTTACACTCACGCACACATCGAAACACATTCCAAGAGATACTTGTGTTCAAACCGTTCGTATTAAAAAAATTGTCGCTAAATTGTTACAAAAAAAAAATCAGAGGCATTCCTCATACGGCCAAGTTTCTTGTAGACTTTGCAAAAAATCAATAAGTGTATTTGTTTGTTCAGGAAAAATTATAAACTCAAAAGTTACCGTGAATACCCCCACAACCGTGCACGCGGCCCTCTAACTCCACCACAAGCTGAACGCAAGGCTTAATCACAGTTTAAAGCTTAACAGAAGCAGTTGGCTCACTCTACCGATTTTTGTATTACAACTTTCATCTCACTCATACACACTCATGGAAATCAACTTCCCGTTGCGCAGAAAGTTTGTTATTTATTACACACAGTTGTCTGATATTTTATTGTATCAATTGGATACACCCCTAAGTGCGTGGTTACAATTTTCGGTTGCGCAGTGGAAAATTTGAACCATGAACATCAAAGACGCCGACATCGAGTGAGCCAACTGCTTCTGTTAAGCTTTAAACTGTGGCTTAATGTAGATTCTGCATTAAGCTTATACGTTTCGCGCATGGCACTGTGTAAGAAAGGCATGGGATTTTGATATGCGGAAATAGCTAAATAATGCTAATAGGATTATTGCTACAATTTTCTCTCCGTGAATTTGTCTCCACCGAAAATAAAGCATCGAATTTCATAGAATATATACATTTAAAATTCAAATGCCATAAATGTTCCAAATACGTAAATAATACGTAAACATTTGTAGATTGAATACATTTTGCAGCTGCTTTCACCAGAAACATTCCCGCTGATAGAGGGCTTTAAATAAAATTTATCTTCAATTCAGCACTCCCTTATTGTCAAACAAATGGTTCATTACGCTTTTAAATTGCCGTGAAATCACCCAAAATTGCACGCAGGAAAGCACCGGAAGGTGAACGAGCTCTTGTCGATGCTGCCTGCAAAAAAATGCACCAAGTTCTATACATTTAGCTTATTCTTCTCATGTTCTAAACAATTAGCTTTCGGAAAATTGTTCGACGTTCCGTTTAGTCTGTGGTGCATGCTCTTATATTTATCAATCCGAATTGACCCTGCAAATGGACATTTTTTTGTCGGTGATAAGTTTATACTTTTCAAATCGCCGGTTCCTTACTTTCACGAAGAAAGAATAAAATTGTGAAAAATATTTCTTATCTGGAGCTAAGTCCACATATTTCTTCAAATAATTTATTAAGATTATCGATACTGTTTGAAAAAATTAAGGCTATCTTTTTTACAGTCCTATTGCATGCTTTATATTTATTTTCTGTTATTTTTATGATTATCATAAAATATTGCAAAAAAAACTATTCCGTTAGCGACATAATAACAAAAAGAATAAAAAAACGAAATCCAACAAACAAACAAAGATAGTCTTTATTTTTATTGACGATGAAGGTAATCTAGGCTGCTCCAAGATGCAATCGTATTCTAAAAAACTGGTGCACTTAACTTCAAATAAGCAGTCTTCCACAATTATAATATTTCTTCTGGGGGACTGATAACGAATCTACGACTTGAAAATTATAATCATACTGCAGGCCAAACAATTTTATTCGTAGTGCCGATTCGGATCGAAAAACAGAAAAAGCTCGGGCAAAGGACTGAATGCAACCTCGAAATATCTCTGAAAATTTAAGTGTTTAGTACTTGAGCTTTGTGTATTTCGTTTGCAAGAAATGTCGGTAATAACTTGTTGCTTGCTGATGCCTCCCACGTGCAGTTTTGGCACACTAAACTTGATGTCGTAGTGTTTAGAGCAAAAAAAATATTTTCATGAAGTATCATAAAGCCTAAAAATATGCGAATCCAACCATACAATCAATTATTATTTTTTCACTCCTACGTAAGGGTTGTAAAAATAAATATAGTTCGGATTTTTTGTTAGCGGATCTGTTAGTAAATTCAAAGTAATAAAATATAGCGCCAGAACGAGATCGCTATCTATCAAAGATCAAAAGATAACCCCATGCCTCGCCAGCTAAAAACTCAAGTCAGCGGGGCAAGGTGTTAACGCGATAAGGGTTGGAGCAAAAAATTTTTAGTAACGTTATCATGGAGCAATAAATTGAGTTGAAGGCAACCGTATAGTCACTTATTTAAAACTTGAATATTATTTTTTCACCCCCACTTAAGGGTGGCAACTATTATATAATTTGACATTTTGACCAGTGGATCTATTAACAAATTCAAAGTAATAAATTATAGCGCCAAAACGAGATCGCTATCTATCAAAGATCAAAAGATAACCCCATGCCTCGCAAGCTTAAACTCAAGTTGGCGGGGCAAGGTGTTAACGCGATAAGGACTGGAGCAAAAAAAATTTTTTCACGGTAACAAATTAGCAATAAATTAGTAACAAATTATAGCACTATTCTTTTTGTGTCCGCTATAAATGCCCCGCCAGGTTGATAGACGCGTCAGACCCTTAGAAATTTTGAAATCCGATACAGTGAACACTTACGGGCATACAGATTAAGACAACCAGATAAATCCCACCACGCCAGACATCTACTTGACACCAATCATTCATTGACACCTAACACAGAACTAGAAGTACTACATATTTGTGATAAGAAACAAGAACTGGATTTCCTTGAAGAATTGGAAATTAGAAAACACTTTAAAAACCCACAATATGAAGTCGTCAATGATCAGATAAATCTAGGGAGTTCTCCACTTTTAAACTGTCTTCTTAAGTGATAATTGTAAAGATCAGCAGATATAGTTTTCCTGGTTTTCTGTATCATTGCACAGTTATAATGATCTTAATTGGAAAAATGATATTCAGGATATCCCATACAACTAATAATATCTAAGCATTATTATTTGTAATATCCTATATTTTTTTTCAATTAACATATATTAAGTCAATCACAAGATAGGTCACTTCTTGGACTAGCCAAAAATAATTAAACATCAGGTAGGCATCAAATGAAATGTAACTTCTGTCATTCTGACGATGGTATTTAGGTAATATCGAAACAATTGTCAATTTTATAGAATTTTTAACATTTTTCAATAAACTGTGGAGTTAACTAGAAACAGTATGTTTCATTTAAAACACTAATCGGTATTTAACCAAAAACGTATCTCAAATTATGAACTAATTTTTTAATAATTGATTAATTTTTTTCTAATAAATAGGTTCAGATAGTGTAATAAATAGGTTCAGATAAGGCAATAAATAAAAGCCATACCAAAAAATAAACAATACACCAATGCCACATATTATAAACTGCTTCATGTAATCGGTTGTTACCTACACCCAGTTTCAGGTTTATCATCTATATTTAAATCCATATCAATTTCAAAAGCCTTTTAAAAGGCATATTTTGATAACCTTTTTTAATTAAATATGAAATATGTACCGGGTGTCCCAATAAGAATGGCTCGCATTCTTCGAAAAAGTCTGCGTATGTTTGATATTATGTTTCAGTCCGTTTAATCAAAAAAGTTTGGGAAAGTGTGTAACTTTTTTATGAAAAAACGCCCATAACTCCGTTTCTAATTAACCGATTGTTGCAAACTTGGTCTTCTTGATAACAACTCTTATCCACCATTATAATAGTAATCATTTCGACATAACCTAAGGAGTAACAAGTACGCTAGAGGTATTCAATTTATTTTTTTAAATCTAGTTACCTTTGGAAAATATTAAATAGGAGTGTGCAGTTTTCATCGGGGATTATAAAAGTAGAACTAAGTAGCCACATAATAGCGAAAACAACATGTCGATATCTTTTTGCTATCTCGAGATATCTTGAAAAATGTGTAAATTTTAATTTCCTTCGAATATAGATTAACAAGGTACTAAGGTGTAGTACGCAATTGATTTTAACAATTTGGAAAGAATTAAAATCGACAACAATAATTTGAATTATTATTTTGATATTATTGGGAAACGGCGTTAAGGAAGTTAAAGTGGAAATACATAAGAAGAAGTAGTGGATCATCGAGAAAACGGATCATTATATATTTCTACTTAAACTTCCTTAACGCCGGTTCCAATAACATTAATAGTGATATTGAAATTATTATTATTAGGGCAAGGAAAGTCAACTGTAATTTTCAAATTTGTCAAAATCCGTTCCGTACTTACCTCATAACAGCTAATATGTATTCATAGGAAAAATTTTAAGATTCACAGCTTTTTAAGATATCTCGGGACAGGAAAAACATATCGACAAGCGATTTTCACTTTTCTGTTGCTAATTAAGTCTACCTTTATAGTCCCCGATTAAAAATGCAAACTCCGGTTTATTATTTTCAAAAAAACTAGATTTAAAAAACAAATTGAATTGCGCCCTATAGCATACATGTTAATCATTAGGTTATGTCGAAATTATTACTATTAAGTTGGTGGAAAAGTTACTGGCGTTTTTTCATAATAAAGTTCCCACTCTCCCCCACACCTTATTTGAGCTTGACAGACTGAAACTTTAATATCACAAATACACAGAATTTTTTGAAGAATGAGGTGTAGACATATAAACTAGGCAGTTTTTTCCCTTTAGTTATATTTTGTTCACGCAGCTATACTATAAACGTTTTCTGATATATGACCGAGAGCCATTCTTATTGGGACACCCAGTACTTACGTACTTTTATAATATAAAATCCGAAACGGGGGAAATCAAACAAACGTACACTACTTGGGTAGTAACATGGCAAAGATACCTGCCATTTTTATCAAAATGCATTTTATTGCGTTAAATGATTATGTTAATAGCTCAAATAAACTCGGTTTAATGTGAACAATTACCTGCAAGTCTAATTAAATGATTACAGGTACCTATTTAAGGCCAAGGGATATATATGATCTTGGTTGATTGAAATATATTCTTTTCGTGAAGAATATGTTTTCACTAAACCGTTTCTATTTGAAATTTTGTGAAGGATTGACTAACGACTAAAATTCCAACGTATGTTTTTGTATCTGCTGGGGACTCGTTCAAATATATTTTTTGCCAATAGCGGCGTTTTTATAGTTTTTTGTTGTTGTTTTCAACATGCAGGTGATGAGTTAAAAATAAGTAGATTATTTTCGACTTCTAATAAAGATAGCAATATAAAGAAACCTTTTACAAATATTGAATTTGTTGTACTGAACAGATTATGGAGTATAGATTTTAATATTCCAGAAAGAGAAAAATCTAAAAAAATGTTTTCTTACATTCTCCTCCTAAAATATTGAATTGCACAGGGTGAAGCACCACATACGACACGGAATCTGGTGTCCAAACCATATCAATTTAAAAAAATATTATGATATGCATGATATGTGAGAGCTACATTTTAAAAATATTTATAAATATACAAGATAGTTAAAAAAACTTTGGCATTCTAAGTTATATTTTTATAAATCTCCGTATATCAACATATTTTCGAATTTAACGTAAAAAAAATATTGTATCTTTCTCAAATATTCCCTATACCTATCTTTTATGATTTTAGCAATAACTCGTTTTTTCTCGAAATACAGTATGTCACAAAAAAAGGATAATGATAAAACGGGTAGGCGTAAAAAACTGCTTTGGTTCAGGTGATTTGAAGCCTTTGGGTAACTATTTGTAATATTTAGTATTAAGAATAAATGAGCCAGGTGTTCCAAGGAGTGCGAAATATTATGAGCTCCTGCTAACTTAAAAACATGCTTATCTTAAATAGAGCACTTGATATTTTTTTAACCTATCCGATAAAGCAAACGATTCTCTTTCAAAGGGTATTAGGGTTCCCTATAACCAACTTTGGTATTTTTCACGTAATAAATAGTAATAATAAAGTCACCTCACGGTCTTTCTCTTATGTTATAAAGGAATAGTAGGCTGTGTATTATTCTAAGCAATACTTGAAACGTCAAATAGTCAAATTTACTGGCAACATTATGTCTAGTTGTTGATATTTTTCATGAAGCTTCGCTAATTTAAATAGTACATTAAATTATTCACAGTTAATTCATTATAATATTCAGAATGAAAAGATATTCAGTGTAAGAAAGACATAATTTTAGTATTGTGTGAGTGTCTAGAAAGTTGCTTATTAGCTTCACGTGTATATACCCAAAAAATACTCCGACATGAACCATTCGAAAAAGGAAAGTTTTCAGAAGCTACTCAATACATTTCGAAATACTCTAATAAACAAAGTACGATTGTAGGCAATGAGAATATTGAATTCCAAGTAATTGGTTCACTTGTAGAAGATCCTCATACAAGCCAAAGACAAATTAGTCATGAAATAGGAGTAAGTAGAAGCGTATAAAGAATAATAAAAAAATACAAATTTCACCTTTATCACATACAGCTACTTCAGGAACTTTACGATAGATAATTTGACCAACGGATAGATTTTTGTTTATGGGTAATGGAACAGGTTGCGACTAGGGGTGGGCAAAATAATCGTTTAAAGGATTCTTCAATCGATTGATCGACCATGCGATTAGATTTTTTTAGAAAAATTGATAATCCTTATTTTCGATTAATCGATTATTTACAATTAATCGATTAATCGAAAGATATTCGATTATTTTCAATTAATCGACACTGATATAATATCAGACACAAAAATCTATGCGGACGCTAGCGACAAAACAATAGGCATCTATATAACTGTAAATAATAGGATAATTAAGTGATCACGTCAATGGACGCAATTAAACTAGAAGCGCTGGCAAAACACACACTGGGAGATGAGTGGATCGACAAACGATAAAATAATAAAAACCCAAAATAATATACAAGTACTAGACATAGTAGACTCAACCACACGTAGACCTAACAATCAAGAGAGAAAAACTCAAATTTGGTGGACAACCGAACTTACATCTCAAAGAAACAAGTCAAATAAGCTGAGAAAAAAGTTTCATATTGAACAAGATCCTACAAATAGATTGTGAGTCAAAAACATCTACATATTTATTACAACGCAGGGCTTAGAAGAATCTCATAAAATTGACAAAACAGGAATTTATAAAACAATATTAAAATAGACCATGGCACATGGACACAAGACAGAATTGAAACAATACAATACTTATACCAAAAATACTTTCCTACCGATGTTGTATCTAAGGGCAATGAGTCACATAAAAAGATAGGATCCAATCAATACGAACATTGTAACGGTTAGGGGTAGGCAAAATAATCGATTTAACGATCATTAATCGATTAATCGAACGTTCGATTAGATTTTTTTAGAAAAATCGATAGTATTTATTTTCGATTAACCGATTATTTCCGATTAATCGAAAAATATTCGATTATTTTCAATTAATCGAGAAAATTTCGATTATTTTAAATTAATCAAAAATAATCGATTATTTGCAATAATCGTCCACCCCTAGTTGCGACCACTGAAAACTTTTTGACTTTGTAAAGTTTACTGGTGAAGATACATTCCATAGCAATGGCGTAGTGAACAGACATAATTTTCATTATTATAGCGATGAAAATCCCCAATATTTTCCGAACTCGACTATCAAAACGATGGTCATTGAATGTGTGGGAAGGAATAGTCGGATCGAACATGATAGAACTTCTCTTCTTTAATGGAAATTTAAATGCTGCAAAATTTCGTAGATTCTTACTGCGTCGACTTCCTAAACTTTTTGAAGGCGTTCAGTTAGTAGTAAGACGAAGAATGGGGATCCAGTTAGATGGTGCTTCAGTCCATTTTATTTTAAGAGTAAGAGATTGTTTAAATAGGTTATTCTCACGAGAATGGATTGGAGAGATGGACCGCATAAATGGGCACCAAGATCCCCAGATTTAACGCATATTAATTTCTTTTTTTGGGGCTAAAGCTATTGTTTATATTACCAAGCCAAACACTCCACATGACATGAAAGTGAGAATAAGAGCTGCTCTCGCAATAGTATCATCACCTCAATTATTAAGATAAGTTGAAAAGAATTTTTTAAAAAGAGTTCAATTGTGTATTGAAGAAGATAGCCATCATTTCTTTAGTTGTTAATTTGAGTTTGTTTAAAAGTATATTGTTATTTGCTAGATCTTGTTTATTGAATTCTGTTTCTGTTGATCTTTGACTTTTGTTGTAACATGTAAATAAAATTAGTTTCTTCTGTTGTTTATTATTTTGATTACGTAATGCCATTAAATAATTTGGTTTCAACCGTCTCAATATTAAACTGAAATAATTAACGTAGATTAGAAATCAACAATTTAACTGTAGAAAAAGTATAATAACAATAAATTTTATATTTCAAGTATCGCTTACAATAATACACACAGCATTCAACTCCTTTGTAACATTGCAACCTATAAGAAAGCTGACTTTAAAAATGTTCTCTATTGATTACTTGAAAAATATCAAACGTGGTTATAGGGAACAGTAATGCCGTTTGAAAGAGAATCATTTACTGTATTGGATAGGATAAAAAAGACCGGGTGTTCTATTTAAGATAAGCATATTTTTTAAATTAGCAGGAGTCCATAATACTTGGCACATTCTGGAACATCCTGCACATTTATACATAATATGCATAATACTAAATATTACAAATAGTTACCCACTTTATCGTTTCTTTTTTTGACAACTGTATTTCGAGAAAAACCAAGATATTTCGAAAACCATAAAAGATAGGTAGATAGGTATAGGACATTATTTTTCTATGGAAAAATTCGAAAATGTGATGATATACTGGGTATTCCATTTGAAAAAAATATAACTTTGATATGCCAAAAATGTTTAAACCACCCTGTATATTTATACATACTTTTAAAATGTAGCTCTTTTTAATCTACATAATATGCTTATCGAAATATTTTTTTTAAATTGTTGTGGTTTGGGCAGCAGATTCCGTGCCGTAAGTGTTCCTCACCCTGTATAGATACGTTATTTATAACCATTTAATGCAATAAAATGCATTTTGAAAAAAATTGCCGATAGCTACCTTTGCCATTTCACTACCGAATTTTCTGATAGATTACAGAAATCATCTGACATCTACTCCATCTAGACTGAGGAAGATGTGTCATATTTTTTGTCATACCTATGTTCGTAAAGAAGCAGTATCACATACCTACACTATTAAGAATCAATCAGGCGACGGGTCTGGCAATGCGCCCGTAGGTAATCTATGTGTATTGTAGAAAAAGGCCAATAGCTTTACGTACGGACGGAATCCGCCAGAGGTTAGAGATTTAATTTTTCCCATTCAAAATTGAGAAGTTAAAAAAAAACTAGTTTCTCAGTGTCGAGGCGGCATCAATTGAGTAAGCTTGCAAGGAGATTATTCATTTTATTTAAATCCCTATGTATTTTTAAAAAACAAAAACTATGCCACAAGCGAGGAAGTATGTATACAAAATATAATCTTTCTTCGGCACATAAACGCTTCGGAACACACACCACTGCTTCTAGTCTGAAAGTTCTCAAATATAGAACTAGGTATGATTTTTTTGTTTTTCTTTACTCTTCAAGCCATGATACGCTGTTATCCTGTACACTGCATTCAACTTTACGATACACCGTTTTAATTGTAGGAACACCAAATATTTTACACGTCAATCAAGTCCACGTGGACGGTCGGTTTCTTTGAATGTATATGGAGTTCAAAAACTCTTTCAGCTGTTTTTAAAACAGGCCTGTTCAATTTCTCCATACAATGCCCATGTGCCAATATTTTTATGATCTATGCATTGTTCTGCCACCTTTGCGCTAATAGCGTGATCATTACTTTAAGTCAGGCATTCGCAATGATAGACGCAAACCGCTACACGCCGTTTTCCACCCTCTAATATAGACAAACTCGCGATGATATAAAAAAAATAGTGACTGATGAGTTGGTTTCTCAAATAAATTTATGGCCAAGAGAGTTTTGTGAAATTATGCTGAATAAATATAATTTATATTAAAACTTTTTAGAATGTATTGTATCAATTACAAATCAAAAGTATATAGATTCTTTTTTTTTTTGATGGAGGTAATTTATTGCCTCTTGGTGAAAGTGTATATTATGCTACCACTAAAAGGCGTATTCTACTAAACCCAACCCATCCGTACACCTAGTATATTTTACTTACTTTCCGAGCTGCTAAGGGATTGCAATTGGGAGTTCCTAGATTGTATTGATGATGTAGATACTGCAGTAGATTTATTTTATCATAAACTTTATAATATTTTTGATGCTTGTGTACCCAAATTTAAATCTAGTAACGATAAAAATACCAAATTCCCTCCATGGTTTACTCCGGATATAATCCGTTTGTTGCAGGAGAAGGAATATCACAGAACAATGCAGAAAAAATCTGAATATCACTTAAACGAATTCAAAAGACTAAGAACTCTGTTAAAAAGCGAAATTAAAAAATCATATAACATATACATCCGTAACAGTGAAGACGGCATTAACGATAATCCCAATTTGTTTTGGAATTTTGTGATAAATAAGAAAAAATATAACAAAGCAGATTACTGTTTCAAGAATCCTGATAATGATCGCATTAATATTACGGATAAATCAATGGGCGGCCATGAATTCGGCACCACATACCTGCTCCCTAATCTCTACGCATGAATTCGGCACTAGACCTCGGATTACACATTATTCAAGTACTCGAACTGGGCACCGTTTATCAACTTTATCTTATCACCTAATTGTTTCGTATTCTCAAAATTTAAAAAACAGAGATTGGAAATAAATGTATTTATTTTTGCATTGTTCTACACTATGGACATTGTTTATAAAAATATCCTAGACATTCAACAAATTGTAGTCTATCTATTTTATTTACAAAGTAGTCAGCAATTTTTTGTTCTAAAAATACTTGTCTGCATTTTGTTTTAAGATCCTTGTGGCGCACAGGTTCATGAACACTATTTAGTTTAACATATGTCTGAGTTTGAAAATTGTTTAAAATGTTAATAAACATAAATAGCGATGGATGTGTTTTATAAAAGCATTCATTAAATTTTGAATGAAATGATTCGCAGCAATTAGTTGTTCTATGATTGAACTAGTGCAACTAGCCCAAATTTTAGGTGGAAACATAGCTTGCTGTTCATCTATATAATTTTCCAGTATATAATCTGAAAACTCGATTACTCTGCTGTCATTAGGTTGAGTACTCATCTACAAATCTAAAGCAAAACAGTCTGATACTTCACTAGGCTGTAAAAATGGCAAACCAAAGACATAGTTTAGCCATCTTCCTACTTCATTATTTGCATCACGATACTCTGAAGCCAAACCTAGTTTTTGAAGTTTTCTGTACCAACTTTGGGCCAGATGAAATCGACACCCTATTATCATCACCATGGGCTAAACAAATTCTATAGCATTATGTATACTTTTCTCAAAGTCTACTACAATAAACTTTGGATTAAAATCTAAATCTACTTCTCGACACTTTTTTTTAATAAATTGAAATGTGTCTATATAAACTGAGGTACTCTTACTTCGTAAAATAGAAAACACTTGTGGAATGTAATGACCATTAATAAAAGTATGTAAAGTAAATAGTTGAAAAAAATAATTTAAACAATAATTAAACGTACCATCTAAATATATTGTGTCGCAATTACACAAAACACGTAAATTTGTTTCGCAAGAAAATACTATAATTTGCTTTTCCTGCTCAACACTTGTCAAAAAATTTTCCCCTTTAATTGTTTTACATTCCAAATTTTGTAAAACTCTAATGGTTTCTTCTGCACTCGTCGGTAAACTTGGCTGCATTTTCTTTCGCTTGTAGTAGACATTATTTCTTATATAATTAATATCTCTTACAGTTAAAGTGTCCATTGCTTCTACATGGTTTTTCAATGTTAAGTGAATAATTTTCGAAGGTTTTTCTGTAATGTCTTCTTCTACCTTCCTTTTGGCACTGTTGCTAACTAAAATAATAATATCCAATCAGTAATTGCTTTTTAAATAAATACGACACAATAAACATAAATAAAGCACAAATAAATTTAAAAAATACATATCCACAAACCTATTTGCCTGTTTAGCGCCTTCGTATTTTTGGGATGTGTATGTTCCAATTCACATCTTGATATGACTTTTTCAGGCCCCACAGTCCACACTTTTGCTTTACATGTTCTTACGTAACACCTCCAAAAGTTTCTTCGGTTTTCAACACTTTTGCAAATGTAAATTTGCCACCATCAACAATTAAAATTTGTTTGCCACGTTCACTTGTTTGTGCTATCGTATTATTCATGATGTGGGAGCTTCTTGATGTACACCTCACAGGTAATTATAAACAGGACGTAGATTAGGGATTAGAAAGCTAAACTGTAGTGCCGAATTCATGTATCTTGTCCAGGTAAAGAGGGGGTGCAGGTAATAGAGGATTATAATAGTGCCGAATTCGTTGACGCTCAAATCAATAATATCAGCCGAATTTGCGAACTATTTTCAGTCGGTGTATGAACACAACTCGCCTACCTACCTTCTGAGTTTTTTTAATCCTGCAGATAATTATAGTTCAAACTGTAATTGTTTACAATTTATTAGGATCACAGTTCAGGATATTCACAATTCCTTTAAAAAGCTTAAACCAAAGTTCTCATCCGGACCAGATGGCATTCCGGGATATATATTTAAAGCCTGTCGCGATTATCTTACATACCCCCTCATAATTGTGTTACAAAAATCACTTAACAATAACTACTTTCCAAAGGCGTTTAGGATCACAAAGGTTACTCCGATACATAAAAAAGGCCCTAGGGACGAGTTCAGTAATTACAGGCCGATTGCCATAGCAAACTGTAGCGCTAAAATTTTTGAATATATATTATATGATAAACTATATTCGCATTTTCAAACTATTTTATGTAATCAGCAACATGGCTTCTGTAATAAGAGGTCTATTGAAACAAATCTGCTAACGTTCTCCAATTATGTAGTTGAATCACTGGATAAAGGGGAACAGATTGATGTGGTATATACAGATTTCGCCAAGGCTTTTGATAAAGTAAGCCACGATATACTTTTAAGAAAGTTAAATTTACTGGGAATGAGCTATCCTTTACTAAAACTTTATGCAACTTATCTTAGTGATAGGTGGCAATATGTGTATTTCATGGGTGAGAAGTCTGAGGTATTTATGGCGGAATCTGGTGTACCACATGGATCTAATCTAGGGCTATTACTTTTTATGATTTTTATAAACGAGGTGCCCTCCTTAATTACATGTGAGTGTTTACTGTTTGCGGACGATTTGAAAATTTACACAAAAGTGAATAACTCAAATGATCGTCTACAATTACAACACGACATAGATAAAATATATAATTGGTGGCTAACTAATAAATTACCATTTAACACTAGCAAATGTGTTGTTTTGACATTCAGTCGCCAAAAAAACCCTAACCATTTTTATTATACAATGGGGGATGCTCAATTAACGAGAGTAAAGGAGATAACAGACCTTGGTATTTTACTCACTGGTAAGTTTAGCTTTAAACCACATATTCTTAACATTGTTTCTCAATCATATAAATTACTTAGGTTTATAAAACGTACTACTCATGCTTTTACTAATGTTAAGTCGATTACAAGTATTTTTAATTCGCTTATAAGAAGCAAGTTGGAGTTTGGTATCATAATCTGGAACTCACTTATTAATATAAGCCTAAGTCGCCAAATTGAAGCCTTACAAAATAAGTTTGTGAAATATGTATATTTTAAAAAACACAAGAAGTCCCCTAAATATGAGTCTTATGATCCATTAAGGTCAGAGTTTAGTATTGATAAATTAGTCTGCAGGAGAAAACGTCGAGATTTAACTTTTCTTTATAAGTTGTGCAACCATTTAATAGACTCAGCTAATCTTCTCAGTCAATTAAATTTCTACGTACCCGATCATCGAACCCGTCCTAGGAGCTATTTATTCTTAACACCTTCGATAAATTCGTTAGATAGAATATGTCAGCTATACAATAGCGTAAGGAAAATCTCGATACTGGACTGCTAGGTATTAAACTGTGTAAATTTAAAATATCTATTGCAGATCTAATATTAGAGAATTAACCTTATGTGTACATTCAGTCGTTTTTGTCGCATAAACTATAAACTATATGCGAGCGTTGTAGTATTAGTACTAATTTGTAATCACAGTTGCATAGAATAAGGGAAACATGTTTGCTTCTGTAAATAAATAAATAAATAAATATTTTTTTATTCGGAATAAAACCACATTTTAAGGATTTATCGTAATTTTATTCTTCTGCACTTTGGGCTAGAAAACCCTTAATTTATTGCTGATTTTACTGATCTTCTTCTATATAACCTTTTTTATTTTCTTTGTAAGGATGTTTTAACCCTTATGATTTGTAAAATTAAACTTAAAAGATATCTATTTTTCTCCTAATACAGTATCCGCTTAGTAGTCTTATTAAAGTTGTATTTTTTTTCCTTTTAGAGAGTTATTGCAGATTAGAGGGAAAAATTAGGCTGTAAAACAATTGTATTTTTTTATGCCGAATTATCTGAAACTACTTTAATTAGTCGGAAATAATTTTTTCTATAACCATTTGAAAATCAACAACTTTCGTCACGTTTTATTTCAACCGACAACGTCAGTTTCCGACACCAGTGATAGAATATCCCATAACGTTAACTGTTTGGTTTCAATTTGAGATATTAAATCGCTGTCAGTCCAATCCTTTTAAATAACTGTACTAATATAATTATGAATCAATATGTGAATCAAAAATAAATTTTAAAACACACTATACCTTTTTTAGTATTGAGTTATTGAAAGTTCGCAAATTAATAATTAAATAATATTATTTTTGCAGTCTTTGATTTCATTTTTAGGATTTTAGACAGTTTATACTTGGTAAAAATTTGGAAACGTTCAATTATAACATAAACGTAGATGCCAAAAATAACATGTGAAATCGCAAATTTCGTCGAAACACTTTAAATATAATTCAACTCTTTCAAACTTCTCTAGTGCATTCTATGTAGTAAGCTATAGTTAGAGAAAAAATAGGTATATTGTTGTACTCGTCGAAAAGCATTTTCTGCAACTGGAGAACATTATCAAACTCGGCTCCACTTGTACTCGTTTACCTCTTGTCTATACTTCATATCACATCTCCTTCATAACGTCGTTTGTCCGACATCAATGCGATAAATTCGAAAAATAATTCATGCTAGTGCCCTTTACGGCTTTTTACTTCTTGTCTGTACTCTATATCACCTCTCCTTCATAACGTCGTTTTTCCCACTTCAATACGATCAATATTAGTAGAGATACATGTTAGTGCCCTTATGGCTTTACTTTGTACATCTTGTCTATACCACTAACCCCCTTACCTTCAAAATGCCGTTTGTCCCTTCAATACGATTAATAATAACAGAGATATATGTTAGTGCCTTTTTGCCGTCGTGACTCATAATTGCTGAAATGTGAGGGATGCTCGAGGCCAGCACGACCCCATTAGACGCATGCTGTACTCTGCATACTCTGTACGTATTCACCATAGTGCCGCTTGTCCCACTTCAATCGAGCCAAAGTTGAATGCTTATGCATTTATGGCTTTACTTCCACGCAGGTTTTCACTCCTTGTCTATCCTCCATATCCTCTCTCTTTCATAATACCGTTTGTTCCAACTGAATACGATCAATAACAGCAAAGGTACATGCTAGTGTCTTTATGGTTTCACCTTTTTACCCCTTAACCACTCTCCTTCACAATGCTGTTTGTCCCATTTCAATACGATCAATAATAACAGAGATACATGTTAGTGCCCTTATGGCTTTACTTTTTTACCTCTTGTCTATACTCCATGTCACCTCTCCTTCATAATGCCGTTTGTATGACTTCAATACGATCAATAATAGAAAAGTTAGATGCTAGTGCCCTTATGTATTTAATTTTTACCTCTTGTCTATACTCCATATCACCTCTCCTTCATTATGCCGTTTGTCTCACTTCAATAATAGTAGAGATACATGCTAGTGCCCTTATGGCTTCACTTGTTTACCTCTTGTTTATACTTCATGTCACCTCTCCTTCATAATGCCGTTTGTATGACTTCAATACGATCAATAATAGAAAAGTTAGATGCTAGTGCCCTTATGTATTTAATTTTTACCTCTTGTCAATACTCCATATCACCTCTACTTCATAACGTCGTTTGTCCGACTTGAATGCGATCAATATGAGAAAATTTTCAGGCCACTGCCCTTATAGCTTTACTTTTTACCTCTTGTCTATACTCCGTACCCCCTCTCCTTCATAATGTCGTTTGTCCCACTTCAATACGATCAATAGTAGTATTTTATATGCTAGTACCCTTATCGCTTTACTTGTTTACCTCTTGTCTATACTCCATATCAGATCTCCTTCATAATGTCGTTTGTCTCACTTAAATACCATACGTAATAGTAGAGATACATACTAGTGCCCTTATGGCTTCACTTGTTCACCTCTTGTCTATACTCCTTATCACCTCTCATTCATATATTCATATACGGTATATGTTCTTCAGCCATCTCAATTTGGTGAAATCCGGAGGCAAGATCCAAGGTAGTGAAGTATTGACAACGTCCTAATTTATCCAATAGATCAGTTATGTTTGGTAATGGATATCTATCTCCAATAGTTATTTCGTTAAGCTTGCGATAGTCTACGACGACTCTGAATTTTTGTTTACCGGTAGTCTAATTTTTTTGGAACAAATCAAATACTACTCGAGTACGGTGAGGATGAGGCTCTTATGATATTTTGATCTAACATACATGTATTTGATTTTGGACTTCTTTTCTATATACTTCTGGATATCTGTACGATTTAGTATAAATAGGTACATCATTTGTAGTTTTTATTTGATGCTTGATTTCACTTGTGAAAGTTAGTTGATTACCATCAACATGAAAAATGTCAGAATATTCTTTAATTAATTTAAGAATAGCATTGCGTTCTTCAGAATTCATATGTTCTGTTCGAACTTTATTAATATCAAATTTGAATGTTTCTGCATAAATAGCATTAAAATTAGGGCTCAAGGTTTGTTCGTATTCGTCGAACTGTTCAACCTCTAAAAGAGCACTTAAATCTACTTAAAAATATGACTCAGACGGATTTAAAATAGTGCATACAGCTTGACTATTTTCCGCTTTTGTAAGACATTCGGGAATTTCTAATTTTCCTATTTTTGTATAAGGTATAATTATATCGCCATTATTAATATTATCAATATTCAATTTAATTTTTTGTTCAGTTCGCGGAGGCACTACTATACAATTCGTGTTCTCACTTCTGACTTTAAAATAATTTATTTTTATTTCACTATAAGGCGTAATTAAAACATTATTTACTAAATCAATAGTTGCATTCAATTTTCTCAGACTGTCTAAACCTAATAAGCAATCAAAATGATTGTGAAATTTAAATATACAATATTCTAAGTTTATTTTATTTTTCATTTTAAATATCTTTGAAGATGGAATTACTGTACAATAATTTTGTTGACTTGAGCCTAAAGCAGAAGTTACTTTGAAAGATTTTTTCATAGTCGATTTTGAAAAATATTTCTTTGCAATTTCAGGTGTTACAAAAGATTTTGTACTACCTGTGTCAATCATTACTTTCAAATTTTGTTCAGGAAATATTATGTACAGTAATTCACTTTCATAATTCGTAAAATTAAACATTTCTACGTGTCTATCTCTTCCGATGCAATTTCCTCTAAAAAACAATCTTCAACATCAGTGTGACGTTCAGTATCGTCCATATTATCCATTTCTTCCGAAAGAAATTTTTTTCTTTCACCTACGAAATACGATTGATTTTGTCCATTATTTTTATTTTGTACATTGGGTTTATTGTACGTATTAGAAGTAGATATACTCATTGGAGTAGGTTTTTGAATTTGATAATTTCTATTAGGTTTGAAAACATTAGTATTTCTATTCTGAAAATTTGTATCTCTACTTGTACTAGATAAATTAATTTCATTGTTGAAATTTCTATTAAATTGTGATTGATAATTATGTTGTAAACTCGGTCTGCTTACCGTTTAATTATTATTAGGATAATTATTTTTGTTGTGATGTAACATTAAATTGTGACTTAGGCTTATTAAATGAATTTTTGGGATTTGCATTGTTGTTATTATTACTTAAATAAACTTGTAAGTCATTCGTTAGAACATTTAAAGCTGAATTTAGATCGCTAGGATTCTTGGTACGCATTAGTGTACCGAGAGGTTCCTTTAAACCGCGCAATAGTACTCTTAGTGCTAAATTCCTAAAATAGTTGCCTAGAATGGCTTGTTCACTTGCATTAGAGCGTGTCATTAATAACGATGTTTGTAGGTTTAAAAGATGCTGTATCCTATTGTAAAAGTCAAAAGCAAAATGCTTAACGTGTAAATGTCTCGTTTATCTGCATATGTGTTCAATAAAGCATCTTTCAAATTCTGCCAATTTGTTATACTACAAGCTGAAATGTTTATGGCAGCTTGGCCTTTAATTTTAGATAAAATACTAGACATCAAATATTCATTTTGAAAGTCTGTTAAATCTACTGTATTGTAAAATTTATTTACTAAATTTTCAGAAATTTCTATGAATCTGGGTAATAAAGCGTTTTCGCCATGGAATTCTGGAATCATGTCCAGATATTCCTTTTTTAATTGCGGTACCACTTGATCTACCGGCATTTTGTATAACGTATTTAATTTAAATCTAGATTTTGATAATTCAATATTCATTTTACGGTTACGATATGTTTGTGAGCCAGAATCTAAATCAGAATCGGAGTTGTCAGAGCTTTCTGAATTAAATAAACAATTATTTCCTCTATACGACATAAAGTACTTACATGAAGATTAGGACTGCTTTCGCCATCTAGTTGTACCTGTAGTTGTTCCCTTGAAATTCCTCTTCGTACGAGCCAACTGTCTTCGAGTTAAGCTACTTAATTCACTTAACCAAGAGTCCCAATGATTCACTTAACGTATGTTAATAAATCGTTGATACGAACCGATTGTTATATTCACTAACGCCCGTTTAACATATCCTACTGACTGCGCCAAATAACTTTTTACACACGGAAAAAGGTTTTTTAAAAAATTATTTATTTAAAAAAAGTTATAAGTTCCAAGAGTTGAAGTAAATTCTAGACTGACTATATAAACTAAACAATTCAAAAAGGTAAAAAATACAATGTAAGCAAAAATAAGGTTCAACAATTTATAAAACAACAGGTTATTACACAATATGCTGATGCTGAAAAAACACTTATCTAAGCGGTCTGGTTGCAGAAAGAAAAAAATAATATTTTAACCGGAAATAATAATTGCGTCAAAATAACGAAATTTTGCGGAATCAAATAAAAATTCAATTGTTAATCGAGGTAAACCTATTACACAATTACGTCGAACGATAAGTTCCACCAATCAAAAAGTAACAGGTACAAAAAAAATAAAAGATTGCTGACTAGAGAGAAAGGTCGAAAACGGCTAAGGTGTGACAATTGAGGGGCAGTTGGTAAAAACTCGCGGTCGGGAACGGTCTAGTTTTTTTATGGGTTTCGCGGATAGCGGTTTTTGAGGAGTCCTGAGTTTCAGTAGTTTATAATTAGTGTTTTAGCAATCAGGTATAATTTTTTTTCCCGAAAAGGGAAAAGCAGCTTACAAGGGAGCGTCTACTGTACGCGCTCTGAAAAGGTTTCTTTTTTTGTTCGAAACGCGAATCGTGTCCGTCGGCGTTTTGTGAACACCCAGTCCGGGAATTGGTAAGTCTGATTTCAAAATTATACTAACTGTGTATTATGATTTTTTTTTGTAGTTTGGTCAGATTATTAACACGCGACTGTTTTTTTATTTAAAATATTTACATCAACATTTCAGAAATTTTTATATTATCCACTTCAATTATTGAGCAGTATATATCTAAAACTTATTTGGAATAAAGTATACTCACGCGCTCCTAGTATTTTTTATTTCTTCAAAAAGTTTTCTCTCAAACTCTTCAAATACTATGAAATCAGTTTTATTCAAGTTTAACGTTTTAAAATCCAATTCTTTGACCCATGACACATTGGTGTTAACATTTTGCTTGCATACCTTGAAAAATCAACTGAATTACCGTTTATGAATAAGTATTAATCAGTATTTGTAGATATTTATAAAGTAACTAATTTGGAAGTAGTACTTTTACAAGTAGCTGAAGTATTCACTGGTTTTTCGATAATTGTATATATTTTTTTAATCTTACCTCATACGCCTCATGCATTGTTTTAGAACTTTCATTTTCATCTGAGTATTTGTCAGAGCAAACAAAAAAAATACGTATGTTCTCCATGAGTGTATGAAATAATAAAATTCAACAGTTAATTAATAAAAACAATTAAATTACTAATATTAAAACCAGAAATTCATCCTCTTTATAATGTTAATTTTATGATATCCAGTGTTATAATTTACTCAACAATGCATTCCAAATCGTCCTTCCCTATTATACTCCGATATTCTCGTTGCTATTTATCCAAATATCATTAATCTGGAAAAGAATTCAAACTACAAACTCGGTTTTTCATGTTGCTTTTTTTCCAATGATTTAAATCTATTTGGAATATATATAAGGTTAACTTTTTGCTTACACTTCCATAAATGTATTTCTCTTATAATAGATTAACAGCTATGAATTAGAAAATATTTATCTCATTCACCTATTTATTAATAAAGTTCTCGTAACTCAAAATTAATTTTCAGTTTTTCCGTTTCACATTTCAAACTTCAACATAAAAATCAATGTAGCCACACTACTTGGTGCGTTCTTTTTGACTGAGATCTCAGATCACTTCAGTTAAGGTGATCTGAGATAAAGTGATGTGAGTAAGCACCAAAAAGAACGACATCTCAATTGAAGCGCGCGATCTGTCGATAGATTTAAACTATACGACATATTCGTATCAGCATCTAATAATGTTAATTAATGTATCCATAATTTGTAACAAAAGAAAAATAGATTATGTGTGTTTATTATTTATATGTCAATGGTTAAAACATTAGATAACCTTGGTTAAAACTACATATAAACCAAGCAAATCAAATATTTATTCATCCCCTCCACTTTATTTCCGACTCAATTCCAACTGATACCCCCTTACAACACATTCAGTATCGGTGAAGGGGGAGGAAAACTCTCAGCTCACTTAAAGTGAGTAAAAGAAAAAGAACGCTCACATTACTGATGTGAGCTGAGATTAACTGAGATCTCAGTAAAAAAGAACGCACCTACTTTTTATGTGTCAGCTGTTAGACCATAGAAAAATAATTGTCTGTTTTTGTTAGACTTGGCTGAAGATTTATTATACAATAGACCATATAATACACTTTAGCTTGTCATAAGTTTTTACCCTTATCCGTATAAGGGAGATTAGTGTGACGTCACAATTTGAAACTGTATCCAATCAAAAATTGTTGCCATAGGAATTTGCATTTGAGTGTAGATTTTTGATTATTTAAGCGTTTCTATGATATTATATCTATATAATTTAATTTGTGTTATGATAGTTCATATCGCATACGAGTATTTAATGGTGATATCTCACCGTATGAATTAGGAATAAGGAGCATATTTGAAGTTGAATATTAAATTGTTAATATCAAAGTTCATATATAGGGTACGCGAAAATATGCAGGTTCTGGCGATTATTTTTTAAAATAACAAATTTCTTTTTATTTTGCGAGTCATTCGCGTTGATTTAAAAGGGTATCTCAAGTTTTCTCTCGATCCTATCACTGGTTTTATTTAATTACAGTCACAAGACTCTATATACGATTATTCCTGAAGCTTTGTCAATTTGGTGTAATTTATTTTTATTTTTCTTATATTTTTTATTAAACTCGTTTAAGAAATCATTGTCGGTTAATTTATTTTCTCAACCAGGACAGCAGTAATACCTAACATATACACATAAGAGCTACACCTAAATTTTTTTCTCAACACGCCCCTCTAACTGACGTAACCCCATAACACAAGACCTCTCATTACCAACGACAACTGGTAGCAGCGGAGGCCGAAGCCAGCTCTTTCGGATATTTCTTACAGGAGCCGTCGCCTGCCCATTCAAATCCAACAAGTTTACCCGACACCATTCAGACAGATTATCTAGCTCCCTTTGAATTAAACCAATATCGATGTTATTCCTTCCGAACCACTAAGAATAATTTGAGATCATCAGCGAACATTAAAAACTCAGACTCCTTCATATAATCTTTGAGGTCATTAACAAACAGTGCTCCCCCCCCCCAAAGCCGTGCTGCTGATCAATTATAATCTCTTTACACTGCCAATTCAAACAGTTATACATCAAACTATCAAAAACTTTTGGGATTGAAGACTGTATAGATACACTGCGATAATTTTTAATATCACTTCTTGAACCTGATTTAAATATCGGAGAAACAAAACTTTCCTTCCAACTATCAGGAAACATACCTGAAAACAAAGATAAATGAAATAGCTGACACAAAGGCAGCATTAAGGAATTTCTACTCTGTGTCAAGACCAAATTTGGAATACCGTCAGGACCAATCATTCAATGAAGAGATGCTTTGTTTCAATAAGTTATTAATTGGTGCGTTCTTTTTGACTGAGATCTCAGATCACTTCAGTTAAGGTGATCTGAGATAAAGTGATGTGAGTAAGCACCAAAAAGAACGACATCTCAATTGAAGCGCGCGATCTGTAGATAGATTTGAACTATACGACAGATTCGTATCAGCATCTAATAATGATAATTAATTTATCCATAATTTGTAACAAAAGAAAAATAGATTATGTGTGTTTATTATTTATATGGCAATGGTTAGAACCTTAGATAACCTTGATTAAAACTACATATAAACCAAGCAAATCAAATATTTTTCATCCCCTCCACTTTATTTCCGACTCAATTCCAACTGATACCCCCTCACAACACATTCAGCATCGATGAAGAGGGAGGAAAAATCTCAACTCACTTAAAGTGAGTAAAACAAAAAGAACGCTCACATTACTGATGTGAGCTGAGATTAACTGAGATCTCAGTCAAAAAGAACGCACCTAATATAGTTTATCAGATTTTAATACTAGTAATTGTTACATCCTTCATTATAAAACAAATGTAACTACTCTAACCTTACCTGCTAAATTTTGTATCGGTTATGAATCAAATTTTAGAGGCCTATTCTCTAATCAGTAACAATGTCGTTCATAGACGATTATCGTTACTGAACGACTTTGTATATTCAGTATCATAACGACTGCTGTTAGATAACGACAAAATAGCTGATATCATGTCGCTGTCAAACGTCAGCTCTCCAGCAGTCGTTATCAGGTTAGCAAGTAGTTGATTAAGTAGCTCCTTCTACAAAGATCACATTTTATTTATGATGATTCAACAGTTACGTATTGTTTTGGATGAATTGAATATAAGGTAAGTTCATATAAGGGTTGAAAAATAATTTACACTATATACAAATGCAATATTTTTAGACAGACACGAAGGACTACCTTTGATGTCTTAAGAGACCAAAGTAACCACTTTGAGTTACCAGTGGAAGTGTTCCGGCAGATGTATCGAGCAAACAGTGAAGCTGCTAATGAATTATTCCGGGACTTATCATTTGTGAATCGTGGTAATCGAAATACCAGAACACCTCCCATAGTTACCCACGTTTGCCGTATTTACTGACACCTGTAGTTGGAGCAGCACCAAATACACCTCAGGGAAGATACACCCATCGACATCTATAAATTCGGAACTGCATTGAAAGAACCAATGGGATTCTCAAAGGTGTGCAATACGATCCTGCATTTGTGTCACGTATTGTATATGCTTGTGTCATGCTCCACAACATTATTATAAAAAGGATTATACCTTCTTCATCTTCTTCAGCATTTTCCAATATTATGAGTTCGATGTTATTTCCATCCACAGTTCCCTTAAGTTCCAATCTCCTTTCGGAATATACAAATTGATGAATATCTAATTTTATTGGAAGATGACAACAATTTTGTCGATGAAGATGATATTGGCATATTGGACGATGCTCATTTATTAAATAGTGTTTGGAATTAAATTATAAATAATCTCTTTAATTGAGCAAGACTTATTGTATATTTTAATACAATAATTGAAGAACAATTTTCTTAATTTTCTTGTGTTATGGCTCTTACATGGTACCATTTATAAGAATCAAAATAAAAAAAATCAATTATTAAAATAACAATTCCAGAAAATTAACAATTTCCATTTTAATACGATAATGTACTATAAATTCAAATTAACTCTTTTATAGGAAGAAAATTGAAATTGTTTTAGTGAATAATTTTTTTATGTTATTTTACTAAACATAACGACAATGCAAGTTTTTTGAAACCTTACATAGGACAACTTTTTATTCGAAGTGATAGAGTAGTACTCCCCAAGGCAAAGTAGTACAAAATAATTTAACTATTTAGGAAGTACTACTCTATCACTTCGAATAAAAAAATTGGTCTGTCGGGTTTTAAAGAACTTGCACTGTATACGATTTTTTCCAATAACACTGATTAAAGTATAGGTAACTCAGGAATCTGGTCCAAGCAAAATTCCTACCTAGAGTATTGTACTAAACATAGCATCACAATCCAACAAATATCTAAAAATATAGTTTTTTTCCAATAAACCGATTATTCAGTGTATCCCGTTAAATTAGTACCGTATAAAAAACTATTGATTTTAGAAAAAAAATTATTCTTTGTAAAAACGCTGCATGGTCTAAAACATAAAATGCAATTACCTAACATAAAATTTTATAGCTAGTAACTTTTTTCGTAAAATTATTAATAAAACAGTTTGAAACAAAATCTGAAACAGAAAGTAAAATAATACTAGACTCAGGTGGCTGTAACTCTGCAAGTGAGTATTAAATTCAATTGCAAACAACTTTTTAATGTGCAATTTTTTGATATTTTCAAAAATAAAAGTACTTCCCTCTTGAGCTATATTGATATTTTTGACAAATCTTGTTTACTACTAATAAATATTGATATTAGGTTATTGCATTTTAGGATTTAGAACATGTAGAAATGAAGAATAACTTAATAACAAAAATGTTGACACGGACTTACGGACAGGGAGGCACACTGTGGGCAATTTAAGAATATGAATCCAAGTCCAACACAAAATCATAATCAGGATACTTGACTCGAAGATTGAATTAACGCAGGTTTAGCATTTTTTCCTCTATTACCCTCATTTCTTTGACATGTTTTGCAATTTCTTTCAGGATTATTATTTTTTCACTTTCATCATTACAATTACTTTCTTTTAAAGTTTTGCACTCCAGTACTTGACGTTTTTCTTTCTTAGATGGTCTTTTAAGTGACTCTTCGACCGAGTGTTCAACTGATTGATTCTTAAGAATCTTACTTTGATTTGGGGACTCTTTCTCTGATTCTTCTCTAGTTTCTTCATTATTTTGTATGTCTGCAATTTTAAAATTTAAGTGGATATAACCAAATTTAAAGAACCACGTAATTCATACCTATTTCTATTTCATGGACATGGGATATGCCGTTGGCTACCACCCAACCTGTAACATCTAGTAACCGTTCTTCAGTATCTGATAAAGGTTTAGTAGGATACCCTATGTTTCCTGTTTCTTTTGTGATAATTCTATTCTTTCTTGGCTTTGCTTTAACTTGACACTTCCAGTCAGTGAATATCTGAAATTGGTAAAAATTATAACAAAAAACATATGTAATTACTGCTTTTATAGATAATACTAATAAAAAATGAAAATCAAGTATTATACGTACCCTTTTCCATTCTGCTGAATCCTTAATAGGACCACCTAAACTATTTAATTTGTCTGAAAGCTGTTTCCCTATGTTTTTAATAATAACAGGTCTTATAGCATCAAATTTGTTATTCCTAAACGGTTCATTTTTGTATTAAATTCATCCAAATACATTATACATTGTGCTCATATTGTCTTGGTGTTTTAACTTTGTCTTTATCCATAATGAAAGTTACGTGAGTAAGTGAATAAAAATCTTATTTAACAAAACCTCTATAAACAAATAAATAGGTTATCTTTTCCTACCTAACACAACAGCACAATATGTCAAGAAATATACTAATCTTTATAAAATTGTAAAAAAAGTATCGTTATATTTTATCTTTAGATTTTAACGCAACGATAAGGTGCGTTCTTTTTGACTGAGATCTCAGATCACTTCAGTTAAGGTGATCTGAGATAAAGTGATGTGAGTAACCACCAAAAAGAACGACATCTCAATTGAAGCGCGCGATCTGTAGATAGATTTAAACTATACGACAGATTCGCATCAGCATCTAATAATGTTAATTAATGTATCCATAATTTGTAACAAAAGAAAAATAGATTATGTGTGTTTATTGTTTATATGTCAATGGTTAAAACCTTAGATAACCTTGGTTAAAACTACAAATAAACCAAGCAAATCAAATATTTCTTCATCCCCTCCACTTTATTTCCGACTCAATTCCAAGTGATATCTCCTTACAACACATTCAGCATCGGTGAAGGGGGAGGAAAAATCTCAGCTCACTTAAAGTGAGTAAAACAAAAAGAACGCTCACATTACTGATGTGAGCTGAGATTAACTGAGATCTCAGTCAAAAAGAACGCACCTATTTTCAGCTTCATCACTACTTTTTTAAATCGCGGGAGATTTAAAATAGGGTCACGTGACCAGATTTATCGCTGGAAACAAGCAATGAGCGACTGCATGATGCTACACCCTACCCGTCCTATAAACTGATTATATTGCACAGAAAACAGACCATTGTCCGTATTTTGTGTTATTTTGTCTAACCATACTTGGGCGCTGAACGTCAATTTTGGATTTTGTTTTTCTGTCAAAACATTGAACGATATCAACAGGTTGCGATCCACAAAATGAACTTACTAAATGAACACTTTCATTATCATACCACTTTAGAGCAAAAATATCTATGTTGTTTATTGTTGTGTTGTATTCTTCGTAGGTGCCTCTTCTTCTTTTTTCATTTCATTGTCGTTTGTAAATCCTAATCCAGGAATTATATCTTTCCTTACAGTGCCCATGCAATAAATTCCATCCACATGAAGGCTGATAAGAAGTTTCAAGGATGTGAACCAATTGTCGAAAAATAATAAATAATATTTATGTTGAGGAATAATACATGCTAGATGTAATACAATATTCCCACTGGCTCCAATGTCTTCCTTTCCAGGAGCTGGTGGTATTTTCTCTGTATAAACCTCAAAGTTGTAGATCAGGCCATTGCTATCACATAAAATGAAGATTTTATATCCTCATTTATTGGGTTTCTTCGGATTGTATTGTTCAAGTGAAGATGTCCCCTTATATGGCACAATTTGTTCATTTATACACAACTTTTGTGGTTTTTCTTGACTTACAAACTGCTGTCGCAACTAATCTAGAAAAAGTCTTAGTTTGAACAATTTATCTCTGCGTATATCATTTCGATCTATGGAAGATTCTCATTTTTGTTGAAATGCAGGTTCTTTTTTATTTTCTCCCATCTTTTTCGCGACATGGTATCAGAAACCTGTGGAATTCTACAGGTGGAACTCCAATAAAGACGATGGTAAACCGAACATAGACATATATATGACAGTCCCCATAAAAGTTTCTAACTCTAAAGTTGTGAGGTTCAAAGATTTTGTTATATCAACTTGGCAAGCATATAAGTTGCTTTATTCAGTTATCATATCTAGTAACTCGTCTGAAAAAAACATTTGAAAATAATATATACGTCGACGTATTTCTGGCCCTTCTTCGTAGTTTTCGATTGTGAATTGTGGTTCAAACAAAGTTTCTTAGCGGACATTCGGAGAAAGAATCATTGTCGTTGTCACTATGTTTATCTCTGGTAACTAATCTAGTTGGTAAGTATTCCTCGTCAGAAGTCACTCAGATTTTCATCCTCGCTTCCGCTTGGAAAATCGGCCATATTTAAACACAAGAAAAGAATAGGAAAATGATAGATTAAATGCCCGTTGATCCATAATAGGAACTAATGCAATTTTGAAAGCAAATGTTCATTGTTCCTGATTTGGAACATTGAAAATTTTTTAAGACAGAAAATACTTAATAATTTTATTCTGAAAGTATATTATACTAGCTAATAACTAACCAATTATTTTTCGGTCCTAAACTGCAGATGGATGGCCGCCTTGACAATTCACCTCTGCTATTACTAATTACATGGCACAAGAGGTTGGTTTTGTCTACAGTGACTATATACGAGACAGTGGCGATAATAGAGTAACCTGTTTTTGATTGGCGGGCAGTTTGGCAGCCATATTGAGGCTAAAATCTCTGTGTTTACGTTGGGTGTATACGAAGTTTCTTATAGTGTTTGTTATATTTGCGATTAGAATTATTGGGTTTGTGCTTTTTCGGTGAATATTCAGTGAAAAAGAGGTGTATTGCCTCTAGAAAATTGAAAGACTTGTATTATTTGGACTAATAAATAATCTTATTTCGAATAGGAAGACTCACGATATTTGGTTTGCTTAACCCTAGAAATTGTATACTATTTATCAAGTTTTGATTTTTTGTAGATAATAACATTTGAAATGCCGCTGTGTTGCAATAAATTGCAGTAATTCTGCTAAAGAAGGGTTTCTCTTGAAACTTTTTCCTAGAGATCCATCTAGAAGACAAGAATGGCTTATTAAAACTAGAAGCCTTTGTTATTCGACTTGTAATTGTTATATCTAGCTAATTTAAAATTATTGTTTGTTGTTATTGAGATAAAATTGATTGTAAGATTTTGTTGTATGATTCATTTTGCTCCCGAAATGTGGGAGCGACCTCATGTAGATGGAAAGAAAATGTTAAAGTCCAATGCTGTTCCTACAATATTTTCCTTTGTGGAACCAAAACCTAAAAGGAAACTCCTAGTTCCAAGCAAATTAAATTCTCCGAAAAAACCTAAACGTTTGTCGGGTAAGTAGATATCTGTTGGTAATTACAACAGATCCCCACATAATAATGAAAAAACTCTCAGTTTTTGCCCTATTAAATATATGTTAAGTTGCAATTATAGTCTAATAATTTGTTCAGGTGAAAATTTAGCTCTAAATGAGACTGTGCCAGAGGAATTACCAAAACCATCTACTTCAAATTTAGCTTTGAATGTAGAATCAGGTCAACAATTGTCGATATCTAAAAGCAGCTTGAGTGAAGACAGTTTATGTAGAGCTCCCTCACCGTTAATATCAGAAATTGATCCAATGGGTGAAGTAGCTCAGTTAAAGCTTAAATTAAACAGGTACAAGAAGTTGTATGGAAGAGAAAACGTAGAACTTATCGATACAAAAAAACTGTAAGAGCCACACGAAAGAAGCTAATAAAAAAAGAGAAAAAACCCCCAATTCTTCGGACTGTGAACTACTAAAGCAAATATTCAACGAATATCAAACAGAAGCTTTAAAAAAAAATGGAAAAACAACAAAACTAATGAAGTGGACCAACAACACCGTTACAAGTTCTTTAAAATTAAAATTTAGTTGTGGTAGTAGTGTGGATATACTGAACTAATAAAACAAAGATACTCTCTCCCATCAACCAGAACTTTACAGAGAAAACTCCAGAACTTGAAGTTTGATTCAAGTTTTCTAAATGAGGTATTTTCATTTTTAGAATTGAAAGTGGAGCAATTTTCAACACATCTTAGTGTTTATGCTGGTAGGTATTGCAGGACGTTGGAAACAGGTTGTGGCCTATTTCTTCACCAGTGACTCTGTCAACGGAGCTGTCATGAAGAAATATAATAATATATTTTAAAAAGCTGAACAGCTTAATTTGAATATTTTAAGTATTACATCAGACATGAGTCTTTGTAATCAACCTTTATGGAAAGCTTGAGATATTAAAGCTGGAGAGTACAGTCCTATAAAATACAAGATTCTGTACCCATTAAATAATGATAAAAATGTATATGTGTTTGCAGATGATCCTCGCCTATTTAAAAATATTAAATATATATTAGTGACAAATAAAACTATCCAGTTACCAAATAATATTGTTCTAAAGTATGAACTACCCTCTAACATGGTCATGTCCAGTCATATCTCAGACATATTAAATTATCAGAAAGATCATTTTTTTAAACTTACACCGAAACTCTCAGAAGAAGATCTCCTACCGACACATTTTTCTCAAATGAAAGTGTCAACTATAACTAATGTTGTTATAGTCACTCGGTTAGTAGGGCTCTCAAATTTTTGGCTGAACATCTCAATAAACCAAAATATTTAACAATGGCATGGTTTATTGACCAAGTAGAAAAATTGTTTTATTTAATGACTTCGAGACATCCTTCTTGTGGTCTATGCAAATTCACTATTGACATTTATAAAGAAACAATGTTATTTTTGGAAGGAATTATATGTTTATTTTCAGATATATTTGTTGGCTATAAAAAAATTTGGAAACCTCCACAAACGGGTGTTCTAATCTCAACACAATCAATGTTACAACTATAGTCAGAATTATTGGAACAAACAAATTATCAATTTATTCTTGAGGCCTTGAATACAGTGTATGATGAAGTGAATCTTCCAAGTGAATTAAAGACTCCCTCATACAAATATTTCAGGATATATTTTAAAAAATATTGTGAAAACTTCAAAAACTTGTGTTGCCTGTGTAGGTGCAGCAGGTTAAAAAACCAATATATAAGAAGTTTTCAAAACTCTCCTTAATCAAAAAATTAATCGCTTTTTTTTTGTTACTGAAGAGGTTTTTTATTATTTTTTAGAAAGGGAATGTGTTTTCTTGAAATATTTAGATATTGTTCCACCCCAGAATATAGACATAAAAGAATTTTTTATAAAGGAAATGTCGAAAAAACATTTAAATTTACCAAATTGTCACCAACTTAAAAGCAATATAATTAAAAGATTCGCTATTTTCAGGTTGAAAATTAGTTATAAAAAATTTAATTCCGCCTCAAAAAATATAGTAGTAAGTCATTAGCAGGTAACTTGTTATGAAATAAAAAAAGCTTTCCATAATTATCAAATAAAATCAATAAAAAAACAAATTACACATCAGAAATTATATTTGTATCAATTTTTATAGTTTATAATACTGACGATGCAAATGTAATTTGGGAAACCGATCGAGTAATATATGTTATATTTCTGTTGTTGAATTTGTTATTTATAGATTTTTTTTGATAATTAACGGAGTCTATGGTTATATTTGAAGATAATAACAGTTGTACCTATAGCAATATAATTTTTTTCATGATTTGGCCCCCATCATACCTTACAAGCAATTTATATTTATTATTTTTCCTTACTATACTAAATATAATTAGGAAAAAAAATCAAAATCGTGTGTTTTATTTAAAGATGACCATTTCCTTTCAAAATTCAAGAGATATAATGTATATTTTTTTTATTGATGCCTCATATTACCTATTTAAAACACGCCCCAGCGTGTTTAAATCGAACTTTCTAACACGCGCGTTTTTTAAAGTCCCTATGGTAACAACAACAACTCGAGAAACGTAAGTATCAATGACAACTTTTTTAATTAGTTTTTAAATTGTATATTTTCATTGTGAACCAATGTCTTATTTGGTTTTTTCTGCAAAATTTATTTATATATTCATATATACATTGTATCCTTTTAAATATAAATAAACTTTTTGATTATTGATCTGACAGCAGTACCTCGTAACGTCAAATAAAAAAATAGGTAAAAAAACTTTTTAAGTTAAACGGTTTTACGTTAAACATACATTGCAATGTTTAAGATAAATGTACTAAAAACCAAAAAATAATAAAATAGATACAGTCGTGGGAATTATAAACATATGCATAGACTAGACTAAAATAAAACCGTGGGGCACGTCAATTGTCTACAATCGTTGATTAAAATTTTTGTTTTGTAATGTTACACTATAATTAGGCAGTTGTTCAACCGACAATTGACGTGCCCCACGGTTTTATTTTAGTCTAGTCTATGCATATGTTTATAATTCCCACGACTGCATCTATTTTATTATTTTTTGGTTTTTAGTACATTCATCTTAAACATTGCAATGTATGTTTAACATAAAACCGTTTAACTTAAAAGGTTTTTTTACCTATTTTTATTTTTTGGTTTTTAGTTTTTATTTCGCATTCTGTTTAATTCATTTAGTGCTTCATTATTGCAAGGTTTCTTGCCCGTTAGTTTATTGCAGTCCAACTCTTTGGTAGTGGCGGCCATCTTAGATTTCAATTTTGCATAGTAAATTGTATTCTACTTGTTGAGACCTTTCATTTGATACCCATGTTGATGGGATTGATAAAACCTACGTTATCCGCAATTTTCTAGAGGCCGTTATCTTGGATTTTAATTTTATATAGTATATTGTATTCTACTGGTTGAGCACTTTCATTTGATACCCATATTGATGGGATTGATAAAACCTACGTTATCCGCCATTTTGTAGCGGCCGCCATCTTGGATTTAAATTTTTTATAGTATATTGTATTCTGCTTGTTGAGCCCTTTCATTTGATACCCATGTTGATGGGATTGATAAAACCTACGTTATCCGCCATTTTGTAGCGGCCGCCATCTTGGATTTCAATTTTTCATAGTATATTGTATTCTGCTTGTTGAGCCCTTTCATTTGATACCCATATTGATGGGATTAATAAAACATAAATTATCCGCCATTTTGTAGCGGCGGCCATCTTGAATTTATAATGATAATGAATAAACATAATTGTATTGTCACCAAAATCCAAAGTGTATACAAAATTTCAGATTAATCGGTTGACAGGAAGAGGGTGAAATTTGAATTACTAAATTTGACCCAAGAATAAATAAAACAAACGGGGTGAGCTAAATAAAACCGTTTAAAAATAAATACTATTTGACTTTCACGAAACTTGGCTGGGCATCGAGGATGGACTTCCATTTTTTTGTAGTAATAATATAATAATAATATTTTATGATTTCAAAGTGCACCAATAAAAAAAAATAGCGTAACGTATTCGTGGATAACTGGTCTTTCAAACACTTGCTCTATTACGAGCACTCCGGCTGCGCCGTCGTGCTCGAAAAGTCGCGCGTGTTTGAAAGACCTCTTTATCCACTTATACTTCAATATACTAATATATTTATCTTCCAAATTGTTAGTTTTATCATAGATTTCCATTTAAATTATATGGATTTGATATTCAAATTTGCCTCAATATGGCGGAAGGGGCGGGGTTTAGTTGCATTGTCGCCACTGTCAAAGAATACACCAACCAACAAGAAAGGGAGCTTGTGCTATTTTATAATTCATTTTCTAAGTGCGCATGTCTGAGTCAGAGTCAGTTATCTGTCAATGTCATGTGATGTTATTGTTTACATCAAAGAATACACCAACAGTATTCTTTGGTTTACATGTTTAACAAAAAATATTCTTTGCTGTACGGTTTTTCCTTATTTACAATATAACATATATATTTTGTTTGTGTTTTTAATTGTTTAAAAAACTATTATATCAGTTATGGCGCCGAACTTGTGCAGTTCGTGGGTGTCATTCAAGAGATGGAGACGGAACAACTATGTTTAGATTTCCTAAAGATCCTGTAAGGTAAGAGGAATTGTTCCTATATGCAATAAATTATAGATATATATTTATTTTTTTAAATATGTTATTCTTCCATTGCACATAAATAATAATGATAATATTACAATCATTGAATACACTACAATAAGTGTCACTGCTGATGAGTTCAGCTTGAATATGCTGAATAATAATACACAATATTCAATATAAACTGGTAGTAGTTTATTTCTTTTATACACATATGATAAATAAAAATATAAATATACTTACTTAGCTTTATTTACATTTTAGAGCTCAGTTATGGTTGGATGCATGTAACCGTGGAGATTTGTTTGAAAAACCCTAGACTCTTTACATAACAATTATAAGTTATGTCAACTCCACTTTGAGGATAAATTTACTTCCAAAAGGGGACGTAAAAAGTACCTATGTCTTCAAGCTGTGCCTACAATATTCCCATGGTTAAAACGCAAGGGCCATGTTATATTGAGCGATCCACCAACAAAAATAGCTATTCAGTCTGATAAATATTAAATTTAAGTAAATATTACAATCAGTTGTTATAGATACTTATTTTTTCCACCTTAGTGCAGAATTAATTATAACTTTTCAAAAGGATTCATTAATACCTCATTGGCATTTTGTTTATTTGTGTATTACAATTATTTTTATAATTACAGATACCATGCCGTTTGAGCAAGTGGGACATTCGTCTAAAGCCACCACAAGACATATTGGTGATGCTTCTCCATCTCTTGGTAAATATAATCATCGTTTAGATTCAACTCTTGTAGATAATATGCATCAAAATAGATGGCTTTCTTATAATTAGATTGCACTTAGCCTATCTGTGAATCGCCATATGCTTTGTATTTAAACAGCTGTATAGAATTGCAATGTAAATGTTATGTATTCTTTAGAGTGTAGAGTGACAAATATAAGAATGCTGGACATTTTTTGAACTGGTTATTTGAAATTGCTGTTTATTACAATTATTTTTATAATTACAGAAACCATGCCGTTTGAGCAAGTGGGACGTTCGTCTCAAGCCGCAACAAGACATATTGGTGATGGTTCTATATCTCTTGGTAAATATAATCATCATTTAGATTCAACTCTTTTAGATAATATGCATCAAAATAGATGGCTTTCTTATAATTAGATTGCGTTTAGCCTATCTGTGAATCGCCATATGCTTTGTATTTAAACAGCTGTATAGAATTGCAATGTAAATGTTATGTATTCTTTAGAGTGTAGAGTGACAAATCTAAGAATGCTTGAAATTTTTTGAACTGGTTATTTGAAATTGCTGTTTATTACAATTATTTTTATAATTACAGATACCATGCCGTTTGAGCAAGTGGGACATTCGTCTCAAGCCACAACAACACATATTGGTGATGCTTCTATATCTCTTGGTAAATATAATCATCGTTTAGATTCAACTCTTTTAAATAATATGCATCAAATAGATGACTTTCTTATAATTAGATTGCGTTTAGCCTATCTGTGAATCGCCATATGCTTTGTATTTAAACAGCTGTATAGAATTGCAATGTAAATGTTATGTATTCTTTAGAGTGTAGAGTAACAAATCTAAGAATGCTTGAAATTTTTTGAACTGGTTATTTGAAATTGCTGTTAATTACAATTATTTTTATAATTACAGATTCCATGCCGTTTGAGCAAGTGGGACATTCGTCTCAAGCCACAACAACACATATTGGTGATGCTTCTATATCTCTTGGTAAATATAATCATCATTTAGATTCAACTCTTGTAGATAATATGCATAAAAATAGATGACTTTCTTATAATTAGATTGCATTTAGCCTAACTGTTTTGTTTTTCTTATACAATAGTCTTTTTTATGGTTTTGCTAAAATGGAAAAATGTTCGGTTATTCATTCAAAGTTCACATGCTATCAATGTAAGAAAATGTTCCTGCTGGTCTTCAGAAAATAGACACTGGAAAATGTGATGGATGAATAGAACAACACATTGTCTATAATAAATCCTGTGCATATAGTCTTCCTCTAGTTTCCTTTTTTGTTTCAGATACTAGATCTTCTAAAATTCTTATTGAGATGAAGGAACCCATACATTTACAATATCCCTCAGCTTCAACTCAAACACCACAAAGCATGACCTTTGGCACACCACGAAAGGAAAAGTTAAGGTTTAAATTGAAAACAATAAAGAAAAGGTTATTCAAGAAAACATGTAATGTGGAGGCAACACCAAAATATAGCCCTAAACTCTTTAGAGATATGTGTGATCATTTTTTGACCAAACCATTGGCAGACATTGTCAAAACCCAAATAATTTGAAAAGCAGAAAATCACTTGGCAGACGTTATTCTGATGAATTAAAGAAGGTTGCCCTCACTTCTTATTTTTTAGGACCTAGAGCATACAGATTTCTTAGAAAAATAATAAGTCTACCAACTCCAAGAACTTTGCAAAACATGACCAATGGTTTAGTTTCTCAAGCAGGTTTAGGTAATGAAGAAGTTTTTCAAGCAATAAAAATGAAAACAAACACAATGTTACCACAAGACAAACATTGTAGTATAATTATTGATGAAATGTCTTTAAAATCTTTTTTGTACTTTGATACTGGAAAAGATGAGATAATTGGTTTATGTCATTTTGGAACTGGAACAAAGGAAAGCTTGGTGGCAAAACATGCTTTGGTCATTATGGTAAGAGGACTGTATAGCAATTGGAAGTTACCAATATCTTACTTTTTTGTTGATTCTGAATTTGAGGCCGAAAAATTACTACCTGTCGTAACAAAATGCATATGCAAATTGTTTGACTGTGGTTTGATTGTGGATTGTTTAGTAAGTGACATGGGATCTAATTTTGTTAAATTAAGCAAACTTCTTGGAGTTTCTAAAAATAATCCAGAATTTCAAATAAATAATAAAAATATTGTATACATATTTAATCCTTGTCACTTAATTAAAGCATTTAGAAATAATTTAATAAACAATGTTTTTTCTTTTGATGATAAGAATACGTCCTGGACATTTGTAAAATCTTTTTATGAATATGACAAAAAACAGTTTTTCAGATGTGCACCAAAACTTACAAACTCTCATATATATCCAACAAGTTTTGAAAAAATGCGTGTTAAACTTGCAACTCATGTATTAAGCAATACCGTGGCAAGTTCAATGAATACATATATAAGTTTAGGAATACTTCCTACAAGTGCCATAGGGACCATAGAATTTATTGAAAAGTTTGATAAGCTTTTTGACATGCTCAATTCTGTGGACTTAAGAAGTTCCAATCCTTACAAAAATGTTTTTGAAGGCACAGATTTTCAATTAAAATATTTCGATGAAATGGTAAAATTTATTACAAAATTGAAAATATTTGATAAAAAAGATGTGAATGTTACCGCCAGAAGATCGAAGTGCAGAAATTGTTGTGTTATCACAATAAACTCTTTAAAGATTCTTTGGAGTCGACTTTCCTCGGACGATTTTAAATATCTACGCTGTAGAAGAATCAATCAGGATTGTCTTGAAAGCTTCTTTGGTTCTATCAGGCAACAAGGTGGTAATTCTATAAATCCAACTCCCATACAATTTCAAAGAGCTTTTAAAAAATTATTTTGCCAAACATACCTTCATTCAAATAATATGAATTGCATTAATGACATGGATCAATTATTATTAAATCTAAGATCTATTCAATCAAGTAGGAAACAATCACAAAAACCAATACCTGAAATTTCATTAAAAGCAATATCTCTTCCAGATACAGATTACCGCCAACAACCAGCAATTATACAGAATTCTTTTAATTATGTATGTGGATATTTGACTAAAAAATGTATTAATGTTCATAGTTGCAATACCTGCATTCAGTATTCTCGTGAAGTAAGAGATCTAGACATTGGTCATTTGTTAACATATTTTAAGGCATACAACAATGATTTTGGTACTTTTGGAAGTTTGAGAGCTCCAAGTGAAACATTTATATATATATATATATATATATATATATATATATATATGTATATATATATATATATATATATATATATATATATATATATATATATATATATAGATGTATATATATATATATATATATATATATATATATATATATAAGTTAGAAAAATTGTTTATTTCATCTTTCGAAAATATTTTGACAGGGCAACATATTTCACATAATATATATTCAAATATGCAAAAAATAGAATTTCATCATCCACGTGGTTCATTCCCCCTGGAATATGTTATTAAATTATTCATTAGGTTGAAAATATTTTATTCTCTCAAATATTGCAACAACAATTTTAAAATAAAAAAAAATAATAAACGGAAAGAACATCCGAAAATAATGATTTTATCCCATCTGTAGGATGGGATAAAATCATTACTATTATGTCATCAGCTAGTCAGCTCGTTTAACAACACTCTTCTATCTTTGGCACTCTCTGTAAAGTTAGTAAACCTTGGCGGTAGTATCACTGTAAAATTGTAAAGTAACTAGTATGATTTTACTGTAAAATAAATGTTTTTTAATATTGTATATATATACCAAAGAGTTATAACTCTTCAATTGAAACGTTTCCATTTTTATTATATCCCTATTCTCATATTTCATGCAGTTATATATGCTCAATTTAATGAATAGTTTTAAAATATCTGAACCACATGTAAAATACTTTGGCAATCAAACACTTCACTAAACATTAAAGTAAATGCTTCTTCCAATTGACAAATACAATTTATGAAGTGTTCACTTGGAACCCTAAAGCCTCCAATAATACTTTTGTCCTTATCATACTTTTCAAAATATGTCAATAGCTGCTTTGTATCCAGATCTCCACATTCTTTTGAGAATTCTATGCACGTTTCACACCTGTGACAAAATGCTTTCTTCATCAAATAGCCACAAACAAAATTGAACGCATGTAAAATTGTCAGTTCTTCGTTCCTGTAATCTTAATCTGATAATGATATTGCTACATTCTGAACTGCTGCTTGGTGAGTTTCAAGAATAATGCAAACAGTTGTTGAATTCAACTTAATTAATAAATTGTGTAGGTCATCATTACAGTACATTTCATTTGAAATGGTAAATTTTTGGCAAAACACTTTTCTAAAAGCATGTTCAAATTGGATAAAAGTGGGTTTAATACAATTGCCCCCTTGCTTCTTCATACTACCGAAGAAACTTTCAAGAGAATCTGTATTAGTTCTGTGCAGTGTAAATATTTAAAATCATTGGATTACAATTTTTTTTAACTACTTATTGTGTTTGTTCTGCATTTCTTCATCCTTGTTCTGGAAGTAACACTTCCTCCCTTTTTATTGAATCTTAAATGTTTTAAAAAAGCAACATTTTACCCAAAAATTGTATTTGATGGTCTGCTGATACAAACTCATTTTTGTATTTGTTAATGTTTCTTGATTTTGTGGAATGAAATAAGTCTGTCAAATTTCTTAATTACTTTAATGGTTCCAATACTAGGAACTGCCCCCAAGCTCATATACATATTCATACCACTTCCTACGTTATTATTTAGAGTTTGAGTTGGTAGACGTACTTTCATTTTGTCGAAATTCGATGGATAAGTTTGCCTGTTTGTTAATTTTTGTGTACTATCTAATATAATACACCTGTTTGTCTTGACCGTAAAACTACTTTAAAAATGACCAGGATGTTTGTTTGCCATCAAAACAAAATGTATCTCTTTTCAAATTATTTCTTGTAGCTTCAATTAAGTGACTAGAATCAAAAAAGTAAATAATCTCCTTGACATCTACTGTGAATATTGGATTATCAGGAGTTACTAAAAAGGAATTTTGCTAGTTTAATGAAATAACACCCCATATCACCATCAACATGCAAACTTCGGCTCTCCTACTTTAGTATGCATGTTTCAATGATAGGAAGAAACTCTTTCACTGCTAATTTGGTACCCACAAAAAAATGCGATTGCCTCCAGTTCGCTTACAGTCCTTTTGCATAATTACGAGTTCATTGTTTGCAGGACAAAGGACTTTTGATACAGTCCCAATATCAATTAGTCCAGTATCTTCATCTCATGCAGTACTATAGAAGACATGACTTTTCAGTGACGTCCCATCAATACATATGGTATACTGTTTGTTACCATTGGACGTTGTCTGAAGCTTTATTTCTACAGCTTTAAATATTGAATCGTAACCTAAACCAGGCTTGCAAGCATGTTTTTTGGTGATTCTTTGCAGGTTTCGTTTTGTTGGAAGACTAATAATTTAATCATAAAGTTGTATGTCTGTGATCCCAAAAAATATTGCGTCAAAGCAAATCGTTTGTGTACTACAAAATACCTTCTACCTAGAGGTTCTCTGCCTTTCAGTAGTACTTGCGCTTTTACAATTGATGCCAGAAGTTATTCAAGAGATTTCTCACACATTTCTTATTAGTCCTCCAGGTTGCATATTTCTTTCTTTTCTCTGGTTTCCTTTGCAAAATTTCGTTTCTCTAGAGCCAGCCATAACCACTAATTTTACCTTGCTTTTCTGTGGTGTCCAGAACTTGAGAAAGCAGGAGTTTGAGTGGAAGTTGTTGGAGAATTTTCAAGAGTAAGCTGTTTCTAATGGGTACCTACAACACAAGTTTCCTGTGGATCTATAAAAGTATATTAAGTATAATATATTTTGGAAATGTACATGTACATGATTCAGAACCCTAACAACAATACATATATATGTTTTACTTTTGTTTGACAAGAAAAATGACTGCATATATTTCTTTTCACTTATTGTAGACATACTAAACATAAAATGTTACTGAAAAGCTGAAATTTTTTATATATTTAGGCTCTAAAAATTAACAGTACTTTGATTATGGGTTTGGCAAGCATAATATAATGCTTTGGTTTGACTAAATAACATTATAAATTACACATACCTAACATCGTCCTTGGGGATAGTAACAAAACTCATCCCTTCTCCAGTATTGGAGGATCATCCACGACATAAGCATACAAATTCTCCTTTACAAGCGATCACAAAAAATAAGCTAGTGCCACAAGAAGTACTATATTATGTGTGTCTAAGTTATATCGTAATATTAATTGGAGGGATTACCAGAAAAACAGCATAAACTGTTCAACCAGAAAAAAGCACAAAATATGATAATAATTGAAAAACGCAACAAAACTTCGTTAACTATGCAGAAAAGTCTACTGTCGCTACTTTTTTATAACTTCTTTGTCACATACATCAGTAGATTTTCTCTTGTAAAATATTTAATTCAGAATCTGGTGAAGTGTAACTTTTAAATATATCATTCATAAAAATTTTGTATTCAAGTACCATACTTATTGTAATTTTATATCATCATTTACAGAAATTCTTTCTATTGTAAACTGGTATTCTAAATATATAATCTATATTATTGTATTGGTTTTTATGCTCACCCTTTCCTACATACAGCACTACTTGAATACATACTTACACATATAATTTCGATAACAATATGTAAAATAAAAATCATTTGGTTAAACAATAGCTCGTTATTTTTAATAATGGATGGAACTCCAAAACAGAACCTAAAATTGTATGTATGAAGAAATGCTAAAGTATATTTTTCACATTGTTTGTTTAGCTGTTAAATTAACTTTAACAATTCATAAATTAAGTTTAACAGACCTATTATGAAAATTGAACTTTGATATTTCTTCATCTTTAATGAGTTTTCACCAATTATCAACCAACATTCAAAATATTACACGGTTGGATGCTTAAATCTTTGACAATTAAAAATTTGTCGAAACAAGCCATAAAAATAAACAATAATTATTTGAGATTGTTTGGTTTCACTTTTTTGCGTGTAGGTAAGATTTAATTTACATTTTTGAACACTTTTCTTAATGTAAAATCAAGTAACGATGCTCAGTTATCTGTCAACGTCAGTTTCAAGGTCACGAAATTTTGCCCCCAAAACATCAAAGGATTTACGCCGGCTTTCGCTTCTTGTTATTGGTGTATTCTTTACCACTGTCTCGTATATAAGTCATTGTAGTTTTGTCGGTTGCGACAATTGGGTATAAGGTCTGCCCATCCGCCATTAGTGTGCTAATTTTGGTTTGTTTACATTTGAGTACATGCAACTAAACACCTCCTTTTAAGTGGATTTTACCACTTTTAAAATAGTTTTGAATGTGTAATTTTAAATACGAAGGTTGCCTTTTATGTTCCGGGATTTGTCAACCCTAGTGAGGAGCGCCTGTCTGCAGCCCTCTAATCCGATGTTGCCAGTTCATATTTTCGTAATATCTAACTTGACTTTTTCTTGACGATTTGTGTATTGCTGTCTTTTCTTTTGATTTTTTTAATCATTATAAAAGTGTATTAAAATAACAATTGAGTGATTTATCTATGATACCAATGCCGGTGTTTTGTTTTAAGTGTGATAAGTTATTCTCAACTCAGTCTAATCTCAACAGGCATGTTTTTGATAGACATGGACACGACTATAAACTATTCTCATAAAGCTTTTCCACTTAAGTGTTTAGAAGGGTGCGATAGGTCCTTTAATTTTAATAAAGATCTTAGAAATCATTTGAAAATTTTTCATAATTTCGAAACAACCAATGATACATTTACTTTTGTTAACATTAATGGTGAGTAGAATATCTTGAACTTTTGTATATTATCATATGTATAGTAATGAGGAGTAAATAAGTTGTTGGTGATTGGTTTTTATTTGTAGAGTTCGAAGATTGGTTAGAACAAATTGAAATTAAAAATATTCCAAGCATAGAGGCATCAAAAGAAAATTGGATGATAAAGAAATAATTTATTTTAATTGTAGCCGATCACGTAATGGAGTGAGTTAAGTACTTATGTAACTGCCTTCTAGAATGCATGTATTAAAAAATGTTAAAACATAATAAAAAACATTTTCAGGGAAACGAAGAATTATAAGTGAGGATGTTCGAAAGTGTAGTCTAAAGGTTCAGGGATCAGTTAAGCTGGGACAGGGATGTACTAGTCAAACAATATTAACAAAGAAAAACGGAGAGTTTAAAGTAGACTATTTTAAAGAGCATTATGGACACAAACCTGAGTTAAAGCATCTCAATTTATCAGACAATTGCAGAAAAGGAATTGCTTCTAAGATGAGAATGGGCATTACTCCACAACAGTAAGTAGGCAGAATTACATTAGATAGCAGGTAATTGAACTACATTAGATAGTAAGTAATTGAATATTCCCCAATTCCTCGAAAATATATATTTAACTGTACTGTTTGGACCGACGAATGGGTCACTCTTGAAAAAAATGTACATTTATTTCCCAGTATTTCCAAAATCGCCTAAATTCCCGAGCGATTTCCGAATGGATTTCTCGATTGATTTCTGGGACTTCCTTGAGAAGTTCTGTAATTTGTACAGGTATTTCCTGGAGTGAGCCACCTCTGAGTTTGGACAGTGCACTAGTCTCCCTTTAACGTTATTCCATATTTTCTTTTTTTGTTAATTATCATGTCGTTTTTTTCAGTATTTTGACAACCATCAGAGAAAAAATAAAAGAACCTCTAAGAAGAAATGATTTAGTCACTATGTAGGATATAGAAAACATAAAAGCATCCTTTAACATATCATTAAACTATGGACAGAGGCTCAAAGATGATGTTACAAGAATAGAAGTGTATATTCAGGAATGCAGAATGTTAGGGGTAAATAATTCAGTTCTTTTTTTACAAAAAACAAGACCAGCTTGACAATGTTCACAGTTTTCAGGAAATAGATATGTGTCTTATTATAATGTATCCAATACAAAAAGAACTTTTTAAACAGTTTGTAGGAGATATAGTTTGTGTAGATGGAACCCACGGTCATAACAGTTATGATTTTGAGATGACAACCATTCTTATTTTGGATGAATTTCGTGAGGGCTTTCCAGTTGCATTTATGTTCTCAAACAGAAAAGATCAGTTTGTGATTGAGGTTTTTTTTAAGGTTGTTAGAGAGGCTGTAAATATGGAGGTAATTAATACTAAAACATTTATGTCAGACATGGCAACTGTATATTATAATGCTAGGATATCTGTTATGGGCTCTGCTTTTCCACCAATCACTACTTTTGTGCCTGGCATGTTGATAAAGCATGGCAGCACAATTTAGCCAAAATCAGTGATGTGGAAAAGATAAGTTGGGTTTACAAATCATTGAAATATTTACAATCTTCGTTAGATGAAAACGAATTTGAAAAAGAATTCAGTGAATTTTTGAATATCTTATATGCAGATGAGACGACACATGAAATGTACAAGTATCTGAAAAATAATTATTTTCATAACAGAAAGCAGTGGGCTTATTGTTACCGTAAAAGTAGGGGAATCAATACAAACATGTTTTTAGAAAGCATGCATAAAGCTATAAAATATTGCCTACAAAAATATATTCGAGATAAGTCTGCGAATCGGATAATAAAATTAATGAAAGGAAAACATTCAAGACAAGTTGAAAATATTAGAAAAAGACATCGTAATGCGTTATGCAGTCATTTTGAAATTATCGTGGAAGATAATTGCTTTATTTTAAAGACAGCGTCTGGTGAGGAGTCTCAAATAGTCAACAAGAGAAATGACATAACTGTATGTTGTGAACTAAAATGTTGTTTTTGCAACATATGTTGGCATGCATTTGAATGCACATGCTTGGATTATCAAATAAAAAATATGATATGTAAACATATTCATTACATTATATTAAAAAATTTTAATCGGTTGGAAGTGAAAACAGATATTAGAATCACATGGTGAAAATAGTAAAATTAACACAGTTCTTGAAAACATAAACAAAGATACCTTTCCAACTTGTATGTCCCAACTTATTTTGGATTCAAAATCAGAACTAGAAAGAAAAAAATAATTAGTGAAAAATGCTGCACTACAGCTGATCTCTAATAGGGATTCTAAAAGTTTTTTGTTGGAAGATTACGATTTTACTTTAAAAAACTTGAAAGTCATAAATAATATGTGTGATACAATAGATATTCAAACATCCCAATCAAAAGATGCTTTATTCAAAAGCAATTCTATTTTTCCTGCTAATCATAAAATCGAAAAACAAAAGTTCTTTTCAACTAAAAGGAAAATAAAAGATGCTAATAAAACAATTTCTAAACCAAATTCTAAAGAGAAAAGTATTATTAAAGAAGTTTTATCAGTCTTTATTTACCTCAAACAATAGCGAACATGATCACGCATATACTTTGGGTTAGACTGAATTTATTATAAAAGACCTCATGAAATTGTTTTTGTAAATTGTATATACTTAGTCTAGATTTGTATTTTACAACTCATTGTTCCAACTGTCATGATATGTTTTATTTTATTGTATTATATACAACTAGAATTTAAAAAAAAATGGAAAATCATATTTCAGATCATAGTGCTGAATTATAATTAGTTTTTGGTATATTCAATTAGTTTGTAGGTCAGAAACTAGGTTTTGTTAGATTCTAGAAGAATTTTTGTCCAACCCCTTTCAAAGATACATTAATAAAACACAAAATAAGGTTATATTGTTTTATTTATTCTCCCCGTCAGATGAGGAAGTTTCAATACAAAAGCCATAAGCACATTCATTGAACAAATGATCAAGGATAATAGTTATTTTCAAAAAGTGATGACTCACATGGTGGTTCATAACAATATGGAAACTTCAATCAATTCTGATTTTTCAGCATAATCATTGAATGAAACTAGGCATTCAACAATTTTTTGTTCTTGTGTGGAATTTTTCAATGGAACAATGATTATGGAATTACAGATATCTATCCCTTTTCAAATTGGTACAGAATTAAGCAATTCATGATTATACCTATTGCATATTGAACATGAAATAAAAAACACTTGATAGAATACATGATGAAATTCAGCATTGAATATGGATATAATAGCTATAAGCAAAAACTGTTCACTGGGCCTGCACTCTACAATTTGAGTGTGGATAATTTGCTGACCAATAAATTCTTCCCCGATCAGAACCTTGGGAAAGACATAATAAAGCTAAACTCTGAAACTGTGAGCAGTACACATGCATGATGAGTTATTCGTGCCACATTAAAAAAAATCAACTCTCATTTAAAGGTAGTTTATGCTTCCGATTTTTCGAAAAACATTGCTGACGGGGGGTTTCCAAAAATAATTGGCCAATTTTCAAATGATTTCTAAGATCTTTATTAAATTTAAAGGACCTATCGCCCCCTTCTAAATACTAAAACAGAAAAGCTTTATGAGAATAGTTTATAATCGTGTCCATGTCCACTTTTTCCTTTCTATCAAAATGAACTTCTTGAACATGTCTGTTGAGATTAGACTGAGTTGAGAATAACTAACTTCTCTCTCACACTTAAAACAAAACACCGGTATCATAGATAACTCACTGAATTGTTATTTTAATACACTTTTATAATGATTAAAAAAATCAAAAAAAAGCCAGCAATACACAAATCGTCAAGGAAAAGTCAGGTTAGATATTACGAAAATATGAACTGGCAACATCGGATTAGAGGGCTGCAGACAGGCGCTCCTCCCTAGTGTTGCAATCTGGCAACTGACAGCTCTATCGTAAAGTTTGACATTTTTGAGGTTATACGTACTCCGGTACTCAGAACGTTTTGACATACGAACGCTATTTGTGTTGTTTACAGTAACTTTAAAAATATTCATCTCGGCCCAAAAATGGAATTAAATCGTGAACATTTTCGTGTGATTATTTTTTACAACTTTCGACGTGGATTAACTCAGCAACAGTGCATGGATGAACTTAATTCAATTTTTGGCGATGAAGCTCCATCAAGAACCAGTGTTTATCGATGGTATGGTGAATTCAATCGTGGTCGTAGTTTACTCCAAGACGAATTTCGTGAAGGTCGTCCAAAATCAGTTGTTGTTCCGAAAACCATTGATGCTGTGCGCAAACTGATATTGCAAGATCGTCATGACTTTCAAATTACTAACTCGAAATACTCTTTTTAAAAACGTTTATTTTACAAAATGATAGTTCTACGAACTACGACAAACAACATGAAATCTAGTAACTAACTAACCCTATCTACAACAAGTAATTTATATATATATATATATATATATATATATATATATATATATATATATATATATATATATATATATATATATAAAAATTTTTTTTTAAATAACGACTGAAAAATGCTATATAGGTGGGGATAACGGGGATTTCAAACAATACAAAAAATTTGAACATTCTAATCGAATCAAATAACAATAATAATACTCAAGAAATTCACACATTTAATGAAAAATTAACTAAGAAAATTCTGAATTTAGAAATTAAAATTACTCACAATGACTTAAAAAATTTAGAAACTTATTTTTTTAAATTAACAAATTCTCTCGAACAAACCATATCAAAAAATATTTGGCTAGAATATACAAAAAGACAAAAAACTTATTACAATAAGATTTTCAATGAAATCAAAATAAAGAATATTAACAAAATAAAACGATTAAAACTATGTTCATATGAAGAAATCAAAATAAATGAAAACTGGTTAAAAAATCTCACTAATATTGATATACCAGAAGACATTAAACATTTCCTTGCCCTAGGTTATAAATTCTGCTTACCACCAACTACAAAAGACATATCAATTGCTAAATTACTATCTGATATAGAATGCCTAATCACTGGGTTCAATCATGAAAAGAAAAATATTTTCCGAGCAAAAATAACTAACATGATTACTAATTTTTTCCAAAAACCTCTTAACAATAATCATTTTTTAAACTCTATATACCAAAAAACTAAAACTTTTTTTAAAAACAATCCAAATCTTATTCTAACAAAATCAGACAAAGGTAATATCACAGTAATTATGAATAAAGAAGAATATCTTGAAAAATCTTATGATATTCTGAATGACCCTAACTCATATATCAAACTTAATAGAGATCCTACTGTAACTATACAACAAAAAGCTAATAATTTGATATCAGATTTAAAAAAATTAAAAATGATCAATAAAGAAGAAGCTAAAAAATATATGATATACAGTTCAGTATCACCTAAATATTATGGCCTACCTTAAATTCACAAACCCACAATGAAACTCAGACCTATTATTTCTTCAATTAATGCACCAAACAGTAAAATAGCAAAAATGATAACCGATATTCTAACCAACGCATATAACTTTGAAAATAATTTTTATATCAAAGATTCATTTGATTTTTCTTCATTCATAAATAAAAAACAACTTCCACCAGATTACATATTAATCAGTCTAGATGTTGTATCCTTATTCAGTAATATTCCTATAAAATTAGTAACGAATAGTATCATTAAGAGATGGAATAAAATCAAAGATTATTGTAACATTCCACAAAATAAATTCTTATCAATAATCGACTTTATATTTAACTCAAGTTATTTTTCATTTCAAGGATGTTACTATAAACAAATTCTTGGCACACCAATGGGAGCTACTATTTCTCCAATAATAGCACAATATGTAATGGATGATCTTCTTGAAGATATTCTCCCAAAACTATCATTTAATAATATACCATTTTTAAAAAAATTTGTTGATGACATAATTTGTGCTATACCAGTTAATAAATTAGATGAAATATTAGAAAAAGTAAATAGTTATAATGAAAATTTACAATTTACAGTTGAATTTGAAAAAAATAATAGCATTCCATTTTTAGACACTAAAATAATCCGTAAAAATGATAACACTTTGATTACCGATTGGTATATAAAACCAACAAATTCAGGAAGGTATATAAACTATCATTCTTTTCATACAAAGAAAATGAAAATTAATCTCATTATTTGTTTGAAAAATAGAATTGAAAAACTAGTTCACCCTTCTTTAAAACAAAAAAATTTAAGAATTTTACGTGATATCTTATTAGAAAATTCTTATCCTAAATCACTTCTAAATAGAATTCTTTTCAACACTATTTCTGATAGAACTATTCATGATAATATCTCTAGCAATGAAACAGATAGAAATACAATTGTAGAAAATATTAATTACCTATCAATTCCAAATATTGAAAATTTATCAAAGAACATAATAAAACTTTTCAAAAATGAAACTAATATAAAGATAACACAGAAAAATATAAAAACGATTGGAAATTTAAATAGTAAATTGAAAGATTTTACACCTAACTTATAAAAATCAAATGTAGTCTATGAAATAAAATGGAATAACTGTGATCTTAACTACATCAGTACCAGCTCTAGAAATTTGACTAATCGCATCACATCTCATAAAAATGATATAAAACTTAACAAAAAATCATGTGCATTAACACAGCATTCCATTGAAACAGGCCATAAAATGTTATTTAATGAAGCTAAAGTTCTACATACTGAACAAAATATGTCTAAAAGATATTTTCTTGAAATGGTTGAAATCAACAAGGCAAATAATAGTATGAATAAGAAAAGTGACATTGAAAATCTTAGTAATATTTATAGCTACCTTTTGAATATTGAACAAAATAGATAATTTTTCATTATTTATATGATTATTTCATAAAAATTAAATTCACTTCTATTAAGGTCAAAATATAAGAAATTATTTGTCAAAGTCATTTTCACAGGTTATAATCTAACCTTATTTCCTTTTCTATTAACGTCAAAAACAAATTATCTGTCAAAGTCATTTTATAAGGTTATAATCTAACCTCAAATTCAAACTTCATTAAATAATTATAAAGTAACCTAAAAAAATTAAAATAACTAAGTAACGAACAAACAAATTATGTATCGATTTGTCTTATGTGAAATATGACATCAAGTATATTATAATTATATTTATTTTTACATTTACAAATTTTTTAATGATTATTTATATTGAATTTACTTAAAATATTTTACATGTAAGTACTTATATTTATTTCTCTATTTTTAAATCATATTTATATTTGTATATGTATTATAGTGCCCTGAAGAAGTGTCAAAACGACACGAAAGCTTGGCGGCATTTTGTAAATAAAAGATCTTGGCGTTGATTCTTTGGACTGAAATCCCCGTTATCCCCACCTATATATATATATATATATATATATATATATATATATATATATTGAACCAGATATCTTAGATAATAAGAGAAGTAGTATTATAAAATTAAGTTTGCTAGTATGAAATATATATGAAAATAACATAATTTAAGAAAACAAGTAAAAAGGAAACACTTTTCTTAATTTAAACAACATATCAAATAAAGATATATTAAATAACAGCCTATAACAATATAATAAAAAAGGAATTACCTCAATGATAACATAAAATATAGATATTGCCTAACCAATGTAATGATGTAAATAAAGTTGCCTAAGACGTAGAATAATTTCCATATCATAACAGCTGTTCATCTGAAATGAAAACAAATATTACTATAGTTAATTCATTATAATCATTAATTTAAGAATAAGAACAAATATAAATATTGAATAGAATATAATCCAATAGATTTCATAGATAAACAAATAATGACATATAGACAAATAACATAAGAGAATTTATATTTATAATTGATATGAATGTAACAAGGATATACTATCAATAATAATATTGAATGTGTATCTAAGTATAACCAATATTAATGTATTTGTATGTATGAAATTGTTTTGATAAGTGATTGAAGTTTCAATTATCTGATTACAAAAGACAATATCTTATTGGTTGTAAAAGATGACATAACAAACTGTGAATCAATAAATAAACTTTTGAATAGTGATCTAAAAAAGAACAAAAGACTGTTTTGTTTAAAAAAGTTGAAAATCGAGGGGACGCTTAGGGAGAACGGAAGCTGGTGTTAAGAAGCGAGGTGTGTGTGGGATAGTGTTCCTAAAAATTTAAAGATATTCCCGGTTTAAGACATTTAAACTCCTAAAGTACGATTAAATACAATATTAGAAATACTTACAGTTAATTGTTACAAGTTTTCCGACAAGAATCTGTGAAATTTTCAACAACTTTGGTTTTTTGGAGATTCCGTGGAGTGTTCCTGGGATCCAGAGACTTTCTTCCAAATTCAAGATCAACAGGTCAGTGTATTTAAATCATTTATTGGCCAATAAATAGTGTAAAAACTCGAAATCCCAATTAAATACTTAATTTTTTAAATTGACAAACTTTTGAAAATATGATCGATCTAAAAAAGAAAGAAACAGACTTTATATAGTGTATTCATTGCATAAATCGTTAAATTTAATAAAAGGCCGAACTTTATATAAATTAAAATATGTACTTACGCTAATCACGCCATCTTGTAATCACATAAATCTGGTGATTGAAATTTTACAATGAAATAACTATGTCCATCTGTATATAATTTCTATTGTTCTATCCATGTATATAATTAATTTCTTCCCACAGCTATGTGTATCATATATAACTATGATATATATAAATTCTTTTATGTTTATTGTTGAACCATTCAATTGTTTGCATCGTTAACAAACTGTGTTGTATAATATAGATGCTTCTTACATATCATAATTGTTCGTTTCATGTTAAAGCGCATGACTAATTTTTTCACGCATGCGCATTTATGATATTATTAAAATCAATAAATAGGTACATATAACCATTGGCGTCGCATATTATTTTATCAAATAAATATTGCATTGATAATTAAATTGATTTCAAATAATGTGTTTTCTTTTTATTTCAACTATCACATCAGTATAAATTGCCAGGACTCAAAGGGAAAAAGGATTTCATGCTCCCGAATAATCTAATTAACATAAATTATTAAACAAATATTAAAAACAAACTGAGCTAGCCAAACTAACATAAAAATTCTAAATAAACATATACATTTAAATCATCTACAATAAAAGTAAGTATAATAACAAATATATAGTTTAATATATATATATATATATATATATATATATATATATATATATATATAATATATATATATAATATTTATGCTGATAACGGGATCTGCATCTTACACCGTGGAAAAGCAACTCATCGGTTGCCATATGAATCGTTGATATAATTCCTCCCCTCGTAAATTCAACTTACGCAGCTAGCGAGGAAGTTGAACGGTGGAGTGGTCCACCTGGGATGGTTTCTTTGCAGCTGTGCAGTACTTCGATGCCCATTTTTTATATATACAGAATACAAAAATAAAAATTAACCATAAATAAATTAAAAAGGTCCATATGCTGGGAGTTTTTGAGACTTGTCCGAATGTTAATTGAGGTTGATTTTCTACAAATTTACTTTTTAGCAGTTGAAGATCGTCTAGTTCTGCTTCCTCCAAATGAAAGTCGAGGTTTGATGTGGTTGGACGAAAGGTACTGTTGTCTAGATTTAATAGTAGTATCGGCTGGCTGAAGCTACTATAGAGTTGTTGGTTATTTATAACCGTGTGATGAGCTACTACTTGGCATCTCAAAGGAATTTCTAAGAGGTAAGTACCCGCTGTAAGATACTTGGTTTCCTCCTGATTTGGACATTTGAAATTTGCTGTATCTTGGAATGGAATGATGTACAACCAGTGGAAATTGTTTAGTTGTTTCAGAAATGGCTTCGACAATTGAAATTTGGTTTTCTCGCAGGTGGAAGTGCGTTTCATTTCAAGTAAGTTTATTTCACAAGGCCTCTCTTCTTGAATTTCCTGCAGGTCTATTCTCGGGCAGACGTACTGCTGAGGGAGAACCTCTTTGCAAAGTTTGCTTGAATAAGCGAAGTTGACACCATTCGTGATTAAAAATTTATTCTGAGGTATTATCACCTTAAACTGACTTCCTTCTAGTATTGGAGCCGAAAATAAATGGTAGTAATCAAAAACTTTGGGATATGGGATATATATTTAAAATATATGTAATTTTATTATAATATGAGTAGCAATCAATTTAAATTAATTTTTCATAGAGTAAAATTTTATCGAATTCAATTTCTAAGGGCAATTCGTTTTTTGTAATATTTTCTCCAAATTCTTTAATTGTTTAAATAAATCAGAAGTTTTAATTATGCTTGGATGCATCACTTGAAGTTTCGCAAATGTAATTAAATTTTCAATATCGTTTAAAACCGAATTAATCAATTCATACAGATCTATGATTAGGCTGATAGCCATCTTAATATGTGCATAATATTCGAAATTTGCTTGTCTGTTGATTAAATTATGGATAAATTTAATTTTTGTTTCCAAAGTTTGTTCGTTATTGGTTATTTGTTCGATGGTTTTATTAAATTTATCAATGAGCGAGACTGATAATGAATTTTGATTTCTTATACTACTAGCTAAATTATTTTGGTTATTTTGTAATTCTTTGATGAGAGTTTCAAATCTTTCTCCATCGTTAGAATCTAAATTTCCAGTGATAGATTTAAAGATTGATCCTATGCCGTTTATAAGGCCTCTTTTAGTTCTTGAAGGATGGGGTAATATTTCTGCTAGCTTATCGTTAATCTTGGTTTCTGTGAAGTCAAGCAATTTACAATAATTTGAGAGATCATTAGCGTATTGTATGTTTTGAACAGCAAAGGCCCTAATTTTTGTGGCTTGAATTTGTAATTTATTTATTTCTAAAATAATTGGGTTCAAATTATAATAGTGTATAAGTCCATAACTGTACATTTCAATTTTTACTGTTCCTAACTTAAAGGGTAGCAACCCTGGATTGTTAACTAGATTTCTAATTGTGATTTTATCTTGGAGTTCCATAGTTCCAGAAAATCTGAAATAAAGCAAAATTCTACATTCTAAATGATTGTTATAATATTACGTGTGAAAGTTGTGTAAAAGTATCGTACGTAATTTTCTATTTTTCACGTTTTTTCCGGGGACGTTTCAAGTTGTCCATATGTACCTTATCTCTATTTTCAGTTGAAGCTGTTTTATTTGCAAGGTTGACGGTTTTTAATTTGATTGGTAAAGTGTACTTATTAGCGTGTTTTTGTCGTATGTGTTTTCTTACATATACTTTTTGATTAGGTTTAAATATTTCCGGTTTGTCTCGATTTGTATTTAGTTTAGAAGTAATTTTTTCTTTTCGATTAATTAAGTCGGAATTAATTTTTGAGTACAATAATTTTGTTTTTTCTTTGTGATTGTTGATGTAATCATTTAAGAGTATTTTATTTATGTCGATGTCATTAACATCATTATTATTAATATGTCGATGTCATAAACATCATTATTATTAATATGTCGGTTGACTATATCTATCGGTTTCATTTTTGTACTGGAATGAATCGAATGATTGTAAGCAAGTATAGCATATAACATTTTCATTTTAACTGGGGTTTTTGAGAAACCTTTAGTATTTAGGAGTCGTATATGTTCTATTAGAGTTGAATGGAGTCTTTCTATTTGTCCGTTGGATTGAGGATGATTGGGAGAGGTAAAATGAACTTGAATTTTATGAAGGCTCAGTAGTTCTGTTAATACGAAATTTTTGAATTCTGTGCCATTGTCAACTATGATTTGTTTCGGTATGCCGTGATGAGAGAAGAATTTGATAAGATTGTCTACCACTTCTGTACCAGAGGCAGAATTTATGTGATATGCTTGAGCGTATTTAGAAAAGCTATCAATAATAGTTAAAAATTTTGTTTGTTCGATCGTGAAAGTATCTAAATGAATAATTTCGAATGGATTCGAGGCGGTTGGGGTGATATTTAATTGCATATGTACTGGATTTCGTTCATATTTACTTTGATGGCAAATTTGACATTCGTTTATAAATGTTTGTACGGATTCTTTTAGGTTACGCCAATAAAATTTTTCTTTTAATCTTAAATAAGTTTCATCTATTCCTCGGTGATTTGATTTTTCTTCGTGATAGCTTTGTATGATAGTATTGATGTCTTCTTGATCTGTTACATCTATTAATTTTGTGATACAACGTTTTAATTGCATTGAATTTGATCTGAAATATTTTTGTAATATTGTCAAAAATGGTACGTACAATTCGGGGCTTTCGAAATAAACGTGATATTGAATATTTGGTGAAATAAATTCTTTAATAAAATTGATAATGTCTTGTTCTCGGTTATTTTTTGATATTTGCACAGTTATTTGTTTCTTTTTCTCAAATAATATTCTAACTTTAGGTTTCGCTGGAGAATATAAAACGGAACTAATTATAATTTGATTTTGTCCGACGTTAACTGCGCATTTTGCGATAGGGATTTTCTTCAGCATTAGAATGAATCGTAAGAGACTTGTTTTCGTCTACGTTGATTTTATCGTCGTTGGGTTCATTTTGACAGTCAGGTGTTATCTGCTGTAATGCAGAGTCAGGATTGTTGTCACTTGAGTTTGTTGTCGACAAATTTTCATTGTCTAGGTCAGCGTCGGGATTTACTATCAGGGATATAGTATCTAGGTCAGGGTTATCATCTTGAGTTACTTCTGTTGTTGGAATTTTTAGTTGATTTTCAACTGTAAATGGCGAAGGTGTATTGATACTTCGTTGTGATTGAGACGGAATTGGTTCATTGCTAAAATTTATATCGCGGCTCAAAACATCGTCAACATTTTTCCAAAAATTTTCATCATTAAGAATTTCGTTCGTTTCTTTAGTATTTATTTCTATTCTAGATAATGCATCCGCATTAGTATTAAGGCTTCCACGTTTATATACAATTTTATAATCAAATTCATCTAATTTAATTCGCCATCTCATGTGTTTAGAATTTGGGTCTTTTAGAGAAAAAAGCCATTGAAGTGGTTTGTGGTCACAAACAATGGTACATTTTTTGCCATATAAATAAGGTCGGAAATATTTGGTGGCCCATTCAATGGCCAAAAGTTCTTTTTCTGTGGTATCGTAATTGCGTTCAGAATCGTTAAGGGTTCGAGATGCGTAAGCGATTGGAAGATCTTTTCCGATAGGACCTTGGGAAAGAACTGCACCGAGTGCTACATTACTGGCGTCTGTGGTCAAGTTGAAAGGTTTCGTGAAAATTTGTAGAATCTTGATTTGAGGAATCGAAATAATCATTATTGTTTTGTTCTTCAAATTGATATTGTTCGTTTTCAGAATATGAGTTATCAGAATAATAATATTGTTCGGTTTCCTCGTCTTGAATATCAGCATTGAATAATTCCTCGGCTATAAAATTATTTTGTGGTCGAGAATTTCGGAAATAATTTTGATTTGAAGGAACTGTGTTTCTAATAGGTGAACTCATTGGGTGATTGTTTACTGTATTTCTTGTGGAAATACTCATGGGTGTGGGTTTTGGTAAGTTTAAATTTTGATTTGCTTTGAATGCATTATGGTTCTGTTGAGGTTTGAAGACTTGAGAATTCGTAGGAAAACGTTAGGGTTGTCTTGGAGTTATAGGGCGAACAGGTATAGGTTGAGATGGAAATGATCTCTGTGCTCTAAAGAAATTATTAGGTGTATGAGTATTCAATTGAGTTGGATTACTGTTAAAATTCTGTCGTTGTACAAAAGGCTTACCAGAGTATTGCGGTTGCTTTATATTTGTTTTATGATTAAAGTTTTGGAAATAATGTGCATTGTCTTCTTTTAAAACATATTGTAAAGCTTCGACTAAACTATTTGGTTTCATGCATCTAATAGTTGTACCTAACGGTTCTTTAAGTCCTGATAAAAATGTTGTTAAAGCTACATTATTATATAAATTTCTTTTTAAAATTTTTGAGTCATTTTCGATTTCATGAACGTCTACATAACTACACAAAAGATTGAGAATGTTTAAAACTCTATCATAGAATTGCTGTGGTTTTTCATTTGATTGTTGTCTCATCATTACTTATTCCCTATTTAGACAAGGTTCGTCTCTCTGATCTGCGAAATTTCTCGTTAAAACATCTCTTAACTCATTCCAAGTAGATACATTTTGTATATTTACGACTAATTTAGCATTACCAGTTAACTTAGATATTAGACAATTCAATAAATACACAATTTGGAAACAATTTGGTGTGTCTATTCTGTAAAATAAATCAATTAATGATTTACAGACACTTAGATATCTGTCAAATCATTTGGATTGCCATCGAAATCTGGCACACATTTTAGATATTCTGGTCTAAATTCGGTCATGATTAAATTATTATTAATTGAACTTTGATTTAAAATTAGTGAGTCAGTTGAAGGATCTAATTTTAAACTTTGAAGAATGTTTGATAATTGGTCAACTTCAGACATAAAAATTTATTGTACTTACAGTAATAATAGAAGAAATATTTCAAGCATTCCTATAGAGATATACTCCGGTTCGGCAATTTTTGTCTTCCTCAGATGAATATCTCTGCATAATTGGACTATTGTCGTTCCAATTCCCGTTGCTGGACTTCTTCGTGCTCGGGATCGTTTTGGTGTGTGATACACTGGGTTTCCTGACGTTCTAGTAGCCACTCTTAACTTCCACTTGCACAAAACAACTAAGTCCGTAGATTCCGATACTCAGTCAATCGTTAAAACAAAAATTAACGCGTTCGATACGTATTAATTCTGAATATCCTACTGACTGCGCCACTTTCAAATTACTAACCCGAAATACTCTTTTTAAAAACGTTTATTTTACAAAATGATAGTTCTACGAACTACGACAAACAACATGAAATCTAGTAACTAACTAACCCTATCTACAACAAGTAATTTTATATATATAATATTTATGCTGATTACGAGATCTGCATCTTACACCGTGGAAAAGCAACTCATCGGTTTCCATATGAATCGTTGATATAATTCATGTGACCTATCGTGAGATTGAGATAACCTTAGGAATTGTGGGACCAGCATACATTCAATATTGCATAAATATTTGACTATCAACAAAATTTGTGCGCGTTGGATCCCACACAATTTGTCAATCGCTCAAAAAAAAAGGTCGAAAGAAATGCTCAAAAAATACTATTGCGGTGCTTCGAAACACGTCTATGACATCCTGACAGGTGATGAATCGTGGATTTACGCGTATGAGCCCGAAAATAAACAGCAGTCGACTGTATGAATGTTTCAAGATGAGCCAAATCCAACAAAAGTTGTTCGCGCACGAAGCACTTCCAAGCAAATGGTCGCCTGTTTTTTCGGAAAAACTGGATATGTCGCAACCGTACCACTAGAACAACGCAGAACAGTCAATTCGCTGATTGGTACAACCATTTGTTTGCCAGTTGTCTTCCAGCAAAACCAACCGCCGAAGGCGGATCACTCTTCACCACGACAATGCGAGCTCTCACACGTCGGCTCAAACAACTGCATTTTTGAGCACCCAAAACGTCGATTTGATGAGTCATCCGCCGTATAGTCCTGACTTGGCACCGAATGACTTCTTTTTATTCCCGTACGTAAAAAACAAACTGAGAGGTCAACGTTTTTCGACATTGAAGAAGCGGTTGCTGCATTCAGAATGCATGTTTTGGAGATACCTCAATCAGAGTGGCTTCGACAATTGGTTCAAACGCATGCAAAAGTGTATAGATCTTCATGGGGAATATTTTGAAAAACAATAAAGTGATTTTCGATTATTAATATTTGTTTTTGTTCTCTATTCCCGAAATATAAAAGGCAACCCTCGTAAAAGCTCTTTTATAAGGTGCATCATAAAATATTTTTGGAAAAAGTGGACCGATGTTGAAAAAAATCTTCAAAAGGATATAATGTTGTTGCATACAAAATTATGGATGTATCTATATTTATCATCTGATAAAGATATGAGGTAAGTTCTGTAATTCTGGAATATAGTGTTAAATGTCATGCACTGGTGTGCGATACAGCGTTTTATAAACCAGGGTATGAGTTAACCCTGCCCTGCCATTCACCTCGAGTTAACTCTAGAGTTTAGCGGTGTCATGCGCAAAATGCTAAAATTGTGAAGCAATGAAAGGTTATGTCAAAAATATAGAAAAAAAAATATTTCTTCTATGGTCAAATATTATTTTGCAGTTTAAAAATTAATAAAGCATATATTATCGAAAGCTAATTAGATATGGATGAAGTGAGAGATATATTTGAAATTTTTGAGGAGTTCCTAACAGATGATGAAGAAGATATTATTCAAATAGTTGATGAGGCACCTCGAGAGCCTAGGGTATTTAGAGATAGAATAGAGACTTTACACTACTGGAATGATAAAGAATTCATAGCGCGTTTCCGTTTATCTAAACATTCAACCGAAAATAGTATTGGGCTTGTGGGTAATCAACTTACACATATTATACACCGGTAAGTAGTCATATTATACATCCATAGTATGTTAGATGTGTATGAATAAAATAACACTGCCTTATTGACTAAAATATATTTTTTTAGAAATCATGCCCTCAGTCCTTTGACACAAGTACTTGTTGCCTTAAGGTTTTATGCTACAGGTAGTTTTGAAATTGTTGTAGGCGATTTTGTAGGAGTAAACAAATCTACAGTGTGTCAAATTCTTAAAAAAGTATCCCGAGCCATCGCAAGGTTAGTTCCTACAATAATTAAATTTCCAGATCATGGATTAAATTATTTAAAAAGAGAATTTCTCGAAATTGCAATATTTCGTAATGTCATTGGAGCCATAGACTGTAGTGATGTGCCAATTCAATCACCAGGTAAAATATTTTTTCTAAGTTGAAATTAAATACGTACTTCACAAGATCTAAAAAGTACAATTATGATCTCCAAACACATGTTATCTCTTTTTCATTAAAAACTATAAAATTCTTAAACATTAATATTCTATTTTTAGGTGGAGATAATGCTGAAAATTTTAGGAATCCAAAAGGATATTTCTCCATTAAGGTTCAAACTGTCTGTGATGCCAATTTAAAAATATTGGATATAGTCGCTCGTTGGCCAGGCGCTACAAGAGATCGCACAATATTTGCTAAGTCTCGACTAAGGAGAAGATTAGAGTATGGGCATTTTGGGAATGGAGTTTTATTAGGAGACTCGGGTTATACCTTAACTCAGTATTTGTTGATTCCTTTAGCTAATCCCACAACAAGGGCTGAATTATTATACCAAGAGTCCCAGATCCGAACTAGAAACGTGGTAGAAAGAAGCTACGGAGTATGGAAAAGGAGATTTCCATGTCTTAGGTATCAACTAAGACTCAAACTGGATACTAGCATAGCTGTAATCGTGGCTACAGCTGTTTTGCATAATATTGCAGTAGAAAACAATGATGAAGAACCAGATGATCCTATAATTGAAGAGGAACAAGAGAATGCACAACCTCAACGGTTTTTTGTTGAAGGCAATGGAGCAGTAGTTCGTCAAAATTTAATAACTAATTACTTTGCTGCACTAGAATAAATCTTAGATATTCGTAATATAAACTTAAACCCAGTTTAGCCGGAGTTTTATTGTTTTCCTTATTCTAAGTATTATTACAAAGCAGTGTATCTATCTGGTAAAAAATAAAAAAATCACATCAAAAATTATTTTATTTATTTTCTCATTAATCAATATGAGATTCCCAACTGTATGAGGTTAACAAATTACACATTTAAACCAAAATAATTGATAAAACTAAAAAAAAGTATACGTATATACTTTTTCGATCATATTTAATAATTTATTTATTTATTTATTTAGCGTATGGCATACATGGATTTAGTTATAATTAGTTAAAATTGTTCACATTCACATTACGTCATAAAAAACATATAAGTGTATATCTAAAAGTAGAAATAAAATATAAACATAAATAAAGCACGATTTGAAGTTAAATTTTAAAATCTAGACCATTGATCCAGTCGAGCACAGAGTCAGTGGCCTCATAGAAGTCGCGCATTTCTCCTCCGTATGCAGTAAGGGGGCACTCCATTGTAATATGGTGGACAGTCTGGCGAGGCTTTCCGCAGTCACAGGTTGGTGTTTCGCCACTTATAGAATGAGTCACGGCAAATACCGTGAGACGTTCTTATCCTGTTAAATGTTTTCCACTCGTGGCGAGGCAGCTCCATACCTGGTAAGGACACTGTAGGATCAGTTATATGTACAGCCTGGACTGGTTTCGAGGCTTCCCACTATTCTCTCCATTTATTGGTCAAATTGAAATTATCTCTCACAAGTTTTTTTGCTAGCAATATTGGGGGAGATCTAGTCTTCAATATCTGCAGGCCGGCTTCGGGAAGGTCACTATGTATTGGAAGTAGGGGATTTGTTATTATTTTATTATATTCCCTAGCTAGGCTCTCTTGTCTGCGGATGGAGGGAGGTGCAATGTGGCTTAGAACAGGGAGCCAGGGCAGAGGTGTGCTTTTTAGACAGCCACTAATTAGTCTCATTGTCTCGTTGAGTTTGGTATCGGTGTTCTTTACGTGGCAGCTGTTTATCCAGACTGGGGCGCAGTACTCAGCTACTGAGTAGACAAGGCTGAGCGCTGAGGTTTTAAGAGTGGATGAAAAGAGCAACTAGAAGGTATGCCCACCAAGATTCTTCTTGAAAATTTCCAATTCGATTTTTTTCTTTTCAATTTCTAAAATGTGAATTTCATTAGAATGTTGACATTTTCTCTCAAATTCTTTTTTCATAAGTTCAACCTGAAGGTGGTGAAGTTCATTTTTTCTCTCCTCCTCTTTATTAATACATTCTATCTGCAGTTTCATCAACTCGACCTTTGCCTCAGATAGCACATTGATTTTCTTTCTGCAGTCATCTGTCAATTCTTTTTTCCCCTTTATTGTTCGTCGAGGCTCTAAAACATTTTTTAAATTAAGATAAAAATATTTATTATTGGTTTTGGGAATAACACTTTTCTTCTATATAAATCTACTGATGTGTAATAAATGAAAAACTTACTGCTTGCAGTAATACTTTTTGGAGTACTCAGTTCAGTGTGTTTATTACAATTACTGGGGCCAGGAGTCAACACATTTTCTGTTTTTTCGTCTAAAATGTATTTATTACCATTATAATTAATTTCCAACAAATATTTAAGACGAAATAATACGAAACTTACCACTGGTACCTGATGGAAGCTTTAAAATAACTCGCTTGCCTGGTAGAACTGAAGTTACTGCTGAAAATGTATAAACATTATTAGGGACGTTTTTAATTGTAATAGGAATATATTGATTTTTAGAATATTTATAAAAAATTGCATACTTGCGCTTGGTTGGACTTTCAGATTAACACCCTCATTTATTCTCTTGCAAGTCAAAGCCCTGGAAATGGGCTGCTTTAATAAGTTAGGATTCCACTTGTTGGTCCAGGTAAGAGTCTCTGTTTACTACTTCCACAATCCAAATCTATAATAAACAAGGTACTGTCAGATAATAATTGTTTAATATTATTTGGGTAGATAAGAACATATAAATAGTAGAATCATAAGCGAAATCTCAAAAACTTACCTGACATAGATTGCTGCTGAAATGTAGGTTGGTGCTTACTTCAGTAGTAATTTCTTCTTCCCTATATTCAATTTGATTGGAATCTAAGTCATTGTTTATACCGATCACATTAACATCTCCAATTATTGATTTCACCTGAATATCTAGAGGAGTTATATTTATCACTTTACTTTCCCCCCCTACGGTTTTAAGCAACTCCTGTTTCTCATCGGAAAATTTTTTTTACTTCTTTTTTCATGTTCTTCCATTTTTCCCTCAACTGCTTTCCTGCTCGTGGAGTGTATCCAGACTCTGTCCATTCAAATGCCACATTTTCCCACATAGCATCCTTTTCTCTCGTTGTCACTGCATCAGTTTTTTTGTTCTCCAAAATGTGCTTGTAGATTTCAACAAACGCAGTCAACGCAGCAATTTCTTCTTCCGAGAAGTTCACACACCTTCTAGTGCTGCTAGTATCCATTTTTAAATTTAGTAGCTTTTAAATTGTATTTACGATACTCACTCAAATGTCCACACCACTAATGACTAAAAGACAGACAGAATATATAATACCCGGACCCCGGACAGAAAACTTTTAAAAAGTGTAAGGTCATGTTGGGGCCGACTCACAGAGCAAAAATTTGCTCTGTCGCCCGAGTTCTTCTTCTTTTTAGAGTGATCTTTGCTCGAGACATTTAACTCTACTTTATAAAACCGGGCATTACTCTATGATTGCCGCAAATATATAGGTACTCGGAGCGGAAATAATGCACCATACCTCTTAACAAAAACAGAGAGCAGGTAGTTAATTAGATAGATATATGCCACAGAGGGATGTTAGTCCCTATTCTTGTGTGAATAGGAAAAAATCAAATAAGTAGTAAATATTTTAATTCAACTTGTTGGGATATAAATTTGGAATATTACGGTTTGAATCAGAATTATATCCAATTTCAGTACATAATTAGAAAATAATTACCCTATGTTTATGTTTTCATCTAATCTGAAATTGATCAATGAATGTTTTTATATATTACAGACTGTACCTGCAATTCTGACATTGAAACTCCACCAGAAAAAATGAAACACATACGTATTTAATTAATATTTATGTAATAAATGGTTTACACTATTTAATAAAGATGATAATATGAAGCTTATATCTAATATTTTTGGCCATTGTAGATGTCATAATGCCGCACTGCGCACTGATTCTAGCTCATTCCTTATGTAAAATAACATGGGAAATTGCCAAGGTCCATCGCCGTCATTTTTAACTCAACTCGATCTGCGCATGCGTCAATCATGAGGCAGCCGTCAGCAACCTTGTACCGCGTGCGCATGTCATCCACCTTGCGCCATGCTGATGACGTCATCCCTTAGCAGTCAGTTGATAATGTGTATTAAGAAAATGGGGTACAGTAAGTCGAAAATAAAAAAACAATTGGATAAACAAACATTTTATTACACAATATAAAATTGAAATATAATAAATCAAAATAATAACTAATAAAACAATAATTTTTATTCTTATAATATATAAATTTTAAGTAGATAGAATATTCAAATGGCTGGGATCGATATCCATATAAGCATCAACAGAATAGTGCCCCAATGGTAAGGATTCATCGGAACCAGGAACAATAAACCGTTTGTCATCCTCAGGACTTAACGCTACTTCATCCTGAACAATTGAATGGACTAGATGTTTCTCGGCGCGAATTAGATTTTGGGAAACGGTTTTCTGTGTGAAGGTGTCAAGGCATTCTTCATAATCTTCAAATGTGATTACGGTCATCACAACTGACGATGTAACCCCCTTAGGTTTCTTAGTTATTCCAACGTTTCGAATAAGGCAGTCTATTTCTTCTTTATCATAACCATCATTCGCAAGACGTTTTCGTTTTTCCTCTAGACCATCTTCAGAGGTTAGTAACCGCGTTGCATACAATTTAGACCCTAACCCAATATAATATGTCATTATGATACCATTGTTCTCATCCTTCTTCATCCCAAGAGCTTTCTTATTAACTTGAGGAATTCCGTAAACATTATCGTCTGTGCTGTCGAAATATTTATAACAATCAATCTTCATAGAGATCTTGATCTCGAATCTCATATATAAGACTATCGGTATCAGTATACAGCACAGTACAGTTTTCACTAAAACGGTTAGCCATGAACTCATAGTCAACATCATGGATGGTAGTTTTAGCCAGAACTAAAATTGCCATTCCTACAAATATTGGTTTATCTATCCATATTTGCAGCTTCCGTAATTCGATTGCAATTAGGTTTTCATATAGGTAAAATTTTGGATTACCTCACCTTTCACGATCGAATTTCCACGACCCCCACTACTGTCGCCTCCCCACCCTTTTTGCCATCCTCCACTATCCTCCCATCCAGATAGATGGTTTAACATTAAATAAGAACAAAGGTGGGAAAATTTTTAACACAACTATGTCTTTAAAAGTTTTATTAGAATATTTATTTAGGTTTAACAAAACTTATAAAAAAAATACAAATCTTTCTTTGTTTCTGTTGGTTGTATGTTTTCAGACGTCAATTTTTATCCTATAATCTAAGTCTATTTCTTCTAATTCTTGTTCCAACCAGTAATTCGAAAGGTACAGTACATTTATATTGTCTAGTCTCAATATGTACCGAAGTCTACCTCTATGCATAACTTCTTTAATTCCAGATATTACCAGTGCTGTACCTTCTGCAAATTCTTCTGGTCGATGACAATCCCTAAATTTTATGTTATCCGCAAATTCTTGCATTGTAACGACGTTAACCATCTCCATCTCCACTTGGGTAAGTGGAACGTCTACATTTTCCATGCGTCTGTGTACAATTGCAAGTTTTGAGTTTGCAAATGTGTTATCGTTAAAACTCGTATAACTATCCATTCATAGTAAAGGTAGCAAATGGTTTTTCGGTTGGCAAGCATATTAATTCAATTCCATTGTTATAAAGTAATGTGACATAACCGTCTGCAACAAGAGCTTCTCTATTATTGTAAACGCGTAAAAACGTATTTTAGTGGTAACCCTTCAAGTAGTAGACGTCTCTTTGCCCTTCCTTATTCGCCAAAACTCCTACATAGGTATATATATTTTTATTATTAACGGTGAACGCGGATATACGCTGTACTCTCCAGAGGGCCCTAAGTTTTTCTACCTGGTGTAGAAATAATCTTCTAGTGTCTCCTTTAATTCTGCTATCTTCTGTTCTTTCTCCAAAAAATGTTTCTATTCCTTTTTAACCACAGCTGTATTTTCTAAATACTCTATCTTCCTTTTCTTTAATTCTGTTTCCTCCATTTCTAATTTCCATTTCTTTACAGATAATACAGAAATATAGGAAATTGGTGTTATTTCTTTTAGCGCAAAAGGAATTTGCTTACTATTTTTGTATACCCTCTTATTAGAACTTTGGGTATAATATTTTATGTAGATACCAGTCCGAGCTCCTGGATGTCGATATCTTCCGGGATAGTGCTAAACAGTGTGGAAGACCGGATAACAAATGTATCTCCAGCCTTAATATAGCATTTTTGAGAAATAAAATGTTTGCCAACCCAAAAACCATTTGCTACCTTTACTACAAATGGATATACGAGTTTTAACGATAACACATTTGCCAAAATCGAAAACTTGCAATTTTACACAGACGCATGGAAAATGTAGACGTTCTATTTACCCAAGTGGAGGTGGAGATGGTTAACGTCGTTACAATGCAAGAAATTGCGGATAACATAAAATTTAGGGATTGTCATCGACTCGAAGAATTTGCAGAAGGTACAGAACTGGTAATATCTACAATTAAAGAAGTTATGCATAGAGGTAGAGTTCGGTACATATTAAAACTAGACAATATAAATGTACTATACCATTCGAATTACTGGTTGGAACAATAATTAGAAGAAATAGACTTAGATTATAGGATAAAAATAAAAATTGACTTGTTAAAACATACACCCAACAGAAACAAAGGAAGAGTTGTATTTTGTGTATTAGTTTTGTTAAACTTATATAAATATTCTAATAAAACTTTTAAAGACATAGTTGTGTTACAAATTTTCCCATCTCTGTTTTTATTTAATGTTGAACCATCTATCTGGATGGGAGGATAGTGGAGGATGGCAAAAATGGTGGGAGGCGACAGGAGTGGGGGTCGTGAAAACTCGATCGTGGAAGGTAAGGTAAACTAAAATTTTACCTATATGAAAACCTAATTGCCATCGAATTACGGAAGCTGCAAATATGGTTAAATAAACCAATATATGTAGGAATGACAATTTTAGATCTAGCAAAACTACGATCCATGATTTTCATGTAGGTAAGAAAACCACATTACTCTACTTTCAACGAAGCAGTTTCCACGACCCCCCTCCCCCTTCTCTCACCTATCACTAATAATGAGTCACCGAACATATCGGGTCATGGGCAGCCACCTCCCTACACCTTTCTACGATGGTATGAATATAGGAGATCAAATTCTTAAGGCTTTAGTAGTCGATGATCGTTGGAACTGTTAACATGGCAAGTCCTAGCTTTATGGTAAGAAAGTTAAGCCGACCGATGTGAGATTTGGATTGTGGCTCCTGTTGGAAAATTTGTAAGGTAACAATTTGGTTACAGATATTGGAAATATTAAATACACGGAAGGCGAACACCCGCTGGAAGATGGACTTATACCAATTACAGTTGTTAAAAAAGGAATATGTGGTTCTTTTAATAGGAATATACGTGGAAACTATGGCAAATTGGTTTCTGCAAAACATGGTATTAAAGCTAAGCTGCCTTTCCTCTTAATAAGTAACAACCCGCTTGCCATTGGAACAACAGAAGCAGTCGGAGAAAATTTGGAAATAATTAAAAGGAAACATAAAGAACAAGTGTGCATTCCATACAAAGTAGAGTTGGCGGACGTTAAACTCGACAGGCTACTGAAAGAAATACCGGATTTATTGGAGCAGCTCCGGAAGGAAGATTACTTTGTAATGGACTTTGACATGACGCAGGATTCTGCAGGAGTCTTTAACAAAGAGGAAATGACTAATTATTTAACCAGCAACTTTAACTTTTGCATTCAAGAAGAGTACAAGAAAAGGTGCAACGTTATTGTAAATTATGATAAAACACCCAGCAAACATGAATAAGCGGTAAATAGACGGGCCATAGCTGTTAAATGCGGTTAGATGTCGGCAGCGGCACATCGATGTCGGTAAATAATTGGAATGATATCTGTTTTGCCGCCTTGGCTGAACATACGCATATTTATGGTGGAAGTTTGTAATCTAGCCACAAACTACCCGTTGAAAATTTGCGATAGTCGCGCCGATGTCGTTTTGACACAGTATGCATGCCAGCATGCGACCTGTAATGAAAATAAAACATTGGCATTACTGAATATCACCTTGGCAGTTGACACTACTGCTGATTTGCTAGCCGTTGTGTTGAACACGTGTTGAAAATCAACCTAACCTAGTTGTGTTGTGGTGTAATTAATAATTAATCACTGTAGCAACAATTTTATTAGATTTATCTGTTGTATCCAATCTATTTGGAGCAAAGGAACGAGCAGATATGTCCGAAAACACAGAAAAGTAATATATGCTTCCTCTAGAAAGCCCCTCCATAATATCTCAAAGAGCACTCGTCAAAAACAGCGTCTTGCAAAAAATGCTGTTAAGGATATAGTCTCCACTGTAGAGGCTGAGGTTATAATAGACGATATATCTCTTAGAAGTAATAATCTTTGTGTTGATAGTGAGCCCGGACCCAGTAGTGAGAAACAATACTGTATTGGTGAACAAATTTATATATATATATATATATATATATATATATATATATATATATATATATATATATATTAAACTAATTTTATTTGATATAATACTTACTTTTATAGTAGATTTAAATGTATATGTTTATTTATTTAGAATTTTTGTTTTAGTTTGGCTAGCTCAGTTTGTTTTTGATATTTGTTTAATAATTTATTTTAATTAGATTATTCGGGAGCATGAAATCCTTTTTCCCTTTGAGTCCTGGCAATTTATACTGTTGTAATGGTTGAAATAAAAAGAAAACACATTATTTGAAATCAATTTAATTATCAATGCAATATTTATTTGATAAAATAATATGCGACGCCAATGGATATATTGTACCTATTTATTGATTTTAATAATATCATAAATGCGCATGCGTGAAAAAAAATAGTCATGCGCTTTAACATGAAACAAACAAGTATCTATATTATACAACACAGTTTGTTGACGATGCAAACAAGTAAATGGCAATTTACAATAAACATAAAAGAATTCATATATATATCATAGTTATATATGATACAAATAGCTGTGGGAAGAAATGAGTTATATACATGGATAGAAAAATAGAAATTATATACAAATGGACATGGTTACAACATTATAAAATTTCAATCACCAGATTTCTGCGATTACAAGATGGCGTGATTAGCGTAAGTACATATTTTAATTTATATAAAGTTCGGCCTTTTATTAAATTTAATGATTTATGCAATGAATATACTATATAAAGTCTGTTTCTTTCTTTTTTGGATCGATCATATGTGAAAAAGTTTGTCAATTTATGATATTAAGTACTTAATTGGGATTTTGAGTTTTTACACTATTTATTGGCCAATAAATGATTTAAATACACTGACCTGTTGATCTTGAATTTGGAAGAAAGTCTCTGGATCCCAGGAACACTACACTGAATCTCCAAAAAACCAAAGTTGTTGAAAATTTCACAGATTCTTGTCGGAAAACTTGTTACAATTAACTGTAAGTATTTCTAATATTATATTTAACAGTACTTTAGGAGTTTAAATGTCTTAAACCGGGAATATCTTTAAATTTTTAGGAACACTATCCCACACACTCCTCGCTTCTTAACACTAGCTACCGTTCTCTTTTAAGCGTCCCCTCGATTTTCAACTTTTTTAAACAAAACAGTCTTTTGTTCTTTTTTAGATCACTATTCAAAAGTTTATTTATTGATTCACAGTTTGTTATGTCATCTTTTACAACCAATAAGATATTGTCTTTTGTAATCAGATAATTGAAACTTCAATCACTTATCAAAACAATTTCATACATACAAATACATTAATATTGGTTATACTTAGATACACATTCAATATTATTATTGATAGTATATCCTTGTTACATTCATATCAATTATAAATATAAATTCTCTTATGTTATTTGTCTATATGTCATTATTTGTTTATCTATGAAATCTATTGGATTATATTCTATTCAATATTTATATTTGTTCTTATTCTTAAATTAATGATTATAATGAATTAACTATAGTAATATTTGTTTTCATTTCAGATGAACAGCTGTTATGATATGGAAATTATTCTACGTCTTAGGCAACTTTATTTACATCATTACATTGGTTAGGCAATATCTATATTTTATGTTATCATTGAGGTAATTCCTTTTTTATTATATTGTTATAGGCTGTTGTTTAATATATCTTTATTTGATATGTTGTTTAAATTAAGAAAAGTGTTTCCTTTTTACTTGTTTTCTTAAATTATGTTATTTTCATATATATTTCATACTAGCAAACTTAATTTTATAATACTACTTCTCTTATTATCTAAGATATCTGGTTCAATTCCCCTCAAATTTAAATTTAAATGATATCCATATCCTGGATATTTATTTAAATTTCAATTTTCTTATTATAAATGATTGATTCTATTTTATTCAAAAAAAATTTAACAATTTTATGACATAATCTTACTTTCTTTAACTTTGTTTCTCAAATATTTGTTCACATTTTTCCTACTACAAAATCTATTTCTTTCAATAACTGTCTCCTAATTCTTTCCTTAAAATACACTTTATTAAGATCAATGTCAATTTATATTTTTAATATTACTTCATATAATACTTCTTTATTATCATTTCTTACTAACATCCACTTATATATCAACTTATTTCTTTGTAATTACATTATACTTCTATATACTCCTCATATCATATTTCTTTTCAATATTCATTATTCAATATAATTAATTATTTCTTAAATTCATATATACATCAATATCAACTTCCTTATTCCTTCCTGTATTTTCAAGTAATCTATAAGATTCTAATTGACATTAAACATTACCTCCTATATTTTTAATCAATATCATTCATTATTATCCTTTCCTATCCTTTATTACTTACATCTTATTTCCTTATTTAAAAATGTGAACTTCTATTTGATACTTGAGTTATTCTTATTTTATCCCCTCTATCCTATATTCTTTAATAGTTTCATTCTATGTAAAACCAGTATCTCTTATAAATTGTTTCCTTTATTTGCTATATATATATAGATTTGCCATACTCAAATTTTTTTAAAATGTTTTAATTATAAGTTTTATCTAATAAATTTTTCTTTATATTATATTATATTTATTTTTTTAGGTTCTGAAGAAACAAACGTGATGAATTTAATTGGATTATCAGCTGCCAAATGGAAAACAAACTCTGTCTAATATCTACTTTATCTTTGTACACTACTTAATATTAAATTTTAAATCTATCCTTATGACTATCATTTCCTCTTTTCAAATATTATTCGTAACATAACATCATCTATTCATAATATCTATATACATGTTCTACATTAAACACTCCCCTTTCTAATTGTGTACCTGGATAGAATAATCGATAACTATTTTGAGCATCACTATTGTCGACTACATATGGCCCTTCAAATGGTGATAATAACTTTTTACATTGATTTTCACCTTTCTTTGGTGTTCTTAAAGATCTTACTAGGACTAAATCTCCTTTTTCAAATCTAATCTTCTTATTATTTTTGTTTCCTTTTCTTTTAATAAATCTTATAGCACTTCTCTCCAAATTCTTGCTTACTTTATCCAAAACTTGAGACATATCCCATTCTCTCTGTATTATCCATTCACGTTCTGGAGGTATTCCTTTCAAAATAAATTGTGGACATTCTTCAGTAACTCCATTAGGTAATTGATTTAAAAATTTCTCGACTTGATTTAGATTTTCTTCCCATAAATTGTGTCTATTATTACATAAAATCCTTAAATACTTAACAACTTCTTTGATATACCTCTCAGCTGGATTAGATGAAGGTCTTCTTATACTTATGAAATTCATTTTAATATTATGATTTCTACACAAACGTTTGACTTTTTCACTCACAAAGTAAGTAGCATGATCCAATATTAAGTTTTCCGGAGTTCCTATTTCTTCTATAAAATTTTTTAGACAAGATATTACTGTGTTTGCATTGGTACGTTGACAAGGAAAAGTTCTTACAAATTTTGAAAATATATCCACCATAACTAAAATATGTTTATTGCCTTGCTTGCTAGGTATTAATTGTGATATAAAATCAATAGCTACTATATGTAAAGGCTTGAGTGCTATTATAGGTTTTGGTCCACTAATATGATGATAGTTTCTTTCCTTTGCCAACTGACAAATTTTACAAATTTTACAGACTTCTTTAACCAATGATATGTCCTTCTTTGCAGTGTAATTTTCTCTAAACAACATCCATAGTTTTCGAGATCCTATATGTCCATACTCCTCATGTAATTGTTTGAGAATTTCCTTAGCATATTCAGGCGTTATTAAATAAATTTCCCTATCTTCAATCTTCTTATACCAAATTCCCTCGTTTTGAAATGCTCCTCTTTTACAAGATTCTTGTAAATTTCTCTGATCCTCCATTATTTTCTCCAAAGTAAACAAACCTTCAGTTTTTTTCAATCTATTTATGCCAATTTGGAATTGTTGATCCTTCTTCTTCATTTCTGTTTCACGGCTAAGAGCATCCGCTACTATATTAGTTTTCCCAGGAATAAATTTTATTTCAAATTCATATTCCTGTAATAGAAGTATCCATCGATGTATCCTATTGTTTGCATAACGATTTTTAAACATTGCTGTTAAAGCTGAATGGTCTGTTTCCAAGTAAAATTTTGCTCCTAATAGATAAAAACGTAATTTAGTTATGCAAAACACAATGCTTGCCATCTCCAATTCAGTAACTGAGTATTTTCTTTCATAGTTTTTCGTTACTCGGGAAATAAAACTGATTGGTACTTCTCCTTCCTCTTGTTCTTGCAATAAAACTCCTGCTAATCTATCTATTGATGCATCTGTTCTTAAAATAAATGGCTTGTCATATTGAGGATGATAAACCTGCAAATTTTGTAAAAATATTTCCTTGAGTTCTTGGAAAGCTTGTTCTCTTCTAGCATCCCATTTCCATTTCGTTTCCTTCTTGAGTAATTCAATTAATGGAATTTCCTTATTACTGAGGTCTGGTATTAGTTGTTTGAAGTAGTTGAGAATTCCCAAAAATCCTCGAAGAGTTTTGAGATTAGTCGGTGTCTTATATTCCCTTATGGTTCTAATTCGTTCAGGGTTCATTCTCACTCCAGTAGAATTTAAAATATATCCCAAATACTGCACTTCTTTTTGGTAAAATTGACACTTTTCCATGTTCAATTTTAATCCTGCTTTTTCCAATTCTGCCAATATAGTCTTCAAA